>CM077644.1:113699374-114299374 GCA_039707465.1 Rhabdophis nuchalis | reverse complement strand
CACTAGACTATCTGACATTTTATGTTTTAAGATTGCCAGTGGGGTACACAGGAACTCTTGAAAATAACATTAATGCTAGAGCTGGTGTGTTGCATCATATTTCATTTTTTTTAGAAAGTGGCAAACAGATTGTGAAGTCAGGAGGATCAGTTGCCTTTTGTATATCAAAGATATGTTTGCGTTTACCACATTGCCTGTCCCTGATTCAGATCAGTTAGCATAATAGATTTAAAATATACAATTTTGATAAGACTAGATTTTATATTTCGTAATGCCTCCTTAAATTATTTAATATACTTTTTCATCTTTCTGACAATTATCAAAAATCCAGAACCTGGTGGTCTCTGTTTATTTAGTCATTAGTTCATAGTAATGGTGGAATATAATTTTGGTGACTTGGCAAATTATTTATAGTAACACTTCCTGGAGGTGGGAGCATTTTTATTTTAATGATGAAAGTAAACTGAGCTTGCAAGAAATATCCATTTATTATTTGATGGATTATTAAAATTTCAGCTTTAAAGCCAGATATAGTTCTGTACACAAAGAATGTGAAATTGCATATAGGGATGTACAGTAAATATAATAGGACTTATTACTGTCATTTGAAATTTATGTGTAAAGGAATACCAGGTACAAGTATCCCTCTAACCTGCCTCTTCACAATACAAAATAAATGCTTCCAGACTAATTGATGATCTCATCTCATTATCATTGACAGGAATGAAATTTCGGTAGCAATCTAAGCACAAATGAACAACTCTTGCCTACTAAAAAGTTTGTTCAGGAATTTAGGCAAATGTATGCACAAATGGAAAGTTCAAATTTTGAAATTATTCATTTTATTTTTCAGACTTCCCATCTGTGTTTGAATTTTGAATATTTCTAACTTGTGTTGGACACTGAGCATAAATTATAGATTCTGCTACTGTGACCCCAGTCTCCACTCATTTTTCTGATAAAGAATGTTGGTATTGATTATCCCAGAATTATTATTCCAGTGGGCCTCAATATAGTTGCCAAACCTGTTCAAAATGGGACTTTGTGGATCCTTTGTTAACTATAGGGCTATCCAACCCACACTTTTGGCAAGGTACGTTTTGAATAAGGGGTTGCCAATTATGTAGGAAAACTTGTGAGTTGAAAGTGGAGATTTAACATCTATTAGGACTGGCTAGAGTATTCAAAACAGATGTATAAGCTCAGGTATGAAGCAATTATTTTAAAGTAATTGAAGGAGTTGTATAGATTTCACTTCTCACCTGGTAGCTTCAGAAGCTAATTGTCATTGCTTAAGTGTACATGCTAGAATTAAGTGTACATACACAGCTAGAATTCATAAAATAAATTAAGATATCAGGTCAGGGACTCCCATGAAACTGGAAACCTATTTAGATGGCTTCATTAATGGGGGGAGGGGATTCTTATTTCTTTGAACTAGGGCCTGTATTTCTGTTTTTTTAAAGCTATTGTTGTGGTATTTTATATTTGTATTTGCTGTTTTTATATTCTGGCTTTTTATCTATTGTGTACCATTGATAAATAAATATTATATGAGTTGCATACATCTAAAGTGAAGATTAAAGGAACTAGACTGATGTTCATTTTCATCCTTCCTTTTTAATATCTGCATGGAACTCCTGATTTGTGCTATGGGATAACCTAGGGAGATCGATGGAGTCAATAATTCAATTGAACACAAATTGTATTTATTTGATGACATTATTTTGTATGTTTTTAAACATCATACTGCTATCCTAGTGTTGATGTGAAAGATAAATGCCTTTAGTAAAATAACAGAATACTGCATTGTTTCAAATAGAATTGATATCTATAGGTAAAAATCTGGTTACATACCCATTTAAGGAATATCAATTTCACATTAAATATCTATTCATATGTATACCAACATACTGTATATAACTCAGTAATGAGAGGTTTCTTCAGATATCGATAGATGGGAATAATTAAACTTTACCTTTTGGGGAAAGGTGAATCTTCTATAGTTATGCAATTATAAGAGAATGGGTATTGAGTGAGTTTCACAGTTTGGAGACATAAGGATGTAGCTAAAGTATGAGATCATATTCAATCAACTGCATCTAATAATAGCCTATTTTTCCTCTGTATTTATTACATCTAAATGCACAAGGTCTTTGAGAGAGGATAATATTTGCCTCTAAAAGCGTGCTTCTGAAGAAAAGTATTCAGTATCCAATAGGTAAAAACTATAAGCCAACTTATAGTTGGCTTATATGTCATTTTCCTGGACAAGATGTTCAAAAGAGTGACTGATGATCATGTCCAATCAATTTTTTAAAGAAAAGAACAGCTAATTTTGCAGATCTATTCTAATCTAGTTTCAGACATGATTTTTGGAATAACAACTATCTCGATTGCCTTGATGGATGACAAATGTCAGATGCTATATAAAGAGCACAGAGTGTGTGCTAGTATTGTTGTCTTGGACTTCTGCATCTTTCATTATTATCAATTCTGATATCCTTCTACTTAGAATATTTGAACTGTGGGTACTGTATTATAATTATTCCACTTCAATTTAGTTGATTCCAGAAGGTGGTGCTGTGGGATTGTTTTGTCAAGTGAAAATTATGATATGATGTTCCCCAAAAACTTTTATTTTAACCTCCATACTTTCTAGTAACTTCATCAAACCACTGGTAGAGTTTAACCAGGGATGCCAGTTGACTTATTATTAAGAATGTGGACAATAACTAGCTCTGTCCTCAATATAAGTACGGTAGCTGATATTCTGAACCAGTGCTCAAGGATGAATACAATATTTATTGAAGGATTATAACAGACTGAATCCAAATAAGAAAATCCTGGCTAACGGCATTTCAACAGAT
This sequence comes from Rhabdophis nuchalis, assembly GCA_039707465.1. Lineage (NCBI taxonomy): Eukaryota > Metazoa > Chordata > Lepidosauria > Squamata > Natricidae > Rhabdophis > Rhabdophis nuchalis. The sequence goes on along the minus strand of CM077644.1, from coordinate 114,296,504 downwards.
CAACTGCATCTTGATTAGTTTTTGAAAGGTCTACATTGCTCTAAAACAGGAGTACGTTGACATAATGGGCAAAGGAACTATGATATAACTGCAACAGTGGCTTTTAGCCCATTTTCTTCTGTTTTTTGTTAGAGTGGAAGAGGGTGTGATAAAAGAGCATAGACTTTTCTAAATTCTAAACCTTCAGTTCTCATGAAATGAAAATGAAAACAGAAGCTCAGGATGGTGGATGATCGGCAAATGTCTAAAAGTTTTCCAGATGAAGCAGTGCATTGCAATGTTGAATATAAAATCTGCACAGCCCTAACCTTTTTGCTCTAGGTCTGGCCACAGCATAAAACTCTCTAGCATAAAGAAGTACTGCCTATATAGGATAACAGTCAGTGATTTTACTTCTTCCCACAAATCTCCTCATGTTGTCCTCACTTATGTAGAATCCTACGGTTACAGCAAATGGTACATGATACATTAACCTAAACAAGATAGTTGTGACTCCTCCAAGAATGTGGACTTTATTCATTCTGTTTGTTCTCAACTTAATGTTAGACACTGGTTTTACCTTCAGAGTTGGGTAACTGCCATTTGCCCATTAAATGCAAGCAGAAGCAGAATAACCTATAAATAACAACGAAGAAATCCCTTTTAACTTTAAATAAATTCTTTTGTCAGGGACAGCTCTGCAGAGTGACAGGGTGTGAATATGATTGATGCCAGTTTGAAAAGTAGGGATTTGTCACTGTTAAGTAAAGACAGCAGGCATGCATGCTTTTCCATGCTTCAAAATAAAGCTCAGGATTAAGGAAACAATTTGAAGCTAGAGCCTCTCTGTTATAAAGCACTCACCTGGAAAACTAATGTAACTGCCAAAAGAATACTGTTTTATTCTTGAACAACAGATTGCAGTTTCACACCTGATTTTTTTTTTAAAAAAGAGGAGATAACTTCAAGAAGGCTTAGCCCTCTAGGACAATGTCTTCCAAACTTATTCAGGTGAATTAGCACATTAGGCAGATGCTTTTCAGATGGCTAAACCACCAAGAAAACAGTAAGAAGATGAGGATAATTAAAAAGGAAATTGGACCACCAAAGAATGCTTTTTATCACATTAAAATATATTCATTAAAAGGCAAGCATGAGAATATTTCACAAATATCCACTCACATAGTTTTAAAAATTGATGTTCATATATTTAACTCATGCTTTTAGCCATCATGCAAATTTATCATTTGATGACTGAGCTTGCTACTTTCTTTAAAACATGATGGTCTATGATGGTAATAAAAAATGGTTTGGAATATCACTTCAAACAATGACAAATAAATGCTTGGGAAGTACTCAATTTAATTTTGTACATCAAATGCTATATATTCCATTACAACCAATTGTGGTTAGAATCGATTCTTGAGCTGAAATAAGCCAACTTCAAAACTACAGTTGAGAAATCTGATTTAATGATTATAATTTAGGGTTGAACCAGATTAAATCTAAAATGGAAGCCAAAGCCAATCTATATAGCACAAAAAGAATATCTGTAGTAAACAACTATATAAAATGCATGAAAGTTGTTGCAGAAGTCTTTATTATGTAAATATGGTAATAAAAACTATTCATATCATGGGAAATTATTCAGTTCCCTACTTCTGGCGATTTTAACGATACAAATTTGCTTAATCAGCACAAATGAAGAAGTCACATAATACCAGATTTTGCAATGCTAGTTTGTGAACCAATAAGAACATTGTTTTAAAATCAATGAGATTTGTAATGCCAAGCACTGAAAATAAACTGAAGTTCTCTATGAAGTCCACCAATAATAACATATCCAAATTTTTAGGTCTAGGAATGTCAATGTTTAGGCAATTTACCAAAATAAAATTCAGGGCAGACTAATCATATACTTCATGGAGACTGTTTGTATTTATGTCAAACCTCTTTTCAGCTCAAACGTTATTAAGATGTAGATAAAACTGCACTTAGGAGACATTTATATTAAAGTCACATATGTGGGAAAAGCTGTACTATATATGAAAAAAAATGTTGAGAAAAATGTTGTGTACAAAATTATGTATTAGAAAATACAAAGAATGTATATGTACATTCAAAAATATATGTTAAAAGTCATTGTATGTGGAACAAAAGGAGACTTTAATTTGTCCAACAGGGCAGAATTTTGATGGAATTGACTAATTTGATGGAATTAGTCAATGGACTGAATGCATATGCTACTAACAAAAAACAGATATTCTGTGGTGTAACTGCGTGCATGAGTATTTATGTTTGTTAATCCATCCGTCCGTCTGTCATCATTCTTTTTTAGTTTTTGAACATTGTTCCTTAAGGGAACCTTCAAATTATAACTAAAGACAACATACTTTATAAAAACACGCAAGGAACTAAGTTACCTCTTCCAAATAAATTACTTTTTCCTTGATAATAAAGGAATAATTCAGTAACCAGTACATCCTATGAGTGCTATTGGTAAACTTGGACTGTAATTTTCTGTAATTTATTCGATTAAAGAACATCAGAAAGACAGAAATCTACTGCGTCTGATAAAGCATATGCCTCTCTGTTCACAAGAATTAGTTTTAGTGCTTCCTGTTTCCAGAACTAAAAGCTAGATTACAAATCAAAATAAGTCACTGCTGAATCAGAAATAAATTTCAAACATCCAGCAGAAGCATGGGAATGCTCCGAACACGGTTTCTATTGAAAGGGATTGTTTTTCCAGCGCCTGCTGAGTATCAACCACTTAGCATTCAACTAGCTGCCAACCTGCATTCTTTAGAGAGACCTGTGAGAGAAAAGTGGAACTGTGCCATTACTAATAACTGTGACTGGCACCAAGTCAATATTTTAATGCACAAGGCTATCCAGTATCACTAAGCAGATCTTCCTTTTCTTTGGATTAATAGATTTCACAACCATTCACAGCAGAGTATTGAGAGTAATTTGGAATAGCCAAATTGTGGAAGGAAATATGAAATCCGATCCTATACAATGTGACACTTAAGTATCCTTACCCAGTGGGGTATGCTGTTGCCTTTTTACTCCTCATTCATACTGCCTTCAGCAAATCTGGGAATGGGTGAATAATAATTATAAGAGGATGAAATCTTAAGTAAGGGATCTCAAAATCAAAACATTGCAATGTGAGAACTAGTTCACTTGCTTGCTGAAGCATTTATACAGTATGTATATCAATGCATAACTCTTTAGCAAATCAAATATGAAATTTCCTCAACAATTGTAGGAAACCCCTGAAATTATGGTTCAAGTACCTCAAAACCACTGTGCTGTCATCAATTTATTTTTGTAAATTATAATTGTATAATGGTTATAGATTCCTTATGAAATATAACTATAGTGCATTTTTAATATCTTATATATGCTGAGAAATGGACCAAACTGCCAACTCAGTAGTTTTTCCACATATTAGTTTTCACTATGAATGACTTTTAACAGTGGTAGAGGCCTATGTTATCTCCCTTTTTTAACCTAGAGTTTCATATTTAATGCATTCTGGTGATCAATTACATCTATTAGAAAAACAAGATTGCACACAAAAGCTGTTGAACCTCTTTGTTTTTATTTTCATGGAGGGGCCAATCTCTCTCTAAGGGCAAAAACACTTCACAAGACAATTTCCTGGCTTAACTAACTTTGGTGCCATAGTGCCACTCTGTTCACCATACTCACTACTTTTTACAACATAGGTAAACTGCCTCCAATTTGCTCATGTTCACAAGACACTCATACACACAAGCCTTGCTTTAAAAGGCTTAGCTCTAGCTCAGTGTTTCTCAACCTTGATCACCTGCAGATGCGTGGACTTCAACTCCCAGAAGAGCTGGCTGGGGAATTCTGGGAGTTGAAGTCCACGCATCTTCAGGTGGGCCAAGGTTGAGAAACACTGCTCTAGCTGATTGGAACATTTCTCTATACATGAGCAAATCTGCTTATCTTTAATTATTGCTTTTGTTTTGATTATTTCTGGTTCCTTTCACTTTGTGACATAAGACTGAACTGGTTATCAAGGAAATAAAATGAAATAAATATTAAATAGAATACAGGCTAAAAGTGAAACCTGTTGGACACAACAGCCCAAATGCTGAACTTTAGTTAACCAAGCACCAGCTTTTTAAGATGGCTTAAAAGAAAATGCCAGAATCACTAAAATAAAAATACCTTCAAAATCTATTCCTATCATACAGACCTGCATCAGCCTTGTAGATGACATTGAAATCACCCAGAGGACTAAAAGAGTTAATAGGTCTGCATTCCCTTAACCCAGTTCCCAGTGATAATAATCCATTAACTGGCCAAAGCAGCTGTAGCCTCATATTCTTTTGGAAAGCCTAATATGTAAATTGTATCATGAGGAATGCTGGAATTGGAAGTAAAGTTATTGGGAAAGACAACAACCATCTCAGGTATGCTTATGATAGGAACTGATGGCTAGAAGCAAGAGAGACTGAATGAATTTCCTGTTGAAGTGCCAAAGCCAGTCTGATCCGTCTTATCTTATCTAAAAACATACAAAGATTATGTCAGTGCTTACCCAGTACAAACAGGCGAAGAAGCTGAAGTAACAGATTTTATCTTCCTAGACTCAAAAAGTAACAGGATTGGCATCTGCAGCCATGAAATACTCAGACATCTCCTGTCTGAGGGGGATAACTGCAGGAGATATCTGATAAGAAAGGATGCCATTATTTTCCTAGTTATAATATATAGTTGTGGAAATCAGCCTACTAAAAAAATCTGAAAAAAGATACTTCTGAATTGTAGTGTTGGAGGAAATTTTTAAAAACAGCTCGAACTATAAGAATAAATAATTCCCTCCTACATAAAGTCAAATCAGACTATTGACTGTAAGACTAGCTATGAAGTTGAAAGCAACAGTCATTGGAGAAATGTGAAAAACATCAAAGGCAATTTTGTTTTAAAAAGGCCTACAGAGGACAACTAGCTGGATGTAAGTTATTGTTGAAATAGGCACAAGCTTTCAAGAACTGCTCAAGAAGCAGGTATGACAGACAATCTCTTAACAGTTTTTGATCATTTTTGAACCAGAATTAGTACATTAGTACATGGAGCCAGGAGAGGACTAGGATCCATTTGCTCCATACATAGATCATAAAATAGTAATCTCCAGTGGGTTTACTTACTCTCTCTCTCTCTCTCTCTCTCTCTCTCTCTCTCTCTCTCTCTCTCTCTCTCTCTCCCTCTCCCTCTCCCTCTCCCTCTCCCTCTCCCTCTCCCTCTCCCTCTCCCTCCCTAATTCCACAGAATATTGCACCAAATGGACTTTAGGCCATGCTTGATCTCTTTTGCCCTAATATTTCCTTCATCTGCATTCAAACTGTCATCCCTTCCACTTCATTACCCCAACAATCCATTAACCTAGGAGGCTGGTTTGGCTGTGGAAGGGGAATTTTGCTGCAATAGTGTCTATTGTCCAAGTTGTTTCTTAATCCAGTTATTTTCCTATGAAAGTTAATGCAGGAATAGATTCTTAGATAATTTAAATTATACTTAATAAATGAGATATGCAGATACATCTAACCAAACCATTTTTGATGCTTTCAAGTCAGTCTTGACTTTTGGCCAATACCAGTCCCTGCAGTTTTCTTGGCAAGGGTTTTCAGAAGTGGTTTGCCACTGCAGTCTTCCTAGGGCTGAGAGACCGAGACTGGCTCAAGATCACTCAGCTGGCTTTATGCCTAAAACGGGGCTAGAACTCCCAGTCTCCCAGTTTCTAATGTAATGTCTTAATCACTACACTCTCTGCTATTCAGAAGAGTCTGTGGTTATCAGGGGAGCACGTAGGGCAGGGATGTCCAAACTTGGGAAGTTTAAGACTTGTGGACTTCAACTCCCAGAATTCCCCAGCCAGCATAGCTGGCTGGGGAATTCTGGGAGTTGAAGTCCACAAGTCTTAAACTTCCCAAGTTTGGACATCCCTGACGTAGGGAATCGAAGTGTAGCTCACTGGTCCCTAGCCTTGCTCAGTTCAAGGCTTTTGACCACAACTTCAGAGAGGACCACATTAGGGAGAGAAACTAAGGAGGATGGTCATTATTATTGCATCAATAAATATTAATTTTATATAATTTGTTCAAAATCTATGCTTGGAGTGACCCATTAGAATTAACATTTCTACTTTGTCTAATTTGAGCATTTTATTGTAATAGTCCAATGATGTATAGAATAATTTATTTATTATTTTGGATTAATAGTAAAAATGAAAACAAAATATAGCACAAGATCTTCATGAGTTAAGATTGTATAAAGATATATCTATAATAAACATATTAGCTCTATTATTAGTTAATTGTGGAGTTCAGGACATAGGTTAGAAATAAAGCAGCAGGCAGTTTTATTCATGTAATATAACGTGCACTGGGACAATAGATTTCTTCCCCGTCTCCTTTTAGAATAGAACAGAATACTACAGAACAAAATACTTTATTGTCACTTTAAATGTAACTACTGAGCATATATTAAAATGAAATTTCATTGCATTCATCTCTCAAAAGATAACCATTATGCATATGCATATACCCACATACATACCCACACATGACACAGAGTAACATCACAGTCTAATTCGGATGTATACATATACATGGTGAAAAAAAGAATCCTGTGAAAAAAAGAATCCTGTGAATTTACAAGATGGATGGCATAAGGAACAAAGCTGTTATAGAATCCAGTAGTCCTGCTATAAATGCTTCAAAACCTCCTCCAAGAGGGGAGCAACAGAAAGACTGTCAAGTGTGGTGTGACTGGATCTCTAGCAAGGTACTTACCAAGGTACTTAGGACGCAAACCAATGAAACCATTGAGCTCATCACCTGGGGGAAAAGATAGGTCTTCATACCTTTCTAGGAGGCCAAAAGTGTTTGAACCTGATGGGACTTCAAGGAGGAGGTGTTACATAGGGCTTGAAACTACAGCAGGTGTTGTGATAAGGAAGGAGGATATACACTGATTTATAAGCAATATTATAAATTTTATCTGAAGCTATAGCTATGCAAGAAAGTCCAATGGAATCAGCCTGGAAGAGCACAGAAAAGAGATTGCAGTAAATGCATTAAACTGGTGTCATCTATATACTATTAAAAGTCTCATTGATCTTTTACCTTCAAATTTGCCCAAATGGTGCATTATACCATAACAATTTTTGAATAAAGGGACCTAAAATCCTCTAACTTAAAAATGTTTAAAAAGTCTGGGTCCCATTACTCCTGTGGATTTGTAATTTCTTCAATGTGTACTAGGGACGCATTGGCACTAGGGACCAGTTTCGTGGAAGACCATTTTTCCATGGACTGGAGGGGGTTGTGCAACACAGACCCCTCATTTTATGCAGCTTACAGTAGGGTTCACGCTCCTATGAGAATCTAATGCCTCGTGATCTGGAGATGAGCTGAGGTAGTGATGCTAGCACTGGGGAGTGGCTGCAAATATGAAGCTTTGCTTGCTCACATACCGCTTACCTCCAGCTATGTGGTCCATATATATATGGTCAGCCTAAAATATAATCTCTCATTCTGGTCATATCAGATTGCCTTCCTCTCAAAAGATAATCTAACAGGTTCCAAGGTTGTATAGGTTTTTCAAGAGTAGTCTTCAACACTGAGTACAAAGTTTATAGTATAACTGCATCACATTAAAATATGACTGACTGAATGAAAGAAGATGTAAAAACATTTTGAAAGTATAGAATAAAAAAAAAAGAATTAAAGAAATACTAAGCAATCTTTGACATAGCTATAATTTCTTCTTCTTTTGTGGCTAACTGTAGAAATCATTCTTCAGATAGTTGATAAAATCAGCCTGTCTATGCTGGATCTGTATCATGATCTGTGGCCAAGCAAGTACTTCTAAAATTGATTTTTCTTTTTGGCAACTGATGGTTCAGTCAATAATAATGTCGTTTGAGAAGGATTGAGTCATGAGGGAGATGAACCTTCCTTTTCATTTATTATGTTTGTATTGTCTCAAATTGAAAAGAGTCCTTTCCCACTTCCAAATACGTGCATGACTGTACTGTAAAGCAAAGCTATTCTGCATCTATCCTTCCAGAAGCACTCTTACAAGCACCTTAGTAGCTGAATTCATGGCCTGCTGTCAGCCTGTAAAAGGAAAACATATTTGGAGGCACTCCTAGCTCCAAACATGACTCCGAAGGAACAAATCACCTGTGGATTCAGGGCACCACCACCCCCATCCTAAAACTCATGAACTGCCCTTAACCCTTCAGAAGCTATACATCAGTGGTAGTCAACCTGGTCCCTGGGCATTCCAGCTTTCATGGTGGGCGGTAGGGGTTTTGTCTGATACTGAAGCACTTTCCTTTTTTAAATTTAATTGACTTCCCTACTTTATAATTCACAATTACTGTGGACCCGGTGGGCAGTTAGAAAATTAGAAAACTAGAAAATTAGAAAACAGAGATACAAAAGTGGGCAGTAAGTATAAAAAGGTTGACTAACCCTGCTATACATGATGCAGAATGCAGCAGAGCAAGGATTTTCATATGTCACCAGTACTCTGCAAGCTGCACTAGTTGCCACAGAACTTGTGGGTGCATTTCAAGATGCTGGTTATCATCTATAAAGTTCTTCATGGCATAGGACTAATTATCCGAGAGACTGCCTATTTTCCATGGTTTTTGCCCTTCCATATTGTGCAAACAATGCTGTGTAGCAAGACTTGGAAAACGTCTCTGTTGTGTTGCCGGCTTGCTGGAATATCATCTCCTAATATGTGCATCTCCCATCTTAATGGTGTTTCAGAAGGCCTTAAAAACCCAGTTGTTCTCCTTGCTCTAGAGCAGATTAGCTGTTTATTCCCTATGTACATTTTACAGCCTGCCTCTTAGGTTTTAAGACTGTCACGTTGAATTATAATTTATCAAAGTTACAAAAAAAAATAGTTTAGAGTATCCATTTTGTACTTCTAGTTAATTTACAAAAGAAAAATCCTATTACTTTGCGGTAATCTGATAATATTTAACACGTTGCCAAGAGGGTTGAATGTTATAGGATGAAATACTTACCTTATTTTTTGGAGTATAAGACACACCAAGGTTTTGAAGGGGCAAATTAAAAAAAAGTTTTGCACTCTGCAAACCTCCCCAAAACGGCTTGTTTTTCACAAAATGGGCCCGTTCCCCCCCCCTGGGCTTGTAGTGTTCCGGAGGGGGGGGGGGGAGCAAAAAACTGGCCCATTTTTCATTAAAAAAAGAGTGCTATAAGCTTTGGGGGGGGGGAGGGCAAAATTGAGCAAAAAATGGGCTGTTTCTTGCTCATTTCTGCCCTCCCCAGCCCCCTGAAGCTCTCCGAAAACTTCCTACAAGCTATGCACGGCGATTTTAGTGAAGGGGGCAGAGTTTTGGGAGGCAAAAAATACTGTATTCAGTGTATAAGTCACACCCAGATTTTCAGACTCTTTTTTGGAGAAAAAAGGTGCGTCTTATACTCTGAAAAATATGGTATATAACTCCAGAAGTAAAGCTAATACGATATATTTTGCAAATGTGTTTAAACCTTTCCATTGACATTAATGCTTCAATGAGCAATATAAATATAAAGATAAAACTTCAATTTAAAGGCCTGGAAAAATCCCCATCAGACTTTAAAATCCTTTTCCTCCTCCTCTTCCTGCTCCCACACTGCTGATTCGGGGGGTATTATATAGAAAGAATGAGATCAGATGGGGGATTAATAAAATGAAATTACACAGGAAAATCCTCTCCTTTTTCATAAAAATAGTTCTGAGCTTAAATGATTTTCATATATTATTAGTATATACTATCCAAGCAGACAGATTATCAATAATAGAAGTAGCCTGATTAAAACATAATTTTAAGACCACAACATGGTCTAATGTCAGGTCCATGCTTCTTCTATTGCACATTGTTACTCTGAATGAATCAAGCAATCCATGTCTAAGGACTAAGAATACTTAATATTAATATCTTATCACAAGATTATAGTTCATGCAGTCCATAAACAACAAATTTAAAAAATGTAGAATAATCTACTTATACAGTGACAGTTTGTGCGATGATGGAAGCAAACAAAGCAGCATTGAAGATTTTAATATGCCATTCTATAAACTTATTTTTGAACTCATATCAAAATTTATAATAATCATATTATTCAATTTATGAACTGTTTTAAGAGTTCCATGACAGAATCTAGAGGAAAGGTAAAGTGTATTGGTCATAGAGCAAATAGAAATTAACAGTTATACAAATTTTACAATCTCCATTCCCTCATCTGTATACACAAATATAAATATAAAGCGATATTATATAATGTATATTTATACCAAAGTATTTATACTATACTAATTCTTCCTCTCTAAATCAGTAAGGAGTATACTATATTCTCCTTACTGATGAATAGATTGAGAAATCTACAAAGAAGCTGAAGGGCAAGGATGAGACGTCATTTATTTATTTATTAATCCAATTTATACCCCGCCCTTCTCCTAAAAAAGGACCCAGGGCGGCACACAGGTAGTTTAAAACAAAACATACATATAAATACCCATATTAAAAGCTATTAAATAATGATCCCGTGGTAAAACCAACTTATAAAACCTCTAATTAAAATTTTCAATGTTAAAACTCAGTATCGGGGGTTATACTAGGCCGGCTTGTTGGAACAGAAGCGTTTTAAGGCGCTGGCGGAACAGGCGGAGGTCCGAGATGGTACGTAGTTCGGGGGGCAGGTCGTTCCAGAGGGTAGGGCCCGCCACAGAGAAGGCTCTTTCCCTGGGTGTCGCCAACCGGCATTGCCCGGCCGACGGCACCCGGAGAAGGCCCTCTCTATGGGAGCGGATCGGTCGAAGGGATGTATGGGGCAGGAGGCGGTCTCGTATGTAGCTAGGCCCCGAGTCATGGAGCGCTTTAAAGATGGTTGTCAACACCTTGAAGCGCACCCGAAAGGCCACATTTCAGTATTTCTATCTTGGAATAATTGGTATATTTGGATGGATAAAAGAATAAAGAAATGAATATGGTTTGGAGATTAGTCAGGGGAAATCTGTAACATTTTCCGAATGCTTTTATATATGAATACGTTATGGAGTTGAACAGTTAAAAGAGACTTATAGAGTGGAGTATAATGTTTAGACTATATAAATTGTTTTTCTCTTTTTTGGAAGTGTATATGTTTTTGTATGTCGTGTTTTGTTTGTCTTTTCTTTTTTATGTGAATAAAGACTATTTAAAAAAAAAGAAATCTACAAAGCATGCAAGATTAAACATATTATGTTTTAGGAAAAGATAACTATTCTATAAAATGGAATAGGAAAAACGTAATTATTTGATTGCACTGAAGCCAACAAAAACAGCATTCTAATCCTAAGAAATGGGTACTGCTAATGTGGAATGGAGAACCATGTCAATGGGCAGATGACCATTCAGACAACGAGTTGCAAGGAAACTGAGGTTTTTCTTGTAACTTCTATGTATTATGTACATGAATGCATAGAAGCCAAGTTAGCTTACCTTAAAGCAATAGGTTCAGTGCTATAATGAGAAAATAGATGATAGTACAAAAACGCTATAGCTGCATTTGTTCTGGACTGGATATCTAAATGGGACTGACTACACAGGTAGTCCTCAACTTATGACCATTTGTTCAAAGACATTCAAGATTATGATGGTTATTTGCCATAAAATTGAATAAACTTTTTTCTTCAAAGGACATCTTTTCAATATGGGTTCACTTCTTTCAGTGTAGAAAGGCCAGAGAATGATAAGTAAGCATGAAGCTTCAGTGCTCCTTTTCCAGCTATGGATTTAGCAACAAAATCATCAATATGTCTAGAAATGATAATCTGTTGCTTGGACATCTTGTTCACCTCAGCATAAAAGACTTGTCCAAAAGCAATTTATCTTCAGACAAATGTTTGGAAAATGTATTTTTCTTCTCCTAAAAGAAGCACTGGTAGCTTGCCATACACCTTGGCAATTGCAATATACATGTCCAAAGCTCCTGTGAAATAAAAATGGCATCCAAACCACTTAGCTTCTGACCTTCCTTGTCAGTCTATTACTGGGTAGCTTGGTGATTAACTTCTTTCAATAAGCCTTGAATATGAGAAAATCACACTGAGGATATTTAAAGTGAAAGCTATCTAATAATCTTCTACAACAACACAGAGATGCTCCCAAACTTTTCAAGTTGGCTGAATGGAAGATGACTTAACTTATGTTTCATACATAGGAACATATTCCTTTAAAAAAAAAAAAAATTATTGAAAGTTTAAAGGAGAACAAAGATACTAACGTAAAACAATACAAAAGAAAACAAAGAGAAAGAAAAGAAAAAATGAAAGTGCAGAAAGCTAAAAAGAAAGAAAAAAATAAAATTTCCTTTGCAATATGAAGAGTTTTGATCCCTGTAGGCATAGAAATGAGAGGGCATGATAGCTCCGCTGGAAAGCTAACAGTTCATGACTCACTGTGTGATGAGGTGGGTTTCCGTTACTCGGCGTGCATGTCATACTGGCTACATGAACACAGAAATGTCTTCAGACAACTTTGGCTAAGAAATGGACATGAGAAACTGCCCCCTACAGTCAGACACAACTGGCAGGGAAACCTTTACATTTAGGCATAGACACACCATGATAGCTGAGTATCTCTTCCAAGGCTTTCATTATTATCTCAGCAAACATTAGCCTGTGATGTATTTCTTGATTACAGACTGATTTATTGTTGATAAATCAATTCTCAAAAGTGAAAGTTAGCTACTTTTTCTGTATTTTCAGTGTCAATTCTAAAAGGGCTACTGAATTTGGTCTTTTTTATAATGGAGTTGGATAAATAAGAGCCTCATTTTTTAAAAAAACTGTGAAGTTTTAAAGTTTACAGTTCCTTTACATTCATTACTAGAACTTGCGGATCATTTGGATTTTCAGGTATCGGGTATGATTTTTCTTAATCCAATATTAAAACACAACCTTCTTCTAATCCATCTTCCCTCCACATATATTCAGACATACTGTCTGATTATTCAGAATTTCATTAAGTGGCAGCACCTAGTCAACTTTGGTTGATCTGGAAAACTAAGGAGAGTCCATCTTGATTTGTATTTGGATGGGAGACCATCTAAGAATTCAAGAATTATTACTGACAAGACTGGGAAGTAAAATCCATAAAGAAATGAATGAAACCCACTTCTGTAGTTCTTGAAAAATAACTGCATTGATGCAGTCACAAGGTCTTGAATTCTTTATCTTGCTTTATGATGACTTGTGCCACTATAATTTAGGGAACAGCAGTTGAAGATCCAGAGGGTATTGGTTTTCAGTCTAGTTTATCAATTAATTTCTGAATTCTAGTAATGAATTCAGACACCAATCTTGGGGAGCCTTATTTTCCATCCAGTGAACTGATTTTGCCATTGAATTGGGAATCCCCCAAAAATAATAACACAGAACTTTGAACTGAATGAGTGCTGAACATAATGTTCTCTTCAGAATTCACTTTTTCTCCCCCATTTACTTTTCTATTGGTAAGAATTTATAAAAGAATCTAAACCCTTACATCCCAAAGGATATTTGTGTGAGAAACTGAGACTGTATATTTATATTTACATTGTTTTCAAAGTATTACTCCAAATATATATTGTTTTAAAATTGGGACAGTCATTCCTTTTAAAGAAGTTTAAATCTTAGTTCTCAGCATAATTCTTGCACACAACCACCCATCAGGAAATGGCCTATGGCTAAGGATTTAGGTAATTAGATTAGATAAATTATCTTTTCCACACAAAGCAAGGCTTCTCTCCCCAAAACAATCCTTTGTCCATACTCCATTTTCTAAGCAATCATCACCTCTTTTAAAATGTATTGTCAAAGGTAATAATTAACACTCAAAGAGATGAACTTTTTCCTATTATTTGAGGGAAGGAAGACTGGTCATACTGTCACTGTTATTCAATGCTATGTGGCAATTTCAAAAGCTTCTGGCTAAGAGGGAAGAGAATCTTAAGGTTACAACTAATTTCTCAAACTGGCACAATAGGTTAAAACTGGATCATAAATGAGGTAAACATTCCAAACCAGAATTTGGAAAATATTTGCAGCTTTAAGACTGCCTTCATGTGTCTTCAGCAACAATTGATAGACGATACTACAAATTTCTGTTAAAAAAAAAAAAGACTGCTCTTGTCACTCTCAGATTGTGGCTTAACCTTATTATCTTTTACGTTGCCCATTATATAAAAATAAATATAACAGGAAAGAGTTTGTGAGGAACATAGTAAGTGAACTATTTCTCAAATAAATATTATTTTATTTAATTTTAATGAAAGTGGGTCGCAAAGTATAGCCTTATTTGCATTAGCTTCATCTAAATACAGAAGTTAAAAGGCAGTAGGTGTAGGATCAGTATTAAATGGAAATAGTAATGGTATTTCTGATATAGCTAGATTAAAGCTTTTGGGACTGTTGCTGAAGTCCCCCATTTACTTTGGGATTATTCTTTGGATTTAAATAAAATCCAAAGCTGCAGAGAGAATTATGGTGAGAACAAGGAATGTAAAAACACAGAAGTCAGTAAGCTTAACACAGTGAATGATGAAATAAATTGACCACATTATCAATCAGGGAATTGAGATGGACTAGAATAAAGTCATTTTCTATAGAAAAATCACGCCTTTTATTACACAGGACACTGTTACAGCTAGGAAGAATATAACAAAAATTATTTGGTTACAATGTAATCAGTGATCAAGTAGTATCAATTAGACTATGTTTACAATGAACTATGTTTAATATGACAGTCATCCAGGTTTATGTTCCAATCATTAAATTGATTGGAAACTGAGGAGTGGAAAAAAGTTGTTAACAATGAAGGTGAAAAGCAACTGCTACAGATCAAGAAGCACAAGAAAACAAACCAGATCTCAGAATAAACCGATTACTTGTTAAGAAGAGAAAAGAAGTTAAAAGACAAGAAAGGTCAAGATTTCAAGAAAGAATTTTGCAAAAAATTACAAAGAGCTGTTTAAAAAGATAATCAGTATTACACCTATATCTGTAAAGATATTGAAGACGGAAACAGACGCAAAAAAAACACACCAAGAAAAGTCTTCCAAAAGATCTTTGAAGCCAATGAACTTAGAAAAAAAAATGCAGATGCATGGTTGCATTTATACCTGACAAAATCAGAATCTTGCAGTAATTATTTCCTCTGTAACACTCTATATAAGTGAAAATTGAACTTTAAAGAAACAGAATAGAATATTGACGTTTTTGAATTTTAGTGTTGGAGAAGACTCCTGAGAACACCACGGATAATGAACAAAACAAAACAAAACAAAGAAATGTATCATTGAATAAATTATCCCAGAACTCTTGCTCAAGGTAGAAATAACCAAGTTCAAATTATCATATTTCAGACACATTATGCAAAGATTTAGCTCTCGGGAGAGGTCTAAATGCTGTGAAAAGGAAAGAAAAGAATGGATGGACATAATTATGGTAGCAATAGGTATGCCATTGGAAGACCTGAAGAACCAAGATGAGGGCACACCTTCCTGAAGAAAATCAATCAATATGGTCACTAAGAGTTGACAGCAACTGATGGTATCTAATCTATCAATAGATAAAGATTTTAACTGTATTTTATATTTTTGTGATATCAATAGATGTAATTTCATATAGCTACACATATTTAATAACTATTGAAACTTAAAACCTCAAGAATAAATGTTATTTATGCAACATTACATGGAAATAATTTACATTGTCCGTCCAATAAATCAGAGCACTTGAAGTTTTACTTTTCATCTTTTTTCTAGGCATATAACTACAAATACTTCTTTGTGGCTTTTCAGCAATCACTTACATGTTTCCAAATATGTTGATGATAACTAAACCATATTAATAAACCTAAATAAAATATTTATTGAAGACTATATAATGTATTTGCACTTATGAGCTGTATTGACCACTAGGGCAAATAATAAGGTAATGGACTTGTTGTCTGTTTCATCTGGCCTATTATTATTGAGTTTCTCTGTTTAAGAGGCTAAAGGAAACTTCCCATCTTTTTTCTCTTATACCTCTCTCTCTTTAAAGTTATATGTATAGTCGCTGAGTGATTGTTGGGCTAAGCTCAGACTCTGAATATAAGACAAATATACTTCAAACATTTTTCTTTTTGAATGAGGCATGCTGCTACTTATGTGCTCAGTATTCTTTCAGCATTCTGTATATGTTCAGGAGTACAGTTCCTAACAAGGGCTCCTGATGAATGTCAGGTATACCTCTATAGAAATTCTCCTTCCATTCCATATTAGCATAAACATGTTGCCTGTAATTATGGAATAGTTCTCCTTCTGCAGCAGCTGTAGGCCTCTATTCCTCACAGGTGGAGAAAGAATATTTTAAACAAACTTTCCATTCTGTTTTCTATTTATTGTTATTATTCATTTTTCATATTAGCTTTGCTCTTTTGTTTTCTATTTACATAGTGATATGCTATCCGGCACAAAAGATCTGGGGCAAATGTTAAGTTCCAATTAAACTAATTTATTGCTTATGCTTATATGCAGGAATCTAGTCAACAAAAGGTCAGCACTATTTTGGCTGCAAGATAATGGAATTCAAGAGGGTTGGACTTAGATTACGTAAAAGGCTGATTCCTCTTTTGACTCCACCTCAGGCTCTGCCACCCCTTCTCCAACATCTGCTGTGCTATTTCATAGGTGCTTTTTACTGTTTTGTCTGCTCACGTAAGAGTATATTTTTCAATCTGCTTTTTTACCACCAAAATAAAGAAGCAGTCACTGTCCATATCTCCCCACATTAACACACGAATAGGACAGCAGAATTCTGAGTGAACCCATGTGAGGAAAAAAAAGTGTCAAATAATCCATTTCTTGCCACTACTGTTTACAAACCATGTCATTTTAAAAAAATATTCTGCATGAAGTCTAATATAATTCTGAAAACAAATGTGATAAATAAATAAATAAATAAACAAACAAATAAATAAATCTCAGCATCTACTTCTGTCCTACTATCGCAGCACTATTGAGAGTGTCCTAACATACGGTATTCTTGCAAGGTATGGGAGCAGCTCTGCAGCAGACAAAAAAGCTCTACAGAGAATCATTAAAACTGCCCAGAATATCACTGGGCTCCAGCTGCCAGTCCTGGATGACATTTTTGCATCTCGCTGTTTGAGGAAGTTGCATAACATTCTCAGAGAATCTTCCCATCCAGCTTACCATCTTTTTATTTTTATTTTTTTTTATTGCAAAAGTTTTATTCAGACAAGTTTTCCCCCCTTTTACCCCCCCGACATATAATATAAAATCACATACAAAAAGTATACCCCTCACCTCCCCCCATCTTAAAATAAAGTTCTCATTCAAATATTGAATATTATACCCCCGACCAACATGATATAAATTTAGTATAAAATACATCAATCTCTCCCTGACACCCTTTCTAAGTTAATTCAGCATCATAACATGACCATATCCCATTATACCCATCTCTATATTGCTTATCCACTTATATTTCCCCACCCTCCACCCTAACCCACCCCCACCTCCCAGTCAATCCCACCCCCCCTGAGTTCCGCTGTACACCACTTTAAACATTCCAAACATCCCAGATATTGTTTAATCTATTCACCTATCAATCCAAACATTCCTACCTAAAAGCTACATGATATTTCCCAGTCTGATATTTATTCTGTATATAATTAATCCATTTTGCCCATTCCTGTGTGTAGCTCTCCTGCTTCTGGTCTTTTAGGAAAGCTGAAAGTTTTGCCATTTCCGCAAACCCCGCCACTTTTTGAATCCATTGAGCAATTGTCGGTACAAAATCTTTCTTCCAATGTTGAGCAATCAACAACCTTGCTGCTGTAACCATATACAAAAACAATTTTGTTTCCCCTTTACGAAAATCCTTAGTTATGCCCAATAAAAACATTTGCGGGGTAAACCATCTTTTTAGACTGTTGCCTTCTGGCAGAAGATACAGAACAATTAAAACTAGGACCACATGTCTTCTGAATAGCTTTTATCCCAGAGCTATAATTGCACTCAACAATGAACTAAAGGGTTACCATCAGTGAGCTATTGGACAGTACTACTTGGTCTGTTATGTGGATGTTTGGGTGGTTCAGAGGCAGTGTTTTTGTGTGTTTGTGGGGGTGTTTTTGGGATTGTTATGGGTGTTGTGACTGGTCTCCGGGTGTTACGTGAATTTCGTTGTATGTGTAAACGTACAACGACAAATAAAGTATGTGTATGTATATGTATGTATGTATGTATACACACATTTATATATATATAAAATCCTGTTAAACCACTAAAAGGCATGAAATAATTAACACAATAAAAGAATATTGCAAATACCTAAAATGATCTACTGTAATTTCTTTACTTCAAAATATACAAGGTGAACACACTCATTGTAGCTTCAGCTCGTACCTGGCTATTAACATCAGCAGTATGTTGGAGAAGTACTGTAGCAAGTTCTTTATGTCCTCTATCACATGCCCAATGCAGCAAAGCTCTACCCTAAAATATCAAGGAAAATAAAAGTTACTTTGGTAGTACATCATATATCAACATTATACCAATACATTCATGCTAACAGCACATTTTCTTACTGAAATGTCTGTATAAATCAGAAATGTATTACCAACCATTATCAGCCTGAAATGACCCCTTGAAAGTTACAAGCAGCACCAGAAAGCAATGGTCATCACATTTATCCTATTCAACAAAGTGAAGTAGTAGGGGATTTGCAATATACTGAAAATTAGCAAATTTAGAAGAAAAATATTACATCATACCAGTAGTTGATATATCTATTTGCAATTTTTATTATTTCACTTTGTTTCCTTTCTTCCAAACTAAGATGAAAAGAGCCAAACCTGAAATATATAAGGCACCTAGCGTGAGATTTACAAATCCTAATCTATATAGTAGAAAATAGAAGGACTCTACACTACCCGTGATGATTCATTTTATTCATAAGCTACTGCCAGATTCCTTCTTGACAATCCTGTTATATTGCACTCCTTAAGGAGGATGGACTAAAAATATTTCCTCTCCATGATCTCACTGTGCAATTCAGCTGGCTGCTGGAAAACAAGTAATCCTTAAGAATCAGGGGACTATGAAATACTTTTGAAAACCTTCCTTGTGACATTTATTAACTTATCACTGTAAAATAACTCCCAAACACAGGATACAAGGGGCTTTGACTACTATCTCCAGCCTCACTCATCATGATATAAACTGTGTCAATATCATGTTTAATTAACACACACAAATTTAACAGTAATTGTGGCCTTCAAATGGTCACCTGTGACAGTACATACATGGTTTATGTGCCTGTGTAGAAACTCAGCTGAAACATTCCATTTTTGTCAGGACTCTAACCTATACAAAACAGGCCTATAAGAAGACAGAACACCCTCTTCACTATCAATGCCCACATTGGCCACCTAATCTGCTTATTATCTTCTTCTGGGCTTGGTTGCTGGGTTTAGTACACTTCTTATACTTGTGAGCATAGTTTCTAGTCAGTTCTCTAATAGGGCAATTGGATGATAAAGTTTCAAGCTCAATTATCAGCCGTGTGTTGAAGAATCTCACTAAAAAAAGAGTAAAGTTCAAGCTTCTAAGAGAGTTAGTGTTTTGTAGCAGCAGTAGATTTGGCATAACTGACAAATCGAGCGGGAAATAGCAGAACCGTTAGGCTGCTATGCTGTTTACAACAGTAAAGGCCTGCTCCCATAATAACATTTATAAATTATCAACTAACTATTGTAATAATCTTGCTTTGTGAGGAGGGCTGGAGATGGCATTGATGAGCTGACAAGATAATCCATATGTTCTGTCTCATTTTATTTTATTTGCTTTAGTCACAATTTATTTTATTTTACTTTGCTAGCCAATTTTGACTATCTTTACTCTGAAGATAATTAGTCATAACCACCGGAACATCTTGGAATTTAACTCAAATCTCTTGAGAGAGACTAAACTAAGCTGTCTCTCTCATTGACAGAGCAAACCTTTCAAGTGTCAGACATGAAAATGATGATGTGCAACTTTAGACATACTCATTAGTAATACTGCAAGATCTCATGCAAAAATGGAGAGCTATAAAAGTGTGGTAATTAAAGTATGGATTGGCACAACGGAGCTATCAACTGAAAGCCATAGCACTTCACTGAATGGTTTTTTACTTTGTGGGCTGCTCACTTTCTCTCTCAGCCAAATATACCTCACAAGTTTACTTTGTGAGGAAGATATGTGCTATATATGAACCACACAACAAAAGGTAGGATGTAAATCTAACAATAAAAAGTACCACAACTTCACACATTTTTGGTTTTAAAAATTTTTTTGGAGCCTGCAGACACCACCTACAATCTTTGGATAGTTTAGCATCTACATTGACAACACTTGGCATATATTGCCAATTTTATAATTGTCTAAAGTCTAATGGGCCATTTTAAATGAATTTCTGAACTGCTTCCCAATATTTCTTTCATATTACAGCTCTGATATATAGATATTTAGAAATATCTAAATTTCTATAATTTCTATTCACTACTGCATTAAAATGTTTTAACCTACTAAATTTCTTTTGACAAACTGCATTTAAAGGCAAAGGGCCAGAGTTAGGGGGAAATGTACAGTACTCTAATTTTCATAGTAATTAAGTATCTATCACATAGGTTAGTTTATACTTCTTGCTTCCTCCCATAGTTGCATCTATGGCCTGGGGAAAAGTTAATGGTTTGTGAAGTTTTAAACATGCTAGGATACATTGATATAATAAAAATTATAATTGTACACCACCCAAAGTTGTTCCTTACCCAATAATTTATTTTACAGCAAACTACTGTATTTTTTGGCATATAAGACGCACTCCCCCCAAGGGTAAAAAGCTGGATGTGTCTTATATACTGAATACAGCATTTTTGGCCTCCCAAAACCCCACTCCTTCACAAAAATGGACGTGCAGAGGGTTTGGGAGGCTGCAAAGTGCTCCTGGGGGCTAGGGAAGGCAAAAAAGAGCGAAAAAACGGTTCATTTTTTGCTAGTTTTTGCCCCCTCTAGTAGCACTTAGTTTTTGCCCCCTCTAGTAGCACTCTGCATGCCGGGTTTTTTTTTGCCCCCCCTCCCTTTGCAGGCCTCTCAAACTCTCTGCATGCCCCGTTTTTCACAAAAAATGAGATATGCAGAGGGTTTGGGAGGCCTGCAGAGTGCAAAAACTTTTGTTTTAAAATTTACCTCTTCAAAATCTTGGTGTATCTTATAATCTGAAAAATACAGTATTTTAATTATAGTAATTTACTGTATCTTTATTAGAATAAATTTTGGCAATGATTCTTCACAATAAAGTGCAGAATGCTATATAAATTGTTTATTTTCCAGCACTCTCATACATAACATAGAACTGAAAAGCAGAACACAAAATTTAACAGTCAAGGTTACAAGTTATTTACATTTCATCCAGTGAATGAATACTTATTTAAATTTTTATCACTGAATAATTTTATTATCAGAGACATTTATAGTTCACTTTGGATATTGATTCTATTAAATAGTATATTTAATGATTAAGTACAAGTAATTAAACTCTCTGGCTTAGAGTTTTTGCTAGTATAAACCACCTTGATAATGATCCTGTATGGATGTACTTCCACACAGAAATTTCCCCAATCCTTATTCTTCTCCCTTTTTCTTCTTCTTTTTTCCTTTTTTGGCCTTCCATTCCTGTGTAAATTCCCAATATTTTAATAACTAATAACATTGGGCATTTTATGTGAGGATTCATTTTCTATAAGCTCTCTCTCTTCATGAAAACCTAATGTTTTTCTAACTCAAGTACCAAGATTTAAATTTCTGGGCATATATATCTCAGAGGACCTCTCATGGACCATAAATGCTAACATGCTTGTGAAGAAGGCACAGAAGAGACTGTACTTCCTGTGAATGCTAAGGAAGATAAATCTATCTCAGCATCTACTTCTGTCTTACTATCGCAGCACTATTGAGAGTATCCTGACATACAGCATTCTTGCATGGTATGGGAGCAGCTCTGCAGCAGATAAAAAAGCTCTACAAAGAATCACTAAAATTGTCCAGAATAAAACCAGGCTCCAGTTACCATGACATCGTCAAATCTCGCTGTTTGAGGAAGTTGCATAACATTCTCAGATACTCTTCCTATCCTGCTTACCATCTTTTTAGACTGTTGCCTTCTGGCAGAAGATACAAAACAATTAAAACTAGGACCACATGTCTTCTGAATAGCTTTTATCCCAGAGCTATAATTGCACTCAACAATGAACTAAAGGGCCAACATCAGTGAGCTATTGGACAGCACTACTTGGTCTGTTGTGTGGATGTTTGGGTGGTTTAGGGGTGTGGATTTTTTGGTGGGTGTGTTTTTGGGATTGTTATGGGTGTTGGGCCTGGTCTCTGGGTGTTATGTGAATTTCGTTGTATGTGTAAACTGTGTATATACATATAATGACAATAAAGTAAAGTAAAAATTAAAGATTCATATACAATCCTTCTAATGCCATTACTAAAATTGCTCACTAATGACATTGGGGGAAAACCAAGGAGACACATTATGAAACAAAATCCACATGTACACTACAAAGTATTGTTTACAGCCAACACAGGTAAATTGTAATTCACCTTTTTATCCCTAGCTATGGCCCTCTGCCTTTAGATGTAATTTGTCATAAAAAAAAATTGGAATGCTAAGTTTTGTTTTTTTATTTTGCAAGCACCTATTAAAACTTCAATAAAATGTACTCTTCCTGAGTGTCTATATGTTTGCATTTAAGACAAAAAAAAACTTTTAACAAGTTGGCAGATAATATAGCCCAGAGTCATTTCACTGAAGAAATATTTCAAATATGAACCTTCCCAAATAACAATCTCTGTATTAAAATTGTTTTCAAGGGACACATATCCAGAAGAACAAGTTTCAAATTACATTACATTTCCACATCTTTCCAAACTCCACAGATAAAAATTAATATTTTCACAACATTAACATTTTGACAAATAGCAACTTAAAAAAATACTGTATGTAAAGTATTTGTTTGACATTTTCTGAATTCATACTGTAAATTAGATTAATTACCTGTAATATTCTGATATCTAAAGTCAAAATTTTACAAGCTGATCAATATGGATAATTTCTAGCCTAAATTGTAAGAATTCTTAAAATTCACTAAAGTCCAAGAAGAATTGCCGTTAGACAGTCCCCAATCATTAAACTATAAATTACAGTTGTTAGTTATTATGAACATAAATTAGTTTTACTAATGTTACTTTTTATTTATAGCAATATTTTTTCTCATTTTAATTCTCAACATGCCTCAATGAGGGTAGTATTTAAAGTAATCCATATTCTGCTTCAAGAAAACTGGTGTCTGAGGTTGATACAAATGATATAAACTGTCCAGTTTTATCTAAGCTTGTAAATCATAGAAAATGACAAGGTCATCTTCAGGTTATTGAAACTTTTACTAACCATTGGAAAGTTGATAGTCTATTATCAGAAACTTAAAATATGAAACCTTAAAAAAAGTTAATGGGAAGCTGACATCAACCTAAATTTAATGGTTTTTATTCTTACTTTTTAAATGAAATTACAATGCAAATAAAAACCAGTCCAAAATGCATTCTAGATGCATATTTGTGTGTTATTTTCCTGCCCAGATAGTACATTTGAAAAAAGTCAGAAGGGTACTTCTTAAACTTTGAATGATTTGGAATAAAAATGCATACATCTAATGTCTGTTCAATGATTCAAATTTTCTACCCCATGGTTTAATTAGCTGCTGCCAGGTTGGCCAGCTTCTGTAGCAGTTTCCCAGATAAACAGCACATACATTTTGCTTTGCTGAATGGCACAGACCTTGTCAAAACAAAGCAAATGGGAAAGCTAGGAATTGTACTGCCCTCTTTAAAATGTATGTGGATCAAGACAAACAAAATTTCTAGGATCTTAATTCAGAGAGAAAGAGAAGACACAGGCAAGATAAATGAAAGTCTCAAATGGTTAAAAAAATGCTACTGCACTAAACTGTGGATGTATTTATTTATTTATTTGGATGGGTAAGGATTGTAATGTATTCAAATAATAGCCAAAAGGGATCTCTTGAATGCCTTGCCTATTTATTTGTTGTCAATAGATAAGGCCCATTGAGGACGGAGGATGTACATGGAGAAAAATTAAAAACCATCAACAATTGAATTTGTTCAGGAACATGGTGGACTGAAGGTGGCTCTATAAAAGTGAATCTGATGATTGTGGCCAAGAAATGAGCTGATGAGCAGATTGACTCCTTTGATCTTCTCTAGAGAAAGAGAGCATGTGAGTTTGCCCACACTGTGTTTCATATGGTTGCTCCTTATGAGAAGGCAGCGGTCTTCAGATGGTTGGAACTATAATATAGTTCCAACCACAGTAGGAGACTTTAAAGGACACCAAGCTCACACTTTCTTTTCTAACCACCTTAGGAGATTGCATATTAATTGCTGTAAGTAAGTTAGACACCTTCAAAATGACAGAGTTGAAAACCCTGGGTGAATGCCTTTAATCCTTAATATAAGAAAGTGAATCTTTATCTTTATAACCTTTAAGAATTTAAAATAAACAGCAAAAACAAGACAAGGTTTTGGCAAAAGAAAGTTTTAAATGAATTAAAGGCTCAGAAAATGTTGAAATGAAATTTTGAATATGAAGATCTTGAAATTAATTTTAAAGAATAAATGCATTTTCATGAAAAAGAAAAAAATATTTTCATTATTGGAAGATAACTAATTTATAATGGTGTTGAGAGATATTTTTGAGGAATTATATTAGGATCTTGAATCAACAATGCCAGTTATGTTGTATGCTCTTATGAACAGTCTGTTCCCAGAAGAAACGTATCTCACTTAAGTGTGGAGAACAATGTAAGAATTTCCTAATAGATAAAATAAAATAAAATAAAGTTTTAAAAATTAAGAAGGAAATAAAGATGCCAATTCCACAGGTCAATTGGAATAATTTATTCCTACTGGATTTACAAAAGAAGTTTGTTAAAGTTTTGAATGAAATCAAGACAAGAGCCAATGATCATTTGAATAGATTAAAGAATAAAATTATTTTCCACAAAAGGAAAGAACACAAAGTTGGTTTAGTATGGGTAGTTCTTTCTAGAATTATTAACATCTGGACTGGAAAAATATTGCATGTTGGATTTGCTTGAACCTAAGAGTTAATGTAGAAAACAATGACTTTTACATTTTTAAGTAACATTAGTATTTTAGGGAATTATTGGATTTTTTTGCTTAAGATCTGGATTGGAAAAAGAACACTGCTTATTGGACTTGCCTACAGCTAAGAATCAAGCTAGGAGATGAAAAGGTTTATAACTGTTAATCAAGAAAAGACAACCAGATATGGTGAAGTTGTTTATACTGATTGTGATGAGAATGGGGTTGCTTTCTTAGTCTTTTTTCTATTTTTTCTTTTTTCTTTGCTTTTCTGCACCTTTTACTTTCTATTTTCTTTTTTGGGTTTGTATTATCTTTTAATGTTTAAATTTTTCATAACAATTATTGAAAAAACCCAACCTGAAAACTTGGAAAACTTAGAATGGAAGTGTTTTTTCTAAAGTACTGTGATTAAAACACTTTTAAAGCATAAGTGAAAACTAGGAAAGAGTCTGCTGTCTTAAAATTTGATATGTTTCTCATATAGGAAACATTTTATTTACTGCAATGTTTATCATTTCTATTTTCTTTGTTTTCACACAAGTGAAAAAATCAAAATATTCTTAGGTGTACTAGCATACCGTAGTTTCATCTCTAAAATGAAATATTCCTATATAAACTTTGTTTGGAAAATGGCCATTACTTGCATACTTTTCAACTGCATAAATGTACTTACGTAATAACATCATAAGAGTTATTTTTTCTGCAATAGACTACTGCAATAATCTAAAAATTATAAAATCACAGTCAAAGAAGAAGCATGATTACTAAGCTAAAGAAATACTACTACTACCTGATGAAGAACTATTTTTCAGAAGCAAATATGCTGGCTGGAAATTTGTATATATTCCATGCACTGACTTTAACTACTGTAGAGATTTGAGAATTAAAACTGATCATGTGTCAAATCTTCATTTATAATTCAAACAAATTTGTCTTCTGTAGCTAAAATATATTTGCCCTCTAATACTACTAATAGAGTCAATAGCACTTCAGAAGCTCCTTAAGCACTGGGAAGTTTCAGTTCACTTCATGCAGGATGAAGGCTTCTAGCTTTGAATTTTAAACTCTTTCCTCTGCTTTCAACAAATTAATTTTATTTGAATTCCTGATTAATAATAAAAGGCCATGCCATCAGCATTCAGAACTCCAGCCGGGAATGTCATGGCTCAAAGGACAGAAATCTGCTCAGCGCTACAAGAGAACCCAACTGAATTTGTGGCGTCTCAGTCTATGAATGTGTAAGCACTTCATCTGTTCGCTACGAAACAATGTATTGGGAGACTACACATGTTGCAGACCAAGAGCAGAACAAGCAGGCTACTGATGATAGGGGGAAGCCAGCATGTCGGACAGCTTTTTATTTTTGTCTGACCATAAATACAAATGTGCCATAGAAATGTGTTCTTCTAGCATCTTTTGGGTTTTAAAAAGGAGATTTCACTAACTCCATTCCAAGTATTTAAGTTAACACTGCTACAGAATTATTAGTGCAGGTGACTGTTGCAAAGCAAAAGATAATTGAATGGCATCCTAATTGGTGTTTCTTTAAATGCATTTATTTCCCTGTGTTTAGTTCAGCTTCTATGCACACAGAACACAAGGAGAATACTAACTTGAATAAACAGTATTGTTAAACTTTTCCTTCTTAGCAGCATGGTGTGACAAGAACAAAAATCGCTACATGAACTCAAACTGAAATAAAAAAAAATCACAGGAGGTTGAAAGCCAGGGCCATATCAAAGTGGCAATATTTTAGCTTATCACAATAATACAGCGCTAAAACAGAACAAACGTTGGTCCTTACCTGAACCTTGATTTTCAGTGTGGATGTGGGAGGGGCTATATGTGGGATATCAACACAGCCTGATTGGTCCAGAGACTGAGGGAATTTGTTCGTCACACCTCCTCCTTCCCTTTGGCTGCGGAAAGCAGTCATCTGAAAGGCACAACAAGACAACCAGGCCACCTCCAGTCCCTTGTCTGACTTACTACATCTTGCTAGGGATGTAGCCCCTCCCACTTCCACACTGAAAATCAACATTCAGGTAAGGACCAACGTTCGTTTTCCAGTGTGTGATGTGGAAGAGGCTATGCGTGGGATGTACCCAAGCTATGTACCCAGGGAGGGAAATCTAGGATGTAGAACCTGGGGCACCCACTGCCTGTTGGAGAACCCTGCGACCAAAGGATGCCTCAGCCGACGCAAAGGCATCCAGCCGGTAATGGCGAATAAAGGGTGACAGGGAAGACCATGTGGCCGCCCTGCAAATGTCCTCAAATGGAGCCCTGATTGACCATGCTGCTGTGGTCGCCACGCTCTGCGTGGCGTGGACCTTAATCCCCAGGACAGAGGCCTGCCCCAAGACTTCATAGGCTGTTGCAATGGCCTGTCGATCCATCTCCCGATGGTTGAAGGGGTAACTCTAGCCCCCAAGGTAGTGGGCAAGAAAGACACAAACAATGCCTCAGACCGGTGAGTCAAGGCCGTGCGTCGGAGGTAGATCCAAAGAGCTTGCTGGACATCTAATCTGTGCTAAAGGCACTCCCTATCGTGAGAAGGGACAGGACAAATGTTCAGGAGAAACACCTCCTGCGCCCTATGGAAGGGGGTGTTCACCTTAGGAAGGAAAGACGGGTCTAACCTGAGGACCACCCTGTCCTGATGAAATGTACAGAGATCCCCCGTGGATGACAGCGCCCCCAGCTCTGAGATATGTCTGGCCGATGTTATTGCTACCAGGAACACAACCTTTAAGGTCAGGAGATGAGGGTGGACCATCCTCAAGGACTTGAAAGGAGACCCTGTCAGAGCCCGAAGAACCAATGGCAGATCCCAGGTGGGAAACCTGTGAATTGTGGGAGGTTGAATATTTGCTGCCTCCCGAAGGAACCATTTGACTGTTGGGAGTTGGGAGAGAGGGACAAGCCCTTCTTCGGAAAGCACCATAGACAGTGCCGCCACTTAACGGCGGAGACTGTTATGAGCCAACCCCTTGTCTAACCCATCCTGCAAAAAATCCAGGACCTGGGGAGGGATGCAGAAACTGCCAGGATATTCGAGGAGGAACACTACTTAACAAACATCGCCCATGTAGAATCATAGATTCTAGTAGTCGAAGGCCGCCTGGAGGCCTCGATAGTTGTGATGACTCTGGAAGAGAGGTTGGCGTTCCTCAGGAGGCTCTGCTCAAGTGCCAGGTGGTCAAGTAGAGCAACTGGGTATCAAGGACACTGGGGCACGAGGAGATCTCCTCCTGATGAATCCTCCATGGGGCGAGATTGACATCTGGACCAGGTCCACGAACCATGACCCAGCTGAGCCAGTCGGCCTGGTGGTTGGCCGTCCTTGAGATGTGCTCTGCCACAATCAATGACAAATGTCTCTCTGCCCATGATCTGAGCTTCAGGGCTTCGAGCCATAGGCTCCTTAAGTGTATGCCCCCTTGGAGATATATGTGTGCTTTTGCAGTGACACTGTCTGTCAGGAGAAGTACATGACGGCTGGCCAGAAGATCCTGAAATTGGCAAAGCACCAGACGAGCCGCCTTTAACTCTAGCCAATTTGTATTGTGGCGCAGGTCTGACACAGTCCACCGACCCTGCGCCAGCTGTGAGCCTGTCAGTGTCTCCCAGCCGAAGATGCTCACATTCGTCGTGACCGTGACGTGGGCTGGTTCTCTGAACTCGGCTCCCCGATTCAACACTGAGGAGAGCCACTATAAGAGGGTCTGCGGTAATATGGGGCCGGATGGTTCTCTGACTATTTGGCATTGGAAGGTAACACTTTCTTGTTGTCCTTATTCTCTATTAGGATCGGATCCAGGGCCTCCCCAAACAAGAAGGAGCCCGAGTAAGGGCCGCCGCCAGATTCCATTTGTTCTTATGGTCCACCTGCCAATTATGCAGCCAAAGGAGACGCCTGGATGTTACAGAAGTAGACAGGGCCCGAGACGCATACTTGACAGAGTCAAGCGTAGCGTCTGCAGAGAACTGGGTTGCAACATGATTTTAGTAATATCTTACAGGAGGCGCTTGACCGACGCCGGGATATGGTCCCATAATTTGCACAAACATAAGACCGCGGCATGGTTAAAAGAGAACGCTGCCGCCACTGACTTAATAGCCCACACAGAGGCTTGGAAATTTTTATGTAAGGTAAGCTCTGCCCACCTATCCTCAGATTTAAGCTTATCAGCAGTGTCACCCGATACTATGGTCGAGGATGTGGCCAATGCCGCCACAGGCACATCCATGGTGGGAACCTGAAGAGTCTGTGCAAAGGCCTGATCTATATTATAGAAGCAACAGTTGTTACTCCCTGGACTGAGAACGTTGAAGGCCGTGCCCACTGCTTCTTCACAACTTCCAGAAAGAAAGGAGGCGCTGGAACCTCCTCCTTATTGGAAGACGTAGCAGAAAACATGATCTGGATCCCAAGGCTTGGGAGCCCCAGGATTGCCTCCTCCCCAATTTAGTGGTAGCACTAGCCTTATGCAGGAGCATCTTGAAATGTGAGGGAACAAACATGCCTGGAAAGGCTGGGGGAACTGGAGGAAGAGTTTCCTCATCCTCAGAGACATCCACCTCACGCTGGGCCCCCTCTCCCATGACAGACCCTTCGCTGACCATGGAAGGGGAGCATGGCCTGGAAGCTTCCTGGGAATAAGCCCTTTCATTAGAGTGCGTGACCTGAGACCTCTCATGAGGTTCCTTGTGGCCCTGAGAATGGGCTCCTTGCTGGCTCAGGCCTGAGGCAATGAGCCTCCTGATGCTTCCTGGGAGAAAATCCAAATCTTCCAGGTCCTCCTCAGTGGGTCTCTCTGGCTCAGCCCCATGGGGGGCCAAAACAGGGGGCGGGGATAACCCTGAGAGGTACCCTCCAATGGATTCCCCAGAACATTCCTGACTGCCCTGGGAGAGGGAGGAGGGGATGGAGAGATATCTGCCTATTGTGCCTGGAAGACCTGGCAGGAGACCCCTGAGAAGAAACGGAAGGGCTAAAGCCTCTGGCTGGAGTCCTGGACCTGTGTAATGGGCCAAATCTACTGGCATGAGCCTCCTGCCGCCTGCCTGTGGGCTCCCTGACCTCAGATCTAGAAGGGTGCTGGGTAATCAAGAGCTTGGAAGTGGCTGCCCTGGTCTGGGACCTGGTATCGCTCTCCTCCCCCACTGGGGCCTGATGCTCCCCCAGGGAACATGGTCCAGCCTCAGCCCTGGCAGCCGCCATCTACTCACGATCCAGTGCTTGTAATACCGCTGACAAGCCCTCAGGCATTGCAGCTGTGGGAGAGTCTTTGGCTGCTTCTGATTCCAGCAAGGTCCTCTGGCCTTGATAAGTGGCCACGATGCTGGAGAAAGAGATTGGCACTCAGTGCCACTCCCAAGATGTCCGCCTCCTCTGTGCCAAGCCTAGTGACCACTCAAGATGGCCATCGCCCAACGCATGGTGAATATGGAGAGAGCTGGATGTTCGGGTCGGAAGGCTCTCCGGGACTTTGGCGGCGAGGTGAGGAGTGAGTGGTTTTAAATATATTTTTGCTGTCATCCTGGACTGAAAAGAACTTGGAGGGGGGTGTTTGTTGTCAAACCTCCCCTCGGATTCAAAGCGGCGCTTGGAAATGGCTCCTCGTTGCGAGGAAGCGGATATCCTAAACCCGGATTGCTTTGAAGCAAGGGAAAGTGATTTGCGGCTTGTTTTTTTTAAATGTATCTAAGTCCGGCCGGCTGGAAACAATCTTTCTTTTATTACTCTCTCCTGCCGGCTCTCAGTTTGGGCGGTGGAAGATGGCTTCCCGTTGTTCCTGAATGACTATTTCACTTATGGAAAGTTACCAACATCCCTTTGTGATACGGACTTCCTCTCGCTATTAATGAAGATTTTCTTGGACTAATTGATTCCTTCCCTGGAGCGCTTTCTTTGCTACAACTATTGATTGTGAAACGTGTTTTCTCTTTGGGTCCTGAACTTTCTTTTTCTTTTTGCAATCCTGATTTGAACTTTCTCTCCTCTCTTGAACTGCTTCACCAGCCCCACCCAAAAAACGCCATTTTAGTGACACTGACTTTAACAGCTTACCATGGCACAAAAATCAGAACCGGCAGGTTTGGAACAAAGAATGACATCTATGGAGAATGTGTTACAAGCTTTGGTGCAAGAAATTAAGGCTTTGAGAGAAGATCGTACCAGCTTAAAACAGGATATTCAGGAAACACGGAAACAAGTGCTGGAAAACATACAGAAGACTGAAGAGCTGCAAGGGGGGCTGGCTGGGGCAAAGGGAGAGCTTAAAAATGTTAATAGTGAGATTGGAGAATTAAATGGGCATATGTCTAGGATGGATTTTGAAAGGATGTTATATTTTTTAAGATTTCAGAACATTTCTGAAGAGCCTGGTGAATGTCTTCCTGAACTCATGAGCACAATTTTAGCAGATTATTTAAATAAACCCAAAGATGAGATCAGGGGGGACATTGACCTAGTCTACAGAATAAATTCTGCATATGCCAGGATAAATGAGGTACCCAGAGAGATACATATTAAATTTGTTAGGAGGTCAACCAGGGAGGGAATTTTGAAGGCACAGAGAGGTGGTCCGTTAATTTACCAGCAAAAAGTAGTCGCTATCTTGAAGCAGATCCCTAAAAAAATTAGAGAGATGAGAAGGAAATTTTCCTTCTTATCCAAAAAATTGTATGACCACGGGATTTGGTTCAAGTGGGCGATGCCTGAAGGAATGTTGGTGTTCTGGGAAGGAGGAAGAATAAGAATTAAAACAATTGCTGAGGCGGAAGCCTTTCTTAAAAAACATTCCTGTCCTGGGGGAAGATCCAGGGGGGGCAGGGGGGGCCACGGCCCCGCCCGCTGGGGGCCTGGAGGGAGAGACAGAAGACACAATTGCCAAGAGACTTAGATTAAAAAAATAACTTTGCTTTGACTTTTGATTAATTTTGTATAACATCTGCATCTGGATTTTTGCAAACGGATGACAGCATGGAATTGAGAATTTAGAAGTATGTACTTGTTTTCACCTCGTAGTATTTATGAAAAATGTTTTTCTTTAACGATTTATTATGAAGCCCTGGAAGGGCCAATGACTCCGACGCGAAAGTTCTCAAAATTTCTTTTGTATCCCTTACCTTACCCGATTGAAAAATTGTAAAAACCAATAAAACTTTTTCAATATAAAAAAAAAAAGATGGCCATCGCCCTGTGTCGCGCCTTGAGATCACCCAAGATGGTCACCGCCTTGTGGTCACCCAAGATGGCCACCCCCCCAAATCACCTCTGCGTTATCACCTTGCTCCGCCTTGTTACTATCTCAAGCAGCTGGCATGCTTCTAGCCAGAGCAGCTCTCCCGAGAAGCTGCAAAATGGAGCCTGCCACCCCTAATTCCCATGAACTGGGCAGCGCTCCGCGTGGCCAATGGGAAGGAGACAAATGCCGATCTGGCTCTCCACTCCCTCCAGGTGGCAATGGAAAAACGGCCTCTTTAATGGCCAGCAGCTCAGCAATTTAGAGTAGCAAATTATTCCAATTTAAAGTCCATCAATTTTAAAGGAACAGTAATTCCTCAAGCAGGAGTCCCAAACAAAGACTGAAGGAAACTGGAGCCAAAGAGAAGAAGGAGATGTGACAAACAAATTCCCTCAAGTCTCTGGACCAATCAGGCTGTGTTGATATCCCACACGTAGCCCCTCCCACATCACATACTGGAAAATGGAAGAATTCAAAACAAAAAAGCAATCTTACAGGAAAAAATAAATAAAAGTACAGTAGTTCATCCAGAGGACCTACAGAACTGAAAAATTGAAAACAATTGAAAAATTTATCTGAAATGCTTTTTTAAATTTCCCGATTCAACACATTATGGAGGCCTCTAATTTCAGAGGATTCAAGAATCTATCAGATTATATTATTCCCTGAGGCGGATCATCTTAATGTATCTCCTACTCTGGTAGAAGGGGAATGATGGAATGATATCAAGCCTTATCCTGCTTTCTTAGAATAACTCTACTCCCTCCTTCTCCATCTAAACTTTGTATTCTGAAGTAAAAACTAAATTGAAGGTATGTTGTGTCCAAAGGCAGATCTGGGACTGTCACAAAATCCTAAACTTAAATTCCTTATACCAGAAAACAATGTTTTGGTTCCACTATCACTGTAATGTAGTTTACATGATATGTATCTATGAAATATAGTTAAAATGGCTAACCAGGTAGATAAGTGGTGCTACTAAAACTGGGGGAGGGAGGGAATAATCCAGAAGGTTCACATATTCTTCTACACAGGAATGGCATTAATTCTGGTTAGCATAAACAACCAATGCAAATGAACTACAAAACACCCACATTCAGACGCACAGTGTCTTACGTCAATCAGAGGAAGCACAATGGTACTTGGCTTTTCAAAATATATTCGGTAAATTGTAACTATTCTCAATTTTGGAAGACAAAATCCAATCATGTATTATGGATTTATTTCTAAGAAGTACAATAGTAAAATAAGCTATATAAATAAGATACATAGATAAAACTGGATAATTATATCTGCATCGATGTCTGGCCAAACTGGGACAGAGATACAGCATCTTCAAGGAAGATTTTAAAAGACATTAATCTCATATATCAGACTTACTGACTAAACCCACCCTGGCCCAATACCTTGTCATCTTTTGCGTTTACGTCAACATTTTTTGATCGGATGGCTTTGGTTACATGGTCAATATTGTTTTCTCTGCAATAGTCGAATATGTTCTTATCTTCCTCCCTAAGAAGAAATAAAAAGGGGTATATTTCCTGTTACCAAGCAAGAAATGCAAACTACACAAACATGAGAAGCCAGCTTTTTCATCAGTTCAATCATTTTACCATTACTGATTATTTTAAACTTTGTGTTTTTGGCAAATATTATAGACATCCTGCATCACAGAACACTTAAATAATATACTGCAAACAATCCTCAAAGAACTGTAAGCTATAAATCAGTTTAATTTAGAAAAAAACCCAATGCATTTCTCACAATAATTCAAATTTTAAAACCAAAAAAAAAACAATTAATGTAGTTATTTGGGAAATCTATTCATTGTCTTTCAAATGTGATGCCAACATATCTAATATAAACTTCCTCCTCACCACTCCTCTATTCAGCAATCTGGGTTCTTAGTGTGAGGGAAGCAACTATCTTACCTTAGGAACTACAAGCAAAACAAACAAACAAACAGAAAGATAAATTCTCTATTCAGAGGCCTATGTAGCAAAGAGCCATTTATTCCAGGTTCTCTGCCTGAACACTACTGTGACTTTTTTCCAAGCAGTGGATTATTTATCTCTGAAGGATTTCAAATACTTGGATCTACTGTAGAAAAACTTGAGGCATGAAATGAGAAAAGAAAAAAGAAACATAACTGAAACTATATTTGCACATTTGTCCTTACCATGTTCATATACTGGCTTTTGTTCTTTAAACTTAACTCTCTGCAAAAGATCCCTGAATTCCATCCAATTGTGGCATTCTTGGTTCTCCCTTTTCACTGTGTTCACTCTTTCTTTAGTGATCTGATCTTCATTGCTTTTCTCTCACCTCACTTTACATCTTTTGTACTAATAAAACATTTTGTATTTAATTCCCATCGTACATTCTTAACATTACAGTAAATCTTCTTGTTTTGCTAATCATAATTAAGTACCTTATTTTTGACTGCATTCACTTCCACAAAAGGGACAGAAGCACACTCTTTACACCATTCATTTTTCCTTTTTTTGTTCAAATGTCTCAATTTCTCCATCTTTAATAAATATCCTATCAGGTTACACAATCTTATCTATTTCTTCCATTAACTTGGAATACCTTGGTATAATTCATTTCTTGTCAATCACTCATTCAGGTAACATGCAATGCAGGGGTGGGTTGCTACTGGTTCGGCGCGCAAACCCCACCACCTCTGATGCAATGTATCTAATATTTCAGCAAATGTTAGTTCTCATTTAACAATGCAGTATCATTTGCAGAAATATATAAACTTTCATATCATAATTAATTTGCAATGTCACTATGAGTAGTTACAATCGGCCTCTCCTCTCCCTTTCTCTCCCTCAGGCTTGCCCCACAAAAGCCTCTCCTCGCCTTTCCTCTTCTCTACCTCAGGCTTGCGCCACAGAGGTCTCTCCTATCTTATCCCCTTCTCTCCCTCAGTCTAACTCCTCTAGCATCATAGCGTTTTTCAGGTGGAGAGGAGGAGTAGAATGTCTAAACTCCCAGCCCACAGGCCGGGTGAGTCATGCACTGGCCATGCCCACACCCAAGTGGCAGTTGGAACAGAGTTCTTTTCAGGTGGGGAGGGGGAGTAGAATGTCTAACTGCTTAGCATCAGAGCGTGTTAATAATATAAGAAATACTAATGATCTGACGGTCATTTCGAAAGACCCTTTCTTAGAGTGCACCTAGAAGCCAAGAGGAACATACGTGCCAAATTTCAAATTTGTAGGCTTTGTTTCTGGAGATTTCGTGATGATGCATTTTGTGTGTGTGTGTGTGTATGTGTGTATTGATTGATATAAAAGCCTAATTAAAAATGTATTTAAGAAAACAACAGTGTGTAAAAACAAAACAAAAATCCCCTAAAACAGAAAATAGTAATTCCCACTTATCTTCAACAAGTACATCTTTTCTGGATGAAAACCTCAAATATTTATCATATGTTTTATTACCTAGAGAATCTTCAGAAAACATCTATTTTTTTTAAAGAAAAAAATATTGTTGAGAGCTGCAGCACCATCCAGTACTGGAAATAATGCATAAATCTTCTTTGTTAGCTTTTCTAGCATGTCAGCTTTGAACCTAAACAGCCAGCTGATAAGATGGCTATGTTCCATCACTATTTCTTCTTATTTTTCTGAAATCATCTAACTGTTACAGAAAGAGTACCATGTGCCACAAACAGGTGGTCTTTCCTGTCTACTTGTCATTGTGCTACTGAAGCAAGAGATGGAAGCCAAGACACAGTTGCAACAGATACTGTTTGTGTCAAGGCCCTCATAGGGCCCATCCTCTCATAATCTCTAATTATCTCTTCGTTTAATCGCCCCATCACTTCTGAGGCTCTCTTGGGTACAGGAAGAGGAAAAGCTCATTAACTGAACCCTTTCTCCTCTCTCCAGCCACCCATAGCTTTTAATTGCTTGGTGTTGTTATTATCTATCAGTGCAACTGGGATCATTTTCATAAGAAAAGGCAGTGGGGGGAGAGAAGCAAGCATGTGTCCCTGAGGTATGCACTGCAGAAAAACCTTTGCTTTCTCCATTATTTATGCCAGCTGAGGTTTTATAGGCTGAATAAATCCATAACTCAAGTTTATTCTGAACAGTCTGCTTCCCTAGAGAGGAAGTGATGCCCACTTGCCTGTACACTTCTGTGCTCTCCTCAGAGAATAACCCGAACCCGAACCTAATGAGACATGTGTTACCCAATTGCCCACGCATGAAAAAAGTATAACTACACGCAAGATTAGTAATGCAGGAACCTGTGAAAAACCACTCAAAGCGACATACTTTTGTTTTTCTTTCAGTGTAAGGGAATTTAGCTTGGCAATATTCTAGTTTACCTGGTATGCTCTATACTTGCTAGAAAATGAGAATGCAAATAAAGGTCCTCGCTGTACGTTCCTTGAAGAAAATTATGCCACCGCCACCAGTAACCCATTGCCTCATTTTATTTCAAGTTGTACCTTGGTAACTGGAAAAAATTATTTTAATCAATGTTTGGATAATAAATTGTAATTATTTGGAAAACTGTTTTTCCCCCCTTGTTTCCCTTACTGGCTCTACAATTGATAACGAATGTAATGTAGTATTTTAAATGTTAGCAAAATCTACTAAATGATACTGGTCATATCATTTGCGCTCTCATTTGTTTCTAAAGGACAAGCAATCTCTATCTCAGCCCAAGTCACCTCACAGAATTGTTTTGTGGGGAAACTGGAGGAAAAGATGTATTAGGTATATTCTCCACCTTGAGTTATTCACTAAATTCAAACATAAATCATAAAATCATAAAGGCAGGATAAATAAATAAGTAATTTCTTTGCGCTTTTATTTGAAAACATTTCCACACTCACAGAGTTAGTGAGTTATTTCTTCTTGGTCCTTCCTTTAAAGCTTGAAGCAGACAACTACAATAAGAACACCTTATTTTAAACATTTAAAAATTTAAATAAAGCATTTAAATGTTTACAATAAGATGTTCTTATTGTAGTTGCCTGTTTCAAGTTTTAAATAAAAAGTTTAAATAAAACATTTAAATGTTTACAATAAGAAAGGTGTTCTTTTTCAATGCTTGGGAACCTTTAAATCTGGCAGGAAGGAAGGAATCATGAAGAAAGTTTCATAGCTCTTTAAAAGACAAAAATCTGTAGAAGCCTTGATTCCTAAATTCTAATTTACTGTAGAAGTCTTTCTTTTTTATCCTTACCTCTTTTATTGAAAGAAATTTATACAGTTTCTTAGATCACAGTTTGATGTGATCAAACTTTGATGTATGTAACTGGTTTTTTTTTATTTAAGCATCACTCTCCCTCTTAAATGCTATATATTCTTCTTCAAATGTAATGTCGACATATGAGTAATCCCAAATAAACAAGAAGAGGGAATGTACAAGCTTAACCTAACATTCATAGTTTTGGCTTTTTATTTGGGCATTGACTATTATTGAAAGCACTTGAATAATGCAAACAAAAAACAAAAACAAATTAAGAATGAGGATTTTAGTAAAAGAAATTATTACCTGCAAAATAAATATTAACTTTGATTAGGCAAATATTTATTTGCTAAATTTATTTGCAGCCCATCTCATAGACTTTTCTATGTCTTTTGGAATGAAAAAAATGTACATCTCAAAAGAGGCTGAAATAGGTTCTGGAAAGAACATTGTACCTCTGGGCAAAATACTGAGAAAATCCTCCCTCTACCCAATTGGAAAAAACACAAATGGTAGATCTCTTATCAAAGAACCTATGGTCTGAGAAACTTCATTTTGGTGAAGACAAACCTAAGTTATTTGTAACTTAAAAGTGATAAAGAAGCTTTTGAGGTATACCTCCAAATAGGTAACATAAAATGTTGAAATGAAGAAATTGTATTTCTTATTTCCATGATTTATGCATGTAAGGAATCTGGCTGAAACTTGGAAATCTATTATAAAATTTTAATGCCTTTCAAATGTTGTTCTAGGTGTTACCGTGTTTACCCAAAAATAAGACAGGTCTTATATTTTTTTGACCCACGAAATATGGCCTTGGGCTTATTAGAGGGGGAGGGCTTATTAGTTTCTGGGGCAGGCGAGAAGCAAGGTGCATCTTTTACCTTTCAAACTCCATCGCATTCTTCACTATTGTATTCAGGGAAGCTGCTGGTAAAAAAAACAATCCTTCTCGCGAGTTCTATCAAACTTCTTGAACTCACGAGAAGGTTTTTTTTTTTTTACCAGCAGCTTCCCTGGACACAATAGGGAGGAACGCGACTGAGCTTGAAAGGTAAAAGGCGCGCCTTGCTCCTCCACCCCTCTTATTCCTTGCTGAAGGGACAGAGGGGAAGGGAAGCAGACAGGCTGCCTTTACAATTGGGGTGGAATGGCCAGTGTTGGGCTGCAAGGCGGATCTCTTACCTTTCAAGTTCTGTCGCGTTCCTTGCTATTGTGTCCAGGGAAGCCGCTGGGCTGGACAGGTAAGAGGCGTGTCTTGCTTCTCCCCCATCCCCAACCCTTGCTAAAGGGAGGGGAAGGAAGGGAAGCAGGCAGGCTACCTTTACAATTGGGGTGGGGTTGGTGGGGGGGTTTTGCGCAAGAGGGAACAGGAGAGGGGGTGATTGTATTGCTGGCCTGCTGCTGTTTTTGCGGCAGGCTCTTTTTGCAATTAAATAGCTGGGGGGGGGGTTAGTTTCAGGGGGGGAGGGTTTATTGTGGTGCATCCTCTGAAAAGCCCGATTGGGCTTATTAGCCGGACATGTATTTTCGGGGAAACACAGTATATTAAAAACAACTCAGATGCATCTCTCTCTCTCTTTCTGATGTTTCAAAGACCATACCATATTTACCGGACTATAAGCCACTACTTTTTCCCCACGCTTTGAACCCTGCGGCTTGTACAACAATGCGGCTTATCTATAGATTTTTGTTTGCTAATTGCCATAATAAATGCAATGCTGTAAAATAGGGGTGGATTTGGGGAGGGGCGGAGATGAAAAAGAGAGAGGCAACAGAGAGTCAGTGGCTCTTTGCAAGGCTGAGGAGGAGGAAAGGAAGCACGGGGCTATTCAGAGAGAAAAGGTGAGCATCGCGTGGCTCTTTCCCCCTCCTGCAAAAAGCTCCGAAAGAAAACAAGAGCGAGCATCACACACACACACACACACACACTCACACAGACAGAAGATGGGAGTGCAAAGAGGGGAGGAAGAGCACGACCCAGAATTTGTGACTCAGGGTGTCAGCCAGGGTGACTTCCCTTCCCCCCCCCAACCGTTCCCAGCAAGCAGGCAGCTAAATAGAACTGCGACTTTCTATCTGTCTTCCCTCTCCGCACCCCCGGTTCCAGCATTGCTTATCGGGGATTGGGAGGAAGGAGTTGATACAAAAGCCTGCAGAAGGTTAAAAGAAAAAGGCGGCAGCAGGGGTCAGAGAGAGAACGCGGGGAAGTGTTTTCTTTTTTTTAAAAGGGTAGCCGAAGCGGTAGGTCGGTGAAAGTAATTCTCCCTCCTCCCAGGTCGGGGCGGAGCTGTGAAATTAGATTCACTGTGTTTTTTTGTCACCTGTGCGGCTGAATCACAATGTATATATCTGTGGCTTATAGTCTGGTGTGGCTAATATATGTAAAAATAATTTTTCTTTTAAAATTTAGTGGGTGCGGCATATATTCCGATGCGCTCTATAGTCTGGTAAATACGGTACTCATTTTTTGCGTGAGTACAAATTAATGCTAGGAGAAATCCAATTATATCCATAGTATGGCTTCATGTTTATTTCTCCCAATTTAATGATTAACACTCCTAACAAGAACTTGAGACTGAATAATTTCTGAATTATTTGTTTAGGGAAAATGTATTAACTGTGTAAGGAAAGGTGTTTGCAATTTTTTTTTTAGAACTACAGTACATATATGTCCATGTATACTGACCTCTGGTACTTCCTGTCAAAATTGTTTATCTCTCAGATCAAATAATCAATTCTAGAGCCATCAATCTTTCTATTTCTGTACTAGGCTGGTCTAACCCAAAGAGTAGCCAGATGGCTGCTTGGGTTAATGGGATTAATAACATTCTGATAAATTACATGGCATCAGAGTGAAAAATATGATAGGGAATATTAAGAATGCTAGATAAAACTGGAGATTGGAGGACAGGAGGCTGTAATACAAAGTTTAGTTTTATTTGATTTGTTGACTTTCAAATATGTTGACTTTCAAATTTTATCCTTTTTATCTAGATTCAAGGAATCATGTTTCTCTGAAACGACTAGATGTAGACAGTGTTCTCCAAGTGTGGTACTTTCAGCATTTATCTTAAAAGATATTTGAGGATAATCAACTTTTGTTTCAAATCCTGGTTTGAATTTGAACCAAACTGCTAGGAATCCAGGAAAGAGTTTTACTCACACAAACCAGGCAAATTTCATTGTAATTTTAGTACAATGACAATAAAGATTATTATTATTATTATTATTATTATTATTATTATTATTATTATTATTATTATTATTATTATTATTATTATTATTATTATTATTATTATTATAATATACCTTACCCACAACAGAGGCATGTGGGAATTAACAATTTGGTTCTCTATTCTCAACCTAGAAATTTGCCACCTATGCTACCAACAATGTTATTA
The DNA here is from genome assembly GCA_039707465.1 of Rhabdophis nuchalis. NCBI lineage: Eukaryota > Metazoa > Chordata > Lepidosauria > Squamata > Natricidae > Rhabdophis > Rhabdophis nuchalis. Next base: position 114,255,311 of record CM077644.1, on the reverse strand, counting down.
CCCTTATCTGAAGACTGAATTTACAAATGCCTTTACTACCTATAGAAGGAAAAGGCCTTAAAAGATAGAGGAAATGCAGCTATCAAGGGGTCAGATTGGAAGGGCCTGAGCCCAGACCAAGAAAAGACCTTGAAAAAGTACGTCCACACAAAGGGAGGAAATGGAAAGCATAATCAGATTCTGTTACTATATCTGTTACAATAAAAATGGTACTGACCTACATCACTTTGTTTTCTTAGTCTTGTCTATCTCATCAGCTCAAAGTTTCAAAGTTTAATAGAACAAACACAATACTTAATTCATTACTCTATATTTCCACTTCTTAGCTTCTTTTATTTAACCATAACTTTCATATTTAATCTTCACACATTTTCTTTTAATTTCACAAACTGCCCTCAATTAGTAACCTTACATTTTGTACTGCTTCCATAATTTGTCTTGACCAGCTGATCATTTAGCATAACTTTTACTTTTGTTAAAAGGTTAATAAAGAATCACCATACAATTTTATCAGTGCTTACACCAGAACTGTGAATTGATTTTCCAGGCAGGTTTCCAGTTAGATATATAAGACTATAGCTTCAGCTACAACAGTGTTTCTCAACCATGGCAACTTGAAGATGTCCGGACTTCAACTCCCAGAATTCCCCAGCCAGCATTCACTGGCTGGGGAATTCAAGGAGTTGAAGTCTAGACATCTTCAAGTTGACAAGGTTGAGAAACACTGAGCTAGATAGAACATTCCATTAAAAAGCACCGAATTCAGTTTATAAATAAAAGTGAAGGACAAGGCCATTAAAAATCATCACAGTATTTATTAAAAGCTTTCTCCCAAATATTAATCTTTCTACAAAATTTAACTTTTAAATGACTTAAACCGAAAAACATATACCTTTCATATACATAGCTATACCCAAACATTTCACATTACGGATAAATTAGTACCAGCAATATAGACTGATTCAAAGTTATATACCTAGAAAGTACTTTTACGTTATTTCTAATCTAATAGGAAATGTTTCCTGTTTCAAATATTCTGAAAAATGCCATAAACCATAAAAATATCCTTCTAATTCACCTGATAGTTTCTTCTTGATAGAGTGAGCTGACAACTGGACCTCCGAATACAGCTTTTCCTTCTTTTCCTTTCTTTTCTGATATCTGTAAAAACAAACATAGTAATACTTGTTTACACATTTTGATTCGGAAACTATGCAGATCATGCTCAAGAATATTCGATGGAATCATTTTCCCCTCTCATTTTCAGACCCTAGTTATCACATTTAAGATCACAGAAACATACCTTGCCACATCAGCAAGGAAAAGCAAGCTTGTAACAGTTATGCCAGGATCCACCAAATTTACCAAATATACTAAATAAGTATACATAATAATAAAATACTTTTGAGTTCATATGAATCCAGGAACGTGTTGTCATTATTAGAACCGAAATGATATTACAGTTAAGTCCACTTTGATTATTCTTCAATCTTCCTTACTTTCAGGTTCAATTTAAACAGAAATCATATGCTGTTACGTATTCCGTATTGTGAAACAAATACATTGTTAAACAAGTGCAGAAAATTATTTTGGTTGAACAAGCATGAAGAAGTCAGCAATGAAGTGTTTCAGGCAGCAGCTCAATGTCAAGCAAGTTAAGACTCATGTGCAAATCTTACAATACAGTGCAGGTTACTCAGTCTCTGAAACAGATCTTAAAAGACTAGTATGTGTGCAACTATTTTGAATTCTAGTAATAGGAGATTTAATAGAAATATGGAGAATGAGTTCATGATGGGTATGCAATCACTTGTTTGATTGGCATGGAAGTTTTGGACGTAATATGCCGACCTAGGTAGACTCCTAAATGCTGGGGAGGAAACATCAACAATATCAATAACATTAGAAAATGCTCCATGTTATTCATACAGGAGAGCTCTAGGGCATCAACATATGGAGCACAGTATCCTTCTGGATTGCCTGCAGAGAGTTGAAGGCAACATTTTTATGGTTCTGCTCCTACCTTAATTTCTTGAATTAATTCTGGGCGCTGGAAGAGCAGGGATTGAGCACTTGGGACCTCCTTTGTGGGGTTTTCCATTGTTTGAGCCTCTCTCCTGTATTATTTAATATATACACACAGTTGTTGAGAGAGATCATCTGCTGGCTCAGGGTGAGTGTCACCAATATGCCAATGACAGTCAATTATACATAGCTATCCCAGGCTGAGATGGAGATGTCACACAAGTTCTGAATCAGTGCCTGGAGGTGGTCAGGAAGAGTGAGACATAACAACCTCAGACTAAATCCCACCAAGACTGAATTGTTTGATGCCATTAGAGCAACCTTTTAACATCAGTCCCTGACTTGTTTCAGGTTGAGCGCATACATGCCAAACTGATTTACAAATAGTTTACTAGTGAGTGGCAAGCAATTACTTACATGGCAGGGAGAGAACTGATGAGTTCTCACATTCTCTCTCTCACTTACACATTCGACCAATGTGGGAAAGCAAGTTTTTTTTTCCTGAGGGAGCGCACTCCAAAGCCAAAATAGAGCATGGATAAGCACAGTCTACAGTAGCCCAGGGAGCCAGCTGCCAAGGAAGTTAATCAGTTAGCCCAGGGTCAAACAACTAAGATTCAGAATGCAAACAAGGAAGGAGCAGAGAGGTGAATTTGGTTTGATTATTCCCAACAATGAACTTGACTGTTGGCAGTTATTCTAACATAGGCAGGCTCAAAGGATATCTCAGTTAAGAAATACAACATCTCTGTTTCTTGAGGAGCAGAGTGCTTCTGTTTGATACTTTGGACTTCCCAATATGTTTTCCATCTAGGTTGTCTTTGGATGATTTGTTTATCATCTGATTCTCCTGTCAACTTCAGGTGATTGACAGCTTACTGAATCTTTTCTTTAAAAAAGAAAAATATAATATTAAATATTTTAAAGGAAGATAAAACTAATATACATTAATGTAAAATAATTCCAACTCTATTTTCTAATTGATATCTTACTAAATTCTATTCCTCTAGGTCAGAGTCAATCACAGTTCTGGTACTCACTTTTTAAGGAGTAAAGGTCCCCTGAAGAAGCTACAGTAATGCAAGATCTGAGGATTCTTCATACTTGTCTTTCCTCAGCTTTGTTTACTGCAGTGGTTGGGATGCCCTAGTGATGGTGATTCATTGTAAAGAGCAAGGGAAATGACTGATGAAACTATGCAAGAACTATTACCTTGGCAAGGGGGGAGGGGTGAAACATTTTTTAAAACCAGTGAAACAAGATCATATTCAGAAGCAGATGGGGTAAACATATCTCTGACTCACTGAAGCTAAGAGAAGGAGGTATAATTCAATCAAGATTCAAGACCTTAATTAAATAAAGTACAGAGCAAATTTTTCAGTGGAATTGATTTTCTGGTCTACCTAGTAGGGCTACCTTTGGAGACAACTCAAAATCTGGTGACAAGGATCCTATTGGGTCAACCCCATTAGCATAGAACCCCACATATGTTAGGCACAAATGAATTAGATTAGTGTCAGGTGCAAAAAGTCAGGTCCACACATGAAGATCCAGTTAAACTGATTTATTGCTACTGATGCCTATGTACAGGAATCTTCTCAACTAACAGTTAGCAGCTGCTTGGATTTAGGCAAGGGTCAATAGAATTCAAGGGAAGTTGGACTTAGTTCAACGTCTGGCTGTGTAGGGATTTTAGGCTGATCCCTCTTTTAACTCTGCCCCCAGATTTTGCCACCCCTTCTCCTTCTCCTACAATTTTATTATAATCACCCAAACAAGAGATGCCGTGTTTTAAGTTATAAACATCAGTAGGGGAAGTATCCAAAGGAGAAATGACACACTGCATGATAAATTCCAAAAATTTCAAAAGATTTGATAAATCCTGGTTTATGTCTGCATGCTTGGAAGAGACTAAATAACAATGATCAGACATTGGGCAGTAAACCCTCATTGGTTCACTCAAAAGGACAGTGGTTTGCTATTTCTGCCTCAGTGTACTGTGTTCTTCAATAAAAGCCATAGCTTGACTGAAGGTACAATCAGTTCTTGACCAGCTGTCACTGGCAATGGCACTCCAGAGGTCTACAATTCTGAAAGCCATATTCCAAATGAAATGGAAATGGAGCGAGTACCATTTGCTAACATCATTAATTCAGTCTTGCCTCTATCCCACTTATTTCTTTATAGACATGTCAGGAGATGTACTTCTAAACTGTAGTCAGGCACAAAAGGGGTGTCATGTATCCCAAATGAGAGGTTAAAATATAATGACAGACACATTAAATACACTGTCCAATGCCTTCACAATAATTTTATGTCCATCTTCTTTTAAAAAGACAGTAACTCAAATACAATTAGAGGCTCTTACAGAATTAAAATCCAATCGTGGTTGAACAATAAAAAACTTGAAGAGGATGGCTGAATTATGCAAAAATCATATAAAAAAGAAAGCTCACTAACAAAATTGAATCCTGACTTTAACGGCATTTGTGTCCAGATATAAACCTTCTTGCATATTATTGGATTTCAGTTTTTTGTTCTCTTCAAAATTATTATAATAAATTCTAACTTTTAAAGTATATTGGAATAAAAGTATCATATTCCATTTACATCAGTGGGCAGATCATGACAGAATGTACTTTTTTTCTCCCACTCCAATTTCCCTTGTCTATGGAGACTCTCAGTCATCCAAAATTCAGTTGCCTTTTGGAACATCCAGTTTCTCTTCCTTCCAACCTCTTCCCAAATGATTCGTACAAATATAACATAGCTACAAGACTACATGCAGATATTTTCCATTCTTGCATATGCAGTTGAAAACATGAAGCAAATATTCTGAAATTTCATAACAGTTTGACCAGGAGTGTCAAACTCACGTTGTCATAGTGGCAATCACATGACTTATTGGGAGTTTTCTCCCCCTTCGGGCATAGGCATGGCCAGCACATGAAACATCCGGCCAGTGGGTCGGGGAGTTTGACAGCTCTGTTATAGATGAACGTTGGACACCAAATCAGAAAAAAATATAATGCAATTTCAGATTAATGTATAAAGATATGATCCATGGGCTATAGTTCAAACATTTTCTGCTGGAAGATTGAGAATTGCTCTGTATATACCCTTCTCACCTCAAAATCAGTGTTATTAGTTGTGTGTGTGTGTACATACAGAAAACCACCCCCCAATCCACAGAAACAAAATCCACATTTTGAGAAATGTATTTCTGATTTCAATATTTATTAATGTAAAATTAATAAATAACATTAATTTATACTAAGCATCACTTCTTTTTTTAAAAAATGAAATTAAGATTAAGAATTCGGTTATCCTGTCAACTAGTTGCCTAATCAAATTATCTTAATAAACAATTAATAACAGTTTTAAAGGTTCTGGAAATAGCCAGACAGAATCTTAGTCTTCTGTTAAATTATCTCATCCTTTTGATGTTCTAACTACACATTTTAAGTTACATCCTTGGGTGAACTTTATAGAAATTGCTTAGGAAATAAACAGTAATACCATACAAGCTTTCTCAAAAGAAAAGTTATACATTACTACATATATTAAACTAGTTTTTTGACCAAAGCTAAATATAGCATATGGCTATCTGTGTTGCAAGGGGAAAAAATCTTCTCAACTGCACATGAGAAAATAAAGGGCCTCAATTCACAGTTATCACAGAAGACTACAAGCCATCATTGATGCTTAAAGGCAGTAATACTGTATACAATACTAAGAACTAAGCGCATGCAAACATTGAGCAGAACCATTTTATCATTTGCTTATTGGTACAGTTGGTTTAAGGATTGTCCTATTCTGTGATGTCTCATAGTTTAATTGGAAATACATTACAAATTTAAAAATACCTTTTGTCTGATCACCAATATTTGCTTATAAAATAGTCCATATCTTGCAAACTCTACCAGAGGTATGTAAATTTATAAGCACAATTATAAGATTATGAATTCCAAGTTCAGCAAAGTTATACAAGATCCTCTATGAACAAAAATGCAATGCACAAGCATTGGTGTTTCACCTAATTAAACACATGCTGACCTAAAGTAACAATACCAGTATTATCTGATCCCAGTACAAAATAAATTTGCTTATTTCAAGTATATTGGGAATTCAACTTTTTGCACATATCTCATTCAATTTTTGCATATGTATAAACAGCTCCCATAATTCTTCATATGGTTAAGGATAAAAACAAACAAACCAATACCCACTTATTGCTGAAATATTACATTACCAGCTCAATAACCCTGCAATTAATATTCAGCCAGTCGTAGAACTATCAGAGTTTAGCAAGACTAAAACGGATTATAAAAAGAATACAGGGCTGTAAGTAACTTTGGATTGATTCTAGTAATCTTTCTAAAAGGAAATATTTTTAATTATAAAATGTAATAATAGCACAACTATTATTTGCTGCTATGCTTGGAATTTGTTGAAATGCAATTGCAAGTAATGAACTTAAATATTTTAAAAAGCCGTAGATATACTTCCGTACAAAACTATGATGTATAGGAATGCTCTAAATCAGAAATATCATTCACCAATCAAGAGCCACATTTTGCATTTCTTTCTTTCTCATTTTATTCAATTTTGTGGTAACCCAACTTTTTCAAAGACTGAAAAAAAATCTGGTCAATTGGAGGAACAATTTACAATAAAAGTAGATGAACAAAACTTAACACATAACTAAAAGGAGCTTCACAACCACTATATTTCTAAGCCAGGGAGAACAACCAGGTTTCCAACAATTTTCTAAATGTCAAAATGATGGGAGCCACTTGAAAATTTCAGCTACCAAGCACTCTACAAAGTGGATACATTGATGCACAAGGAGGATCTGGTAAAATGATTATAAAAACTGATGTATCAGAAAAATATTGCTGTTTTTTCTATCTCTGTTCGGGGCTTAGTCCCCTCTGAGGAAGCAAACTCAGCTAAACACCAATTGTGTTTGACAATCACAATTGTACGTTAGAACCCAAAGTGGTTAATTTTGTGTGAATTAATTGTTACCTCTTGTTACCACTGCCAGGAATGTTAAGAGGAAACTCCCCTTCTGTATTCAGATGGTCACAAAATTACTACCTTTAACACTGAAAAGCAGAAGATGTAACAATATAGGGTGTGCCCTTGGCAGAATAGCAAATGAAGCATGTAATAACACTAAATAAAATGTTTTTGTCATTAGCTGAGCTTCACACCAGCATATTCTGAATGCCTGAAATATTATACTTGCCAGACACTATTAGGTTTTCTTTATAACATTTATCTTTATTTAAATGCACCTTGACATTCTTCAGAACATGAAGTCAGTTTGCATCTAAACAATTTTTTTTTAATGTGCTGCTTATTTCTTTCAGTGACTCTAATGAAAAAGCTGTGTGAGGTTAGCTTCACATGCTCGTGCAAGAGGAGCATTGTGTGCAAGTACAAGATTGCCATTGCTTGTGCGAGGGGAGCTTTTCACACAACCACACATTTGTCATTGCTTAGGCGGCCCGGTTCCAAACAGGCCGTGGTCCGATTGTGGCCTGGGAGTTGAACACCCCTGCTCTAGAATCCCAAGATTGCCCTAAATCCGGGTTGGCAAACCTATGGCATGCGTTCCACAGGTGGCATGAAGAGCCATTTGTCGGGGCACATGAGGCGTTGCCCTGTCAGCTGGCCAGCTGAGTTCAGCCATTTTTAAAGCCATTTTTCGCCCTTCGCAGGCTCGGGACCTAGCTATCTGGGAGATTGGATCCTGCCCCACACATCCTCACGACCGATTCGCTCCCACAGAGAGGGGCTTCTCCGGGTGCCGTCCACTAGACTTTGTCAGCGGGCGACGCCCAGGGGAAGGGCGCTCTCTGTGGCGGGCCCGGCCCTCTGGAACGACCTTCCCCCTGATATTAGAACGACCACCGACCTCCGCTCCTTCCGTGTAAAATTGAAGACCCATCTCTTTCGACTGGCCGGCCTTGAATAGTTCTCTCTGTCTTTTAATTACAAATATTTTAATGGGTTTTTAATTTTATATTTTTAGCGCGGGTAATTCTATTTAATTCTATTTTAAGTAATGTTTGTATTATTGTATATTGTTTTTAATTATGCCTGTGCACCGCCCCGGGTCCCTGTGGGGAGAGGGTGCGGTTAATAAATCTCAATTTATTATTTATTATTATTATTATTTATAGGAGCCTGGGGAGGGCGAAAACAGCCCCTCAGCCCCCTCCGGACGACTAAAAAGGATGCTACGAGCAAACCGGAAGTCACTTCCAGTTTGCTTGTAGTGTCCTTTTTAGTCCTCCAGAGGGCTTCCCGGGGGAGGGAGCTGTTTTCGCTCTCCCCAGCCTCTTATAGAGCCTCTAGAGCCTGGGGAGGGTGAAAAAAGCATGTAAAAATGGGGAGGAGAGTGTGCATGCGCGCTGGGGGGGTGCATTGTATTATGGGTGTGGCACGCCCACACACGCCTCCCCTGCGTGCATGCCCTTATGGGACGCAAGCCAAAAAAGGTTTGCCATCGCTGTCCTAAATAGTATCAGGATTGGTGTTTGGGTTTTTTTTTTCTTTTTGAAAGTCTGTTTACTTTAGGTCAGGGATGTCCAAACTTGGGAACTTTAAGACTTGTGGACTTCAACTCCCAGAATTCCCCAGCCAGCTATGCTGGCTGGGGAATTCTGGGAGTTGAAGTCCACAAGTCTTAAAGTTCCCAAGTTTGGACATCCCTGCTTTAGGTCATAGGATAATAGCAATAGCATTTAGACTTATATATCACTTCACAGTGCTTTACAGCCCTTTTTGAAAACAGCAGTTTACAGAGTCAGCACATTGCCCCCACCAATCTGACTCCTCATTTTACATAGAACGATACGGTCAACAGTTTCCCCGCAACACAATAAGCAAGTATAAATAAAGAAGTTGAAGTTTATTTGATTTCTATACCGCCCTTCTCCCTTTCGGGACTCAGGGCGGTGCACAGCCATAATAAAATAAGTAATATAAAATCTAAAACAATGTGTTAAAAGGTATTAAATAAATGGCCTACATCTTTAAAATCCCATACTAAAATCGCTATTTAAAATCCCTTTAAAAGTACGAGAATTTGCTTCTCTTATTACCATGCTATAAGCATGACGTTAAGCTATACTTGTATACTACACTTGTTCGCTTCTCATGTTTGTCCATCAGCATTCTATGTACCACTTCTGTCACTTCATTTCCATAGGTTCTACTGTAAGCCAGAGATCCATCTAGGATCAGCTCAGACAGAGAGGTTGCCTGGGAGCAATTTCATCAAATGCCCAAGTCACCTTTTGATCATGTAATGCAAACAAGAACTCAATGGAATGGCTCATAGGATTGCTGAAAACTCTGCAAGCCCCACCAGAAACTGTCTGAATCCATTACGTACCTGGGGCAGACCATCTTAATTGTAAGGTTTTTCCCCACAGATCTTAACATGGCACAAAACGTGTTTGCCAGCATATGTCAGGCCCAAGATTAATTGAAACAAGCCATAAACTCACATCAATAAGGGATGAGTTTCCAACATCAGGCCGAAGACTAGGTCAAGTTTAGATCAACATTCTGCTGATCAACAGGATGGCTAATACACTAGCATGAATTTATTAAATTACTTTTATAATGTGGTTAAGGTACCAGGCTACAAATTGGGAGACTGTGAATTCTAGTCTTGTCCTAGGCACATCGCCAGTTGGGTGACCTTGAGCCAGTCAGTCTCTCAATGATAGGAAGAGGGCAATGGCAAACTACTTCCGGTTTTGGAAATAGAAAATACTGCCAAGAAAACTGCAGGGACTAGTATAGTCAGTCAGCTTCAAGGTGCTGATTATCATCTTTAAAGCGCTCCATGGCTCGGGACCTAGCTATCTGCGGGATCGGATCCTGCCTCATACATCCTCACGGCCGATTCGCTCCCACAGAGAGGGACTTCTCCGGGTGCCGTCCACTAGACTTTGTCAGCGGGCGACGCCCAGGGGAAGGGCTCTCTCTGTGGCGGGCCCGGCCCTCTGGAACGACCTTCCCCCCGACATTAGGACGACCACGGACCTCCGCTCCTTCCGTCTCAAATTAAAAACTCATTTCTTCTGTCTGGCCGGCCTAGGATAGTCTCTCTGTCTTTGGGGTTTTATTGGGGTTTTATAATATTGCTTAGTTTTAATGGGAATTTTAGCGCAGGTTTAGATTTAATTTATTTTTAATGAAATGTTTATATGTATTTATTGTTTTACTGTGCCTGTGCACCGCCCTGAGTCCCTGTGGGGAGAGGGTGCGGTTTAGAAATATTAAAATTATTATTATTATTATTATTATTATCAGCAGTCACACTAACTTTCTTCTGCCCATTTGGCAACAACTCTGAAACCCTAGATCAGGGGTCGGGAACCTATGGCTCGCGAGCCAGATATGGCTCTTTTGATGGCTGCATCTGGTTCGCAGACAAATCTATATAAATAACATAGCCGCGCACGTGCTGCACAATTACAGCCCGGAGCAGGACCACAGCTCCTCTCCCAACTGGTCCTTCCTTGTTCGGAGGGAAGCTTCTGCAGAAGCCCAGACAAGTGAGAACAACTTCACGACGTTACGAAGTCTCTGAGGCTATAATTGTATGGGCTGTGCGCGCGCACCTATGTTTTCCACAGCTGGTGCTCCACGCCGTGGAAAACATAGGTGCGTGTGCACAGCCCATACAATTACAGCCTCGGAGAGTTCGTAATGGCGGGAAGTTGTTTTCACTCGCCTGGGCTTCTGCAGAAGTTTCCCTCTGAAGCCCTCCGAGCAAGGAAGGACCAGTTGGGAGAGGGGCTGTGGTCCTGCTCCGGGCTGTAATTGTGCGGCGCGCGTGTGGCTATGTTTTCCATGGAGTGGGGCTGCGGCCGGAAGACGAGACAGGCACAGAGAGAGAGAGAGAGAGAGAGAGGGAGGGAATCAGAGAGAGACTGACAGAAAGAGAGAGAGAGAGAGAGAGAGAGAGAGAGAGAGAGAGAGTGATTAAGTGAGTGAGTGAGAGACAGACAGACACAAACACACATACACACACAGAGTAAGTGATTAAGTGAGTGAGAGACAGAAAGACAGACAGACAGACACACCCACACACAGAGTGACAGAGAGGAAGGGAGGAGAGAGACACACACAGAAAAAGAGAGCGAAAGAGAAAGAAAGAAAAAGAATTAAGAGACTTACTGTACTTTAAAAGTGTTGGGTCTTACATAAAGTTTTAAACATATTGTATGGCTCTCACGGAATTACATTTTAAAATATGTGGTGTTCCTGGCTATCTCAGCCAAAAAGGTTCCCGACCCCTGCCCTAGATTGTCTTTCTGACTTAGTGTAACTTATATATATTCGCACTTCAACAACTCAGCAGCAAGAACCTTGAATACAGACAGGGAGCAAATAATTAAGCTTACAATATACTTAGGCTGCAGTATGAAAGGAAATTGATTCAGATGCTACATGGTTATAAAAAAGAATTGTCTATCTGAGGATACATGAGGCAAGGAAGTGATTCAAGCAACTGCTGTCATCCTGACACACAAACAAACCAACAAAAGGAGAATTAAATTCTCATTCTGGGATTGTTAGCTAGGAAGTAACACAGAAGTAGACCACTAGAAACTGCATGATGGAGTCTGTTCCTCCAAATAAAGTTACTGAACCAATACTCAAACTTAAAAATGCAGGGACACTTTAAAGTCATTCCATGTCAACTGGTCTGAAAAGTGCCCCACTTGACCATCATGGATTAAATTTTGTGTGAACATGCACACACGTCCCCAATGAACATTGGTAAGGTGTTATGTGCCGATGCAATACTTTGTTTGACCCCACACTGCAGCCTTCTACGGTATGACTCTGAAGTTCAAGCAACTATCTCCGGCAATATTTCATTGAAAAAAATATACTAAAAAGTAGGGTTGGTTTTTCATTGCTGAAAATAGGGACAAATTTAAGGACATTGCTATGGCAATGTTTCATGCATTCTATTATTTTTTTGTCTTGTTTGTTTTATATAGACATCATTACTACTATTATATTGCATTGGTCCATGGTGATATTGTCACTACCATTTCAGCCACTTGAACCAGCAACCCCATAGCCATAGGGGGCATGCCCGATATCCTGCAATACCAGCCTTAGCAGTCAAACTGCAGCATCAAAGCAGCAATTTTCCAACAGCTCACATGAAGAAAATGTTCAGCAGAGAAGTGAGGTCTGACAGCAAAGGTAGCGAGGTAACAAGGTGATTCAGCTGCAGCAGCTGGGGGCAAAAGGTGAAAGGCTGCTGTGGGGGGACTGGGAGTGAAGACATCTGGGCAAATGAATGCTTGCTGGCACTTGCTGTGGCTTGCCTTTGCTGGGGATCCACGCGTAGGAAGTGCCTGCCAAGAATCTGACGGTTGTTGGAGCAACTAAGGCTTCCTGAGGTGTGGCAAGCAGTTCCAGAGTCACACCATTCTGTAGCTGCTTGCTATCTTGCAAGGCAATGTACAGGTTGGCCAAAAGGGCAGAGATGGGAAGGGAGACATATGCGACGAGTTGAAGTGCCCCAGTAGTTGTAATTGTAAGGTGGCTGCCAAGTGCTTGAATCTTGATCATATGCAATGGCTTTGGGGCCACAAGACGCAAGTTCATTTCTTCAACATTATCATAACTGCAAATAGTCACTGAATGAATGAAGTAAATCAAGAGCTACTTGGAGGGCCGAGTTGCTACAATCCTGATATCAGGTCTCCTGGATATATCAGACAGCACTATTTTGCATTAGTGTAGCACACTCTCATCTTGCACATAGCTTGTGCCAGGCATCTCCATGTTCCTTAACAAGCCATAAGATCACTTAACGATTGCAAGTGGGAATCAATTGCGGTTATTCAGTGAGCTGTTCATGTGGCCTCTTACTTAATGACTACTTTGTACAATGACTTGATATTCCAGTCCTACCTGTAGTTGTGAGTTGAGGATTACCTATAGTTGACATCTGAACTGATCCCTAAAATATATTGGAAGCCAATTTGAAATAGGTTTACGAACCACAGTATTAACAAAACCAAGGTGCATTATCCTGATTAAGATGCTGATCGAGGTCATCCACAAAAGCAACCAATGCCATTTGTGTCTCATGACCAGCCTCGAATCCTACCTGAGGATCAAGAAAATTCACTTGCTCTATGATCCTCTTCGGTTGATTCTCCTCTACCGTCTCAATAATGTTTCTTAGAAACAACCTGGGAACTAGGTTAAAATAGTCAAACTCAGCTAGACCTGGGGACAGGCAAGGGGGTTGCTTTGAGACTTGCAAGATTTTGTTATTGTAATCTTACAAGAAAGGTAGTGTTGATATTCATGGTTTTGATTTTCTGTCTGGTTACCTTAAAGGGCTGACAAAAGTAAAGTTGCATGTATTTTTAATTAACTACAAATTCTTATAACTTTGTCTCCCAAATACAATAAATATAATCAGCATTCATACATTTCAGACTTGGGCAATAAATTTGTGGCCTGAGTTAAGAAAGCAAAGAGAAATATCTTTTTTCCAAGTCGAAATATTAGAACCAAAGGCCAGCCATATTAGTTGAATCTGAAGCACCTCTATCTTCTAGTAGTAATGATCTTTTCTTCCCTTTCATTATCAACCATATTTTTTCCCTGGAAAGCTGCTGCAATAAGGGTTGAACCACACAGTCCCACCACTTTCAGGCTTAAGGAATTTCCCCATAAATCTGAACATTGCAATCAAGTGGGTTGTGCTTAGTTTCAGCAAATACACTCTGCTCATAAATAGGTGTTCCTTTTCTCTCTCAAAGATTACTTTTAGTATTCCAAAACAGAAATTAAGCCACAACTGTATCCACTGTACTACTTAGCAAAAAGAGCCACAGAAGCTTCTTCATATACATGTAAAAAATATAAGATAGATTCATATGTCTTTAGGGAAAATTCTCTGTTTACGCTAATTTTATTTAAATAGCTCGTGTCAACCTGTGAAGGAATCTGCCCATGCATGCTTACAAATTGTCCTTGGGGTAAGCAGTCTCTGCACAAGCCCATAGTCATTCAATTTAAAACACATTTATTGTAATAGCACTAATTATTCTGTGTGAGCAAAAAATAAGACCTACCGGTGGGGGGAGGGGGGGGAATGGTAGGCCAGGCCTTTTGTCATCTTCCTCTAAGGCCAAAGATTGTAGGTTTCACCTTTTCAAGAACACTGATCTCAGACAAGACAAAGACTGTTTAATACAACTGTAAATCTACATGGGTCTACGTACTCACACAGATGTTTTGAATGGGCAGCTAAGCTATTATGAGCAGGGAGCTGCTTTTAAGAAACTATCTAAGTCAGTGTTTCTCAATCTTGTAAACTTAAAGATGTCTGGACTTCAACTCCCAGAATTCCCCAGCCAGCGACTTGGTTGGAAAACTGATCTAAGGAATACTGATCTAAGTATTCCTTATCTTATGTCCTTGCCAGCTACCAATAGGATTATATTAATTAGAAGCAAAGCAGAATAATGGGGAAGTAGCCATTTCTGCTGCAGTAATCTTCCTTATATAGCCTTTACCTATTCCTAGTGCAGACACTAGCAGGAAAAATAAAAAATCTCAACCAACCTTTTGTTTTAGTTGAATGCCAGTCAAGCTGCACTCTAGTGCCTCCCCCCAAATAATCTCTTCATTTACCAGGAAAAGGCAAGGTAGACATCAATAAGTAGGATTCATGATGAAAAAGGAGAAAACTGGCAGGGGGTGGCAGCGGCAAGGGGCGGCAGCGGCGGGTCACCAGAAGTGGTGGGAAGAGCAGCAGCAAGGGGGCAGCAGTGGCAGGGGGGCGGTGATGGCAGCAGCGGCGGCAGCAGCAGCGGGTCAGTAGTGGTGGCGGGGAAGCAGTGGTAGGGGGCAGCGGCAGCAGCGGGTCAGCAATAGCGGCGGCCGAGTGGCAGGGGGACAGTGGCGATGGCGGCGGCGGCTGCGGGTCAGCAGCAGCGACGGGGAAGCAGTGGTAGGGGGCAGCAGCAGCAGCAGTGGCGGGGCAGCAGTGGTGGCGAGGAAGCAGTGGTAGGGGGCAGCGGCAGCAGCGGCGGGTCAGCAGCAGCAGCGGCGGGGGGGCAGCAGCGATGGCGGCGGCAGCTGCGGGTCAGCAGTGGCAGCGGAGGAAAGAGAAGCTGCTGAGGAGGTGACCGTCGCAGATATGACGCAGACTGCACGTGCAAGTGATACAGGTGCCATATACACACAATCTGTACATATCATTGGTGCTGCACTTGTAAGAAACGTGTGAAAATTTGGTGGCGATTGGTGCAGTAGTTTCTGAGATTAGCGGTTTTGAACAAACTCGTAGTTAACTCTTTTTTTATATAGATTATAAATGCAATGGCGAATAAGATGTGGGTGGATGCCACCTCAGTTGGTCTTGAGGTTATTTTTTTTAAGCTGCTTTCAGACAATTTTTCACAGTTCTTAAAATAATGAACCAAGATAATCGTACTATAACCAAAAGAAAGGCAAAGAAAGTAGCTGTGTCACCAAATATGTAAGAGCAATGGAGTCTTATTCTTTTTTTTAATGAGAAAAAAGTTTTATTGGTTTTTACAAAATTTTGAAAACAGGAAAAAGGTATAAGGTATTAAAGAGATATTTTGAGGACATCTATGTCGGAGGTGTCGGCCCCCTCCGAGGCTTCATACAGAAAAAAAAAGGTAGTACAATAAATTTTTCATTTCCCTACAAAGTGGAAAGCGATACAGATATACATTTTATATTCATGCAATCAATCATTTGTTTCTATAAACATCCAAATAAAGATTACACTATATAAAGGAAAGTCATTTGTGAGATCTGAGTCTTTTAGCAATTGTATCTTCCTCTCCCTGACCTCCAGTGGGTGGAGCCGTGGCCTCCCCCGTTCCCCCATTTTCATCCTCCAGGATTGAGGAATGTTTTTTAAGAAAGGCTTCCGCCTCTGCAATTGTTTTAATTCTCACCCTCCCTCCCTCTCAGAACACCAACATTCCCTCGGGCATCAACCACTTGAACCACACCCCCTTTTTATATAATCTTTTTGATAAGAAGGAATATTTCCTTCTTATTTCTCTAAATAAGAGAAATTATTCTTCCGCCGCCCTGGGTCCGTTTGGAGAAGGGCGGGGTATAAATTGAATAAATATAATATAATATAATCTTTTTCGGGATCTGTTTCAAGATGGCAATCTCATTCTGTTGATATATCAAGGGACCGTCTCTCTGTGCTCTCAGGATCCCAGTCTATTCTTGACAATAACTCAACTTACAAAAATCAGATATTATGATAGAAAATGTGATCTCAAACTGCTGTACCATAGAAGCCTATCCAATTAGCCTATTAAGGCCTACATCCCTAACTCATTTCTAATTTGGTGTATGGAATGTCCTGATTGAATTAGTTCCTACAATGTCTCAAAAATGACAGTTGCACCCTTTCAAATAGGTACAAGGTGAATTATTTTTTCCATGGTATCATATAGTCTATTAACACACAAATGCTTACATGACAAATAATAATTTATGGTTTTGTTATCTCAGAACAACCAAACACCATAGGAAAAGGCATTGAATATTTCCATTTAAGAGGATGTTTCCTGGAAAAGATCAGTTCAAAAAGTGACACAGCATTTTCTGAATATTACTTTCAAATCAATTCAGAAAGTAGTTGGATTTTTTAAGCGTTAAAGCCTGAATTTCTTGCTATAATAATAATAATTTAAAAATCCTGTACCATAAAAAGAGGTTCAAGAGAAGAAAATCTTAAAGTCTGGTAACTAATGGGAAGAAAACTTAAACTTCCAGGTAAGTCCTATATGGTGAATAGTTTTTTAAATTATGATTTCTCAGATTCCAGGAGCCTATATGACAGTATTCTATTTCAATCCATTACTAAAATAAAAATAATCACATCATACATAAAGGAGAAACAATAAATTTAAAGAGACATAAAATCAAAGAAAAAATAAGCAATGCGAACAGTTCAGTTCTATATCCTTCTGCTCAAAGGTAACGCAATTCAAGATACCTACATAAATAATATTGCTCAGTCATTGGGGGAAAGACCATCAACAATCCACTGAGACATTTTTCAAAGTAGATCATGGCAAGTAATAATCAAATGCCTTCTTTGTTAAGGATCACTTCAACCTTTCCTAACAGCAATCTTCTATTCATGACAGATATGAAAACAAAGATATGAAGAATCTATGTCTGTCTCATTAGGCATTAACTTATTTCCTTTCCTTTTTTGGTGTTCTCAAAGAAGCAAGTCTTTCTAAAACTAAAATCACTATAGAGTACATTCTGTTCAATTTTAATAACTTGTTTTTCAAGTATGAATTCACATATTTGATAGGCTGTTTTTGTTTTAGTAATTAAAAAGAATTAATCTGTGCAGCATAACACCAAAGAAACAATAGTATAACATTTTAAATGGTTTTATAATGTTAATATGGCATATTTTAAATAAAACACTTGTCTTCATATAAGTTACGTAGTTGACTTATATTTATAAGTCAATATAGTTGACTTATAAATATAAATCCAAATTAGGTTTTTGACTAATGAGCATTTAAGATCACAAAATTAAAACATGCACGAAAATATACTGTATTACAATTTTAAGAATATATCAGAGCAAAATTGTTGTTTGGAGAAACAGAAAATTATACTACATGAATATATAACTATGCAAAATTTATTTTAAAGTATATAATCTTTCATACCACACTGAAAACTTCAATAATTTATTAATCTGTTTATGAAAGATATATAATTAATAAAATATATAATTTATGTTAACAAAATGGAAAAGAAAAGCAAGGATGTAATGCTACAAATAAATTAGGTCAAGACTTAATTTTCCTTTGAACTTTCAAACTAATCATATTTTCCCCCAACTAATAGGCAAATTAATACTGCATCATCTAATGCAGTTTGCATAATGTTAACTTTCCAGTTAAGTTTAGAGATCCTACATTTCATTTGACTTTTGGTATATTTTATACCAAAAACATAGATATAAGATCTTTATTAAAACATTATGCTGTACAGTAAACCTTTATCAGGCAGTCCTTGATTTACAACTATAATGGAACTCAGAATTCCCAGCATAAATTATGAAGTTGTAAGTCGAGATGACCGGTCATGATTTTATGACTTTGTTCTGGTGATTATTATGTGAACACCTAGTCATTAATAGAATGCCACAATTGTTAACCAAATCAATCTATTCCATGGGCGTATTTTCCTGCAAACTGGCAAAAAAATATATCATAAACTGCAGTCTATGTGGAATGATGCAATTAGCAATTATTATCCATGATTTTGAATTTAGTTAAAGTGGGTTGATTAGGTTTACAGGTAGTGTTCGACTTACAATCACAATGGAGCCCAACATTTCCATTGCTAAGCACGACAGTTGTTAAATGAGTTATGTCCCATTTTACAACCTTTTTTACCACAGTTAAGCAAATCAATTGTTCAGTGAATAATGCAGTTGTTAAGTGAATCTGACGTTGCTTACCCAAAACTGGTTGGGAAGTTACAAGTGGTGATCACATGACCTGGGATAGCGTATGCCGGTTGCCAAGCACCCGGATTTTTATCATGTGACCATGGGAATGCTGCAATTGTCTTAAGTGTGGAAACTGGTCATAAGTCACCTTTTTCTGTGGTGTTGTAACTTTGAACGGTCACTAAATGAACGGTCACTTTAAGTTGAGGACTACCTGTAATATGTTATATTATTTTTTAAAAAGCTTTATCAGATAGAATTAATGACAAATTAGTTTCTTCGTAAAAGTAAGGAACTGTTAATTTTATGACAACACAGTATGTGCTAGTAAAACTACTTTAAAGGTTTTTAAGGCAGCAAAGATGTGATATTGTGGCCTAGGGATTTACTTGGGAAGCACTGTGAGCCACTAAAATGGATTGAGTCCATTCTTTTTTTTTTTAATTCAATTTATATCCCGCTCTTCTCCAAAAGGACCCAGGGCGGCGCACAGGAATTTAAAAACAACATACAAAAATAGTACAAAATATATAAATTTAAAAATCTATTAAATAACAAAACATTCCAGTTGCTACATCAATGGTTCTGAAAACTGATCTAGGGAGCCCCTTTCACATGTTACATGGAGTCAAAGAACTATTTTAAAATTACTGTACTCAGTTTTAATTTCTAATACAGTAAATATTGATATAGTCTACACAAACTATAACTTTTCAGGTTCTTCAATTATTTTTAAGAATGCAAAGGGATCCCGAGACAAAAATGTTTGACCGTGTCTCATAGTTACACTATACTATAAAATTCAACACATTGTATCAGTGTTTTCATAAGGAAAGCCATCCAGATGACAAACTATTTTTTTTGTATCCCACCAGAAGTGCAAGCAAATTATGAAATGATTTATCTGTCAAATCTCAAACATTTCAATGGCAAGAGACATTAGTTCTTAATACTTTCCAACAGTGGCTGGCTAGTACTGCCCTCTGGAGGGCATTTTATAAAGGAAATATTTTCCGAGCACAAATATATGCATCTACAGAAGATTTGTTTCATGCCTGAAATAGGTAAGCTTTGGTAAACATTTTTCGAGCCTTCTTTTTGAAGAACATAGAAGCTACTTTCAGTGTTCTCCTCACCTTATCTTCAAGCAGAATGTCTCACATTTGTTCACTCGGACTAGAAGCACTTAAACTTATTTATATTACATTTCTAGAAGTTGTCTTTAAAAGCTCTAAAGCAAGTCACTAAAATAAAATAAAAAATAATGAAGGAGGAATGAAACAAGGTATATCTGCTGTAAATCTAAATCTGAGGTTACATAAGAAAAGGCTACAATTTTCACACCTTTTTTATGAGCTTCCATGAGCTTTGGAAATCAGACTCAGAACCAGAAAGATCTTTGGTCTGATTAAAAGAGCAATTATATCCTCAATAGAAGGATTAATCAAAGAAAGGAAATAATATTCCATTTATATAATTTAGTTGGACACATAACCTTTCAGCAGCCAGATTTACTACTTTGCTATGAAAAGCCACCATATTACCCTATACATTAACTTTCGTTCACTATTAGCATCAGAGCTCCCTCTTGTGGCAACTGCATGGACTAGCGACAATAAAACGTTGAAAAATCATTTAAAAGCCTTGGGTTACCAAGTTCCATTAGCTACGCTCACTGCTGTCAACATTGAACTATAAATCTTAAGACAGATACCATTTTAAAATTATTTCATTTATAACTTTGGAAAATGTCACAAAGAGATATTAGGCTAACTAATAACAGTTTAATTTGCAACATCTAACAATTTAATAGGATTAAATATATTGCAGATTTTAGTTTTCCAAATTTCCTGGAACAAGTTAATATGCAAGCTCATTGCCCAAATTACAACAAAATGGCACAAATTATCTTAAGCAGTTCCCCACCCACACCCCATATTCAAATGTGCCCTCAACCACCAATTTCCTATTCTACTTTTTCTACTTTTATTCCACTTTTTCTACTATTTTACTTTTCGAAAGGCAGGGGAAGGATAAATTTCTTTGGGCAGATGAAAAGGGACTTGAAGTAATATTCTGGGCTTTTTTCCTGCTGGTGAAAGAAGTTATGCATAATTATGCTTCCTCTACCCCTTCGGGAGTGACTTCCTATATTTTATCTGTGATAAACGCCCCTCCAAACTGAAGGACTTTGATCTCTTAATTAAGAGAGATAAATAAAAAAGAAATAATACCTGGCTGCATGTTTTAATTCAAACACTTTGAAGGATTCTGCATATTCAATTTGAATAGGGAGAAATATAAAATAGCTAATTTAACTTACAGTATAGTATTTCTATAATTGTTAGAAAATCCTAAGGTGGACAATATGAAATATATGGTCTTAAGACAGTTAGTAGGTTCGCATTCCCCTCTGCCATCAAACAAGGCAGAACACAAGGGTCTCCTCAATTGTAGCAATATGAAAGGAAAAAGTTGAGCACTGTACCTGAAGGAAATAAACTTTTAAAATTCAACCACTAAATAAAAATATTCCTCCAAGGAATTACTCATAAGAATTAATTAATGTTGTACCTCTTAACTACCAACTTCCAAGGCTATAATTCCTCAGCTAGCCTTAAGCTAGTGATTGTGAGACCAAGAATTCTCAAGCTGCAATCTGGCAATCAAAAATGTCTATATTGCAATCTTCTGGTGCAATAAAATCCCGTTCCGTTTTTAAGGTAACAAAAATAAGGCATCCATTGAACTTTTGATAAATCGCAATATACGACTAGCTGGTCTGGTGTGTATTAACAAAGCATTAACACTCTGGAGAAACAATAGCAACCTAAAATTATATGTAGGTTAAAGAAATAATCCACTTATTTAAAATATCACAATGTCCATTGACTTACAAAACTAAGAAGCCCCCATCCACACATCAAGTGAAGGATGATATGCTTTTTTGATGTCACTTCTAGCCCATCCAACATGCCTAGCAGTACAAAATAATAGGAGATATAATCCAAAATCCTCTGGAGGCTACAGATTCCTCATCATTTGATGTCTGTAACTTGTTTGACATACCTGTGGATTCCATGTAGGGTCCAATTTTTTCACAGCATCAATGTACTCTCGCATTGCCTGCTCAAGACTTGTGTCACCCAATGCTTTCCAAGCTTCCCTAAGACATACATAGTAGAAGAATCAATATTTAGTAGAACACACACACACACACATATATATCTCCAATTTATTACCCAAGCTCAGTTTTATATACTATATTAGAAAAGTCATATATGCCTGTAAAATCTAGACAGTTCAAAATAGCCATTTAGATTTCAATCTAAGCCTGCCTTGTAATAACCACTATTAGTCAGATGCACAGACCATCAAAACTATTTTGATTTTTTCCTAAAAGGAGCTTCCTCTCCTCTCCAATGAACTCTCAAACTACAATGTAACAGTTTTATGAAAGAACTGATATAAAAATATAGTACAATGTCACAATTTTCAAAATGACAGGCAAATATCGTAAGTTTTTCTTTCAGTTCAGGAGAAAATAAAACCTAACTTAGTTGAATCACAGATATCAACTATTAGTATAATTGGGAGGTTTTTTAAAAAAAAGTTGCTCTTTACATTATAATTCTGGATAGCAATCATAATATTTCAATATGAAAACAGTATCTACTTTAGTATTGATCATACTCTAAGCAAATACAGAGCCATCTGACCAAATATATTAATGATTACAAATAAAAGATTTAGTATCTTTTATTTGTAATCATTAATATATTTGGTCAGATGGCTCTGTATTTGCTTAGAGTATGATCAATACTAAAGTAGATACTGTTTTCATATTGAAATATTATGATATAAGCAAAATATTATGATATAAGCAAAAGAGAGGCATGCTAATTAAAACTACTATGAAATAAACTAATTACTGTCATCCTAATAAATCATACTTTGATGGATGATTTGTATAATTTTTTAAAATTAATGGATAGGCTATAAGTCTTTTGATTGTGCCATGTTTCTAAAGTTCTATATTTTCCAGTCTGTTCACTGAAAAATGAGTTCCCTAGTTGAAGCTATTCCCTCGATTGTGGATAGTGTTTCATGTACTGATGTTCAGTCTTTGCATGTTATTATCCAGTTTTGTCTTCTTTTGTATTTCCAGTATTTTGTCTGGGCACTACAGTTATACCAAATGGCTGGAATAGCCTGTTGACAGACTCTGAAACACCTCTGAGGGAGAGGAGTGTTATCCTTGGGGTAGATTGTCGTAGGAATAGAGGAAAGGTTACTTAAAGCCATGCACAGCAAACTGCCATGATCTCAGTAGCTGGTTACCTCGAATACCTATGAGCCCACCTAATTAGCAGAACTAGATGTGGGAAGAGAGGAAAAGTTACGTACAGACATGCCAGCAAACTGCCATGAGCTCAGTGACTGATTACCTCAACATCTATGACCTCAACTGTTTATCAGAACCAGGTAGTACCAGGGACCATCTGGGTATGTGAAGCTTCTACCTTGGCTGGGATGGTCTTAGAGATTGACAAGGAGAATGTACCAATAAAATGCTGTTGCTACCTATGCTTTTGCTTTGCTTGTTAAAATTGTATTAAAGCCAAATAAACTCTCCGTAAGGCAGACAGACATTTTGAACACCACTGCTGTGATGGATTTCTGAGACCTACGTGTTGTGATGTTTGTGTTATATTTAGTTTGCAAAAAAACAAAAAGTTGTTTTTGATAGTTGCATCAATCTCGGACACTGCCTTATAATGCTTCCAGAAGCCAGCCCTTTCTGTGCTCAGGTAGTTGTCACTGTGGTTTTTGATTCCCAAATAGGTCATTTTTCCCAGGAAGCCTAACTCTATGAGCTATTGGTCTCCAACCTTTCAACCTTCTGTTTCTCCAATTGACAATGGTGACACTTAGAACTTAGAGGTACTGTGGATCAGTCAGACTGGTGCTGCAAAATTTGAAGATATCAAAGGGACCGGTTCCATGATCTGATCCAAGTCTTCTATCATAAAATGCAATCCAATTCTCATTCTCTTCCCTGATGTCTCCTTCTCTGAGAAACAATCAGACCAAGCATGACATGATTCTTCAAGGATGCTATCCTTCCTATTCAACCAGGTTTTTGAAAAATCAGCAGACTAGGTGAATGGTTGGCACATCTAATGTATCTTACCATGACTAATCTTCAGGACTAATTTTTCTCGTCCATTTGTTATTACCTTTGTTCATTTGCTATTACTGTTTGTTATTATTTGTTACTATTTGTCCATTTGTTATTTGTTATTACTGATCCATGGTGGTTAGAATGCAGTATTGCAGGCTAACTCTGCCTACAGGCCAGGAGTTTGATCGTAACAGGGAAGCACTCAGCTTTCCAAGGTCAGTAAAATGAGGATCCAGATTGTTGGGGGCAATAGGCTGACTCTGTAAACTGCTTAGGGAGGGCTGTGAAGCATTATGAAGTGGTATATAAGTGCTATTGATATTATAGTTTTCTACTACAGAGATGTGAATCAATATCTTATGTTCTTCCTGCCATCTATTAATATGGATAGAGAAAAAATATTACATTTATGTGACTAGCATATATTTGCCAGATGTGGGAACTTTTAGGAATTGGAGGAAAAACTGAGAAGTATGGAGAAACCATTATCTAATTTCACATACCATTTCTGCTTGCCTTCAAAATCAAAAAATCCAGGTTTGGGAATGTTGCAGTGACCACATTTGACCTAAAGAAAAGACAATAAGGGGATAACAGAGTACATGCTGAATATTAAAACAATAAATATTGTTACGGTAGTTGATATGATTTATCTAACAACAAAAACGAGACTTTTCTTTTGCCCTAAAAACATAAGACTTGCTTTAAAAAAGCAAATCAAACCCATAAAGTCAATCATGGTCCTGATCAGATGTCTGAAAATTCACAGCTGGACAAAATGATGGTGAAAACAAAGCTTCTCCCCATTTATTTCTACTCAGCAAGATCCTGCCTGTGAACAACAAAGTTCCTTTAATGAATCTATGCACAAAAGATGCACAGAGTTCTAAACTGTTAAGCATTACATAACAAAACTGGGCAAACCTAAAAGTGCACACCAAATGAGTTGGAACTCAGAATGCTGAATTAGTTGGCAACACCATATAGAATTGCTTAATTTTCAACAGTGTTCTTCTTACCTCATGTATAAACAAGGTCAAACTGCCTTACACACTTTACACATCTGACAAGACCAATATACTTCATTATTTAACATCTTCCTCGTATCTAAAGGAAACTTTGATACCTAGACTAGATGTCCTCGAGCTATGCTGATTTATTCAAAGGGAAGATAATAAAAGTCACATTGTCACAGTGCAGAGGAAGAGTAATTTACTTGGTGATCATGTCTTTGTTAGTGTGATCTCTTGCTTCTGGCAGGCTGGCAACCCCACCTACAATATGTGTCATCCCCAAGGTTTCCCAAACTGTGAGATGTACCTCCCTTGGAGAGGTGCAGAAAAGAGTCCAGGAAGGTGTGAAAAACTTTTTAGTTGTATATGATACTGTCAATCCACCTTTCCTAAAATAATAGTTTAAAGTGAGTAATATGGCAGTAGACAAGAAACAAACTTTATTTTTTAATAAAAACATAAAAAATAAGAAATCAAAGTTTCACTGTATTTTTGCCAGGGTTCATTTTGGTGTTTGGATTTTTGGGAGAGGTATGTGCAATAAAATTCCATTAAAAAGAGGTGCAATAAAAGGTTTAAGAGCCCCTGCCCTAGGTCCTTATTTAGATCATTGTAAACTAATAATCCAATTAGCCTATGCTTCTTAGAATTTGCTGTAACCTATATAAGATCCGTGTTAATACAATATCAGGGCTCTTAGCTTTTCTTGCTGGGAGTCCAATGATCATTGTATTCTTTTCCTAGATTAATAAGCAAAATAGTTTAGAACATTTTCATTATTTTGATTTTCTATAATTTTTCCACTACAGATTATACTGAGAGAGATCTAGTCACAACATCTGAATACTGGCAAGTATTCTACATAGCTTAGAACAGTGATCCCAACCTTTTGGGCACCAATTCCATTGAGAAAAGTTTTTCCACAGACTGGAGGGGACATGCATGCTGTCTGCATCCTGGGGATGGGGCTTTGCTTGTTTGTGCAGCCCCAGTTGCTGGCATGCTGCAGCTCGGTGCTGGTCCACAGACCAGGGGATGGGGGGGGGGGCGCTCTGGCTTAGAATCACCACAAATGACTTGTCACAAGTTGAAGATGACTGCATAAAGTTTCACATGAGCAGAAGCTACACTTTTCTTTTATATTAATAGCAACCTCATACACTTGAATACTAGGCACAGAGGTTTCATGACATAAAACAGCTAAATGAAAAAATGACATTTTCCTCCATATTTATTACACCTAACCCAGCAACCCTGCTTGTGTTCCCCAGACTCTTTTTGGGGAGATGAGCAGAATATAATGCCTGTAGGAGTTTGAGAGTTTTCTCTTAGATAAAGTTGTTCACAGATAGACTGAGCTTTATGTCAAATGGATGGAGTCCATGGCGATAAAATCATAGTTTCTTTTGCGGAACCTGAGTAGATACATTAAAGGTTCTTTGTAGTTTAAGCTACTCACCTGTTTACCCTAGACCTTGGATAAATATCCATCATGGATTTTTCAGGTGACTAGATGGGGTGGGAATAGCAGTCTCCAGGAGATAATTAATACATCTTTGAAAGGTGGAGTAATGCTCCCGCTTGAAGAGGCAACTCCTGGACAGAGCTGTGTTTGACAACTTCTACCCAGTCTCCAACCATCTTTTTATGTCAATGTGATTTATTTTTTAATATTTATATCCCATCCCAGTCCTAGCAGACTCTGGGTAGGTAGCAGTACAATGGAGTAAGACATACAGCACACAACAAAATATATAATATGGAACAGTGGAACAGCTTGCCTTCAGAAGTTGTGGCTGCTCCATTAATGGAGGCTTTTAAGAAGAGACCGGACAGATATTTGTCCAGAATAGCATAAGGTCTCCTACTTGAGCAGGGGGTTGGATTAGAAGACCTCCAAGGTGCCTTCCAAATGTTATTCTGTTAAAATTAATCCTCCCCTGACTGGCAGATTCTATATGATCAAAGCATGCATTTTTAAAATGCTCCTCTGAAATTAAGAAATGTGTACATAAAGCATAATTTCAATACTAACTGATAATTTACTCAGATGAAATGGTACATCCAAGATTCTATTTTATTTATTTGTTTACTTATTTATTTTTTCATACTTATATCCCGCACCCATCTCCCACAGAGGGAC
Source organism: Rhabdophis nuchalis (assembly GCA_039707465.1). Lineage (NCBI taxonomy): Eukaryota > Metazoa > Chordata > Lepidosauria > Squamata > Natricidae > Rhabdophis > Rhabdophis nuchalis. The sequence continues at coordinate 114,228,378 of CM077644.1, read as the reverse complement.
CCGGGGCGGCGCACAGGAGAATTAAAAACACCTACAAATATACAAAATACTATAAATTATCCTAAAACAACATTAAACTCAAAACCCTGTGCTAAAACATAATTAAAATCCCATTGATTAAAACTTTGGCAAACTAAAACTCAGTTGGTATAGGGTGGTTCACGCCAGGCCGGCTTGGTGGAAAAAGTGCGTTTTCAAGTGCTGGCGAAAAAGGCGGAGGTCCAAGGTGACGCGGAGTTCGGGAGGCAGGTCGTTCCAGAGGGTTGGGCCCACCACAGAGAAGGTGCTTCCCCTGAGTGTCGCCAACCGGCATTGCCCGGCCGACGGCACCCGAAGAAGACCCTCTCTATGGGAGCGGATCGGTCGAAGGAATGTATGAGGCAGTAGACGGTCTCGCAGATAACTAGGCCCCGTGCCATGGAGCACTTTAAAGATGGTAATCAGCACCTTGAAACACACCCGAAAGGTCACAGGTAGCCAGTACAGCTCGCGCAGGAGAGGTGTTATATGGAACTGCCTTGAGGTTCCCATGATCACCCGCGCGGCTACATTCTGAACCTTCGAGTGCACCTCAAGGGGAGCCCCATGTAGAGAGCGTGACAGTAGTCTAGACGGGATGTCACAAGTGCTTGAGTGATGTGTCGAGGGTGTCTCGGTCAAGTAAGGGGCGCAATTGGCGGACCAGGCGCACCTGGTAAAACGCCCCCCTGGCCATGGCTGTCACATGGTCCTCCAAGGTCAGCCGGGAATCCAGGAGGACTCCTAAATTCAGTAAGGTATCCTAGTTTTCAGTCTATTGAAATCTTTTCGCACTTTCAGCTGGAAAGGAAATACTGAAAAATGCATTGAACAATGAAAACATATGTATAAGAGCTGGTCCACTCCAGCCTCTGAGAATTTATGTCTTCATTTATAACATGTAGATGGCTGGCTAACTCAAACAATGAGATTCTGGATGCTATACAAAAAAAAAAAAATCATACATACCAGGCAAACTAAAACAATTACTGTATTTTTCAGAGTATAAAACACACCTATTTTCTTCTAAAAAGAGGCTGAAAATCTGGTTGCGTCTTATACATTGAACACAGCATTTTTTTGCTTCCCGAAACCCCACCCACTTCACCAAAATGGCTGTGGATAGCCTTATGGAAACTTTCAGAGAGCTCCTGGGGGATGGGGAGAGCAAAAATGAGTGAAAAACAGGCTGTTTTTTGCCCACCCCCACCCCCCAGCAGCACTCTATAAACCTCCATAAGGCTATGCATGCAAATCTTTTTGAGGAAAAAACAGCCTGTTTTCATGAAAACGGGTTGTTTTTTGCTCATTTTTGCCCCACCCCCATGGAGCACTCTGCAAGCCCCTCCAAGGCTATTCATGTCTTTTATTTGAAAAAAAACGGGCCCACAAAAAACGGACTGTTTTGGGAAGGTTTGCAGAGTGCAAAACCTCCCCCTCCCCTTTTGGAAGGCTGTTTAGTGCCAGCAGAAACAAAGTTTTAGGTGCTACAGGTTTTCAAGGATTTCCTTCTCCAGCACATGGATAAATACATCTGGAAATATCTACCTATCTACTTTCACTTTCTCTCTCTCTCCCTCTCTCTCTCCCTCTTTCTCTCTCTCTCTCTACCTACCTACTGTATTTCTCTCTCTCCCCCCCCTTCTATCTACCTACTGTATTTCTCTTTCTCTCTCTCTCTCTCTCCCTACCTACTGTATTTCTCTCTCTATTTCTCTCTCTCTCTATTCCTTTATCTACCTACCTACCTACTCTCTCCCTCCCTACCTACTGTATTTCTCTCTCTCCCCCCCTCATCTACCTACTGTATTTCTCTTTCTCTCTCTCTAACTCTCAACCTACCTATCTACACACACACACACACTCTCCCTACCTGCTGTATTTCTCTCTATTTCTCTCTCTCTCTATTTATCAACCTTCCTACCTAACTACTCTCTCTCTCCCTACCTACCTACCCACTGTATTTCTCTCTCTTTCTCTCCCTCTCTATCCCTCTATCTACCTACCTACTTTTTTAAAAAAATGCCTCTTCAAAACCTGGGTGCGTCTTATACTCCAAAAAATACGGTACGTGTTAATCCAGGCTAAAATATATTTAATTCATCAACTTGGAACTCGACTCATTCTGACCCAAGTGCTGGGGCAAACAATACAGTCTTAACTGTTTAAAAATTTACAGAGTACATGGAATTATAAATAAGCAAAATTTTCAATGAAGGACTATAATTTGAATTAACTTTAAGGGCTACTAGTTAGAACATGGGGAGAGGGAAAGAAGATTGTGTGTTGCTAGTAGATAAAATAAAATGCCACCCAGATTTTAAAAAAGGTAAGCCTTTAAATTATATAGATTCTAAATTTCAATACCTCTAGCTTGCGTATATACCACATGTTCAATATGTTCAAAACTGAAATAATAATAATAATAATAATTTTATTTATAACCCGCTCTCTCTCCCCGAAGGGACTCGAGGCTTGTGATGTGAGGTGGTGTGCTAAATCAATCCCTGTGTTTTTATAAACCACAGTTTATAGCTTCACATATTAATGGAGCCAATTAAAGCAACATTTAGCAAGTGATGTACACAAACCTTGGGATGCAAAACTACACTTCAATCATAAATAATTCATGAGTCAATGGCATCCTCGTTGTTTCTCAATACAGTTGCCAAACAAGATGTTCCTGGTGTTTTGACAATGTGGTTACTAAACTATTTGGTGAAGCAGGTAATGTAATGTGTTTCTATTAAGGAAGGGAGACTTTTAAGAGAAACCAGTCTGCTGCTGAACCACTGTCAAGAGGGATTAGAACACTATTTGTAACTTTGTGCATGCGATTTTGCCCTTTCAAAAAGTTCTGTATTCTAGCTATGTTCAATAAAAACCCTGAAAATCTGAAGGGTATTATTTCTTTTTCCCTAGGGAGCAGTAGAAGACCCCGCCCACACTCTCCTTTTGCCTCTATATCTGTATCTATTAAATAGATATGCTGAAGCAGACACATATCCAGTTCCCTACCTCCTCCTGCTCCAACCCTGGGCTCCTAGATCTAGGTATTTTGCTTGCTCAATACTCTCAATCATATATCATCTTAAATTGTGCAAAGCCATATAGGTGTTGAGTAAACCATAAATAACCAGATGCCTACATTTGGCAAAGAGTCTTGGGTTCCTCATATCTGACATACAGAAACGAAAAATTCTGTGTTGTGGCAACAGGTTTTTTTGGGTGTACCTTAAGAATTGAGAGAAAACCAGCTTTGAAGGCATCAGGCTGGCTAAATCAGTGTTTCTCAACACTACGTACGAATGCTGGCTGGGGAATTCTGGGAGTTGAAGTCCAGACATCTTCAAGTTGCCAAGGTTGAGAAACACTGGGCCAAATCATGAGATCCACTTGCTTGGACCTGAAGCCAGCAGCTGAATGACCTTGGGTAGACCCTCCCTCTCAGTCCCGGGGAAGGAGGCAACTGCCGAATCACTTCCGAAAAGCCTTGTAAAACAACTGCAGGGACTCACTCAAAGCCAGACGGGTCTCACAGTATCTCACACACAATAACACACACACTACCTCCATCAGCCAGAGAGAGTCAGATAGGATCTCCTCCACCTTCAGGAGCAGTCTACCTTTAATAACACACACAATAACACACACACACACACAAACACACTGCCTCCATCAGCCAGAGAGAGTCAGAGAGGATCTCCTCCACCTTCAGGAGCAGTCTACCTTTAACAACACACACAATAACACACACACACACAAACACACTGCCTCCATCAGCCAGAGAGTCAGATAGGACCTCCTCTATCTTCAGGAGCAGTCTACCTTCAAAGGGGGGGCAAAAGGGGGAAGACTGTTCCCGTCCCCCGTTTGCAGGCTCCCCAAAAGCGGCCCCTTCCTGGTCCAACCCAAGCTGTTCGTGCCCTGGGACCCGGGGGCGGCAGCCTCACCTGCTTATAGCGCGCGTACAAGTAGAGGAGCTGATCCTTGCCGGCGGCGGCCACCAGCGCCGGGACCCGCTGCACCGCCCTCTCGAACTGCTCGGCCAGGCAGTTCAGCGGAGAGGAAGAGCGGCTGTCCGAATCGGAACCGGGGCCCGGAGACTCCCCTAGCCCTCCCACCACCACCACGGCCGCGGCCGCCCTCTCCTCTTCTCCCGAGCTGCAGTCGTCTCCTCTGCCCGCTCTCCGCAAGCCTTTCGCCGGGAACAGCGATGCCATGGCGCCCGCTCTCCCGCCCGGCCCCGCGGCCTCATCTCACGGACATCGCCCCGCCCCCTCCGAGGAAGCGCGCGGCCACTAGCCAACAGCGGCTCCCGCCCGGGGACGAAGCCACGCCCCGCATCCCACGCGGATGCCCGCCCCCCCCCCCCCCCCACACCAACTCACGCGCATGCGGGAGAGAGGAGAAAACAAAAATAACAAAAAAACAGAGAGTTACGCAAATGACAGATCATCACGCCCGAGGAAACGCTCTTGGTGCCGATTTTTGTGTGTGTGTGTGGTTTTTCTTTTCTCCCCACCGGAGACATTTTACTCGTGGCAGCCGCTCTGCCTCTGGGAGTCTTCTCGGTGAAAAGTCGCCAGTGTCTCCAAGCTAAAAAAAAAAAAGCCTAACTGTTAAGAACAGTGTTTTTCAACCTGGGCACCTTGAAGATGTCCGGACTTCAACTCCCAGAATTCCCCAGCCAGCATTCGCATTCGCTGGCTGGGGAATTCTGGGAGTTGAAGTCCGGACATCTTCAAGATAATAATAATAATAATAATAATAATAATAATAATAATAATAATAATAATAATAATAATAATCATCATCATCATCATCATCATCATCATCATCATCATCATCATCATCATCATCATCATCTTTATTGTCATTGTAAAAATTACAATGAAATTGGTTTTAACTTCACTGGTGCAAAATTATAACAGAAACAAAAAAGAGAGAAAAGAAAAAAGAAAAAACTAGCATGTGCATGGAGTGATTGCAGTTGAATTTAAAAGTCTCACAGCCCATGGATAGAAGCTACCTTTAAACCTGTTCGTTCGGCTGGCTATACTTTGATATCTTCTGCGTGATGGTAGAAGGGCAAAGAGATACCAACCAGGGTGTGAATCATCTTTGAGAATCTTCCTTGCTCTGCTAAAGCAGCGAGATCTGGCGATGTTATCCAGTGATGTCAGAGGGCAACCGATGGTTTCTTGTGCCGAATTGATCACTCTCTGTAGTGCCTTCCTCTCCGCAACTGTTAAACCAGCATACCACACTGTGATACAATATGTGAGGACACTTTCTATGATGGACCGATAGAAAGAGGTCATCAGCCGTTGTTCCACCTGATTTTTCCGCAGGACTCTAAGGAAATGAAGTCTCTGTTGAGCTTTTCCAATCACCAGAGACGTGTTGTTTTTCCAGGTGAGATCTTGGCTAATAAGCACTCCTAAGAATTTAAAAGAGGAAACCCTCTCCACACAGCCCCCCTCGATATACAGTGGGGCAGGTTACTCTCTGTGCCTCCGGAAATCTAGCACCATCTCCTTTGTCTTGCTAGTATTTAGATGTAAGTTGTTTCTTGAGCACCATGCGGATACCTTCTGGACTTCTTCTCTGTATGCTGATTCGTCCCCTCCAGTTGAGAAACACTGGTTAAGAAGGATGGAAAAGTTCCGTTGTAGAAGTTAAGGCCGAACTTTCTTCACGGTATTCAGTGCAGAGCGATGGAGAAGTGGAATCTTCCGAGACAACAGAGCGGTTGTTTTCTTCTTCTTCATTCGGGGCAAAGGGGGAAGCTGAATAGGCTCCAATCTTTCCAACATCTGGGAAACGGTGTTATTGGAAAGAAGGGCTGGCTGCTGCTTCTAATGTTTTTGGGTCAGTCCGAAACGATTTGACTCAGTCATTATAATAGTAACTGTGTGTGTGTGTTTGTTTGTGTGTGTGTGTGTACGTGCAAGTGCAATTGATGCACAAATATGTGCACATGCTTTAATTTTACTTGTTGCACTAATATTTTCCCTAACTACTTTTTGAAAGCCTATTCAATAAGTATTTCTAAGAAACAAGGTCTGATTTGGACATATTTTTAAAAAAGAAATTACTGATTTGATCTTTTGTCATTTCATTTACTTCCAGATATCCTCTTTTATTTCTGAATAGGCACGTGCAAATGAAACATGTACAGTTTAGAAAGTATAATAATATATTGGCTTAATTGAAAGAGAAGTATGAAATAGAAAGGTGATGTATCTGAGCATGTAACTGTACAGCCATACCATCAAAGGTTCTTTGGGGTGCTTTACACAGCTTTGTAGGATAAACTGTTGACCCCAAAAATAGCTGTTATTACTTAAGTACATAGTAAAGAAGGGAGAAAGCAATGGGAGTCCTCCTTCCCCGTTCCTTCCTTCCTTCCTTCCTTCCTTCCTTCCTTCCTTCCTTCCTTCCTTCCTTCCTTCCTTCCTTCCTTCCCTCCCTCCCTCCCTCCCTCCCTCCTTCCTTCCTTCCTTCCTCCCTCCCTTACTCTTACAGCCTTTTGAATATTCAGCCTTTTGGATATTCAGTGTTATGCTAAACACAGAAAAGATATCAGAATTACAGAGTGCATATAAATGAATGGATGGATAGATAAATGTTGGAAGTGAAAATGAAACATTTGTTCACCATTCAATATGTAACATTCTTTTCACGCTGTTCCACATCCTCTTTCTTTATCTTTATTTCTTTATTTTCCATTCAGTCTAGTGAGATATTCTGGTTTTTAATTTTTTTCTTGACTTTCCTGAAATCATTCACCCTGCACTCTAATTTCTTTCACTTCTAGCTTTTTATTCCCAAGATCCACTCAAAGAATTATCTGTTCAGATCTTTTCATGATCCATGATTCCATCGCTAATTCCCTCTTCCTATAATCGAAGAGGATGAAATTAATCTTTTTAGAATTATTTTACTCCATTGCCATATTCACATATGAATAAATTCTTAGAACAATTTTAGAATGTCTTCTAGGCAGATACTCCTCAGTCATCATTGCCATTCATTGAATCTGAATAGCCGAATCACCTTTCTGTGTCCTCTCATTTGTCCCACATCACCCAAGATAACATAATATTTCTCCTCTTAATTTCACATGTTCCTCCTAAAACGCATCTGTGGTTCTTCCACTAGCAGCATCTTGGTGGAATCTTCCTGCTGTAACCTAGGTTTCACTTAAATTTGTTGTGAAAGTAAGAACATAAGAGATGTGTTAACAACTGACTCCGATTAGCTTCCCCTTAATATAGGAAATGTGTGTACCTCATTGAGTAACTGAACCGTATACTCTTTTCAGCCCAACCCATCTTACTGAATTGTTGTGAAATAAGATCTCAGGAAAATTGCCTTGAACTTCTAAATGAAAGACAAAATAGAAATCTAACAAATAAGCAGATAAACAATATCAACTAAGCCAGTTTTATTTTGGTTATGCTGCACTGCAGTTCAAATGTTGTAGCAAAAGCTGCACAATGTGCAAGGCTGGAGCTCCAAACTCAGTGTGGCTTTTTACTCCATTTTCAAAACTTGAATATTTATAATTTATTTACTGATTTGGATTTTGCCCACTTCTAACAAATTCTGGGTGGCTTACAACACTGGAATAACATAAAGCAACAGAAATGCAAAAAATAACCAGGATAATCCAACAGCATCTACAAATGAATGAGATGGCAATTGCAACACTCCATGGCTCGGGACCTAGTTATATGCGAGACTGTCTCCTGCCCCATACATCCCTTCGACCGATCCGCTCCCACGGAGAGGGCCTTCTCAGGGTGCTGTCGGCCGGGCAATGCCGACTGGCGACACCTAGGGGAAGGGCCTTCTCTGTGGCGGGCCCTGCCCTTTGGAACGACCTACCCCCTGAACTTCGCACCATCTCGGACCTCCGCCTCTTCCGCCAGTGTCTAAAGACACACTTTTTTCACCAAGCCGGCCTAGCGTAACCTCCGCTGTGACTATTTTAGACAGTTTTAATTTTTGGGGATTTTAATTGGATTTTAGCGCAGGATGGGTATTTAATATGTTTTAAATTTTGTATTTTGATTTTGTATGTGTTTTTAAATTCCTGTGCGCCGCCCTGGGTCCTCTTCGGAGAAGGGCGGGGTATAAATCTAATTAAAATAAATAAATAAATAAAACACCAAAGCAAACATAAGCATCACAAACAGGGGAGTCGCCTACATCCTATCCCAAGGCCTGGGAAATAGGTGGGTTTGGGCAACATAATCAGGGTGAGAACTGTAGTAATCCTATGGGAGACCTCATCCCAGAGGGCAGATGCTGCTACAGACAAGATGTGCTTCCTAGTTCTCAAAATTTGGCAAGCTTCAATTGAAGGGACTCAGAGTGTACCTATTCTGCCAAATCATACCAGACAGACAAAACCCACCGAAGTCCTTTAAATATCTGGGTCCTGTGTTATATATAGCACTTTGAATCACACCCAGAAGCATATTGGCAGCCAGGATGGCACGTGTAGCAAGGGGCCATGAAGGCATGCCAAGGAAAGCCTATCACTGCTTTTGCCTCCTGTATTTTGGACTAGTTGAAAACTCCAAGTCATCTTTATGGATAGCCCCATGCTCTTTTAGTACAGTGTTTCTCAACCTTGGCGACTTTAAGTCCTGTGGACTTCAACTCCTAGAATTCCCCAACCAGCTGTGCTGGCTGTGGGATTCTGGGAGTTGAAGTCCACAGGACTTAAAGTTGCTAAGATTGAGAAACACTGTTCTAGTAGGAGCCAAGAGCCCAAGAAAATCTGTATACTTCATTAAGAAAGTGCAACCCCATTCAGGAGTAAAGACAGGAAATCTCCAGACCTGCAATGTCCAGGCATTTGTACAGGCATACTTTATATAGTCCTTGCTTGATGACTGCCTTTTTCAATGACCATTCAGACTTAGAATGGCACTAAAAAAGTAAACTTATGACTCGTGCTTGAACTTATGGCCATTGCAACAACTTTATGATCCTGTGACCGTCATTCAGGTGCTTGGCAACTGATGCATATTTATTATGGTTGTAGCATCCCATGGTCACATGATGCACAGCCAGCTTCCAACAAGCAAAATCAATGGGCAAGCCAGCAGGAAGTCACAGTCACATGAGATTGTATTGAATGATCACAGGTGAATTTGTTAACAGTCACAATGGAAGTGAGGCTATAAGTCTCTCATGGTCACATGGAGTTTCAATTAAGAGCTTTGTCACTTAGCAATGGAGTTGCCAGTGCCAATTGTGGTGCTATAGGTAAGTGAGGGCCACCTGTACTTGGGTTTTATCAACATAGTGATGATATCTGGGATGATTCAGGGCAGGTATGGCAAAATGAAAACATATCTGTGATAAAAATGCAGCATTTGTATTTTCCTTTTAATTTTAAAACTTAAACATTCAGCCAGTTTCTTTTGTATATCCAGTAGAGTGTTGAAGAAGTTTCAATGATTCAGAAAATATTTTAATTGAATCTACAAAAGAGGCTTGTTAAAGCCTTGATGAAATTATGTGACGGGATAAAGAATTGAAGAAAAATAAAAACCTTTGACAATATTTGATTGAATTAAATATTAAAACTATTAGAAGTAAAAGGAAAGAATATGAAATTGATTTATTTGATTAAGGTTAAAATAAGGCTTTTTTTTTTTTTTGCAAAGTTCTAACAATCCTTCATAGATTTTTTTGCTGACACCAGAATTGAAAATTTGATGTTTTATGGATTTATATATAGATACGACATGGGATATGGGATGTAACCTTATAGGGGGTGAGGAATTACTAAATCGATAAAGGTTGGAAATAACTTCTATATACAGTATATAGTATTTATCTTTATTATATTATTTCTTTACTTTTTCTGCTTATGTTTTCCTGCACTTTTTTTTCTTTTTTCCTATTTTCTTTTCTTTCCCTGTTTAGTTTGTATTATTTTTTACTACTGTAATCCAAATTCTTAATTGTTATATTCCATCATCCTGATGATTCCTGACTGCAAATTGGTGGATGACTTCACAGAGCAGTTTTATATACTGTAGATGTTAAATAGGAAAGGAGAGATGGTTGATCACTGCAGCATCCCACACAGGAGAGGCCTAGAAAAAAAAATATCCTCTCCATTCAAGTATTGACTGTAACCAACTGCAAAGGAAAAAGAGAGAACTGGTATACTATAGTGCCACCAATTCCTAGCCTTGAAGACAGTCCAGAAAGATATCATGTTTGACAGGAAAGATCCAGGAGCATAAGAATGGGTGCATCATTCCGTCATCAACAAGTATTATGCTTGTATGCTTTCCCTTCTAAATCCCAGGATGTGAGGGCGATCTGGCTGCGACATCTGTCACCCCATTGATCGCCAGGGTTGATTTGGCTGATCTGGCTGGCTAGGCGGGTGTCCCCTTCCTCCCTCACTGCTCCATGTGCGTCCCTCCCAAAGCTGCGCGCTTGGTGGAAGAGGACGACCATCCCAGATAGAAGGAGTGTACCGATCTTCGGTCAAGGGTATACGATAGCTGCGCTCCCCTGCTAGAACCTCCAAACAAGCTCAAGCTCTAAATCCTAGCCTGACCACCAACAGAAACATGTCTAGAAAATCCTCTTTTTCCAGAGATCTCCTGAACTGCAGATTAAAAGGGGAAGGTTGGAGACACCACCATAGTTGTCTAAAAGAACTGGGCCTACGAATGGCTTCTTGAGGAAAAAATGCACCTCACAGTCCTTCCAGGCCACTGAGACCATCATCACCTTCCAAACTGCATGGACCAACTATAGGTGACTTTGTCAGGCACCTTAATAAGCCAGAAATGATCCGATCCAGTTTATTCACCTGATAGCCAGAATCATCCTTACAGCAGCTTTGCAGATGATCCAGTGGCTGCCCCTACCCTACATTGACTGTGTCACCCTAAACAGGGCTTTGTACAATTATTGGTGGATGCAATAAAAGTAGTGTACCAGCTAGAGCTTTGCTACCTTTATTACTACAAGGTAGTTCCTAATATGGTCTCTTACCCATGTCCATGCAAAATACAAGGCCAAAATGTCTAGTGTATTTTATACACATAGAGTAACATGAGGTTCTTGAGATAGCAGTAGAGTAAGGATGTCAAACTCCCATTGTCATGGAGGCATCGCGTGACACATCGTGACTTTTCCCCCCCTTCGCCAAATGGGGCGTTGGAATGGCCAGCATGTGACGCATCCGGCTCGCAGGCTGCAAGTTTGACGGTCCTGCAGTAGAGTAACAAATGTAGAATATATATTTATATGGTTATTAGAAGCATTGAGGAATGTTTCATGTTTACAGAGCAAGAGCTAATATAATAATGCAAATGCAACCTGCTCAATACATGTACCAAACCTTTGCTGAAGCATTAAACATAAAATACTACACAAAGGCCGGAGCACTTACCGAAAGGAGAGGGTTGTTAATAATAAGGAAGTGATTGTTAGCACAGAACCTATTGTCCTTTCCCAAGGCCTGAAAATATAGATTTGTAGCCTCTTCACCAGCTGTGCTCTGAACAGCTTCTCTTGAAGATTTGGCAGAAGGTTAGCTAGTGCAGCCAAGGAGACGCTTCTTTCTATTCCCATCTATTAAGAGATTTTTTAAATATATAAAACGTGCCCTACTTGATTAGTATTGGAGAGCATGAGTCACATGTTCCCATCAATCTGAAACAAGGAGTTCCAGAGATACAGTAATTTCCCACCCCCCCTACCTCATTGTTAGTTAGGATGAAAAAGTAGCGATTGTTTCAGATGAGGGCTTGGCTTTTGGTATCTCCCTGGAGTTCCTGGAACAAAAATAGAAATTGTCTCCACATCAACCACATCAACACCTCACCTTTGGGGAAGAGTTCTTGCAAATCCTTTTTAGAAACGGAAATAAGAAGAGAGACAGGGCCAATATACACCAGACAATGTTTTCAGAAAATGCAGAAGTTGTTAATCAGCATTTGCATTCCTTTTTAATGTCTCCAATGGTTTCTCAACAAAAAATGCATGTTTTGAACAAAGCCTCTTTTGTCTGCCATTTCAGGCTGTCAGCCTGCAAGCCACCACATGAGGGCAGTCAATCCATTTCTTTCCTTATTGATTACCAATTTGTTTTTTAGAGAATGAAACTTGTCTCATACAACCTTCTGGCTATTTAAGAAGCATGGTTACTGCATGCAGTAGCCCCCATCACACTGTCTTTTAATGATGAGTTGATTGATGTTTAAACTAAATTAGTGTAGCAGCAGGTACACTACAGTGTAGAGCCGTAATATTAGAGGGAAAAATGTAAAACAGCTCTTTATTTATTTTATAGCAGGAACACTATAAAAACAGAAGACCTAAAGAGACACTTCCAGTGGAAAACTCTGATTTAATCCAATGTGTGGGTCCACTCAATGAAACATACGTCTACAGTTGAATACTACAATTTAAAGAACGTAGCTGATTTTTCTACACAATGCTTCCAAATGTAAGAAAATGTGTCAGCCATCAAGTGGAAACAAAATGCTCAGAGAAGGTCCCAGAGGATGGGCTCCAGCATGAGTTGGAAAGCTCAGTAGACAAAACCTCCAGTCCCAGTGACCAACCCAGATTGGATCCTGGAAACAAAATTCCTGAAATGGCTAAAGTGTGTATATAATACGGAAATCAAAGTGGATCTTTCCCTTCCCTGGAACGTACACTTCATGGGAAAATATGCAACACGAAAGCTACACAATCGGCCTAATAGGTGTATAAAGTTAGCGTCCACCCCTCTCCTAGAAGAATGAAATATTTTGAGAAATATTAAAAAAGGCAGAATATTATATTTCCCCTAAAAGAGAAATAGAAATCTTAAGGGAGACAGAAACTCAGCACCAGCTCCCTGTCCCCAGCAGATATTTGGTGCCCATTAAAAAAGACTGGGCCATTCTATCTACAAGACAAAAAACCTTCAGCTCCAGGGTGATGGGATTAAGACATGATCCTCCAGATAGGATTATCTAGCAGCAGATCTCACTGCATTGCAAAATCTCCTAAGGACATTGCATCACCCAGCAAACTTCAACCAAACTTACCGTCCAGTGACGCCTCCACGATGCACCAGCTGCTCAGCAGAGCATCGCGCAGACACTGTACGTGCTATGTGCATACACGGAAGTGCCAAAACTTTAAAGATAGGTAAGGAGAGTGGGTGAGTGGGTGGGTGGGTGGGCCCTCCAGAGCACCATACTGGAACGGTACCCAGTTCTCTGCACAGGCTCCAGTACGCCTTTACCGGGCCTACCACTTGCATTCCACCACTGGCCCTATGGGAGTCTGACAACAGCCAATAGAATCAGTGGTGGGTTTGTACCGTTTTTACTGCTGGTTTGCTCGTGTGCACATGCAATGCTTCTGCGCATGCACAGAAGCATCTTGGTGGGTGGGCAGAGCCTCCTGCTGCTGCCACTATCGGTTTAGCCGAACCGGATTGAATGATGAGCAACCCACCTCTGAATAGAATACATGTTCTTGCACAGGAACAGGAAGCTCAAGTTCAAAGCCTAAGAGAAGGTATGAAGGCCCCTCACTCTCAACTCCATGTGTTCAGCTGCACCAGAGAACATGTGCTTGGTGGTTGTCTTCCATCATTAAAACCTCTTTCCAATTATCCTCCATGTTTCTAGTGTCTTTCTCACAGGTTGGAACTGAACCAGATGGTTATTTCTTCCAACACAAGTTTGGCTAAGTTAGACAAAGGAGATGGCAAAGAAATCCCAGAACTCTGGTTCCATCTTACCTGGAGGACTCCAGGGAAATTTCTTGCTTTCAGTGGATCTGTGGAACGGCTAGGGAAAGGCATGCACGATACTAAGACATAGGACATGGGTGCACAACCTGTGGCTCCAGGGTTGCATGTTGTCCCTACAAGCTTTGGGTATAGCCTAAGAAACCTATTTAAAGTTGCTCCTAGAATCAATGTACATTTATGTATTTATATTATATTTATCTGACTTCAAATTATTCTTTATTCCTGGCAATATTCCTATAGGGTTTTTTTTCCTATAGATTTTCAGAAGTAGTTTGCCCTTGCCTTATGCCTAGGGCCAGCTGGCTTTATGTCTAAAATGGGACGAAAACTCCCAATATTTCAGTTTCTACTTTGGTATCTTAACCATTACAGTGGATTGGTTCTGTTATTTATGCATTATCTATGTATGTAGCCACAGTGGCACAATGGTTAGAATGAAGTATTGCAGGCTAATTCTGCTGACTTCCAGAGGTTCAATCTTTACTGGCTCAATGTTGACTCAGCCTTCCATCCTTCTGAGGTTGGTAAAATGAGTACCCAGATTGTTGGGAGAAATATGATGATTCTGTAAACCGCTTAGAGAGGGCTGTGAAGCAGCATAAGTCTAAGTGCTATTACTATTATGTTTTATATTCCACCGATTCACTGAATAATAAAGCAGGTAGCCACAGCTAATTAACATAAAAGATTATAAAAACAAATGGCAGAAGAGATATATTCTGGTCACCTTGTCAAGATAGGGATAAGAGGAGTCAAGCACAGTCAGCTCCACAAAGAAATCATTACTCCCACTGAGAGTAACACAGAAGGCTCCCACCCCCAAAAGCACAGACTATTGAGATGAGACTCTCTTGAAAATCTTTTAACATCCCAATAAAGGTTTGTCATAAGAAAAGAAGCTCCTCGGAGATTTAGGATCTAAGCCATTAAGAATTCCAATATCAACCACATAATTATGGCCAGAAAATAATTGGCGACCTATATAAATTTTTACTTTAATTTCATATGATCCTGGTAGCAGGTTCTGATTATCAGCCTAGCTGCCACACCTTATATCAATCAGTGTTTCCAAACACTTGTCCTCTAGCCCCATGTAGAGCAAATTGCAATAATCAAGATCAGATGTAACAAAAATGTCAATAAATCCAACCAACTCAGCAGTGGCCTCAGCTGGCATATTAGATATAATTGCAAAAATGCACTCCTTTCCACCCTGGCCACCAGGGAATCCAGTGACTGCCAAGAATTACATAGTACTCACAGACCAAGAACCTGCTTTTTTTCAGGAGAAATATGACATTCAACCCAGGATAAAATCCAAACCCTAGATCTGAGTTCTTACTTACTAACTATACATCTGTCTAGAAAAAGAATAACCTAGATTATTTATGTTTTGGATGTCATCAGCGTAATGATCTCTTTCCCCTCCATATCTTCAACTGATTGTCCTCAGTAGATTCACGTAGATATTGAGCAGGATACAGAACAATAAATATGTCTACAAGTGGTGAGATCCAAAACTTTTTATTACTGGTTCTGTGGACATGGCTTGGTGGGTCTGGCAGTGGAAGGATACTGTAATATCTCCATTCCCTCCCCACTCCAGGGGAAGGATATTGCAACATCCCCATTCCCTCCCAATCAGCTGGCACTCGGGAGGCAGAGAATAGATAGGGGCAGGGCCAGTCAGAGGTGGTATTTACTGGTTCTCTGAACTACTCGAAGTTTCCGCTACCGGTTCTCCAGAACTGGTCAGGACCTGCTGAATACCACCTCTGATTTCTATATCTTTTAGGGAGATAGTATAGTATAGTTAGTATAACTCAAGATATGAAATAGCATTTATCCAACATCACCTTTTAGAAATGTTCTCAGCTTATGACCACAGAGCCCAAAATTTATGTTTCCAAGTGAATTTTGTCCCATTTTATGACCTTTCTTGCCAACGTTGTTAAGTAAATCACTGCAGCTGTTAAGTTAGTAACATGGTTGTTAAGTGAATCAGGCTTCCCCATTGACTTCGCTTGTGAGAAAGTTGCAAAAGGTGATCACAAGATCCCAGGACACTGTAACTGTCATAAATATGAGTCAGTTGCCAAGCATCTGGAATTTTGATCACATGATCATTTGGGGATGCTGCAATAGTTGTGTCACTTTTTTCAATGATATTGTAACTTTGAATGGTCACTAAATGAACTTTTATAAGTTGAGGATTATGCACATTAGTTAGCAAGTTATATGAACACAACAAACAACTACATTTTCAAATCCCAGAGTTATAGAAAAACACTTGCACCATTTATTTTTGCAAGTAAATCCATTATTTCTTCTAAGTAGAGAACACATACCAAGTCAAGAAAATTTGTTTTTATTTCATTTTATTTATTCTGATCCTCAGAACAAGTTTCGGTATTTTGTATAGAACCTGGATATGCATTTTGGGGTTTTGGAGGAGGTGGTGGTGAAAATGCAAGACATTTTTGAGAAGATGCTGAATACTTCGTGAAGTTAGAAACATGTATATGGAACGTAAATGGAAATATTCATAAGAGGGAATATTTATCCATATAGAAGCAAGAAATGCCTTCACAGAGAAAACTGGCAGGATAGAATAATTGGTTTTTCTCTCTGACATACAGGCAGCAGGGTTTGTACAAGGGCTTCTTTCCTGCAGCTGTTCACTCACAGATCTATGACTCTAATGGGAACCAGCCTTTTCTTCCCCTTAAGAATAAAAAGAGAGAGAAGAGGAAATATTTCCCCTTAGTTCCCCCCCCCCCCCAATTCTCATTATAAGGAACAAACTTTCTGATTCACACTAGGAAAATCCAGCTTGACTTTTTCAGCTCCAAATAGAATCCAATTACTTCTCCATGTGAGTGATGAATAAACATCCAAAGCCCAAAATAGACATTAATATTTATAGGGGGCAATTGCTGATCCAGAAGTCTGGAGGAAATAAATTATTTCCACTCAGGTTGCATTGAGTGTTTGTCTCGTTCTGTTTTTCACTCAGCTAAACTAGAGTTTCATTGCACTATTCCAGGGGTCTGCAAAGTCGGCTCTTTTAAGACTGGTGAACTTCAACTCCCAGAATTCCCCAGCCAGCTATGCTGGCTGGGGAACTCTGGGAGTTGAAGTCCACCAGTCTTAAAAGAGCCGACTTTGCAGACCCCTGCACTATCCCCACATCACTGCCTTTGCTTCAAGGGAGTGCACTGCAGAATCCCCCACACAAATTGGACGGGAAAACTCCCTAAACCACCTAGCACAGGCTTTCAACCAAATGCATTGCAATCTGATTGATTGACAGGCGAAAGAAGCCCTGGTGGGGCTCAGAAAATGATGCAAGACCCTCGGGACGGCTACTGCACCAATTTCCGAGCAACAAAGTTCTACAAAAAGAGCTGAAGGAAACTGGAGTTATCCAAAAATCTAATAGTTGAAATCACACCTTTTCTGGTTTTAATGCTATGGTTCACTTTCACGTTTAGCTTTACAGCTATAAAGTTTTTTTTCCACCGTGAAGGTCAAATAATTGTTTACTCCTTGAGAGAAGTTAATTTCTTGAATTCTTATTAGTTGGTGATACTCCCCTCATTCAGAAATGCAAATAGACAATGCTATCTCCAGGTTTTAATGGTCTCTTTGCATCAGGAATTATTTTAGAGATGCTGTGAAATTCCTAGCAACCATCTTCTTTGGACCAGTTAGGAAATACTGTAATCATCATCATCATCATCATCATCATCATCATCATCATCATCATCATCATCATCATCATCATCATCATCATCATGTCAATTGCAGAAGGTGGTTTTACCATCAAACATCCAGATCTGCCTATCCCAGGTCCTTGGTAAGGGTTCGATAGGTAGACAAAAATGCCAAACCCAAACTAAACATCTGGCTGACTATGTGATGATGATGATGATGATGATGGTTATTATTATTAATAATAATAATAATAATAATAATAATAATAATAATAATAATAATAATAATAATAATAATAATAATAAAATAAGCAAGAGTAAGTGTTAATGATATTAATGTAGCTATTGGGAGAGGATTGTGGGCAGTGGGGAAATTCAATTTTTTTTACTGCCGGTTCTGTGGGTGTGGCTTGATGGGTGTGGCAGAGAAGGATATTGCAAAATCCATTCTTTCCCCACTCTGGGGCAGCCAGAGGTGGTATTTTCTGGTTCTCCGAACTACTCAAAATTTCTGCTACTTGTTCTCCAGAATCTGCCAGAACCTGCTGAATTTCACCTCTGATTGTGGGGCTATTAAAGACCCCACTTACTAGATTTAACAGAAGGGATTTTCAAAGCCACCAATATATCAGGCATCTGCAGAAAGAACCAAATTTTAATTAGCATTAACTAAGAATTAAAATCTTAGACCTTAACTCCTCATTCCTATCTTTGGGAAGTTATTATTTACTTACCCCTCCCAATTCTTCTCTAGCACTACACAAATTTGGCAAATATCTGGAAATTATCAAATTGAACAGAGTACTTCAACAGGCAGCTTGTCAGTCTCGCTAGTTCCTGCTTCGCTGCCATGGAAACGGGGAGGGTGGGGGGCGTTGGGATGATTGTGCTCTGCTGGTGGACAATGTTGATTGTGGTGTTATCTCTTGGTTAACGACCCTGCATTCCAGGATGGTGAAGACCTGCCCACCTGATGTTGGAGATGGAAGCATATTGGACAATGCAATGGGGGGGGTTTGGGGACTGGGATGGGCTTAAGCTTAATACTTTCTGTTCGCGCCTAAACTATTCACTCTCAGCTTTACTTGGTCTGTACGCTATTGTTACTCAGTAAAAGGAGCCTTATTCATTTCAAAAAAATGTCTAAGTGTGGTCTTTCCTGAGCCAACGAAGAAGCAGGCCTGACATTAAGCTGAGAGTCACAAAAACCCTGACCTGATGTCGGACCCTTCACAAGAGGAGCCTCCGTTGGTGGAGGTCCTGCCTGAACCTGTTATGGGAGCTGAAGCATCGCATCCTCCTGTTCAATCTGAAGAGACCAGGTCAGTGATGGACTGCTTGGCTGGCCTAGATCTAAATCTGCCAGCTGAAGATTCAGTCAAACCAAAACGTTGGTCCGAAGGGGTTGGAATGACTGGGGTAAACGTCTCCAGGCGTCGACTTTCCCCAAAGAGGGTCATACCGGAGCTCTTAAGAGAAGAAAGGGAGTTGAAAGAAATGGCTCAGGATTTACTACGCCAGGCAGATGAGAAACGAGAGGCCCTGGAAAAAATCTGGGGGAGGGAGGCGGAACGCAAACAGCCAAAAGGTTCACAGGCAGCTCCTGCCAGGCAAAGCAGGGTTTCAACACCATCCCCCCCTCCCCAGGCCCGCAGGGAATTGCGGAGAGAGGCAGTTTCTGCCAGGCACAGCAGGAGTTCAACACCATCCCCCCCTCCCCAGGCCAGCAGGGATTTGCGAAATAACCCCCGCCGACTTGCTAAACTGCCTCCTTTGGGTGTAAAATACGACGGAAGTGCCGACAAACTGGCGTTTTTTCTAATTCACGTCGATAATTTCATGCAGTTTTACGCAGCTGATTTGGACGATGAAATCAAAATCAGAATTGTTTCTATGACCTTAGAAGATCAAGCTTCTAAGTGGCTGGTTTCATTGCATAATTGCCGTTCACCCGCACTGAGGGATTTCGATCGTTTCATGAATGCTCTTAGAAGGCGTTTTGAAGACCCCCGTGTTGAAAGGAAAGCAAAGATGAAACTGAAAACCTTGCAGCAGGGGGGCATGTCTGTTCAGGCTTACACGCAGATTTTTCAGGAATTATCAGTGTTTATGGTTGGGTATAGTGAACAGGCTCTAATGGACATTTATGTTGAAGGGCTAAATAAAGACATTTATCAAACATGTGTGAACAGATTTCGCCCCGAGACTTTAAATGAGTGGATAGATCTAGCTTCAGATGTTGAATTGGATCAAGCCCATTTGCAGGAACCAGTCCGTTTGGAGAAAAAACCACAGGAAGATAGCCCCAAATCTCACCCCCCTGCGAAGGATGTGCGTTTGCAAAGGGGGGAGGGGAGAACAACCCAGCCTCGCTCAGGCAGCTGTTACCGCTGTGGAAAGGAGGGGCACTGGGCCGACAAATGCAGATCAAGACCACCTCCACGCCCACTTTCCTCTTCGGACCGGAAGCATCCTAGGACGCCAATTGCGCGCACTAAACCGGCCATGAGTGGGGTGGAGCCCATCAACCTCTCTGCTGACCAGCCCACCGTTCACCCTGATGACTGGGAGGCGTCTTCAAACTCTTCTGACGACAATCTGGTGAGTCATCGCTCCGGGCCCCTTTATATTAATTTAAAGCTTTTAGCGCCATCTACTGGACGTACATGCAATGTGCAGGCTCTCATTGATTCTGGCTGCTCAAAATGTCTCATAAGCCAAGACATCGTGTCTTCGATGGGTTTTCACCTTAAGACCCTGAAAACTCCCATAGCCTTTTGCCAAATGGATGGTTCTGTAGCTGGGGGAACCCCGGCATCTTTTATCACCGAACCAATTCACGTTTCTATAGGCACAGGCCATACTGAGACCATCAACTTTATTGTAACTGCCATTGCCGATAATGCTGTAATTTTGGGGGTCAATTGGCTTCGTAAATGGAATCCTCTGATAAACTGGAAGGAAGGTTGGGTACGCATACCTTTATCCTTACCTGAACATACCTCTCTACCATCAGGCAATGATCACCCACCTCCAAATCACCCACCTCCCCTAATTGAATCTGCTGCGCCTTTGTTGGATTTTCCATCACCTGAGGTCATACCAGGCGAAGAGAAAATTCCCAAAGAATATTGGGACCTAAAGGATGCTTTCAGTGAAAGATCTTGTGATTCCCTCCCTCCTCATAGAGCTACTGATTGTTCAATTGATTTCCTCCCTGGGGTTCAATTACCCAAACCTCGCATGTACTCCATGACCCCACGGGAGATGGAGGAGTTACGTAAATTCATCGATAAAAACCTTCAAAGGGGTTTCATTGAACCAGCTAGGCCGCGTGTAGCTGCACCAGTTATGTTTAGGGAGAAAAAAGATGGTACCCTAAGATTAATACAAGACTACTCCTATCTAAACACCATTTGTGAACACAATATTTACCCCCTTCCGCTCATGAAGGACATGCTTGCTCACCTGGCTACCGGTAAGATTTTTACTAAACTGGACTTACGTGAGGCCTATTACAGGGTCAGAATCAAAGAGGGGGACGAATGGAAAACAGCTTTTAACTGCCCGCTGGGATGTTTTCAATTTAAAGTCCTCCCTTTCGGTCTTCAAGGTGCCCCTTCGGTATTTATGCAACTGATAAATGAGGTTCTCCACGAGCACCTTTACAAGGGAGTTATTGTTTATATTGATGACATAATGGTTTACTCGCAAACGCGTGACGAGCACATTAAACTGGTGCGCTCCGTATTAAACAAACTGCGTTCCGCTGAACTTTATGCCAAACTCTCTAAGTGTGAGTTTCACCAGGAAAAAATTGACTATTTGGGCTACCGTATCTCTTCTGAGGGAATTGAAATGGATCCTGCTAAAGTCAGGGCAGTGACGGAGTGGGCCCCCCCCCCGTACTCGTAAACAACTACAGAGTTTTTTGGGATTTGCGAACTTTTACCGCCAATTTATTCCGTCATTCGCTGACATTGCCTTACCCATTACAAACCTTCTAAAAACGAAAGGAGAAGGCAAGCCTCGTCCAGGATCCCCACTTAAATGGACCATGGAATGTCAAGCCGCTTTCGAGAAGCTTAAACGTTTGTTTGCGGCTGAACCTGTTCTTAAACACCCCGATGTAAATTCCCCGTTTGTAATTCAAGCGGACGCCAGTGATGTCGCTGTGGGAGCAGTCCTATTGCAACTCAACCAACATGACCAATTGCAACCCTGTGCCTACACCTCTCGAAAACTCACTACGTCCGAACGTGGTTGGGCGATTTGGGAAAAAGAGGCTTTTGCTGTTCGGTGGGCTCTCATGACTTGGCGTCATTTTCTTGAGGGCGCTCCCCATCCTTTCGAAGTTTGGACGGACCATAAAAACTTAGAAGCTCTTACCTCCTCTCGGAAATTGTCCCCAAGGCAACTTCGCTGGGCTCACTATTTCCATCGTTTCAATTTCGTCCTTAAATATATCCCAGGGGGCAAAAATTTCATGGCTGATGCGCTTTCCAGATTGCCACAATATGATGTTTCCAAACTCACTATAGTACAACCCATCATGCCACTCAATTTACCAGCTTCACCAGTATCCACAAAGGGTCATGCTACAGTCCAAACTACTCCACCTACAGATCTGATTGCTCGCATTAAGGACGAACTACTTACTGATGACTGGTATTCAACACATTCTGGTGATTGTACTATTAGAGACGATCTTCCCTGGATCGGTTCAAAGATCTATGTACCTGCTACATTGCGTCCTTTTGTCTTGCAACGCGCACACGACTCACGTTTGGCTGGGCATTTCGGTTTCGTTAAGACTGTACATCTTGTCAAAAGACAGTTCTGGTGGCCCTCATTGAAGAAAGATGTTGAATCATATATTGCCAGTTGCCCCATATGTGCGGCTTCCAAACGTGCGCCGGGGAAACCACAAGGTCTTCTCCAGTCCGTAGCTACGCCGGAGAGACCTTGGAAGGAAATTTCAATGGACTTTATAGTTGACCTCCCCCCCAGTCAGGGCTATACCGTTATCTGGGTCGTTACCGATCTTTTTTCCAAACAAGTTCATTTTGTTCCCTGTACAAAGATTCCTTCTTCCAAATCTCTGGCTCGATTGTTCGTTTCTCATATATATCGCTTTCATGGCGTCCCGCAACGCATCATCTCTGATAGGGGATCCCAATTTACTTCTCTATTTTGGAAAGAGTTTTTGAGACTGATTGGCTCCGCCCAGAGCTTAAGCTCCGCCTACCACCCTCAGACGAATGGCTCCTGTGAAAGGGTTAATTCCGTTCTAGAACAGTACTTACGTTGTTTTATTAATTTTCAACAAGATGATTGGGCTGATCTTCTCATACATGCCGAAGTGGCGTATAATAACTCTGTTCACTCCAGTACGAATATGACCCCCTTTAAAGTCATCTACGGTCAAGACTTTGTACCAATCCCCGAACTGCCTCATGACTCACCGACGGTCCCCTCGTTAGCCGAATGGTCCTCTAGACTATCTTCTGTCTGGCCAGTTCTCCGAGAAACTTTGAATGATGCCCATAATTCGCACAAATTGTATGCTGACAAGAAACGGGCAGTCCCACCCTCCTACAAAGTTGGTGATCAGGTTTACGTGTCTACCAAAAATTTAGATAGCCCCCAGAAGTGCAGGAAGCTGGGTCCCAAATTTGTTGGTCCTTTCACTATAACCAAGATTATCAGCTCTGTGTCGGTCCGTTTGGATCTCCCAAAGACCTACCTGCGATTATATCCTGTATTCCATGTTCACTTGCTAAAACCTGCTCGTACCTCGCATCTCCGCAAACCGTTGCCTGATACACCTGCACCTACCATGGTGAATGGTCACCAGCATTATGAAGTCCGTGATATTTTGGACTCCAGAATCCGCAGAAATAAGACTCAGTTCCTGGTCATGTGGAAAGATTTTCCCCCTTCTCACAACGAATGGGTGGATAAAGAGCACCTCAAAGCTCCTAAACTGGTACGCCAGTTCTATGCCAAATATCCGCACAAACCTTGATTTGTTTTTCTTTTCTTTCTTCTTCTCCCTTCTCCTATCTGTTGTTTTGTCTGTTCTTCCTTGTCTTACAGGTGTAGCCTTTCGTGTTCCACTTGCTGTCCCGAATTTCCCGCTGTTCCTGGAGGAGGTCCGGATGTCAGTCTCGCTAGTTCCTGCTTCGCTGCCATGGAAACGGGGAGGGTGGGGGGCGTTGGGATGATTGTGCTCTGCTGGTGGACAATGTTGATCGTGGTGTTATCTCTTGGTTAACGGCCCTGCATTCCAGGATGGTGAAGACCTGCCCACCTGATGTTGGAGATGGAAGCATATTGGACAATGCAATGGGGGGGGTTTGGGGATTGGGATGGGCTTAAGCTTAATACTTTCTGTTCGCGCCTAAACTATTCACTCTCAGCTTTACTTGGTCTGTACGCTATTGTTACTCAGTAAAAGGAGCCTTATTCATTTCAAAAAAATGTCTAAGTGTGGTCTTTCCTGAGCCAACGAAGAAGCAGGCCTGACACAGCTAGAGTAGGTTTTATTATTAAATCTGAATATACCGTCTCTATCTTGGAGAACCTGGTACCAAGTCAATTTAAAGGAAATGTGGGAATTGTGACACTATACGTAGACATATATTCTGAAACATACACGGTCTTTAAACTCTTGAGAGCAAACCCAGTCTGCTCAAAACACATAGCTCTGTCTCATCCCTTGTTTGAATTGAGTGGCATTAGAAGTAAACATAGGTCACTGTCTGGGAATTCAGAGAACTCTTCTTTTTATCTCAGAATTCTGCCTGGCCCTTCTGCACCATCCAAGCTTCAGCAAAAGGGATGCTGATGCTTTTTATTTATCACCTTGCCTCTTCCCTTCCCCCCACCCCAAAGGTCTGCACACTTGCAGCATTCCTCTGAGTCTCCATTTTGTAACAGGCAGCTCCTTTGTTACATTCCTCCAGATACGGCATCTGATGGTGATGTTGAGCTCTGCGTTTCTGTGCAGTCTAACTGGATGATTAGCTGGCGCAGCAAGAAGCTGGAGGGGCAACGTCACTTCTGAAAGAGTTATATCCGAGTAAATATGTCCAAAAGGATGCACACCAGCAGGCTGATGTGCTGGTTGAAAGAAGATAAGTTGGGATACAGCAAAGATCAAACAGCCACAGTATAATGAGGTGTCCTTTAAATCTGACATCTCTGCATCAACCATCGCCGAATCTTTGTATTGAAAACAAATAGCATGCAGGAAAGATTGGGAACCCAAAAGCTTCTGTAGTTCTGCTCAGACTGCATGTTGAACTTTTTGAAGCTTCTGCTAAATTAAAACAGGGTTGAGATCACTCCAGAAGCTTTCAGTGTCAGCTTTCTTCTAGTTTTGAGGTCTCAGCTAAACCAGGTAACTCAACCAAAATGAAGAAAGGCCTCCCCCCCACTTGTTTGATAACCATTATATTAGATTTCCCCTTGGAGCCTCATGGAGGCTTAGAAGTGAAGATTCTTATCTCCACTTGGGAAGATGAGAGTTCAATCCTAGGCAGCGGGCAGATATTTCTCTATTGGTGAAAAGAGAAAATATTAGTTGCAAACTCTGCATAGGTGTCAGGAAGGGCAGCCATCCAATAAATGTTCAACTTCATTCAGTCTCCACCCCAAATAAAGAGATTAAAAGGTCATAAAAATAAAAATATATATTAGTTTTCCCTTTAGTTGTGTCAAGCGATTGTGGCATTATATTCAACCACCAATAGTTGGGCAGGATTGGGATAACAGGGCTATTGTTCAATGTATTAAGAATGTCTGAGTACAATAAAGATCAAGAAGATTTTTTGGTAATGGACTGAACCCAGTTTAATTGTAAAAGGTCTGGTCTTAGGTGTTGGATTAGCAGCTTTTGAAATCTTCCCGTTGCTGACTCTCGCATGGTGTTCCTACTAACTTCCTAAATGTAACAACATGGGGTGAATTCTCCCACTATTCTCTTGTGTTTTGGATTTTTATTCCTCTTTTTAATATAAGCAAAATGAATTGGTATTTCAAATATTTGATTTCCCCCCCCTCTGATTTTAGATGGTGGCTTGTAGAATTCTTGGACATTTGGCAAAAATGAATATCACAGCTGCAGGTCTATTCCATATCTATGGCTCAATATTCCGGAAGCAGGAATATTGCATGTGATGAGAGCTTGTACAAGGAACAACAAATTAGCTTTAATCACTGGGTGCGATTTTTTCCCCCTTGGTCTCCATGGTGAATATGCCTTGGTTGCTTAGTTTCATACCTTTACAAAAGTGCTTATAGCCATAATGTCACACCTTTCCTTTCCTCCGTATTATGTCTATAGCAAATTCACACTGCCATCTGAAGAAGGCAGAAAATTATATACATGTAATGTTAATGGGGTTGACTTTTAATTTCGTTTTATTATTAATTGATGGTACTGTGTAAAAATTAACTGCTTTTCTTCAAGTAGGAGTCATAGCTATCAAAAAAAAAGTAATGAGTCTGTGCCTACATTTCCATTTCATGGGAAATTTAAATCAGAGGAAAAAAATCAGTTTTGATTCAATTTATTATTGGGTAAATAATATTGTGATGAATTTTGGTTCTTGATTTTCCTCCTTGCTTAGAGCCTGGATGCTTAGTCTGGTGTAATGATTAAGAAACCAAGCTAGAAACTGGGACACTGAATTGTAATTCTCAGGCACAAAGTCAGCTGAGTGACCTTGGGCAAATCCTTCTCTCTCATTCATAGGAAGAAGGCCATGGCAAACCACCTCTGAAAATCTTGCCAAGACAACTGCAGGGACTTTCCTAGGCTGCTGCCAGATATCAAACCCTAACTTCAAACACTCTGCATCCAAAAGATGATATATTCAATTGCTCATAATTAATTAATGGTATAGGAGACAATTATGGCCTCCTAGACACTGTACTTATTTGTGCCTTACATTCTTATTCTCTTTATCTTCTTTCTCTATTGTTTTCTAAAATGTTTAATAAAAACAAAGAAAATAGAAAGTAAAGACATTGAACTAGGATTAAAGCTTGATTGTAAGCGCGGCACTTTCTCACTCTCTCAGCCCTACAAAATAGCCATTGATTTTCCCTTTGCAGTAGGGAAGGGGAGGAGGAACAGGAAGAGGAGCTCAAAGGTAGCCCACTGCAAAAGGTGGGGCTCAAAGACCACTGAATAGAGAGTGGGGGATTGCACCATTCCAAAGAGAGAGGGGGGAGCCTAAATGTCATGTGACTGTAGAGTCTCTTATCCTCCTATTTGAATACACATTTAAGGATAAACTGCAAGATTTGCTTGGAGAACCTCTAGTAAGTAAACAAAGGGAGTGCGATTCTCTTTAATCCGGGCTTCTCTCTTGCTTTTCTTTCAATAGCAGAGAATCTACCCTTCAGCCATTGTGGTTCAGTCAACAATTGTCAGAATGGCAGGGTCATGCTGACACACAACCATTTGAGGTAACAGTGTTGCTTGCAAAAAGAAAGGAGAAAGAACAAGTGGCAATTATCCCCATTTACCTAGGAGCGCCCTGCACAGCAGCCAAACACATGCTAGCCAGCGGCAGTTAAAAAAACAACACACACACACACTATTTACATTGCACCACACAATGACAATTCTTGCTTTACAATAGCATATAAATAAAGGCAAGTCCAATGTATTCTCTTCCCAGCCTGTTATTTAATTTAGCATCAAGTAAGCAGCTCAAACAAGGTGTATGCCAAAACAGATGCAGCTTGAAAAGCCGGTCCTTGGGGCTGAAACAATTAGAGGCAAACTATCAGCTTTTAAATTTCAATCCAGCTGCTTAATCCTGCTACAATAAGTGTGCAAAAAACAATTAGGGAAGATGTGAAGCGTGTTTCAGACCTCAGGTTCCACTGATGTTTTGGAACAGAATCACTAGTTCAACGGATTACGAACATAATAGGGGCAATTAAACGGACAATAGGCTATGTAATAGGCAGGCACATTAGAGGTACAAATCCTTCCCATCAAAAATTCAGTCGTTCGTAACCTGTGTGAAATTATTACTGTAATTATTGGGGTCTTTTAAATAAATGTTCAAAATCCAGTGTGCTGCTTTGAGCTGCTGCAGCCTGACTCCAAGTTCCCATAACCTCACTCTGCCCAGAAGGGAGGAAAAATAGTTAGCAGGCATTGCAGGTGGATTCCACCAATGCTGGAGAAAGGGGTTGGGGGGTTGGGGGTGGGGACTAACAACCCTTGTCAACATCCCTCGGGATTTACTGAGAACTCCCACAAAATCATTAAACCGATCAGTTCAGGAGTTATGAAGAAAAATAAGACTGAAGTTCTATCCAAAGAGGAAATGGAGACTCATAAAAATGCTGGCTTTTCAGCTATAATGCATTTAATTTGGAGATCAATAATCTCAGTGTTTTAACAATGCTAATGCCCTGGGAATACAGAAATCCAAAGCTGCTTTCTACTGTAACTGATGCTAAATTTTCTTGTGGAAATGCTACTGCTTTATATTATAGCAATGTTTCCCAACCTTGGCAACTCTGAGTTGTGTAGACGTCAACTCCCAGAATTTCCCAGCCAGCAGACCTGAGTTGAAGTCCACACATTTTAAAGTTGCCAAAGTTAAGAAACATTGCATCATAGGTTTACTTTTGGGACTGTAAATTAAGTATTGTGAATTGTGCATGAATAAACCACAATTGGATAGTTTCACACAACACGTTAAGCCAAAACCAAGCACAGCATATTAAAACTTTGTGTACTATGTGAATGCAGCTTGGATAAAAGGCCAGAGAGATTGCTCTTTGATAAAACCTGCTTTAATTTTTCCCTTAAATGTGCAATTCTCTCAGTTTAAGATCCTTGAATTGAACAAATTGCCTCTTTATGTGCAAGGTCCATACTCAAAACAGTGCATAGTTTGGTGTTCTTCAACCATAATTATGACACCTCTCCTGCGTGAGCTGCACTGGCTGCCTGTGTGCTTCAAGATATTAGTGACCACCTTTAAAGCGCTCCATGGCAAGGGACCTGGTTATCTGCAAGACCGCCTCCTGCTGCCAAATACCTCCCACCGACCAGTTCGCTCCCACAGAGAGGGGCCTCCTCAGGGTGCCGTCGGCCAGACAATGTCGGCTGGCAACCCCCAGGGGGGAGAGCCTTCTCTGTGGCAGCTCCTGCCCTTTGGAATGACCTACCCCCTGAACTACGTACCATCACAGACCTACGTCTCTTCCGTCGGGCCCTGAAGACACATTTATTTCGTGCTCTCATAGTTTTTAATTGATTTTAGTACGGGGTTTTAACTGCAGGCCAATACATTTAATACATTTTAATATATCATTTTAGCTTTTGTACTACCCATTTTTACTATGGCTGTGCACCGCCCTGAGTCCCGGAAGGGAGAAGGGCGGTATATAAATCAAATCAAATCAAATCAAATCAAATCAAATCAAATCAAATCAAATCAAATCAAATCAAATTAAATTAAATTAAATTAAATTTAGACAGAACATGAATTAAACCTATGAATATAACACTGGACTTCGGGGACATTGCCTTTTAAAACTTCCACATATCCCCTGAATCACAGTTATAGCTAGAAGGTGCCGGACCCAACTTCTCTAAGGATAAGAGGTTCTGAAAGGTTATCTATGCATTCGTTTGTGAGTCATTCTAAGTATTCCAAAAATCTACAGTTTTGGGCAAGGTGAGCAGCAGTTTGGTGTAGTGGTTCAGGCATCAGGCTAGGAACTGGAAGACTGTGAGTTTTAGTCCCACTTTGGGCACAAAGCCAGGTAGGTGACCTTGAGTTAGTCTCCTTCTCTCAGTCCTAGGAAGGAGGCAATGGTCAACACTTCTGAAAAACTTTGCCAAGAGAACTGAAAGACCTGTCCAGGCTGTCTCTGAGAATCGGACATGATTAGACGGAAGGAAAAAAAATCTTGCTGTTTTTTGTGCTACCTGATGAAAATGTTCCTTCCCTTGAAAACAGATGACTGTGGAATGGCTCTTCCAGTTTGTCTTCTCAATTTATAATCATGCCTAAATATATTCATATATGATCATCAATAGCCAGGCAATTATCAGAGCCATTCCATAGTAAATCCATTACTGTAGAGAACCAGCCTGGAAAAAGTCAGTGCAAAGATTAAAAGTAAAAATAAAATGCCATAAGGAACAACAACAATACCACAATAACAACTGTAACAAAGGGTGCTAAGCATTATATTTATTCCAGAGGAATAAAAATATCTTCATACAATGAAATGGCATACACAATGGAACTTCGAAATCTCTAATTCTGCACTACCCAGGGAAAAGAAGGCCTTTTCAGTATTTAGGCTCTAGGTTATTTAGAAGCAGGTTGAGGGGCTCATTTCAACTTTCCTTTCATTCGGGAACAAAGCTATAATTTTCAAACATTTCCACAACCCCAAACAGGTTGTTAGGGGACCAAGGTGGTTTTGTTTTGTTTTTAAAGCAGTTGGATTGTGTGTTCTCACTCCGCCACGTAGAAAAGGTAAGGGTGACGGAATGCAGTTAACCATGAACAATGTGATGTAGCTGTACTCAGCAGGGAATGAAACAACTAATTGCACAATTCACAGATAGGCTTATGGTTTTGGGTTTTTTTAATTAAATCATGGTTCATTGTCTTTGGCTTAGAATTATAGGTGAAACTCCCTCTCCTGCAAACTCCCTCTCCTGAATCTAATCACACTGTTTTCTACATGTTTTAAATATAAGAGATGATTAACCCGAACAGAAACAATATTAAGGATTTCATGATCTATAACAGGGGTCTGCAAAGTTGGCTCTTTTAAGACGGGTGGACTTCAACTCCCAGAATTCCCCAGTCAGCTATGCTGGCTGGGGGATTCTGGGAGTTGAAGTCCACCCGCCTTAAAAGAGCCAACTTTGCAGACCCCTGATCTATAACGTATGAAACAAAGCAGCTCATAAATAATCTCTTCCTCTACTTCCACTACTCTGATACAGGTAATTCTTGACTTACAACTACAACTGGGATGAGAATTTCTGTGGCTAACAAAGCAACTGTTGTAAATGCATGCCAGTTACCAAATGCCCAATTTTGGATCATCTGACCATGGGGATGTTGTAACTGTTTTTAAGTGCAAGAACAGGTTATAAGTCACATCTGAACTTTAAATAATCACTGAATGAATGATTAAGTCAAGGATTACCTGTATTGACTGAATTTATGACATGTATTTAATAATTGGTTTTATTTATCTATCTAAGTGTTTTTAATTGAGGACAGGCAAGGTAATTTTGCATTTGATAGTATTTGAATAATTAAATTGGGTTTTCAGCTGGAAATATGGACAGAATGTAGTAAATAGAAAGCATGTACTTAATTCTGATGTACATTTTTAATATTAATGTAATTCTTTAAATGTCATTGTTATTATTTATGTCTAGCTTAGCCTTTTGAAAACAAAGTTATTAAAAAAAAGAAACTTTTACTGAATAGCTGTTAGCTCTTTTCAGGCTTAAAAAAAATCTATGTTAAGTTATATTTTCCTATGCCAGCTATGGTTTTTGAAACAAATATTACAATCTTTTAACCTGAATTTAAACCTAGATTTTAATTAGTTTGAAGTATTATTTGCAGTTATGTTCTTGCAATCAATTATTCAGCCTTGATAGCAACCAATGCCCAGTTTCCTCTTTAAATTATCGTGGTTTGAAGTTCCTAGGCTTCTGTAGGTCTGAAGACCACTTTAAACAGTACTCCCAGTGAGGTGCTGGTTTGACAGTCTTCACTCAAGATTAAAGCTAATAAATGCTATGTCCCAAACAGACACAACTATTTGCTCTCTGGAGACACATAGGAAATTGAATTTGGGAATGTACATCATCTCTTCTTTCATATTATGGTGGATGTTAGTTATTCCCCAAAAGAGCAGGTCTTATCTCTATTGCAATAATGTTATAAAATGTGCAAAATAATACTTAGTGTTTAGTGAATTGTTTTTGCTTTTTGTCATTTGTGTTAAGACTTTCTTGCATTCTGCACAATTGCCACCAAAGACACAAAAGGTGCAATAGCACAGAAACATGGAGCAAACTAGTGACAGAAGGGCATAAGCCTCCTGAATTTTAAGAAAGCATTCAATACACTGAAGATGAGTAGTGCATACGGTATCAAGATGTTTGGTTTACTTCAGAAGGCAGTGAAGGTTGAATACTTGCAAACTTATCAGTGATAAGCAAAAAGGACAATCAAGGATTATTTTTCCCACTTTCCTACTGCAGGTCCTTTCACACAGCATCTGAGCTAGCTTCCTTGCCACCAATGGCTTCATCCCCCAAGACTCAGAAGGATTTTCATACCACTGTGTCTTGGTCCTTATCACCTCATCCATTCAACGATCGGTGGTTCTTATGAGTTAACCAAACTTTCTCCAGTTGACCAATGAGGATATACTGCAATTAGATCTTTGTAAGGCTGCATTTGTTTCCCCAGCAAGGGAAAAACAGACATTCCATTTAAAAATATACAAATGTACAAGGCAGATAGTTATGGCACCTTGAGGCTGGAAGAATAATACAGTAAAGAGGCGGCTAGGGGCTATGGAACATGACTTCAGCAGGAAAGATTTCATTTCATTTCATTTCATTTCATTTCATTTATTAAACTTATATACCGCTCCCTTTCCCAAAAGGGACTCGAGGCGGTGCACAGGAAATTAAAAAAACCCATATAAACATAACAACATACAAAATTTAAGATCATATTAAATTATTAACCCTGTGCTAAAATTTACAATAAATTAAAACGATTCCCTTAAAAACCAATTAAAACAATTTAATTTCAGGCTAAGGCTAGGTGAAGTTAGGCCAGGCCGGCCTGTTGGAAGAAATAAGTCTTGAGTTTCTGGCAGAAAGAATGGAGGTCTGTGGTTGTTCTAAGATCAGGGGGTAGGTCGTTCCAGAGGGTTGGGCCCACCACAGAGAAGGCCCTTCCCCTGGGCATCGCCCGCTGGCATTGCCTAGTGGACGGCACTCGGAGAAGTCCCTCTCTGTGGGAGAGAATCGGCCACAGGGATGTATGGGGTAGGATGCGATCCCGTAGATAACTAGGTCCCGTGCCATGGAGCGCTTTAAAGATGATAATCAACACCTTGAAGCGCACCCGAATGGCCACAGGCAGCCAGTGCAGCTCACGCAAGAGCGGTGTTACATGGGAGCACCTAGGGGCTCCCATAATTGCTCGCACGGCTGCATTCTTGACTAGCTGCAGTCTTCGGGTGCACCTCAAGGGGAGCCCCATGTAGAGAGTATTACAGTAGTCTAAACAGGATGTCACGAGCGCATGAGTGACTGTGCGAAGGGCGTCTCGGTCCAATAAGGGCCGCAATTGATGGACCAGGCGAACCTGGTAGAATGCCCCACTGGCCACGCCGTCACATGGTCTTCTAACGACAGCCTGGTATCCAGGAGGACGCCTAAGTTGCATGCCCTGTCCACGGGGGCTAGATGTTCGGTAACAGGGAAGCCCAAAGACACATGACTAACCCTTATCCTAACTCAACCTGTACATGTCTGGTTGTTGCCTGGGTAGTGTTTTCTCCTCCCTGTCCTTCAAGGCCATTCCTTAAGTCTTCTGCAGAAACTGCCTGCCTTGCAGCTTCAGCATTTACACTTAAAAATTACTTTTGCAGCTTTTCCTTCGGCTGTACAGCTGACCCTGAAATTAATTAGCTGAAGTGCAGAGGAACTGCTGAGGGTGTCACAACATAGGAACCGGGACTCATTGCTGATCTCAGATTGGTACAAATCTGGTACAGAGAGTTGGCTGCCGATTCTGAAGAACTCCTTGTGCATTGAAAGATAAGAAAAGTATTTCCTACAAACGGTTGCTGTTGGGGAGGGGGGGGAAGAGGGGGGAGAGATGTTACTAAATAAAAAATCTGTGTCAATTAGCTCCTTGAAACCTTGCCTTGTCTCTCCTGATCAGACTTAGAAACCAAGGGAAGAACTATTATCCAGGGAGGGAGAAACATTGTTGAAGGTTCAGAATTTTGAGTGATTTTAGGAATGGGTCCGAAGATTGACTGAAGAGTGGATGATATTAGCAACATTGAGATAACTAGTAAATTCTGGTAAAATAGTTGTTCAGGACACCTCTTATATTCTACTCACAGCCCTATCCTATTGTTGAGATGACCTGGCCTACATAACATACAACAGTGGTCCCCAACCTTTCTAGCTTGGCGGCCCCATGAGAGGAAGGGGCAAGTGGCAGCTGCACACGTGCACACACCGCTTCATTTGTGTGACTGGAGGGTGCTTGGGCTCACGCAGGAAGCTCCACCCACACAAACAGAAGGAGATTTCATGTAAACTCAATTCTTGTGAATGGAGCTCCATGCATGAGTGCAAGCACTCACCACTTGCATAGGTGGCGCTTCATGTGCGTACGTGCTTGGCCATCTCTCCTGTGGCCCAGTTTTGAATGGGCCACAGCCCGGTAGTGAGCTGCAGCATGGGGGTTGGGAACCCCCAACCCCCATACAATGACATAATGTGATATATTTAATTCTGATTTACCCAAGGTTCTTTTTTAACTATGGCTTATGGTTAAACATGTTCTTCGAGTACACCTAGAATTTGATTTGGTAATTAGCAATGTGGTAAATTCAGTCTAGAATAATAAGATCATTACAAGTGGTTTTTCCCCCCTATTCAGATCATGAGAAAGTTAATAAAATCATCTCAGATGACAATTTGTGAATTATTTCACTTCATTTGTATTTAAAAATCTGTTTAAAAGCTCTTCTCTCTATTGGCTTTCATTGAGGTTAGATCTGGGGCAATAAAATGGATACAGCAGAACGTTAAGGTAGCGGAAAGTGTATTATTAAAAGTATTTCAATAATGCACTTAACCATAAAAATAAATGGAATTTTGTGTACCATTAAGTTTTGGAGGAGAACAGCATGATCAGCATGACTGCTGCCTGTGCAAGAACACGTGTGGGGGAACGGGGGAAGTAATCGAAGAGTTTAACATTTTGTACCTCAAGCGCTTCTGTTTCTGGAAACAAATATACAATAAGTATTGGTATGAATTTAACTCATTCTAAGAAATCCAGAATCAATACTAATGTGACTCATGCCTGTTTTAAATCTTGCCATCTTTTCCTTTAAATCCAGTCATTTTAATGCTTCGTTGGCATAAGGCATTGAAAGATGCCATCTGTGAGTTAGTTCATTCAGGTTTCCATAAGAGTAAACTAGCACAGGTTTTCAGTGCTTCCTTCCTTAATCATTTATGACAAGACAGATGCCATCTTTGCATTGCCTGGAGAGCAGCAGAAACAGACAGGGAGG
The DNA here is from genome assembly GCA_039707465.1 of Rhabdophis nuchalis. Lineage (NCBI taxonomy): Eukaryota > Metazoa > Chordata > Lepidosauria > Squamata > Natricidae > Rhabdophis > Rhabdophis nuchalis. Next base: position 114,193,461 of record CM077644.1, on the reverse strand, counting down.
AAGACAGAATGTGGCACCAAATGTGACAAAATACCTGGAATGCAGCCAGGCCTAGTTCCTTCACCTTCAGAAGACACCCCAGAGTATAGTCAAGTGAGGGCACAGTTTTTGTCTTGGTGATAACCGTAACAAGCTTTTTAGTCAGGTAGAACAGAAGGATTTCCCTAATTATTCCATTGTAGACTGTTTCTGGAAAGATAGTTGAAAAATTAAAGAGTTTCTGCAGTTGAACAAAATATTGGCTGAGGAATTTAACTTAGCTATTCTTTCTAAGTTTGATGATGGCTGCTGGCTTAGATGACTTTAAAAAACCTATATTTATTAATGACTGTGGACTATAATACATAGAAGTGAATCATATATCAAAAGAAAGTGTATTTGTGGACTATAATACATAGAAGTGAATCATATATCAAAAGAAAGTGTATTTCTGAATACCAGAGTTCACTGAATGCTAGTTAGGGAGTCTGAATGTTGTTGCAACAATACACCCAGAGATCAGCAACCTGGTAAGATGATTCAAGAATATATGGTTGAGTCAGAATGAAAACAGTGGAAGAGGCGGAACATTTTCTTAAAAAACATTCCTCAATCCTGGATGATGACGATATGGGAATGGGAGGGGCCACGGCTCCGCCTACTGGAGGGGTGGAGGAGAAAGAAACAATAGCAAAAAGGCTCAGATCACAAAAATATTTTTTTTCTTTTTTATGTATGGTAATTCCTGTATGGATGTTAATAGAAACAAAGTAATTGAATGTATGAAATTTTACTTTTGATTATGAAACTTATGATTTAAAATGTATGTACCCCTTCCTATTTTTATTATTTTTTAATGGAACTTACTCAAGAAGACTCGGAGACGGTCACCAACCCGGATGTGAAAGCTCTAAAATATTGTTATAACACCTTACCTACCCCTTTCCTTTTATAAAATGTTAAAACTAATAAAAATTTATTTTAATAAAAAAAAGAAAAGAATATATGGTTAACCACCACTGAAACAGGAAGGGTCTCTAAAGGTGAGTCTGTCAAATTTTCATGTGCTGAACAGGAATTATCGGAGGTGAAGGAATATTCTAGGCCAGTGATGGCGAACCTATGGCACGGGTGTCACAGGTGGCAAACGGAACCATTTCTTAGGGCACACGAGGCGTTGCCCTGTCAGCTCCACCGTGCATGTGTGCGCTGGCCAGCTGATTTAGGCCTTTTTTGAGGCCGTTTTTCGCCCTCTGGAGGCTTCAGGGAAGCTCCTGGAGCTTCTGGAGGTGGGGAGGGGAGGCTGTTTTCACCCTCCCCAGGCTCCTAGAAAGCCTCTGGAGCCTGGGGAGGGTGAAAAAAGCATGCCAAATGCAGGGGGTCACGCACATAGCATTATGGGTGTGCCACACCCATGCAGGACCCCCCTGCGCTCCCCCCGCTTTTGGCACACGAGCCAAAAAAGGTTAGCCATCACTGTTCTAGGCACTTGCTAGCTAAGCTAGCTTTTCCCTCAGCAATTTTGAACCAAGTTTAATAACCAAGGAAATTTATCTGAGTTGTTTTGGCTTTTTTTCAACTCTGTTCAAATTTATTTTCAGGTTTGAGAAAGAGGTACAAAAACATGAATTTGAGCTGACATATAGCAGTCACTGAAATTCTTTCACAATGCTTTCTTAGTTTTTAACACAGTAAATTATATACCAAAAGTTCCTGTATCTTGTCCATTTGTTTAATTGATTACAGCCCCTATGTCAGGAAGATGTCTGGTATGCTGTTGTATCTGGAACACTCTGTAATTCAAAATCCAGTAACTGTCATATCATATCATTTCATAATTTAGTAATATCTTATCTGTTCATACTACATAGGCTAGGGCAGGGGTGTCCAAACTTGGGAACTTTAAGACTTGTGGACTTCATAGCTGGCTGGGGAATTCTGGGAGTTGAAGTCCACAAGTCTTAAAGTTCCCAAGTTTGGACACCCCTGGGATACAATTCTATTTTATGTTGGGGGAAAGAATGTGACAGCTAAAACAGGCAATAGTGAAAATGTAGGGTGGAAAATATTTAGCAAAATGGATTCCCCATATAAGTGAGTAAACAAAAAGTGGTAATTTCAAACAAGACATCCATTGTCTGTATTTACATAGCACACTCACCATAGTTAATTTAATCATGGTTTACTCAACCCATTTTTCTGGTTTACTTGCCCCACTCTATTATGAATTAATAACACATACTGCCTTAATATAACAGACTAAACTGACATATGGTTGAGTCATTTCTGATTCAAGTGTGCCCTGAAAACATTATATAAGGAACCAATGTGAATAGGGCAGGGGAGAGATTTTTGAAATTCTCTCATTTTCAGTGACTGATGATCTGAGTCATTTTAAAAACCACATATGAAACCGCTTATCATAAGTGAAATAAGTCCATTCTTCCCTCTCTGCAGAAATTTAAGCACTGGAGCCAAGAGAATCTTACAATGGCTAGAAGAACGAAATGTCGGGAGCTGAAAATAAATAGCGCAATAAAGTCTAATGAATAGTGTAATGGTACGATAGCCTCACTGTCATGTTCCTGCCTTGGATTTGACACATACTATATGCGCGTGCATGTACGTGCATGCAGATCTGTAATAAATACATGCTTGGAAGCGCTCTCTCCACCTTCTTCCCTCTCCAGTATTTGGGGGAGCCGGCACCCCTGGGGCCCCAACTCCAATTTGCAATTCCCTTGAGCAGGCAGCAAAACCCTGCAGTAACTACACACACAAACACACCCTTCCCATCCTTTGTCAATGTGCTGATCTAATCTTGGTCCGAGGGCATTTGCAGCAAGGACAATTCCTGCATCGTGTGCCTATATCCCTTTTCTTTATCTATTATGTTGGTTATAATGGCAAAATCTAATACAGGCCTCTAATACTTTTCCAGTGAAATCAGTTTTTAGCCCATAAAATCTGTGGCATATATATGCCAGTTTTCCATAGCTTTGTCGAACACCAGTTAATAATATTGTTGCATTGTTAAGACGTCTGTAAGAAGGAAAGTGAGCCTTGTTGCTCTTGCTTAAAAATGGGAGTTTAAAGAATACAGTAAAGAGACTGCTGTATCCTCAAATACTAGAGGAAATGCCTCCAAAGGCTCCCATTTCTGATGACTGCTGATCTTGAAAGGAGAAGTTGTTTTCATAAACAAAACACAGGGCAGAATTGGGCAACTGGAAAAAAAACCCTGCGTGTTGATTTAAATAGACCTGACTAAAGGATCTATATTTTAAGTTGTGCTAACAAAGAAGGGAAAATGCAGAAGGGAAAATAAGTTTTATCAAAACACTTCAAATTTGGAGTCCGGGAAGATATTTTTGAACTCCAGAAAGAATGTGCCCATTAACAAAATGTACTGGGAATTCAAGGACTGTGCATAATCTGTGTTATGTTTATGTCAGGGTGTCTGGGGGAGGGAAGGACGAGTAAGGCAGAGGAGGAAACTCTGCCTAAGAGCACAATGCACTATCAATTATTTTATTATTTTTTTTATTTTATCAAATTTATACCCCGCCCTTCTCCTTGTTAGGACCCAGGGCGGCGCACAGGCATCATTAAAAAACCATTTCAAAACAATACAAACTCTTAAAAGCATATTAAATTAACCTAAAACCCGTGCTAAAACCCTTTAAAACCCTAAAAATTTATAAATATAGTCAGAAACGGGGGGTTACACTAGGCTGGCTTGTTGGAATAGGTACGTCTTCAGGCGTTGGCGGAAGAGGCGGAGGTCCGAGATGGTGCGAAGGTCGGAGGGTAGGTCGTTCCAGAGGGCCGGGCCCGCCACAGAGAAGGCCCTTCCCCTGGGTGTTGCCAACCGGCATTGCCCGGCCGACGGCACCCTGAGAAGGCCCTCTCTGTGGGAGCGGATCGGACGAAGGGATGTATGGGGCAGAAGGCAGTCTCGTATATAGCTAGGCCCCGAGCCATGGAGCGATTTGAAGATGGTCGTCAACACCTTGAAGCGCACTCGAAAGGCCACAGGCAGCCAGTGCAGCTCGCGCAGGAGAGGTGTTATGTGGGCATGCCTTGGGGCACCCATAATCACCTGCGCAGCAGCGTTCTGGACTAGCTGTAGCTTTCGAGTGCACCTGAAGGGGAGCCCCATGTAGAGAGCGTTACAGTAATCCAGCCGAGAAGTCACAAGCGCTTGAGTGACTGTGCGAAGGTCCCCCCGGTCCAGTAAGGGGCGCAACTGGCATATCAGGCGAACCTGATAAAACGCCCACCTGGCCACGGCCGCCACATGGTCCTCCATGGACAGCTGGGAATCCAGGAGGACGCCCAAGTTGCGCGCCCTCTCCACGGGGGCTAGTTGTTCACCCCCAATGGCCAGTGTTGGACTTATCTGGCTGAACCGGGGAGCCGGAAACCACAGCCACTCGGTCTTGGACGGGTTGAGCTTGAGTTTGTTACTACCCATCCAGATCCGTACGGCCTCCAAACACCGGGACAGCACCTCGACGGCATCGTTGGGGTGGTTTGGGGTGGATATGTACAACTGGGTGTCGTCAGCATACAGATGGTATTCCACCCCAAAGCCACGGATGATCTCGCCCAGCGGCTTCATATAGGTGTTGAACAGAAGGGGGGAGAGGACCGACCCCTGAGGAACCCCACATGTGAGGGGCCTCGGGGACGACCTCTGCCCTCCTGCCAACACCCATTGCGACCGACCAGAGAGGTAGGACGAGAACCACCGTAAAACGGTACCTCTCAGCCCCAACCCCCCCAATCGGTGCAATAAGATACCATGGTCGATGGTATCAAAAGCCGCTGAGAGGTCTAATAGGACTAGGATAGAGGAACACCCTCTATCCCGCGCCCTCCAGAGATCATCAACCAACACGACCAATGCCGTCTCAGTGCTGTGTCCGGGTCGGAAGCCGGACTGACGTGGGTCTAGATAATCAACTTCCTCCAGGTGTCGGGGAAACTATTGGGCCACCACACTCTCAACAACCTTCACTAAAAAGTGAAGGTTGGAGACGGGACGATAGTTTCAATAATGCTGGATCCAGGGATGGCTTCTTGAGGAGGGGCCTCACCACCGCCTCTTTCAAGATGGAAGGCAAGGACCCCTCACTCAGAGATGAATTCACAATGCTCTGGAGCCAGCCTCGCGTCACCTCCCAGGATGCCAGTACAAGCCAAGAGGGGCACGGGTCCAATAAACATGTGGTGGCTCTAAGGTTCCTCCGCAACCTATCCATATCCTCGGTAGTAAGAGCAAGAGCAAATGAAAGCAGAACATAGCAGGATTACAAGCCACCCAAAGCCAGGCTGGGTCTTGAAACTCCTCTGCGCAAACAGAGGAGACTTTATGGCATGAGGTTAGCCAGACAATATAAAATTAGTCCTTATAATATAAAATTGACTCATGACAGCTGGCTGTATGACTCCCAGGAAACCATAATGAGATCTGTTTGGTTCTGACAAGCATAGTCTGTGAATAATGGAGTGCAATGTGGATGCATTTGTATGTGGTCTGTTTATTATTGCATTTTTATCTTGTCCTAACTTCTACAACGCAAGGTGGGTGGCATAGTAATAAAATCAACTCATCTATATTAAAAAATATATGGCTTCCTAATGCATGTGAACTGGGATCTTGTAAGTTCTTTAACAAACAAAGAAGACTACCAACCAGGATATTGTGATGTGTGAAAAGATGTTTCTGGGGGCCCAATTAAAAACAAACAAACAATTATGCTCCATCTCCCTATTTCTCATTTCCTATTTTTGCATGGTTTACAAAGCTGCTTTCCCCACATCCAACCAGAGGTGGTATTCAGCCATTTATGACAGGTTCTGTAGAACCATTAGTGGAAATTTTGAGAGTGGGGAGGGAATGGGCATTTTGCAGTATCCTTCCCCTGCCGCACCCACAAAGCCACACCCACAGAACCAGTAGTAAAAAAATTTGAATCCCACCAATGCCTCCAACAACCAATTATTACAAAGGTCTGAAACGAAGCAGTCAGCAACCCTTCAGAAGCCTGTTTGGTTAGATTTTCCCTTTCCTCTCTTTCACTGCCAAACCATTGACACTATTTGCCCTCAATATTTTGCCTCATTTGTTTGAAATAAGTTTTAGATTTTTATTTACTACTTGACAACCATTGGGTCATTGTTTCAGAAAACTAGCTTACCTAAGCAGCAAAATTGAATGACCCAAGGGCAAAAAAGTAGTGCAAATGATTTCTGACTTCCTCCCCCCCCCCTCCCCAGGCAACCACTAGATGAGAGCAGATACAGAGAAATAAGTCACCTTTGCCACCTAGTACTCATATAATGGTTGACAGCTCACACCTGGTGGTCCAAGGATAGCTCTATAGCCCTAACCCAAGCCATAATATGTTTTGGTTCAGAATTAATGTGATTAACTAGTTCAGGGGTAGTCAATCTTTTTATACCTACCGCCCACTTTTGTATCTCTGTTAGTAGTAAAATTTTCTAACCGCCCACCAGTTTCACAATAATGGTGATTTATAAAGTAGGGAAGTCAATTAAATTAAAAAAAGGAAAGTGCTTCAGTATTGTACAAAACCCCTACCCCCACCATGAAAGCTGGAACACCTACTAGTGGGCGATAAGGACCAGGTTGACTACCACTGAACTAGTTTGTGAGTCTATATTTTTTGCGGTGTGGTTACTTAGAATTCAGTGTAGAGTGAACCCACACAATTGTGTTAATTCAGTAAAATTTAGTCATATTAACAAGGCATGTTTTATGTACCTAGAAGGAATCTAGCCAAACTAATAGAGCTACTTTATACTCCCCCATCCCCCACCCCTTTCATTCAGTCATGGACTGTACCATTTTCTGAGACTGCTTGTACACATTTCTGCAGTTTTCTTAGCAAGGTTTTCTAGACTGGTTTGAATTGCCTCTCCCTAAGGTTGAGGGAGAATGATTAGCTGAAGGTCACCCAACTGGCTTTGTGCCTAAGTGGGACTGGAACTCACAATCTTCTGATTTCTTACTTGATGTATTAACAATTATACCAAATAACTTTCATTTTATAGCTTAGTGTTATGCAAACTCAATTGGATTTTTTTTTCCAGTACCAGCCATACAATGATCCAAGTATTTAGGGTTAAATGGTTGTTGGGACATGTGAAAAATTATCATTTGTGTTTCCTCTGCTGTAATAAATAACTTTGATTAACGTTTACCAACCTTATCTGAACCACATCATAAAAGTTTAGCTTTTCTACTTAAGAGCCAGTTGCATGTATTTGCACGAGACTTTTATCACAGTTAACCAAACCAAGGGTTACTCGGTGAATCCAATTTTCTGCTTTTGTATGTTACATAAACCGTGCACTAACCAAAGAGGCTGAGTTAACACAATACAATGCTAAAATACAGTTATCGTTAGGCACCAGCAGAGTCATCTGGTGCTAAACTCAAACATTCAGGGAAGCCTAAGAACAAACTGAGAGATGTTATATTTTTAAGACTAGATTATTCATCTTTGGCTTTACTATTTTTTTTTGGAAGAAAATTATGTCTTTTAAATAAGGCTTCTGACTTGGACCCTAGAATTACTTCTGACAAATACCTATAGATACTTTGTCTGACCTACAGTACTTGGTCTTTTGCAGGATGCACTGAAGTTGTTGAAATTGTTGATGGAGTGTTCATTTTCTCTGGAACTTCAGACTCCGAGGTTATAGAAAATAGAACTTCCAACTTTTTGGTCCCTTGTATTAACAGACCTAACAAGTATTTTCTCATATGAGTTAGGCCAGGGTGCAACTAGTTAGTTAGTTGTTGTTTTTTTAATTGAATTCTGTTTAGATTCCTTCAAAAAAATCCAAAGTTCTTAAAATGACTGGGAACCTGGAATGTTTTAATTTGGCAACAAGAAGAATATAGAATTTAAGTTAATCCTTTTTGTTGGAGGCCATTCCAGGTTATTTGTCAAAATCTGGTTCATCTCTTGTTCTCTGAGAGGATTGTCTGGTTTATAAAATCCATCTACATTAATCCATAATAATTATACTTTATGTTATTATTACTGTATGGGATTTAATGCTGCAGGGAGATGTTGCTTTGAATCTGTATGCTAGCTAAAAAAAAAATAGAATGCTACTTGGCCCTTTCATCTCACCGTATTTAATGCAAATTATTCAACATTATTAGAAAAAAATAATTAAACTTTCAAAAGCACATAAATCCAACCCTAGCATATAATTAATTCTTTCTTCTGGTTCATCAGTCAGGTGCCAGCCATTGCCTCTTACTTTCTCTTCCCAAAAGTAAGGATTTTTTAGGGTAGACTGGACCACAACTTCCCTATTACTCTCATGCTGATCTGCAACATTTGGTCAAATGTTCAGTTGCACAACTGTCCCAGGCGGTCTCTTCTCTTTAGATATATCCATTCCCCAATGAAGCCCATTATTTTAGCTTATACCGCCATGATGGCGAACCTATGGCATGGGTGCCACAGGTGGCGCGCGGAACCATTTCTTAGGGAACGCAAGGCGTTGCCCTGTCAGCTCCAGCATGCTTGTATGCGCTGGCCAGCTGATTGAGGCCTTCTTTTGAGGCTGTTTTTCACCCTCTGGAGTCTTTAGGGAAGCTCCTGGAGCCTCTGGAGGTGGGGGGGGAGGCTGTTTTCACCCTCCCCAGGCTCCTAGAAAGCCTCTGGAGTCTGGGGAGGGCAAAAAAAGTGTGCCAAAAGCAGGGGGTCGCGTACATAGCATTATGGGCGTGGCACGCCCATGCACAACCCCCCCCTGCGCTCCCCCTGCTTTTGGCACACGAGCCAAAAAAGGTTAGCCATCACTGTTATACCACATGTATTGTGGGCTAGCAGGCATTGGACAGCCATCATTTGTTATTTAATTATTATTACAGCTCATGGTCACTTTCTTCTCAGGAAAGCCATCTACAACAGCTGAGAATACATCTAAGCCCAGCTACAAGGCAGTTCTAGGATCAAAGCAGGTCATGGTAATATGACAGCAGATGTGAGAATACAAATAGCATTTCTAGGACAAGATTGGCCTGTAATTTTTTAAGCTTACTCGATGTCTGAAGAGTCAGGTTTCAAAGGTCATTGCTGTGTCTGTTCTTCTGTCAGATCTAGTTGCTTTCTTAGTAACAGCCACACTTGTTCTTGAGGGAACTAGAGCTAGTACAGTTATCTGTATATCTCTCAAAGAAGACTTGAACCAAAAGTCTGAGAAACCTGCAGAGCCTGATAGGACGTGTTCTTCTGAGGTTGCAATGCAACACGTATCACAGTACAAATGTATTGTCTTGTATATTTTCATAGCTAAGGTTGTGTGCTGTCTGCTGAAGAATTCACCAGCTGAAATCTTATTTCAATTATGAATTAAGTCATCCATGAGAATTTACTATTTTACAATACAATACAATACAATAGCAGAGTTGGAAGGGACCTTGTAGGTCTTCTAGTCCAACCCCCTGCGTGGGCAGGAACCTTATACCATTTCAGACAAATGGCTATCTAACAATGGCTATCTAACATTTTCTCAGGTTCAGCCTCACATCAGCAATATAAGAATTATAATACAGGGCTGCTGTGTGAATTACTAAAAACTGTCAATGATGCAAAAGATTCACGTCTAGAACTTACCAAAAATGGGAGTGAGGTGGAGATCTTCTCAACCTTATTCCTCAGGTAATGTGAAGCATTTTATACAGGCCAAATTCAATACCAGAAGTAGGCTTTGTTATTTTCCCTCCTTCTTCCAGGGGTTGATGTACCAATCATGGTAGCTTCTAGCCCTCTATCCCTTGATTTGCATTAAGGGCTGAGAAGCCTCGTGTCTAACTTCAAGTCTAACTTCAACATTACAGACAGCATTAATAGAGCTCAAATCTAGCTTTTCCGTGTTAATAGTAAGCCAAGATGTGGCAAATGAATCATTGCAATGAAACATGATTTTGCTACTAGAGTTCAACAGGAATAAGAAAGGAGAGTGACTAGAGAAGCTTAGGAATGTATATTTTGTTATGAAAGATTTAAAAAAAAGAATTAAAAAATTCTCCTAAATGGCTGCTGGTTGCAAAGGATACACCTGGATGACTGCCCATATTCAGTACCTGCTGAGTAAGCAGAGGCTGTAGGATGAAGATAAGGCAACCCAAGGAGCAAGCAAGTATTAAGTAGATATACAGCAACAGCAAACAAAAGTTTGTCAAAAGAATTCCATAAAACTTTTCTTTCTAAATGAACAGGATATATATGGTTAGCCTGATAGAATGGATGGAATAAGAAAATTTTTTTTTTCTACCTGTGAAATAATAATAATAATAATAATAAATTTTTATTTCTAACCCGCTCTCTCTCCCCAGAGGGACTCGAGGCGCGGCACAGGAGAATTAAAAAACAATAAACACAGAGTACAAAATTTAAAAACACAATTAAACATATCCTGCGCTAAAAACATCTATAAAAACTAAAAACTGTCCCTAAAACCCCTTAACACCATAACTAATTAAAATTACCCTAGGCCAGCCAAACGGAAGAAATGAGTTTTTAAAAGCTGTCGGAAGGAGCGAAGGTCAGTGGTCGTTCTGATTTCGGGGGGAAGGTCGTTCCAGAGGGTCGGGCCCGCCACAGAGAAGGCCCTTCCCCTGGACGTCGCCCGCTGGCACAGCCTAGTGGACGGCACCCGGAGAAGTCCCTCTCTGTGGGAGCGAATCGGTCGCAGGGATGTATGAGGCAGAATGCGATCCCGCAGATAGCTAGGTCCCGTGCCATGGAGCGCTTTAAAGATGGTAACTAACACCTTGAAGCGCACCCGAAAGACGACAGGCAGCCAGTGCAGCTCGCGCAGGAGCGGTGTTACATGGGAGAACCTAGAGGCTCCCATAACTGCCCGCGCGGCTGCATTCTGGACTAGCTGAAGCCTTCAGGTGCACCTCAAGGGGAGCCTCATGTAGAGAGAGTTGCAATAGTCCAGCCGGGATGTCACGAGAGCATGAGTGACTGTGCAAAGGGCACCCCGATCCAATAGGGGACGCAACTGGCGGACCAGGCGAACCTGGTAAAACGCCCTCCTGGCCACGGCTGTCATTTGATCTTCCATGGACAGCCGGGCATCAAGGAGGACGCCCAAGTTGCGTGCCCCATCCACAGGGGTAAGGTGATCGTCCCCTATGGCCAGTGATGGAGTCAACTGGTTGTACCGGGATGCCGGAAACCACAGCCACTCGGTCTTAGACGGGTTGAGTCTGAGTCTGTTACTTCCCATCCAGGCCCGCACGGCTTCCAGGCACTGACACATCACCGCTACGGCATCGTTGGGGTGGTTTGGGGTAGATATATACAGCTGCGTGTCGTCAGCGTAGAGGTGGTACTCTACCCCAAAACCACGGATGATCTCACCCAGCGGCTTCATATATGTGTTGAACAGGAGTGGCGAGAGGACCGACCCCTGAGGCACCCCACAAGTGAGGGGCCTAGAGGTCGACCTCTGCCCTCCTGTCAACACAAATTGCGACCGACCGGAGAGGTAGGAGGAGAACCACCGTAAAACGGTGCCTCCCACCCCCAACCCCTCCAGCCGATGCAATAAGATACCATGGTCGATGGTATCAAAAGCCGCTGAGAGGTCTAATAGGACCAGGATGGAGGAACAACCCCCATCTCTGGCCCTCCAGAGATCATCTACCAATGCGACCAATGCCGTCTCGGTGCTGTGCCCGGGCCGGAAGCCGGACTGGCGCGGGTCTAGATAATCAACTTCCTCCAAGTGACGGGGAAACTGTTGTGCCACCACACTCTCAACAACCTTCGCCAGGAAGGGAAGGTTGGAGACGGGACGATAGTTGGCTAATAAAGCTGGATCCAGAGAGGGCTTCTTCAGGAGGGGCCTCACCATGGCCTCTTTAAGAGAGGCAGGCAAGAAACCCTCACTCAGAGAAGCGTTGACAACCTCCTGGAGCCAGCCTCGTGTCACCTCCCAGGATGCCAGTACAAACCAGGAAGGACACGGGTCCAATAAATATGTGGTGGCTCGCAGTCGCCCACGTAACCTGTCCATATCCTCGGAAGTAACAGAGTCAAACTCCTCCCAACCAAGGCCCGCCTCGTGCAATCCCACTGGGCCATCAATGGAGACTAGATCGTTCTGGATCTGAGCGATTTTCTCCTGCAGATAAATCACAAATTCCTCTGCTCTACCCTGTAATGGGGCTTCCCGCACCCTCTGTTGTAAGAGGGAGCGGGTCACCCTAAACAGGGCGGCAGGGCGGTTATCTGTGGATGCTATGAGAGTGGCACAATGATGGCGTTTGGCCACTCTCAGCGCCACAATGTAAGTCCGTAAATGGGCTCTTACCTGTGTCCGGTCAGATTCAGATCGAGTACACCTCCATCTCCTCTCTAGGCATCTCTTGTGGCGTTTCATCACCCTTAGCTCCTCGGTAAACCAAGGGGCCACGGTGGTTCGCCGCCGCAAGAGAGGCCGCAAGGGCGCGACCCGATCCAAGGCTCCCGCGGTCGCAGTATTCCATGCGGCCACGAGGTCCTCCATCGGGGCGCGGGTCAGGGATACAGGAAGTGGCCCAAGCGCCGTCTGGAACCTGTCCGGGTCCATCAGGCGCCTAGGGCAGAACCAGATAGGTGACTCAGGTTCCGCCTCCCCGCGATGGGGTGTAGCAATTGGAAAGTCGAGCCGGAGAAGTGAGTGGTCTGACCATGACAGGGGTGTGATGACTATATCCCCTATACCCAGATCACTCTTCCACTGGCCAGAGACAAAGATTAGATCTGGCGTATGTCCACCCTCGTGAGTGGGGCCCTGAATTACTTGGGTCAGGTCCATGGCCGTCATGGAAGCCATGAACTCCCGAGCTGCCTCCGATGATTCGCCCACCGATGGCAGATTAAAGTCCCCCATGACTATCAGTCTGGGGGTCTCAACTGCCATCGTAGCAATCACCTCGAGGAGCTCGGGCAGGGCTGCTGCTACATAGCGGGGAGCCAGGTATACAACCAGCAAGCCCAACTGCCTCCCTAGGCCCCACTTCACACAGAGGGACTCACAGCCGGTGGTCTGTGGCACAGTGGTCTCTCTCGGCTCAAGACCTTCCCTGACAATAACCGCTACACCTCCACCCCTGCCTAGGGCCCGTGGCTGATGAAAAGCGCGGTAAGCTGGTGGGCACATTTCTACGAGGGGAAGTCCACCCTCGTGGCCCAACCAGGTCTCCGCTATTCCTACCAGGTGTCCCCCTCCGACACAAGGTCGTAAATGAGGGGGGCTTTGTTGACCACGGACCTGGCATTACAAAACATCAGCCTCGAGCCCTGGCTCTGTAATCCCTGACCACCTAGCCTGCGGGGGTTGTGGCATCTGACCGCTTGCAAGCAACGGTCTTGTGCCCCCAACCGGGAAGAGAAAACCTGTCTCCCATCGCAATGCTAAGGGACAAAGGAAAGATGAATGGACAGAAGGCTGTTGTGACCTATATTTTTGTGTCATATTGTGCCCTTGCTTGCTATAAAGTTTGCATCTATGTACAACAAATGTAAGCTTCTGGCGACTCTGTAAAAGGATTGGAACATCATGCAATGATTGGAACAATAGCAATGATTCATAATGGTTGATTTTAACTTATTTATGTTTTAATATACATGGCTAGATAGATTGTTATGATTGTCAGCCTCCCAGAGTTGCCTTGTGATAACATGGGCGGCCAATAAATGCTATAAATAAATTAATAAATGCAGCCATACTTCCCCTTCTGAAGAGAGGGGATTTAACAGGTCAAAGGAAGGACACGCTACTGTACAGTAGAAGTAATTCTACAAGGAAGAGACTTAACAAATGAGTAATCATAGTTTAGAGTTATTATCAGAAGCAAGAGATATTTTGCACCACTGAAACTCAGGAATTTCATCACTGGAAGAGTTAAGCAAAGCATCCATAATTCAGTTCATTTATGTTGAGCCTCATCATAGATCAGTCCATGGTCCCTCATCATGTTTAAAAATGCCTAGCAATTTACAGCATCCAGAATTTCAGGAAGTACTCCAAGATTAGGTCACATACATTGGTCAAGGTGCCACATAAACAATAAGAAGGTCTCAGCACCATTTCAGAGTATCAAATATTTAGCAGCCTTAAATAACTCAAGTCTTCTATAATCCTTACCCAAGTGAATTTGACGCTCTACAATTTTGATTTTACTTGGCTGAAATCCTATAAAGCTTTAGCTTTCATGTCAAAACGTCCTCACTAGGCAGCTAACCCTTTATCATCTCCTAAGTTTAGCTTCTAACTTTTTATCCTTAGCTCAATGTTTTAAGGGGCTGGGAGGCCTTGTGTCTAATTTCAAGTCCAAATCCCCAGCATTGTAGGCAAAAGTAACAAAGCCTTCACCTGTCCCTTCACGGATAATATTAGATTTTGGCTTCTTTGCATCTTAAATATTTGACTACTCTTTTTTGGTCTTTTGAGCAAAATGAGAGGTCTGGCTGGACTCTGATAGTAAACCAATGCCAGCCTTCACAAAAGAAATAGGCTCTGCATCTTCAAGGAGAAAGAAAAAGTCATTGCTCAACAAGATATAGGATAGTGGATCCTTAAAATGCAGTAAGAGTCCAGGTGCACCCTTCCAGGAGCCAAACTTACAGTGGCTGGTGACTCATTTCTACAAAAACCAAAATAACATGTGTCAATGGTGGGATCATTGGCTTGTGAAATATGTGGTCTGTAAATATAAGAGGGTCAAGAAATGTGACAGAACAATTACTAAGATGTATTAAATCCACTGGTATTTATCATTGAGTTGTTGGGTAATTTTGGACTCGTCAAAACTTCATCTTGTTACCAGGACTGTTTATCAGTAACTGTTTCTTTGACTTTTGCAGCTCGCATTTTGACATCTATCTAGCTGCCTTGTTTTCTTTCAGCCTGATAATTAGTTCTTGAAAATATTAATATAGATAAATCTGTATGCACAATGGATTTTCATTTGTTTAATGAACTTCATCTCATTTCTGAATAGGTTTCTTTGGCACATTATTAGAAAGTTGAGCCAGTTCGGTCTAGTGCTTAAGGCACCAGGCTAGTAAGCAGATTAGAAAGAAGTGACAAACTTGAACATTGGGCACTATCTAATAAAATGAAATTCAATGGTGAAAAAAGTAAGGTTCTACATTTAGGCAAGAAAAACAAAATGCACAGGTACAGTATAGGTGGTACCTTGCTCAATAGTAGTAACTGTGAGAGGGATCTTGGAGTCCTAGTGGACAACCATTTAAATATGAGCCAGCAGTGTGCAGCAGCTGCTAAAAAAGCCAACACAATTCTAGGCTACATAAACAGAGGGATAGAATCAAGATCACGTGAAATGTTAATACCACTTTATAATGCCTTGGTAAGGCCACACTTGGAATACTGCATCCAGTTTTGGTCGCCACGATGTAGAAGAGATGTGGAGACTCTGGAAAGAGTGCAGAGAAGAGCAACAAAGATGATTAGGGGACTGGAGACTAAAACATATGAAGAACGGTTGCAGGAACTAGGTATGCCTAGTTAATGAAAAGAAGGACTAGGGGAGACATGATAGCAGTGTTCCAATATCTCAGGGATTGCCACAAAGAAGAGGAAGTCAAACTATTCTCCAAAGCACCTGAGGGTAGAACAAGAAGCAATGGGTGGAAACTAATCAAGGAGAGAAGCAACTTAGAACTGAGGAGAAATTTCCTAACAGTTAGAACAAGTATTTATTTATTTATTTATCGAATTTATAATTAGTGGAACAGCTTGCCTCCAGAAGTTGTGAATGCCCCAACACTGGAAGTCTTTAAGAAGATGTTAGATAGCCATTTGTCTAAAATGGTATAAGGCTCCTGCCTAGGCAGGGGGTTGGACTAGAAGACCTCCAAGGTCCCTTCCAACTCTGCTATTGTATTGTATTGTATTGTATTGTATTGTATTGTATTGTATTGTATTGTATTGTATTGTATTGTATTGTATTGTATTGTATTGTTCTACTCCCACCTTCGCCATGAAAGCCAGCTGGGTAACCCTGGGCCATTCTCTCCACCCAACTCATCTCACAGGGTTATTGTTGCAGGCAAAGAGGAGGAAGAAGCGGTGTTGGATATGTTTGTTACCTTAAAAACTTACTTTTTCCGTCTGGCCGGCTTGGGATAGTCCCCCTGTCTAGGGGTTTTACTGGGTAAATTTTAGTTTAGTTAGTTAAATGGGATTTTAGCACAGGCTGAGTTTAATTTGGCTTTTAAATTGTTTGTATATTTATTGATGTTGGTATGTTTTTTACTGTTTTTATTCTACCTGTGCACCGCCCCGAGTCCCCATGGGGAGAGGGAGCGGTTTATAAGTATTAAATGATTGATTGATTGATTGAGTTATTTGTAATAATAATAAATAAGTAAGTAAAATATAGCTGTATATGTTATGCATCCTGATTTTGATAAAGCATTTGATAACATGCCCCCCAAATAGTCTGATTAGTAAATATGGTCTGGATCAAGGGTGCCCAACCCCTGGGCCATGGCCCTCTACTGGGCAGTGGCCTGTTTGAAACTGGGCATGGGAAAGATGGGCAAGTGCGCACGTGTGAAGCTCCCTTCGCATGAGCAAAGGCCACTTGCGCTCATACATGAAGCTCCATTCGCATTAATGGAACTTTGTGCATGAGTGAGCGCCATCTGCTCGGACAAGTGGAGCTTTGCACCCTCTGCTCAAGTGGCCTCCAGTGGAGCGAGTGGAGCTTTGCACACAAGTGCAAGTGACTGCCACTCACGTGAGTGGAGCTTTATGCACAAGCACAAGCACCATCCATTCACGTGTGACGCTCTAGTCATGCAAGCGGAGGGCGTGCATGCCTGCCGCTTTCACAAATGGAGCTGGGTGCACACGTGTGTGCCTGCCATTCACACACATCCTCCTGCACTGGACCAGGCCGCCAAGCCCTGATCTGGGAAGCACTGATCTGGATGACATAATATTTAAATAAATATATAGCTGGCTCAAAATTATACTCAAATACTGGGCTCTTTGAACATTTTTACTAGTAACCCTGATGAAGGGTGGGGTTACAGGTGGAATGGTGGAAGTAATGCTTATCTGATTTGCAATATCACCAAATTGGATGGGACACACCTAGCCTGGTATTTGTGAAAATTATATTGGAATAGTGATTGATTGCAAACTGAATAAGAACCAGAGGTGTGATTCGTCTGCAAAAAAGGTAAATTAAATGAAAGGCTGCATCAAAGGAAGTATAGTTTCCAAATCACAGAAAATAAAAGTTCCCCTCTATTCTATTTTCATTAGATCCCATTTCAAATACTGTGCATTTCTATACATCAGACCATAAGAAAAATTCAGAGAACAACAAGAATTATTGAGAAATTAGAAGATGAGTCCACATGGCCAGAAGATGAAAAGTATACCTGCTAACAGGATCAGACGGAGAAAATACATTTGATGGTGATGAAAATTCATGTTATTTTTATACACCTTCATTCCCAAAACATTATAACAACAACATTCTCACTTGCTAACTATGCAGAATCAACTTGTTTTGGAAATAAATTAGGGTGAAGTATCCACTAACACTGTCCAAATGTTAGAAACACTGGAAGGTATACTGTATTTGGAAGTATCAAATTTTTCAACTTTCAATTTCTAAACATTAGGGGTGCTCCAAAGATGTGATATGCCTTGGGGATTGTAAAGATTTTTGGTTACTTTAATATAATTTGGATGTACTTAGTAAGTAACTATGTACATATAGCTTTTTAACATTTTGTTTGTTTCATTAGTATGTCGTAGACCAGGGTTGTCAAACTCGCAATGATATTTTGTCATGTGATATATCACAACTCCCTCCCTTCGTTAAATGGAGGTGGGAGTGGCCAGCATGTGACACATCTGGCCCGCAAGCTATGAGTTTGACATCCCTGTCTTAGACGGAAGAAAACCCATGTAAACATGCGTCACTAGAAAACTCCAGGGTAAGATTATAACCATACCAGAGCTCCAGGAAGCTATGACTACCAGTAAAAATTCAGAAAGTAGGAACATGCAAGGCATAAAAAACACTCAAAAGAGATTTTACCAAACATTGTGGCATTTATAACACATTTGGAAGTGTTATAATCCACAATCAATCCAGGCTTAATTGAATGATGGCCAGAGAGATCTGAGGATATTATCAAGCCTAAAGAAAATTTTGATTTAGGATACCACAAATCCTGTTTAATTCACTGGATTGAAATAAAAAAAAATCAGGAGGAGTTTGGTAACACCTTTTCTGATTAAGAAATTTTATTAAGCTTTTATAAGTTGCAGCTCATTTGATCAGAAATATAATGTTATTAAATATATATATCTACCTCTCTGGAGTGTTACGTGCTACAGCTTCCGCCCCCTGGCTATATACCATACAGTATGGTATGCTGGTTTAACAGCTGCGGACAGGAAGGCACTACAGAAAGTGATCAATTTGGCACAAGAAACCATTGGTTGCCCTCTGACACCACTGGATGACATCGCCAGATCTCTCTGCTTTAGCAGAGTAAGGAAGATTCTCAGAGATGATTCACACACCCTGGTCAGTGTCTCTTTGCACTTCTACCATCAGGCAGAAGATATCAAAGTATAGCCAGCCGAACAAACAGGTTTAAAGATAGTTTCTATCCTTGGGCTGTGAGACTTTTACATTCAACCACAATCACTCCATGCACATGCTAGTTTTTTTTCTTTTTTCTTTTCTCTCTCTTTTTGTTTCTGTTATAATTTTGCATCAGTGAGGTTAAAACCAATTTCGTTGCAAACAAGTACAATGACAATAAAGATTATACTTATACTTATATTAACCAGATATATTGCTTTTGTATAAACTCAAATTAGACATTTTAATGTTCTTCTAATGTTTTTATTTTTTTTAAATTAAAAATTTTAATCGTAATATATGTTTTGAATTGTTAGCTGCCCAGAATTGTTTGCTGAAAAAGAAAGAAAGAAAGAAAGAAAGAAAGAAAGAAAGAAAGAAAGAAAGAAAGAAAGAAAGAAAGAAAGAAAGAAAATTGTTCCATACTTACGTGGAAATACTATCCATAAATGCTACCCACTATATATGGCTGAATTAACTATACAGAACTAAAGTAATTGTAGAAAATATTATGGGGTAGAAAAAGAGTAAAGTAGGGGGAGAAAAATATGTAATATTTCAGGGGGAAAAAACAATGATTAGTATTTAATGTCTCTAATGCTTTGGGGATGAGGCTATTTAAGTTGATCAATAGTCTAAAATCCTAATTCTGATATCTGATTTATTTTTAAATGAGACTATAGAAGTACCTATTCTCTCTCCCTCTCTCCCTCCCCCCCCCTCTCTTATTTTTTCAGAATTCTTATGATCTGGCCCATGTAAATTCTGGGCATTCCATTACTGTATTTCTACTCCTGTACATAGTAAAATCTTATCAAGAATAACTGTATCCATTTCCAAGATTAATAAAACAAATTGTTTTGCATGCTTGTTTACTGCAGACCCAATAACCGCAAGAAATTGGTTATGTTGATAGAAGGTTACAGAGGCGTAGCGTGGGGGGTGCAGGGGGGGCTGGCTGCACCGGGTGCAACATCTGGGGGGGGCACTCGGGCAGCCCCCTGCCCAATCCAAAAAGCCCCCTAGATGGCATCTCTTGGCGGCATGAATAATACATTTAAACACTTCAAAACCCGCGTTTGATCCCCGGCGCGGCTCGACGGATGGCGCTGGGCTACGGTTATATGATGGTTCTGCTCAATTATGAATTATTTTTAACATCAGAATCACTTCTAACATGTATATCCTTAATATTTGTGGTTATTCCCTGTGCAAACCTCCTGCTATGTTTATAAGTAATCCCCAATAATTTTTCAATGCATCTGTTGGTAAACAAATGTATGTCATGCCATAAATCAGTTTTAATGGATAGTATTGACTATTGTCATGGTTGAAGGCAACGGAGGCAACTGAGGCAACTCAGTTGAAGGCAACTGAGGCTCAAAAAATGAAGAGTAAAGAAAAAGAAGGCTCAAAAATATAAAATTAAAGCATTGCGATTACCCTTGCTGTAAGATCTGAAAACTGTTTATGATACTTGTAGAAGCAAAGGCATACTTTCCAGTCAATTTCATTAGCAAATATTTACATTTTTAAACCATGAACAGAAAAATCTCCTGTAGTAGCAAATATTGCGGCTGAGTTTCCAAGCACATTGTAGTTTCTACCGATGGAAATTAATGGCTCAAAGGAACAACTGTGATACAGTACATGACTTTGCCCCTGAAGCATGTGCTTGGAATTTACTTTTCAGTAAAGTGAATTTCATTACATGACTGAAGCTTTTTAATGTGACGTATGTATTGTCTTACTACTCTGATTCCTAGTGGAGAGGTTCCTTGAATAAAAAGATTGCTGTAACAATTGAGACTGTTGTGGTCTACCATTAATCAATGTCATTATAATAGCTTAGCAGCAAGAGCAAATACTTCCAAATACGTGAAAATAAATCAAGGTTGCTATCTCCTTTCCTCTGTGGATTTCTCTTTTTTTGTCTTTAACAATGTCACAAATGTAGGGAATATATTAAGAACCACTATTCTCATCACTATAGTAACATGAAAGAAAATTGTACCCAGCTATTGCTCACTGCCATTACACTTTTTTCACAGGAAATGATGAGGATCATATACAGGATCTTTCTGGTGTGGCCATCTGCCCACAATACAAACTGACTTGACTTTTTTAACTATCTCTCATGAAGCTAAGTTTCAAGTGCACCACATTTAAAGTTGTCAAGAGACCCCTGCCCTAGTGAACCTTCCTTAGATGAGTATAACAGCTATTATAGTAGAAGGTCCTCCTAGGCTTAAATCCTGGTAAATCCCATTCCCTGCCCCAAAAGCCCCTACTATTTCACAGTGAAAACAATAGTTAAATTCAGCTGGATGAATGAAATGCTCTCATGTAATTTAAGGCAAACTCCTGA
The DNA here is from genome assembly GCA_039707465.1 of Rhabdophis nuchalis. Lineage (NCBI taxonomy): Eukaryota > Metazoa > Chordata > Lepidosauria > Squamata > Natricidae > Rhabdophis > Rhabdophis nuchalis. Next base: position 114,172,414 of record CM077644.1, on the reverse strand, counting down.
GAAGCTTTAAGAGGTCAGCCATTTAAGATGTTGTTAGCCTTTCAAGGTAGTTCGGACAAGAAGCACCACAATGAATACTGTGTTTAATGTAAGGTTATATCAACAGAATCTTGCAAGTCTGAAAATGTTACTCCCCTCCTCTCCTTTTACTATCTGGAAAAATTGGTAGGGTCCATTCTGAAATGCTTCTCATGCCTTCCCCTTCTGTGGACTGAGATATCTTTTACATGTTGCTTGTCCAGTCTGCGTCTCTTCCTCCTGTCTCCCCCAATCATTTCCTATATACCATTACAAATGCATACCCAGGGAATTCACTGAACAATCATTTTCTGCAGTTGTTTTGAAAATGGCAATGCCAGCACTGTCTGATCTGAGATTTATATATTAGATTTATATCCTGCCTTTGGTTCAGAAGCTCAAGATTCATACATAATGCTCTCTCCTCCCATCCCACCCAGTGGCGTAGCGTGGGTTGTCAGCACCCGGGGCAAGGCAAGTAATTTGCGCCCCCTAACCCGTGGATTTTAGCACTCGAGTCTCTTCCACTAGATTAGTTAAAGAAACCCTTACCCCCTAAGCACATGTATTGTTTGTTATGAAAATATTGATGTAATTAAAGTAAAATGCATCTAAATACAAGTTTATTTTCAAATACTTTATTGAGTGTGAACATGCATTACACATTCTCCACATTTTCAGCAGGTCTATGAATACAAATCTACAAATGTAGTAACCTAGCATGGGCCATGCTATTCTTTCACAACTCGCTGTAGAAACAGTGATAATAAGAAAGATTCTTAATGTGACAACAAAGTTAGTTCAACTTTCTTGCAGCTTCCACTTATACACCCAGTGAAGCAAATCTAAAGCTGACCAGTTTGCAACCTGCTCATCAGGATTGACCTCCTTATACAAGATAATGTGGTGCCGAAGTCGAGTTATTTCGGTGAGCACAGATGCAGCATTCAATTCCGTGTACTGAGCACACGTGTGCTGAATTTGTTTCTTAATAAAATCATCTTTTTTAGTATCCAACAATGTTTGGATTTGCAAAAAAGCAAATCGCTGGTGCAGCGTATTCATCTGCGTAGTACGTTTTTTAATTTCTGCCTGAAGCTGATCCATTGCTTCCAGTTGTTCTCTGCTTGTTTCCTGTATTAAGGTCAAGCCAGCATCGCAACTGTTCTCACCATCCATCTTCTTGCGTCTTCCAACTCTTCTCTCTGTAGGTATGCAATAGGTTTTGCATACCTGCAGAGCTTGAGAGGAATGGGGGTTCTTAGGACTGAGGAGGGAAGGGATCACCTGCCATGGTAAGTTGGACATTTTCATTCATGCTCTAAAGGGCTGTAGTATTATTTGTTGAATTAATTAAGACTTGAATTCACAAATATCCCAATTACAACACAGTGTTTTTGCATGTTATTTTAAACCAAAGTACATATTTTTTAAAAAGGCAGTGGATTTGTCTTTCAAGACAAGGAAGGAAAAAACATTAATACTTTGCGGTTTGCTTGACAAAAAAGAGAAAAGACATCTGAAAAGATGCAGAAACTTGTCCACAATTGAGTTGTTGGAGTGTAGATTTTAAAATGGCATTGGCCAGGCCATACCTGCATTTCATTTAATTTCCAAGAAAATCGACCACCTTCCTTCCTTCCTCTCTCTTTTTCTTTCTTTCTTTTTTCTTTCTCTATTTGTCTTTCTTCTTCCTTCCTCTTTTTTTCTCGCTCTCTCTTTCTTTCTCTATCTCTATTTTCCTTCCTTCCTTTCTCTCTCTTTCTCCATTTTCCTTCCTTCCATTCACTTCCTCTCTCTCTCTCTTTCTTTCTCTATCTCTTCCTTCCTTCCTTCCATTCATTCTCTCTCTCTCTCTTTCCTTCTCATACCTTAATGCAGGCCAATATAATGGATTCGTTCATAATTGAGTTAACGAGAACTCTCGAAGTTTATGATAACCGCGTCTTTCCTCGTAAGGTTCATCGGAAGCACAGATTCCTTCGGCGCCCCGCCTCCCCCCAAAGAAACCAGTTGCTTTCCCCTCGGGTCGAGTGACAGTCGGCGGCGCGAGGAAAAACAACTTTGGTGGCGGGGCCTGCCCAGCTCCGGAGCTCAGCAGCCGGCCAGCAGCTTTCTCCAGAATCCCCGCGGCGGGGAAGGGAGGAGTGGAGCGAGCGCCTTAGAGCCAGCCCTCACACTTCAGCGGGTTGCGGGACGAGCGAGGCTTTGGCGGGCTCAGCACCGCCGGCCTCTCAAGCAAGGGGGCTCCCTGTTCTCTCGGGCCAAGAGAAACACGAGCCTCGCTCCAGTTCCGCCCAGGCGTCGGCAATCGAGAAACCGCCGCGGCGCGTTCGCAGGCGAACTGAGACGAGTCTCTAATCTTCACAGCGCACCAGCCACCTCGGAGCGCGTCCGCTCTTTCCCTCCCTCGCGGCGCCCGAAGGAGGCCAGGGAGGGAGCGAGGGAGAGAACAGGGGGGCGCTCGGACCGTCTGATCCTACCTGGTTCGTTTCTCCCGAAGCCTTGAGAGTTCAAGCCTTCGCCGAACCAGCCTGACCGCGCTGCCACCCCAGAATCTAGCCACGCTTCGGGATTTCCCGCTCAGGTTGTACCCAGAACTGCCTCCCCCCCCCAGTTCCTCTCCTCCTCCCCCCCGCGATCTGCTGGTCCGGAGCAAACGCCCCGCGTCTCAGATCTGCGCCGGGATTCCTGTCCTGGACACGGGACCTCTTAGGGATGGGGGAGCGAGCACACCGGTGAGGAAAGGGGCTCCCGGATGCGGCGTGACACCGCCACCTTTCTAAAGCTATGGCGGCATTTATCTTCGCACAGCCAGCACTGCAGAGAGAGTGAGTGAGCCAGGCAGGGGCAGAGAGCTGCGAGTGCGAGCGCGCCCCCTCAGATGTTGCGCCCGGTGCGGCCGGCACCCCCTGCACCCCCCACACTACGCCTCTGATCCCACCCAGCCCCTGCAGCAATAAACTACCTATATTATGCTAGCAATTCTAGTGGCTTTCTAGATTTCTAGCCTACCTGGACAGCATGAAAGTGGAGGATATTAAAGGGAGAGAAGATGGGACCTAGGGGAAATAGCACAGGTGCAGCTTTTGTGAAAGAGAAAGGAGGTTGTTTTAAGGACAAGGTTGAGATAGTGTTGAGGGACCTTGGGAATATCATGATAGTCAGAGGTATGGGGAGTATTACAGGTAGCACTGGGCAAGCTAATTCAAGGGAAGAACAACCAGTAAACTGATATGGATCACGACTTCTGGTGACTTTGCTCTCAGGTTTCTACTGGTAAACTCCAGTAAGCCTTAAACCTCTATTCAAGTATGCCATGGACGAACACATGAACTGAAATCTGCTTAAGACACAGCACAAATATTGTCCTCTTGGGAAATTTCCCCTCCTTCCACAAGTGGAGGACAAGTGATAATAATTCTTAGGGATAGTTTGAAGATGAACAAGAGCTCTCTCATAGAGGTTGTGGATTATAAATAGTGTTGGGCTATAGAGACAATTATGACTTTTGTCTGTGTACTGTTTACCTTGCTGCGTGGCAGCGTTCGTTCCTGCACTTCTGGTCCTTATTCTGGGCTGATTTTGGAATCTCCAGAGCTGGTGGATACATGGCCAGATGGATCCGGTTAATTATGAATGCCTTATTTGAATTGACACACAAGGAATCTATCTCTGGTGCAGAAGCTCTCGGTGTACATGTAAATCACCACCACCAATAAGAGGGTGGAGTAAAAAAGATAATAAGAAGGATAAATAACACGACAAGCCATACTGTGTGAGAAAATATACACAGACATTACACAGCATTGTGAGAATTAGATGTTCAGCAAACTGACAGCCTGAGAGAAAAGAAAACTGTCCCTGGGTCTAGTTGTTTTGGCCTTCAATGTACTATAACGGTATCCTGAGGGGCGGAGTTGAAACAGCTTATGCCCAGGATGTGAGATGTCTGCAGTTATCTTCTCAGTCCTCCTTCTGGCTCGTCCAATATACAGGTCTTCTATGGAAAGCAGGTGTCAATTGTTCTTTCTACAGTCTTATCTAACTGTTGGAGTCTGTACTATTGCTGTACCAAACTCGGACAGTTGTAGAAGTAAAAATTACAAACACAATAATTCCTCTGTAAAACTGTATCAGCAGCTCCTGGGGAAATCTGAGCTTCCTGAGTTGATGCAGGAAGAGCATCATTTGTTGTGCCTTTTAAATGATGGTTTTAATGTTACCGTAAGTGTTTAAGTTCTGGGAGATTATAGAACCTAAATATTTGAAGGACTCTACTGCTGATACTGTGCTGTTGAATATGGTAAGAAGTAAAATAGAAGGGCACCTCCTAAAATCCACTTTCACCTCTACAGTTTTAAGCATATTCAGCTCCAGATTATTACAGCTGCATCATAGGGCCAATTGTTCAACCTCCCATCTATATGCAGACTCATCACTATCTCGATTGAGGCCAATGACCATTGAATCATCTGCAAAGACCAGAACTTTAACAGAGAGTTCCCTTGAGATTCAGTCATTCGTGTGGAGAGAAAAGCAATGGAGAGAGCACTCAGCCCTGGAGTGGGAGTGATGCCTGCTGCCTTACAAAAATATCTTTCCCACAGTGTTGCTTTGCTCAGTTATGGACGATATATCAGTTGCAGTCCTTCTTGGAGAAGAAAGCCTTGGTGAAATTAACTCATGCGCTCCTATATATACTACAGCATTTTGTGCCTATGGCACTTTGAAGACTATTCAGAAGTTGCAGTTGATGCAAAACGCAACTGCTTATCAGCTGACAGGTAAGAATTGGTACCATAGCCAACTACAGACATAACAAAGAAGGATTACAAGGTCAGTTGCATACAGAATCATCAGCTTAGCCCAAAAGGACTAGGAGATGAGAAAGAAATTCAAGATTGCCCTATCTTGATTATCTTTATCATAAGAGAAGGGGGAGGGAGAGATAAACTTTTCCAGGCTTTCACCTTTCTGTGATTATACCCTGCAACAATAAAGTAGAGCTCCAGTAAAATATCCACACATTACAACCATGCAATTAGTTCTATGAAAAACTCCTTCTAGTTCAAACCTATAAGGCCCTATATGGCCGGGATCCCAAGTACCTACAGCACTGCCTACTTCAGTTAAACCTTTTTCTCCAGTTTATCCATCCTACATTGGTTTGCTCAGGCTGCCCCCATAAAAAAAATTGTGGGAAAAAAGACTTAATGCTTTCAGTCACAGAACTGAGGCCCTGGAATAATGTCCTGGGACCTGGGGGAATCCATGTAGTATCCTGCCTCTTAATATTTAAGAATGTGAAGCTGTTCAGGAGAGCATTTCACAGTTAGATTTTATCATTAGGAGACACCAAAGTCAGTATAATTCTGGTGATTAGACCATCTGGCTCTTTTATGTTACATTTTTTGTAGTCTGTTAGAGATGTGATAATGTAAATATAACTAACTCTTCACATTCTCAATCAAAGGCCAGGTTGACTGGGAATTCTGGAATTAAAGTTCCAATATAAATGTTGAAACATCAAGTTGTGGAAGGCTGGTCTGGAGGAAACTCATAGGAAATAAAAGAAATGGGTGTGCCTTCGCTCTGTTTTTCTCTTACTAGCTTTAAATATAACATAGCAGTAGCTAATACTAATCAGTGCTCTGGCTTTTTTTCTTCTATTCTCTTTCTGCTGTTGCTGTTAACTCTGCTGTCAAGCTTAGCAACTTATCACACTAAAAATAGTTTCTTATCTTGCTTTCTTGGAAAATGAAAGCGAGATTGGAGTCTTTAGCAGGCTTAGTTCAGATCTTTGATGGCTGCATTTGTAATTATTTCATTTTAAAGACTTAGCTATCTTAAGTGCATTTGAGAACAGGGTTGAGTACATTGATTTCTTGCTCTTTTGTCTTTCATCAGATCGGCAATTATTCACAACTGAAAATGTGGTTTAGTATAAACAAGCTTCAGGAAAGAACAGTAATGTAGAGCATTTCATCCAGGTTGTAATAACTGGCATCTTCTAAGCAAGACTAGAAGCCCTAAAATAAAGCTACTGAAATATCAAACTAAGTAGCAACCTCCTTAAAAAAAATGGGGGGGGGGAGTATTTTTGCTAGATTTTCTTTTTCTGAATCATGTTTCTTCTTGATGCAAATAAAGAATATCTTTACAGGTCTCACAGCCAACACCTACTGCTGCAGGAGCCACACAATTATTTATTTGCTTATCAATGCACCTTAACACCAAATGTCTCAGGGTGACGAACAGCAAGTAACAAATTCCAATAAAACAGCCTATCAGTTAGTGATGGCTAACCTTTTTTGGCTCACGTGCCAAAAGCAGGGGGAGTGCAGGGGGGTCGTGCATCGACCATGGTATCCTATTGCATCGGCTGGGGGGGTTGGGAGTGGGAGGCACCGTCTTACGATGGTTCTCCTCCTACCTCTCTGGCCGATCGCAATTTGTGTTGGCAGGGGGGCAGAGGTCGACCTCGAGACCACTCACTTGTGGGGTGCCTCAGGGGTCGGTCCTCTCGCCTCTCCTGTTTAACACATACATGAAGCCGCTGGGTGAGATCATCCGTGGTTTTGGGGTAGAATACCATCTATACGCTGATGATACTCAGTTGTATATATCTACCCCAAACCACCCCAACGATGCCGTAGCGGTGATGTGCCAGTGCCTGGAAGCCGTGCGGATCTGGATGGGAAGTAACGGACTTAGGCTCAACCCGACCAAGACCGAGTGGCTGTGGTTTCCGGCTCCCCGATTCAACCAGCTCACTCCATCGCTGGCCATAGGGGGCGAATATCTTGCCCCTGTGGATGGGGCGCGCAATTTGGGTGTCCTCCTGGATTCCCGGCTGTCCATGGAAGATCAAGTGACAGCCGTGGCCAGGAGGGCGTTTTACCAGGTTCGCCTGGTCCGCCAATTGCGCCCCCTATTGGATCGGGACGCCCTGCGCACAGTCACCCATGCGCTCGTGATATCCCGACTGGACTATTGTAACTCTCTCTACATGGGGCTCCCCTTGAGGTGCACCCGGAGACTTCAGCTAGTCCAGAATGCAGCCGCGCGAGCAATTATGGGAACCGCTAGGTTTACCCATGTAACACCGCTCTTGCGCGAGCTGCACTGGCTACCTGTCATCTTCCGGGTGCGCTTCAAGGTGTTAATTATCATCTTTAAAGCGCTCCATGGCTCGGGACCTAGCTATGTGCGGGATCGGTTCCTGCCTCATACATCCTCGCGGCCGATTCGCTCCCACAGAGAGGGACTTCTCCGGGTGCCGTCCACTAGACACTGTCAGCGGGCGACACCCAGGGGAAGGGCTATCTCTGTGGCGGGCCCGGCCCTCTGGAACGACCTCCCCCCCGATATCAGGACGACCACGGACCTCCGCTCCTTCCGTCTTAAATTAAAGACTCACTTTTTCTGTCTGGCCGGCCTAGGATGAGTCTCTCTGCCTCTGGGGTTTTATGGGGAATTAGTATTATTTAGTTTTAATGGGAATTTTAGCGCAGGTTATATTTAATTTGTTTTTAGAATTGTTGTATGTATTTGGTTTTTATTCTACCTGTGCACCGCTCCGAGTCCCTGTGGGGAGAGGGTGCGGTTTTACAAAATTAAAATTATTATTATTAAATTATTATTATTATTTTGGCACGCTTTTTTTGCCCTCCCCAGGCTCCAGAGGCTTTCTAGGAGCCTGGGGAGGGTGAAAACAGTCTCCCCCCCACATCCAGAAGCCAGAGCTTCCCTGAAGCCTCTAGAGGGCGAAAAATGGCCTCAAAAGAAGGCCTCAATCAGCTGGCCAGCGCACACAAGCATGCTGGAGCTGACAGGGCAATGCCTTGCGTGCCCTAAGAAATGGTTCCGCGTGCCACCTGTGGCACCAGTGCCATAGGTTCGCCATCACGGACCTAACTAATAAAAAACCCCAATATATTCATAAAATACCTATAATGGCATCCCCAACCAACTTGGATCATAGGCACAAATAGAGCAGGACTTTTCCCACTTGCTTTTGGAATGCAGATATCTCAGAGAGAAGGCAGTTTTCTGCTAAGCTGGGACTATTACCAGGAAACCATTGTCTCCCTATGAAGCTGGTAGGATGAGGGAACTCTCAGAAGCCCTGCTGTAAATGATTGGACCAGATTCTGTCCTGGCAAGATGTTGCCAGGGTGGTGCAGTGATTAGAATGCAGTATTGCAGGCTACTTCTGCTGACTGCCGGCTTCCTGCACTTTGGCAGTTTGAGTCTCACGGTCTCAAGGTTGCCTCAGCCTTCCATCCTTCCGAGGTCAGTAAAATGGGGACTCAGACTGTTGGGAGCAATATGCTGACCCTGTAAAGTGCTTAGAGAGGACTGTAAAGCACTGTGAAGTGGTACATAAATCTAAGTGCTATTGCTATTGCTAACCTGGTGCTTCACAGCGCAGGACTTTAAAGACCAACATTTTGAAGTCTGTTGGTAACCATCAATGTAGCTTTAAATGAGGTCCTTATTCTGCACTGGCAGGATTGGTACTAACAGCAGCCTTGCCACTGTATTTGGTACCACTGTAGCTTCTGGATCTTCTACAATGGTAGCCCCACCCAGAGTATGATGCTATAATTCAGCCAAGTGGGGATTAAGGTACGATTTAACATTTTAAGGGAAACCTGGTCCCAGTAGTGTTATATTTTGTGTATCAGCCAAAGCTTCCACCTTCTATTGAAGCAGAAGCAAATAGTCCAGAAGGACATCTGAATCACCAATCACCTCCTTTAGAGGAAGTGTGACTCTTTGCAGGACTGACATTGACAAGGTGCTCTCTTGTTGATGAACAGCAATGTCATTGATGAATAGCAAGTCTCTCTGGGAGGGATTTAATCTAAGCTTGTTTTCCCTCATCCAGATACCCACAGCTTCCAAGCAGAGATTCAGCACTTCCACAGCATCTCCAATCAGTTTGAGATGGCAAAATAGAAAGTCATCAACGTACTGATGATGCCTCACCTTGTACCTCTGGATGACCTCTCCTAGCGCTTTCATGTACTGTATATATATTTGTGCTGGCATGCCTGGCTGCCTGGAAACAAATTAGCAAGTTATAAATCTGTCACAAGTCAGAGGTAAGCAAGACTTTATTGCATTTAGCTAGAGGAAAACAGCCTTTTGAAAAGTCCTTTTTGAGGATAGTCTCACTGAGCATGCAGATGTTGAGGCGGTTTGATCAAAGCTAACTTCACTGCTAAGGAGATTAGAGAAAAGGGATCTGTCTCCTTTCCAGAGAAGGCTTCCATGGTCAGATAGGCAACATATCAGATGAAGAAGCAGGAGATGAATAAAAGGAAACCTGAAACATTGCAATGCAGGTTATTCATTAGCAGGAAATGCATTTTTGATTGTTTTCATCATTGCACTAAGTGAGTAAATGCAATAAAAAAAGGTCACCCTTGGGTCTCCACCCAGTGCATAGCAGAGATGCCTCAAAATGCAGCTGTAAAATCTACTTTTCTGTTAGCACTAGCTTCTCGGATCTGTAACGTTCAGCTTTCTGATCCTGCATCTGCATTAAACATCTTAGGCTATGACTAAGTGGTTGAACCGCTGAGTCTAAGCTACTGTCGGTGGTGCAGTTGAAAAGTTTAGTTCTGTGAACTTCTTAGGTCTATCAAAGTTACTGCCTCCTATTGTTGTAGAGATTCTCTTATTGGATACCTCTGACTTCACTTTCTCTGAGCTGTCCTCATTTGAAGACTCTCCCTCTAGCAGGCTTATAGCCCTACAGATGTTAAATTTCATATACATCTCAAAGCACCAATCCTTGAGAAATTCCTCATGGGAAGACCCATGAGTATTCCTTCCACATCACCACTGACTATAACCTCCCACTTAGGTAAGGGGGAAACCTTTTGACAGTACCCCCAACACATTACTATTCCCCATAACCCAGAAGAATAAGTTGATTGGTTGCAATAACATCACCGAGTGCTCCCACTGCCCAAGAACTAAAAAAATCAGGCTGCAATCAAGCCACAACGGAGTGTGGGGCTTATCAAGTAGCAATCATCCAGCAGCTCTTTCAACAACACCGAAGACAGGATCTCAATTACACGCAATGCTAAGCAACAATGTCTGAGTAATCTCAGGTTTTGCTCTAGGAATGAACTAAAAGCATGAACGGGATGAAGTGTTCATCCCACACTCCATTCACGGGGCAAAGAGAATCCCCCAAAAGGATGGTAGAACTGTTCTGTCTCCTACCACCTGAAAAACAGGTACAATGGTAAAGAGAGGACTCCCAAATTGGGTTTGAGGATACAGGCCAATAAATCTCTTTGAAAACTAAATAAATGCTTCTGTTTGCCTTCTCTTTCAGAGATTGAGAGAAACTGACTGTCCCATTGGCAGGATTTCTGTTCTAATGTAATCCTGTGAATCCTCAGCCCTGGCTTGTATCTTCTTCTTAGATCACTTCCACTTTAGCTTCTATTCTTCACCTCCAGCAGCAGGCAGCAGGAAACCTCTGTTTCAGGTTTAGATCAGAGGTGGGTTCCTGCCAGTTCTAAATTCTATAAAGAAGTTCCACAAATCTACAGTGCCGTTTAGAACCGGTTCCAGCTCCCTCCCCCCGCCTGCACATCATCAAGATGAAGAGCGAGAGGAGGAATTCTGGGAGTTGAAGTCCACAAGTCTTAAAGCTATCAAGTTTGAACACCCCTGGGTTTTTTTTTTTCTAAAGGGTTAGTAGTGCAAGGGTCTTGTAACTTGACAGCTTTAAGACTTGTGTGCTTCAAATGCCAGAGTTTCTGAGCCAACATTTTTGGTTGCTAAGCAAGAGCGTTGTTAATTGAGTTTCACCACATTTTACAAGTTGGTCATGCCCACCCAGTCACATGGCCGGCAAACCACTCCCACCTGGTCATATGGCTGGCAAGCCACTCCCACAAAGCAGGTCATATCTACAGAAGAGGTTCTAAAAATTTTTGAAACCCACCACTGGTTTAGATTCTAGATTCATTTATGACTGTTTCTACCTGCCAGCTCCAAGTAGAAACTGCTAGGCTAGAAGTTGCTCTTTATTATATTTGCAGAACAAAGACTGGAGTGGCTAGCAGAGCTAATTAAGTCCTATTTTGAATTGATGTGGCATTTGTTTCAACTTCTGGGGTGGTAGGCATGCCAGTGTAAAGGAGGTGGATGAAAGCTCGCCTCACTGCTAAGGAGATGGGAGAAAAGGAGACTGTCCCCTTTGCAGGAAAACCTCATGTTTTGTGTCAGCTTTGATTGGTATAAATGAAAACGCAGCAACTGCAGTAATGACCAAAAACAATTCCGTTGGCAATGCATATAAAATCTCGACTTGTTAAATCAACACCAATTAAATTTTATCAACACATTTGATAAAATCAGGATGTAAATGAAAGAGATCACAACAATCATTTAGAGCAAATTTTACATTACAAACACTGGCAGTCACAGTGTTTAAGGTGATGATGTAATAATGTTTCTTGAATGGTCAAAGTCAAGATTTTTAGCCCATTTAATAGCTTTGGAATATATAGATTCTCCTTCCAGTTTCATAGATGTGGTAAGGTTATTAGTTTTAACCCAGTTCCCAGGTTTTCTTCACTTTCTTGCCAAAAATAATTTTCTCTTAAATTCGATGACAGATTCTTAGGCTTTTCCATGCAATGGTTTACCTTCTCTGATTCAAGAGTTTGTAATGTAAATGTAAATTAGTCCCTACTGAAAGAATACAGACCATTTTGAACATCAAACAGTTGAATAGGCAGGGTTTTTTTTAATGGAAAGTTACTGCTTGCGCTAGCCATGCTGAAAAGTGGAAACAATCAGCCGCATAGTAGAATGTTTGTTCTCCTGCCAGCTAATATTTTCTATGTGCTGACTTTTTCATGGCTGTATTTCCAGCTGGGTTCCCCCAGCTCACATAATCAGAAATAGCCACTAGGGAGCAAATGTATGTGACATGGCAATTGTGAATGGTACCTTAGCTGGAGAGCCATGTGTTGTCATCGTGACTCATCTCTGACTATAATACAGATCAGCTTGGACAGTTTCTTAGCAGCAAGAGGAAAGACAGAGCCAATTCCTGCAAATGTACAGTACTGTAAGGGAAAATGAAGGAAATGCTGAGAAGCTGGCTTCTAGATGTACTGTATATCAATCCCCAATAGAAAACACACACACACACACAGAGTTATACAAAGTTAGATACAAACATCACACTAATTAATGGGGGGCGGGTCCCTGAAGCTCTAACACAGCCTCAAAAATCTTTTCCATGGGCCTCATAGGTTCCTCTAACCAAAATAACTCATGTCTTAGAATAGAATAACAGAGTTGGAAGGGACTTTGGAGATCTCCTAGTCCAACCCCGTTTAGGCAGGAAACCCTACACCACTTCAGACAAATGGTTATCCAATCTCTTCTTAAAAACTTCCAGTGTTGGAGCATTCACAACTTCTGGAGGCAAGTTGTTCCACTGATTAATTGTCCTAACTGTCAGGAAATTTCTCCTCAGTTCTAAGTTGCTTCTCTCCTTGATTAGTTTCCACCCATTGCTTCTTGTCCTGCCGTGCTTTGGAGAATAGTTTGACTCCCTCTTCTTTGTGGCAGCCTCTGAGATATTGGAACACTGTCATCATTAATCCAGGAAAAATACCAAGCCCTGCTGCAATCTATTTTGTAGATCAGTTTCTCCAATTTTGTATAGTTGATCTTCCACTATTACTTGTTCATTTTTATGCTTGTTAAATTATATTTTTTAATTGATTAAAAAATAAAATATATACAGCAGCATTAAAGGATCAGCATAATTTTAGAACTGGTAGGTATAGAATTTTGAAGGGAAAAAATGAAATTTAAAAAAAACAGAAGAACTCCAAAAACTTTGCCCTATTGTTTGAAAATTGTCTTCTTGCCCTTATGCTGAAAAAGACTGTAATTTGAATGTTGACAGACAATTCATTGCTGCAAATTGGATATAGATTTCTCTTTCCAATATTGTACAATAATTCTCTTAGCCAGGTCCCATGCTCCCCAGATATATAATTCTTTATATGTTTCAAATATATTGCAAATACTCTATAGCCAAGTGGGAAAAACATGTGCGTCTTTAACCCAGAGCAATTGATTCAGAGACATGTTAAAAAATAAAAAATAAAATAATGTCTCAGACTAAAATGCAGCAGTAACAGGATAAAAGCATACTATATCAATTAATGCTACAACTTCAATGGCAGAACAGCTGTAACCAACCATAACTGAACATTATTTAATGTTTCTATATGTATTGAGATGAAGTGAAAACCAATTTCATGATTTTAATGCAAACCTCTGTCGGTAAGGTATGATATGAGATTCAACCTTGTTATTCCAAAGGTCACATAAATAACTAATAACTATTCCACCAATAAATTAATTCCTCCAGAATTTTTAACCATTGTGGAACTTCAAAAGCAGTGATCATTTATTTGGAAACACATTTATTTGGAAATTTTTTACATTGATGTATGTTGAGTCCCCAAGCCTATGTCCCAGACAGCTCGTCTGGTAACCTATGAGTCACCGCATTCCGGAGCTGAGCCAGCAGCTGCAGTGATTAACAGAGACAAGCTGTCTGGAATCTGTCTGGAAAGGAGTCACAATGTTGCAATTGCATTGCTAGGAGTTTCCTGCCTGGTAACTCTATATAAGAGGTTGCCAGAGAAGAAACCTTGCCAGTTGAATCTTGTGTGTGTTGTAATAGTGTGAATAAACGTTCCTGTTGTTTTGACCATGCCTGAGTCGGAATCCTTTGTCTGATCTAACACTGGCGACGAAGGTGGGATTCAGGCCGTGGCCTTAGAACGCAACGGGTAACGAATACTTCAACAACAGAGCGCAGCGCGACGCACAGCCTCACCATGGCTACGGCGACAATGCCTCCGTTTGCAACATTCGACCCGATGAAGGAACAATGGGCTTCCTTCTTAGCCCGGTTCGAGTGCTTCTTGATAGCCAGCGACTACGGCGAACTCGCGCCTGCCAGGAAGCTGAGCCTATTCCTCCAGTGCGGCGGCCCTGAATTGTTTGCTACCGCCCGAACCATAGCAGCACCCGCAGCGGTGCACGAAGTGCCGTGGGACGATCTCCTGGGCCGCCTGAGAGCACACTACGCGCCGGCGCCTTCCCGCATAGCGCATCGCTATGCATTCAGGCAATGTGTGCAACAGCCGCAACAGTCGGTAGCCGAGTTCCTGCAGAAAGTGAGAGCGACCGCAATCCCCTGCGAGTTCCCTGCTGGCTTCCTGGAGGAATCCCTACTGGAGCAGTTTGTATGCGGCGTAAGAGACATCCGCCTAAAGCGCCGCTTGCTTTCAAAAACTGTCCTGACTCTCGAGCAAGCGGTGGAAGAAGCACGCGCGACAGAATTGTCGGAGATCTCCACATCCGACATGGGCCGCGCGCGCCCTCCTCTTTTCCCCACTCAGCGAGCGTGTCTGGTAGACGAAATAGCGCCGCTGGATGAGCTGGAGGAGGAAGACCGTGGGGACTGCATGAGGGTGACCGGGCGCGTGCTGAATCGCGCATTCACACCGCAGCAGAAGTCCGGGAACTGCCTAGGCTGCGGAGGGGCCCACCAGAGACCAGAGTGCCCATTCAAGGCATCGGTGTGCCGCAGATGTGGCAGGAAAGGACACCTAGCAGCTGTGTGCCGTGCTGCCACTCCAGCGACAACGCCAGCTGCCGCCTCCAGAACCGTTCCACCAGGACAACGAGGGTCGCAGAAGTGTTCAGGACGCTACCAGCCACAGCCGACCGACTGCTTCGCGCTGGCGGAGATGCCCCCAGCTCTAAGCTACGACCAGGCAGAGAGTAGGAGACTGTCAACAGTGGTTTGCTTAGAGGGGGTGGGGGTAAAAATGGAAATAGATTCAGGGTCCTCTAGATCACTCATGTCCTGGGCGCATTTAGTTAAGCTTTGCCCCAAGCTCAGGAAGCGGGATCTCGGCCCCACAGCGACAATCCTGAAAGATTACCAGGGCTCACAAATTCCCATTCTAGGTCTGCACAGAGTGAGAGTAGACTACGGCCCCTTCCACGGATCCCTTCCCATCCTGGTAGTGGCCAAACCCCTAGCTGCCTTGATCGGATTGGACTGGTTTCCAGCCTTGGGACTGTCAGTCCAAGGAGTACACAGCGTGCCAGCCAGTTCTCCGGTAGACGAAGTAATCAGAGAGTTCAACGACGTCTTTGATGGCAGCTTAGGAATGTACAAAGGCACTCCAGTTTCCCTAAATTTGGACCCCCAGGTTGCTCCAGTCCGCTTGAAGGCCCGCAGGCTGCCGTTCGCGCTGAAGCCCAAGGTTGAAGCGGAATTGGATCGATTGGTGGCGCAGGGCGTGCTCGAACCCGTCGATCAGGCGAAATGGGAGACCCCAATTGTGGTCCCCATTAAGCCCGACGGGTCCGTGAGGATCTGCGCCGACTATAAGTCGACGATCAACCTCGGGCTTCAGGCGAACCCATACCCGGTTCCGGTGGTGCAAGACCTACTCCACTCATTGGGACGAGGTCGAGTGTTCGCGAAACTGGATATGGCGCAGGCCTACCAACAGCTCCCGGTGGATGACGAGGCTGCGGAAGCGCAGACCATCGTGACCCACCGTGGGGCTTTCCGCTGTCGCCGTCTCCAATTCGGCGTGTCCGTAGCCCCGGGGATCTTCCAGAGCCTCATGGAGCGACTGCTCCATGGGCTCCCTGGCGTTGTACCGTATTTTGACGACGTCCTGATTGCTGCTTCCAGCATATCAGAACTCGCCAAAACGTTACGGAAGGTCCTCAGAGTTTTCAGGGGCGCGGGTTTAAAGTTGAAACGCAGCAAATGTACGTTTGCTGCGCCTAGGGTGGAATTCCTGGGTTTCATGATTGACGCCCAAGGAATTCACCCAACCCCCTCCAAGGTCGAGGCCATCCAAAAGGCCCCCACTCCTGCCTCCAAGACGGAGCTGCAGGCATTCCTCGGCCTTTTGAATTTCTACGCGCCGTTTATTCCCCATAAGGCATCGCTAGCCGAGCCGCTGCATCGGTTGCTCGACCGATCCGCGGCCTGGCACTGGGGCAGCCGCGAAGCACACGCGTTCGCGGCTGTCAAAGCCATGCTCACGTCAGATGCGGTACTAGTCCAGTACCATGACAGGCTTCCTCTGACGCTTGCGTGCGATGCCTCCCCTTTTGGCCTGGGGGCTGTCCTTAGCCACGTCTTTCCAGACGGCTCGGAAGCCCCCATTGCTTTTTACTCCCGGACAATGTCTCAAACGGAGAGAAACTACAGCCAAATCGACAAGGAGGCTTTGGCTGTAGTGTCCGGGATTAAGAAGTTCCACAATTACCTCTATGGGCGGACCTTTTCTGTTGTCACGGACCATAAGCCGCTCCTTGGGCTATTGGCCGGTGACCGTCCGACACCCCCCATCCTGTCGCCCAGGATGACCCGCTGGACGGAATTCCTGGCAGCGTATGACTATACGCTGCTATACCGTCCTGGCAAGCAGATAGGGCATGCTGATGCCCTAAGCCGCTGCCCTCTCCCGGGGCCGGATCCGGCCCCTGTGCCTGCTCTCTCTGTCCTGATGGTCGCGGAGTCGGACTTGCCCCTGTCCTCTTCCGCCGTTGCCGCTCACACCCGCGCAGACCCCGTCCTCGCCCAGGTCTGCCGATGGGTGCTGAGGGGCTGGCCTTCGGGCAGTGTGGCTGAAAACTTTCGGCCTTACAAGTCACGCCAGCTGGAGCTCTCGCTCCATTGCGGGTGCTTGTGTTGGGGAGATCGGGTCATCGTCCCTTCCCCTCTCCGGCACATGGTTCTTCAGTCGCTCCATGCCAACCACCCAGGCATCGTCCGTATGAAGGCATTGGCCCGGAGCTATGTCTGGTGGCCCGGCATGGACGCTGAAGTGGCGGAATGGGTGGCCGCCTGCTCCTCCTGCCAATCGTCCCGGCCGGCCCCGCCGGTCTCCCCGCCGAGGGAGTGGGACGCCCCCAGGTGCCCATGGTCCAGGCTCCACTTGGATTTCGCGGGTCCCTTCCATGGCCAGAATTTCCTCGTGGTGGTGGATGCGTTCTCACGCTGGGTGGAGGTGATTCTCATGGCTTCCACCACAGCGGAGAGCACGGTGCGTGCCTTGCGCCGTCTGTTTGCGACCCACGGGTTGCCGGACGTCGTTGTGTCCGACAACGGACCCCAATTTCAATCCTCCACCTTCTTGGACTTTCTGGCCACCCAAGGGATCCGCCACGCGCCGGTCGCCCCTTATCACCCGGCGTCTAATGGACGCGCGGAACGAGCCGTGCGCTCAGCCAAGGAAGCCTTGGCCCGTTTGGATAAAGGGGACTGGCAGGCAACGGTGGCCACGTACCTTTTGGGACAGCATGTCACACCTTGCCCAGCCACAGGGAAAAGCCCCGCGGAGCTCTTGATGGGCTGACGCTTGCGGACCACTCTGGACAGACTGCACCCCGATTACGACGGGTTGCAGAGGGGCAACCTGCAGATTCCCACTCCTCGTTTATTTGAAATTGGGGACCTGGTTTGGGCAAGGAACTTTTCAGGGGAGCCGCGATGGATTGCCGCAACCATTTTGGACGTAACCGGACCCTGTTCTTACAGAGTAGGCCTTCAGGATGGATCCAAGTGGCGGCGCCACCTGGATCAACTGAGGCGCCGCCTGCCCGAAACAGCAGTCACCACGCCAGGCCGTTCCTGCCCATTGGCCCCCGTTGGGCCGTTGTTCTCTGCTCAAGCCGAGCAGTTGTTTGGAACCCCGGAGTCCCTAGCCGGTCCAGACCTCGTATCGGCGGGAACAGCACGGGGAGACCGCCAGGACCTCACAGCCCAATCTGACTCTCAGCTGGGGGCCTCGCCCATCGGGGAACCACCCTACCAGAATAATACTCGCCAGCAAATGCCAACTACCTCAAGCCCGGTCGCCACGCCCCCTCACCCGGACTTGCTAGGGTCGCCATTGCCGCCTACGGCGACTCCACCTCCGAGGGCAGGCCGCGATGACGTAGGTGAAGACTCCGTGTCCCACAGGGAGGAGCCTCCTCAAGAACTAAGGCGGTCAGGGCGGACCCGACACCGCCCCGCCTATCTGAACGACTACGCGTGCGCATGTACTGTGTTGGACAGAGAACCTAGACACATGCGCACTGACTATGGGGGAAGGAGTGTTGAGTCCCCAAGCCTATGTCCCAGACAGCTCGTCTGGTAACCTATGAGTCACCGCATTCCGGAGCTGAGCCAGCAGCTGCAGTGATTAACAGAGACAAGCTGTCTGGAATCTGTCTGGAAAGGAGTCACAATGTTGCAATTGCATTGCTAGGAGTTTCCTGCCTGGTAACTCTATATAAGAGGTTGCCAGAGAAGAAACCTTGCCAGTTGAATCTTGTGTGTGTTGTAATAGTGTGAATAAACGTTCCTGTTGTTTTGACCATGCCTGAGTCGGAATCCTTTGTCTGATCTAACAATGTATAGTTCCATTTTCTTTTCTTCTAACACAGTGTTTCTCAACTTTGGTAATTACAAGATGTGTGGACTTCATCTGCCAGAATTCCCCAGACAGCAGCCTGGGGAATTCTGGGATTTGAAGTCCATGCGTCTTAAACTTTTCAAGGTTAAGAAATACTCTTCTAAAGAGAGAATTGCATGGCATTTCCAATTAAACCCATAAATTTATCTTTGGCACATGTTACCATTGACTTCTAATATATTGCTGGAATATCAAGATCAGTAATGTTAACAGAAAAATAGCTCACAGAAAAAGAATTTAAGCTTTAAAATTTGTTTCATCTTCCAGAATGATGCAGAATTGCTGTCAAATATGAAAGAGTGACTTGACCCAATTATTTTATCTCCAATAGTTGTTAGAAAAATATTTTGGCAATCAGTACTGGGGAAATAACACCAGTGGTAAAACATCTTGTACCGTTTTTTATAAATGTAATATTCATGTTGATGTTAATATTGTTTGGTATTCATATTGCCCTTGTCGCTTGTCAACTTTGCTGTTTAAATAGAGCATCAATTTACCGGTAATCACATAGCATTAACTTGTTTGGTTTCTGAATCACATTTTCATAACAACTTGAAAATAATCTCCAGCAAACATTCTCAGTTTTGCATTACAATTTTAAAAAATCTAAATCCAGTCAGGTTTCTGAGTATTTTGCCCTGTTTTTAAGATCGATATTTATTGTTTGAGATACTGAAACCAGTAAGGTGATTTTGACTATTCCAAATAAAGCATCCTGAAAGGAATTGTCTTTGTTTTATTAAGAATTAGATCTTACAGTCCATACAAAATATTATTTCATATTTTATCAAATTATTTTGTATATTCACCTTTGTGAAATGGAATATTTAATATTGAAGCAAGGGGTGGTGTGTCTGGGTTGATTCTTTTCTATTTTTCATTCATCTTGGAATGAGGTTCATCCTAATAACATTTATCGTACTCAAATACTCAAAGGAATGTTAGCCCTTATATCTAGAGCTTCTTTTATTTGTCTCAAAACAGAATAAAAGTTCAAATCATCCAGTTGAGAAGAGTGTCTTAATATTGTTGTAACAAGATAAACAAAGGAGTTTGAACATAACCTAAAAATCCAATCCTTATATTTTCAAGATCTCAGGAGTGTTTAATTTAAATTTTTTAAGAGTCTGATATATTTTCTATGCTTTTCAATTTACTGTACCCTGCCTTGCTTATACTGGCTCTGATCGTAATAAATATTTGATTTGATATATTCGGTTTGCAGGGTAGCCAGACAGATTCCCAAACTCATGTTCTAATGAAATAACTTTACAAATATTGATTCCTGTACAACATGCAATTTCCATAGGAATCTGTATATGGAGGTAGGAAGACAAGTTACAAAATAGGCATTACGACTTTATGTACTCGTATCAGACATTGGGCACTTTGATTCCCACAATGGGTGAATGGATGAAAAAGTTGATGGAATTATCACAGATGACTAAATTGTCTGCTTTGATTAAAGAAAAAAACCCACAATTACCATATTTTTCAGAATATAAAATGCACCTTACCCCGCCCCCCCAAAAGGGCGTGGAAATGTTGGCGCGTCTTATACACTGAATATAGCAACTTTTTGTCTCCCGAAGCCCCACCCCCCACATCCCGCATCCCATTTTTGAGAAAAATGGGCTGTTTTTTTGCAAAAACAGAGGCGTATTTCCCTGCCTCCAGCCCCCAGAAACACTCTGCGGGCTTCAACAGGGCTGGGGGAAGGGGAAAATGCCTCTGTTTTTGTGAAAAAATGGTCCATTTTCCATATTTGCCTTCCCCCAGCAATGCTGAAGCCTGCAGAGTGCTCCTGGGGGCTGGGGCGGACAAAAACTTTTTTTTACTTACCTCTTTGAATTCTTGGTGCATCTTATACACTAGTGCGTCTTATAGTCCAAAAAATACGGTACTTTGGTTTCTCCTTGGAAACCCCTTCTGGACTTTGTGCTTGAGGTTGACAAAAATGAAACTTTGATTTCGAGTGTTACCAATTATACAGGTTTGTTGTTATAGAAATGGCTAGTTTATATTATTATTATATTATACTATTATGTAAAAGTAACAAGTTGAAGTTTGACACTAATAACTTACTTTACTGCACCAAAGGTAGTCGGAAGTCAACCCCTTTTCTTTCTTTTCGCCCCTTTCCCTACACTTTCCCTTTCCTTCTTCCTCCCCTATTTTCCTACTATTTTCTTTTGTATTTTATATTATAAGCTAATTTTAAAATGACATTGATGCAAGTACATAAAGACAAATGTTTGCAATCTAACATCATGATGCATGTGTCACCAATTTCTCAATGTTGTAGTTAGCTATAGATTCATCAGCATATGATAACATTTTATTCCCACCCTACCCCATTGATTGTTCTTTGAATATCTAATTATGTAGGCAAAACTTTCAAAGGCTAGATGAAAAAGAAAAAATTGGCATCTTTGGTATGTACCCTGACATAACCTTAACCAAGGAGAAGGCATGCTATTAATAATCTAGATAGTTCATATCAATTCAAAATATAAAAGTTTGGGGAAACTCTAAAGAAATTAAAACTTACTTCAAAAATGCCAAGGAACTATATCAAAGACTTTCTCATCATCAAAGAAATTATAGCTGTTGGGCCTTGTCTATTTTGGGTTAAACCAAGAACAACAATTAAAATTTTGATATTGTCAGAATCTTGACTGCTCGGTATAAGTCTAGCCTGTAGTGATACACTATAGTTGGAAAAATACCCTGTAATCTACAAGCCAAAGTAGCTGTTAAAATCTTAGCATCCACATCAAGAAAAGGTATCTATAGTTAGCACAGTGAGTAACATCCCTGGCAGCTTGAGAAATAAATGCAATATTTGCCTCGTTAAAATTAAAAGGTAGCATTTGCCCAAAATTGGAAACAAAAAACCATTCCCTCAAATGCAGAGATTATTTAAAAAAAAGGTGCTAGAATGCACAGAAATGGACAAACTAACAATGGAAATAAGAGAATAAGAGATAGAATGGAAACAGAGTACTACAAGACATGGAATAGGTGGTATAATTGGCTTGAAAAGAGATGTAAAATCAATGCATAATGAATACATAATAAAAGGAGATGGTATATGTTCAGAAAGTAATAGAGATGTAAAGTGTGTGTGTGTGTGTGTGTGTGTGTGTGACGAAATTATGAAACAAGGAGGAATATGTATAAGACAATATGTTGTAGAATGGAAAACCTGAAATTAGAAATAAGAAATACCGATAATGGGAAGCTGTAAAGTTTGATTTTAATGTTTGGAAAATGTTGAATAAAAATATTTTTAAAAATGAAATTAAATTATAAGGCAGAAATTTGTTTGCAAAGGCACCATTCAAGTAGAAGACAAAAACTCAATATACTTTTTAGTATGAATCATTTGGAAAAGTACCAGGATCAAATGTTTTCCACAATTTAATGGATTTAATTGTACTGGCAATGTTGCAAAGCAAAAGGTGTGAAGTCTTTGGTTCCTCTCAAATATGAACTGCCGTTCTAACAATCAAGAAGTTGTCTAACCCTTCACTCAACCATAGTACGGTATTTCTAACTATATTTGATTGGATGTAGTAAAAAATGACGACTCACACATTCTACTGAGCCAGAAATCACAATTTAAGGACCACGGTTGTTACGTATACATAATCCAGAGCTGGAGACACCCTGTTAGTGCTCTTACTCATTTGGTACACAGTGAGAGGACTAAGAGTATGGCTTTCTCAAAGACCATGCTCTAGTTGTGTGCTTGGTTAGCTCAATTCCTGACTTATTTCAGAAAACAATTAAACATATGCCCATTTACTTAGGCATTTATAAACAATAACCTATGCCAGGACCAGAACAATTTTTATAGAACTATTGTATTTTTAAACAGTGTTTCATTGTCTTGGTTTTAATTTAAGTCTCCAAATCATTTTCCTGAAAATTTTGTCCAGTCTTGTGGCAGGAAAATTGTACTGTATAGCAATCAATAAATAAAACTGATCTTCATGAAAACCTTTCATGGCAATTTGGAAACCCATAAATCTCTTCTCAGAGTCTTCATATTGATTACAGTTTAACCCTAATCTTAAAGCCTGCTATTTCTTCCTCCCTAGATAAACAAACAGATAAATCAGGACTTGAGGTTGTTGTATTTCAGGAGATTGAGCAGAGACGGCAACAACTGTCATTTACTGAAGACTCAGCCAAATCTAGTTACTATTTGTCCATCATCCCCAGCCTTGCCTCTCTCTTTCTATTGGAGAAGAGCTCTCTGTCTGGAATAGAAAAAAGGCTAATTAGTTTTCTTCATTACATATTTCCTGACTTTTAGTCATTAAAATATGACCTTATTCTAACAAAGTAAACTTTAGAGAACCAGCATAAACAACCCACTGAAATGATATCCACAGGGTCAAAATGAGGTAAAGGAAAACAGTTGCTTCAGCTGTCATTAGAACAGCATGTTCTATCTTCTTTTCTTTTCATTTCGTTCCTTGTCCTGTTTTCAGTTCCAACAGAATTAGTCTATCCGTTCTTGCATATATTTGTAAACTCCTGTTTACTACTTACGGCGTTTATTTTCTGAGAACCTTCTCCAGCCTTGTAACATCTCTATTATCATTTACAGATATAGGTCTAGTGCCAGTGATTCTGTGAATCTGTACCTCTGTCTCCCTCATCATGAGGTTGCAATACATGTTTTTCCCTCCCCTTTTTAGAAACAGCCCACCGTTGCCTATGAGCTTCTTACACTGGTAACAGAGGTTGCAGTCAACAAATCATTATTCACTTGGTAGCCAGATATTCATGCTGCTTTGCCTTATCCCTTGAAAAGAGATACTTGTGCTTCCAGTTCCTTCACCATCTTACCCAAGGCTTTACGGGTGGTTGTAATCTAAATATTAATCATGTTTCTAGAGGTGTCATTTTCTCCAAATAGATTAGCAGGACTTGTTGTCAATCAGTCATTCTGATGAGCCTTGGTAATCTTTGGGGGACCATGTATTGTGGCGGAGGGAAGAGATAAGTGGCAATCAAAATATATTTTAAAAATGCATTAAGAGATATAATATAGCTTGGTGCAAGGATATCATATGCCACAACTAGGTGAAGGGGGAAGAGCTGGAGACTGAAGATTGACAATAGACAGTCATAATACCTGCCAATGTAGCGCCCACGCCCAGGTTTTGCAGAGCTCCAATGCTACAAATATGGCATAAGACATGGAGGGGGCGGGCAACTGTCTCCATTCATTTCGGCCTGCCCAGTATCTTCTGGCAGAGTGAGATCACTCCAGGTGACTTCTATTAAATGTGGTCATCTTACAACACTGTAGAAAGATGCTTTCTCTGTCATCCTCCTCCAGAGGTATGGATGACACCCTTCCTCCTAGGGTTCTGGAAGCCCTTAAGACCTGACTTTGATCTGGCTTTAATGAGTTGTAGGATCCTTATTGTGATTCTTCATTATTATGATGGCTGTTTTAGTCCAGGATGCCTTTGTTGCATGTTTTTTTTTTAAAAAAAAATTAACTTATTTATTTTGGGCTCTGGAAGCTGCCCTAAATCTATCAGGGAGCAGCTATGACACAGTTAAATAAATAATACTTAACAAAAGGTTGAGCTGCATTTTGGCTGAGGCAGACTGCTCACAATATTATGCAGTTATAGGAAAGCAGTGCTAATTTAGATATGGCCCCAAAGATCAGTGTGGAGTTGTCCAAGGATGGAACTGGCTGGCTAATGTTTGGCTCAACTGAGAGCCTCAAAAGAGAGCAGGAAAAGCAGGGAGGCATTTATAAGGAGCTAAGAATATAGGAAATTTGAAAAGGCATTCTGAGAGAATAGTTTTCAGAAAAGATGGGGGAGTAAACTTGAAAATAAGTGTGATACACAGTGAAACTAAGATGAGGAGACTTTGGTTTTAATGCTCTATCAGAGCTTTGTGTAGACATGTCTCTTTTCACAGTTACCCCATCTGCAGAACCTCTTGAATCACAGTCCAGCCAACCACATTTTAGCCTGGGCAAACTCAGCCTAGTGTGACCAGTTTATGGTGGAAATAGCATAGAAAATTACAAAACCAAGTAAATGGACTAAATCTTGGTTACCATGGTTGAGTGTGTCACAAAAGCCCAGCCACTTATTATTATTTATCTTCTGCAGGCAATGCATAAGTGGAAGGATAGAGTTAATAAAAATGTCCTTTTCATCCTTTCTGTTTAGTTCAGGTAGGTCCTTGGTGGTGTCTTATTAATTCCTATAGTAAATCTTGGCTTAAATCTCTAGCTTTTAAAAACTATTACAGTATCACCATTATTATTAAACTAAATTGCCTTCAGAACCTCTTTGTTTCCAGAAGCCCCAATACTGTCTTTAAGCCAAACAATTTTTGTCTTAACAGGTTGAAACATCTCTGTGGGCAGGGAGTACTGCAGGTCTATTTTCTTTTGGGTCTTTGTGTTAATTTCTTTGGAAAAATACACTTTTTTCCCTGAGCAAGATCAGGAGCTACATGGGTGGCATGATCTATGATCCATGGTTGGCATGGAGAGATACAATTGTTCAGGAATATTTCTTTTTAATTTGAGCTTAAGCTTTGCTTTTGTTTCCCTTTGTAAACTTTTAACTGTACAGTAACAGCAAAAATTTGGATCTGGATTTTTGTAACAATTTCTTTTTCAAAAATAACTTTATTGCTTACTGGAGAGAAAATAACATGGTATATCAGAGATAGTTAATTATTCCTATGGAGCAAAGAATTGGCTCTCTTTTGGCCTTGTGCTAGCCCTAAGACAGCTATTGAGGATGCCCCAATTCCCAGTTACCTTGGCAATAGTCTGTTGGAGATTGCGTAAACCTCAAGCTGACCTACAGTTAAACCTCAAGGAAAGCATTCTGTAGCTAGAAAACAACCTGATACATGCCTTTATTCATGAACTAAGGAGCTCAAATTTGTCCAATGTAGAACTGGAATCTCTAATTTTCCACTTTACCAGTTGCCCAAGTCATCTTTTAAAATGAAGGCAAAAGTTTTCTAGCAGTGCCAGAGTGCAAGGCTCCATTTGCATGGAGGTGCGCGCATCTGGCTATTCCTGTTTGCTTTCAATCCAGTAGGCATGTCGATCAGATGTTCAGAATCACAATGTAAGGGCTCAGATACCAGTGGAAGCCATGCATCCCTGTTTGGAAACTCTTTAACTAGTCCCTACAATGTTGAACCAAGTCCATGAAACCCAATAGTTAAGTTCGGACATAATGCTAAGCTAGGAGTTGGCAGCATTTGACAGATTAATTGGAGGCCACAACCTCCAATGGGCGTGTGTGTGTGTGTGTGTGTGTGTGTGTGTGTGTGTGTGTGTCTGTGTTGCTCTCTGGAAGATGACAATAAAAGCAGGAGATTGCTCATTCCCAACGTTAACATTACTCCCAAGTCTGTCAAGACGGCTAAAATCAGGCAGCCAAAAGGTCATTTGTCACTGATAGTGCAAACTCAGTTTGTTGCAATATTGCCTTAATCCCAACCTTCAAATCAAACCAGACTTTTATTATGATCATGGACTACCATAAGGAGGGTGAAGTATCATCAATTAAAAATTATGAAAGCTACACCAGAGTCTAAAATATATCATGATT
Organism: Rhabdophis nuchalis; assembly: GCA_039707465.1. Taxonomy (NCBI): domain Eukaryota; kingdom Metazoa; phylum Chordata; class Lepidosauria; order Squamata; family Natricidae; genus Rhabdophis; species Rhabdophis nuchalis. The sequence goes on along the minus strand of CM077644.1, from coordinate 114,146,187 downwards.
AGTTAGACAATATAAACAAATATATGTATCAAAAACCAAGGGTCTAAAAAGGATCTAAAAGAAGGGATAGGAGTGTTAGATGAGTGTAGGGGACTGTAAAGGTTAGTATATGGAAGATTTTGTGTGTGTTGGGGGGGGTGTCAAAAATTTACTACCAGTTCTGTGGGCGTGGCTTGGTAGACATGGCATGGTTTGGTGGGTGTGCCTTGGTGGACGTGGCAGGGGAAGGTTACTGCAAAATCCCCATTTCCACCCCACTCCAGGGGAAGAATAGTGTAAAATATCCATTCCCTCCCCACTCCAGGGGAAGATTACTGCAAAATCCCCATTCCCTCAGCTGGCAACTTGGGTGTCCTCCTGGATACCCGGCTGTCCATGGAAGATCAAGTGACAGCCGTGGCCAGGAGGGCGTTTTACCAGGTCCGCCTGGTACGCCAGTTGCGCCCCCTATTGGATCGGGATGCCCTTTGCACAGTCACTCATGCCCTCGTGACATCCCGACTGGACTATTGTAACTCTCTCTACATGGGGCTCCCCTTGAGGTGCACCCGAAGACTTCAGCTGGTCCAGAATGCAGCCGCGCGAGCAATAATGGGGACCGCAAGGTACACCCATATAACACCTCTCTTGCGCGAGCTGCACTAGCTGCCTGTCGTCTTTCGGGTGCGCTTCAAGGTGTTAGTTATCATCTTTAAAGCGCTCCATGGCTCGGGACCTAGCTATCTGCGGGATCGGATCCTGCCCCATACATCCTCCCGGCCGATTCGCTCCCACAGAGAGGGACTTCTCCGGGTGCTGTCCACTAGACTTTGTCAGCTGGTGACGCCCAGGGGAAGGGCCTTCTCTGTGGCGGGCCCAGCCCTCTGGAACGACCTTCCCCCCGACATTAGAACAACCACGGACCTCCGCTCCTTCCGTCAGAAATTAAAAACATACTTTTTCTGCTTGGCCGGCCTAGGTTAGTCTCTACCTTTTTAGGGTTTAGGGAATATTAGTTTTAATATGGGGATTTTAGTGCAGGGACAATTAAATTTAATTTGTTTTTATTTATTGTATCTATTTTTGTATATTTTTATGTGTTTTAATTTTTCCCTGTACACCGCTCCGAGTCCCCTTGGGGAGAGGACGCGGTATATAAAAATAAAATATTATTATTATTATTATTATTAACTTGGTGGTCAGGAAATTGTTGGATAACATTTTTTCTGCTTCACTGGAAGGAACCTGGATGAGTGCAAATTGGCTCATGATATTCTCTACCTTCTCTCTGTGTATCAAGATTGCTTGATGTGAAGATAATCATGAGTTCTTTTTAAAAACATTTCATTCATTCATTCATTCATTCATTCATTCACATACCAGTATTTTTCAAACATTTCAAACATCCATGGTAAATTAAGACTAATTGAAATAAAAATAAAGCAAATACATATCCCCACTGAATCAGCCCTTTCATTTTGTCAACACTGTAACATAATATAGCCAGATAGCATCATCTCCATTTATAAACAGTTTGCAAATGAACTTGGTCTTGAATAATTTTATGAAGGTAATCAAAGAGGGAGCGACTAGAATGTCATCTGGCCACTATTTCAAAAATCAGATGCTGCCACAGACAAGCAGGGCCTTTCAGATTCAGCTTCTTCACTTTTTAGAAGTGGAACATTTCAATTTGCTTTTATTAAAATGACTCCATTGGTGAAAATACTTTTTCTTGGAGTATATGGTGTTGAAGACGCTTAAGTGCCAAGTCATATCAGACTACATAGGCCAAAAGCAGCACTTCACGTTCTATTTGTAAGCAATGCAGAACCTGTAGCATAAGTGTAGTATGGTTCTGTTAATATGTGCCAGTTAGCACCATGAACTGGTATATTCTAGACTAGATCAGTGGTAACTTCTGAGTGGCCAATGAAAGCAGCCTCCATGTAGAGTGCACTGCAGTAGTTCAGCTGAGGAGTGATAAGGCATGAATTATATAAGAGTGGGAGGTGGAAATGGTGTTGGTGAATACAGGTTCACCTCTATGGTTGGGTTTCCATAATATTGGATCACTGATTAACCAACCACATTTTAGCCTAGCAGGTTATATGAACCCAGATCACAAGATTTAAGGTTCATGTATAAACCCATAAAATTACATTAATTAAATAAGTTAACAGATGATGTAAGAACACAGCTTTCCTCTATGAAAATTGTCATCAAAATTGTTTTAATTGGAATGCATCCAGCCAGAACTAAATTTGCATTGTTCATAGCCTATAAGCTGAATAGTAATCATTTCATTTTATACATATGCACATCTATCTTTATAATCCATATATGAATCTTTTTCACATGAGAAAAATGTGGTTTCCCCTTTTCTAACACTAAAAGTGTAATTACTCAAAAGACTTGTTCTATTTATAAAGGATTCTACTATGTTAATTTGACAAAGCAGGTGCAAGACAGAAGCAGAAAACTGATTTTTCACAGTTCTTTATCTACATCTGAAAAAAACACAAAGAGTATATTTGTAGGAAAGAAATCCATAAAAACAATGGGATGGGAAGGGCATAATAAGGATATATCTTTGTGATATAGCAGAGAGCCTGTTTTTCACCAACTTAACAATAAAAAGATGTATAACAGAACTTTGCTAACCAGCATTCCCTCTTCTCATTTCAGAAAATTCTAGAATGTAAGGGTTGAAAGGATAGTAGCATCCAACCAGCTTCTCAGGGGGGGAAACCCATCACTTAACTGATTCATTTATTGTATTTGTGTTCTGCCACAATCATTAAGTGACTCTATGCCATGTTTGTGGCAGTGAAATAAGCTCTACTGTTTAAAAGGTTATATTAGGAGATACTGAAGAGCTATATGTTGGACATAAAGTGCAATTCTGAGTTACATAATTTATACTATTTTTTATTTTTAATAGAAATTTAAAAGTGTAGTAAGATACAGTATATAAAACAAAGAACAAAGATAGAAAATAAGCCATTGAGAAACAAGAAAGAAATTAAAGGAAAAAAAACATACAAGTGCCGTCAACATTTCTTTCTATCACGTAATTGTTACCTTAAACATTCCACCAACCTCCTCCCTTTCTCATTTTAATCCCCAAATCATCATTTTCCCCATATCCAGTCTTTCAAGGTAGTCTGCCATTTTTTAAATCTCCGACCAAGCTGATCAACTTCACCATTTCTGCAAGTTCAGTTAATTTTATAATCCAATTTTATAACCTGCTATAGCAGGGGTGCCAAACCCGATTTCATTGAGGACCACATCAGGTTTGTGTTTGACCTCAGGGGCCAGAATAGGCATGGCCAGTTCGACATCACTCATGTTGGGAGCACCTGTGGTGGCCCGAGCGCTCTGCCAGAGAAAACTGGCTCCCGAGCTCCATTTTCAGCTGCGACAGCCTCCTGCAATCCTCTGCCAGTGAAACTAGAGAACCGGAGGGCCATTTGTGGCCCTACCGAGTTCTGTTTTCCCTCACAGAGGCATCACGAGCCATTCTTTCATTGTTTCCAGGGTGGCCTTGCAGACCATATCTAAGCATCCCGCAGGCCAGATTCAGCCCCCGGGCTTTAATTTTGACACCCCTGCACTATAGGCATTTCATTGTTTTCCTAACTATCTGCAAATAATAATCTTGCTACAGTTACCATATATAATCTTCACAGTTATTCTATTTTCCTATTTTGAAATAAAGGCCTACATGGGGACGTGCCCCTATATCTCTTTGATTAGAGGAAAAATCAGAACTTGCATAAGCCTTGAGCTTGGCAAGCTAATGCCGATAGTTTCAGAAACATACATACCATCTTTAAGGCCATCAAGCACTGGGCCATCTATCTCTCAACAGGATAGGAGGAAAAGGTCTGGAATTTAAACTCATGATATAAACATAAAATCCTTGACTTTGCACTGCAACAACGATCTACTATTACGGGGCAAAATGTTGGATTAGCTCAGAGGCTGCAGATTATGATACCATCCATCCAGCACAATCTGGTTCCATAAATGGACACAAAGACCCTGCTGTAATAATATTAGATTATTTGCAGACTTTTTAACATTTTAGTCTGAGAATCCTGAAACTGCTATATTGGCATTTTACTATTAAATTTGGAAAAAAATGATTTACTGGATCTTTTTTTCATGCAAAGTATTGTGTGAAGATAGATTTTAAAAATAGCCCAACTTTGCCAGGTTCTATGGTACCTATGTATATCAGCACGTATGAAATATGGATAATTGAATACAAGTAGTCCTACAACAGTTCATTTAGTGACTGTTCAAAGTTACAACAGCATTGAAAAGAGTGACTTATGACCATTTTTCACAACCATTGCAACATCCCCATGGTCACATGATCAAAATTCAGCTGCTTAGCAACTGATTCATATTTATGACAGTTGAAGGGTCCCAGGGTCACATGGTAACTGTCTGACAAACAAAGTCAATGGGGAAGCCATATTCAGTTAACAACCATGTTACTAATTTAGCAAATGAAATGATTCACTTAACAACCATGGCAAGAAAAAATGTAAAATGGGGCAAAACTCACTTAACAAATGTTTCACATAGCAACATAAATTATTGGCTTAATTGTAGTCATAACTCGAGGACTACATATACTAAAAACAGGGGAGGTGGTACAGGCTAGATTTTTAGTTAGTTATTGTTAGGATATTCATCCTTATGTTGGGTTGACAATATATATATATAAGCCAGCATTCTTAAAGAGTATATGTAGCTTTAAGAACTATGTTGAATTCTGATTGGCTGTGCTTCTCAGCTCTACCATATAAGGAAGCTCAGAAACACAGTTTATTCCCTTTCCGATTCCTTTGATTCCTGTGTTTACTGTTTGCTGTTTAAGCTGAAGACTGAAGAAAGAAGAAGTATTTGTTTTGCATCACTGTAAGATAACTCTGTGTTTGGTGAAGGACTGTTATTGTTTGAGAAGTTAGAATCACTGGTCGGAAGAAGTATTTTAGTTGCTACAAAGTAAAGACTATTTATTTTCTTACTATCAGAGTGTTTAGAGTTTGTGTGTGGTTAAAGCAACGTATCTCTTTACTGTCCAGTGTATTACACTATTCCGCATTTACTTTCAAACAAGGGTATTTGTTACCCCTAACACTGGTTACGGGACCAGAGTTGTAATACTGGTTCTGAACCCAGATTGCTAACATTGGTTATGGGCCCAGACTGTGCAGTGTAATACCGGTTACAGTTATAGAGGAATTGCTGAACACAACAAAACATTTACAAAACATTAACACAAACATTTACTTTCAAACGGGGGTGTTTGTTACCCCTAACACTGGTTACGGGACCAGAGTTGTAACACTGGTTCTGAACCCAGATTGCTAACAGTTATTTCTATGTTCTTACTTTGGGAAAACTTGATACATTGTTGCAATATCAGCATAATTTTATTTTCAAACAAGCCAGTTTGACCCATGAAACTTCAGTGAGAAGATGCTGTTGATTTTCCTAACCCACATTTCTATTTACAAAAAGTAATATATTAAAGTACAACTTGTTCAGGAAATGAGTATCAAGTAGTGATAAGATTTTAGCTTTGTTTAAGGTCATAGGTTTTCAATTGCAGACACTAAAGCTTCTGTTGAAGATCACTAAACATCACTTATTAAAATAAACCTAAGATAAAGATAATGCAGCACAAGATAATCTGCTGTTGCAATTGGATCAGCGTCAGAAAAAGCAGGTTGTTTGCTCAGTTTATAAAGAAAAAGGAAAAGAAGCATTTTTTTGAATACTTATGAAGATTTGCATTTTGCATGAGTAAATCTTGTTTCTCTGCCTCTGGTCAATACTTGGAATCAGTAGGAACAGAAATGCAATATTTGATAGTAGTTGTGTTCGCATGATACATTGACTCACAAACCAGATAACCACATTTTACCCTAGCATCTTATGGGAATACAGCCAGTGGTTATTTATTCTTCAAGTTCACATAAAATCAAAACATTGGGCTGATTAAACTGTGGTTAATTTATATATGGGTAAGCATATCCTGCATACACAGCTAATATATTGTAACAGCAGTAGCTTTAATAATACAGTAATTTCTGAAATCTGCATTGCAATTTTCTGTCTCAAGGTTATCAACCAGCAGTTTCAAGAACTTTTAAGAGACAATATGAATAGTCTCTTTTGTCAGCCCTGGAGGTCAGAATTCTACCATATTTTGCATGATATGTACATCAGTTTATGTGCAGACATATACGCTTGTCTATAGAGAAATAGGATGGACAAGAAAACATTTCCTGAATATTTAAAGGCATTGAAATAGAGGTCTATGGAGATTCTCAGTCATCCAGGTCATGGTTGTCCCAAAGGTGCTTTTTTCAAGCGGCAACTGGACTTTCTGGTTTTCCTTTGAAGATGTTTTACTTCTCAATCAAGAAGTTTCTTCAACTCTTCAAAGAAAAACCAGAAAGTCCAGTTGCGTCTTGAAAAAAAGCACCTTTGGGACAACTATCACCTGGATGACTGAGGATCTCTATAGACATTTAGCAATGCACTTTGGGATGAATATCCTTCAGAGCTGAAGAAGCTTCTTGGATGAGAAGTGAAACATCTTCAAAGAAAAACTAGAAAGTCCAGCTGCCTTTTGGAAAAAAGCACCTTTGGGACAGTTGTAATAGAAGATATAAAAACTAGTGGTTCCATTAGAGTTTGAATCAGTGTGGACAATGTGGAGGAATGTGGAATATCCCACTTTTTTATTTATTTAATTCCATCCTTTAAAACCCTTGTGAGGAGTGGAATAAAAGAACAGGGAGCAGCTCAGATACTGTGAATTGAGTGGTCCTATTTTTTTCCCTTGAGAAGCCTGAAGAAAAAACAGCTCTCTGAGGCTCACTCTCCATGATGAGAGAATTCAAGTGTTATTCCTCCTCTCATGCAGAATACAGCCATGCGTGTGTGTGTTCACACCTTCCCCCCTCTGTTCACACACTTCTATAAATCTAAATAAATTAAAATTAAATTCCTTTTTTTCTTTTCCTTCCTTTTCTTTTCTCAAGCAGGGTCAACCTACTCAAGGTAGTTCAGACAAGAAGCATACCCACAAGTACTAGCCCTAACTTTATTGCAAGGTTACATTAATAGGAGCTTGCAAATCTGAAAGTGCATCTTTGCCCCCTTGCCTTTACAGTCTAAGAAACTAGGGAGGGTCCCTTCTGAAGTGTTCCCATTCCTTTAGCAGATTCAGCTGCCATTTACCTGACAGTTGAAGAGTCTGCTAATCTTCCTACTGTCTCTCAAGATCATTCCCTCATACCATTACAAGCAAGAAGGAGAAGTAGTTAGCAAGCATAGGGGAAGCTGCCAGGACCGCTAAGTGTGCCAATTCCACTAGATCCATGATGGTGAACCTATGGCACCAGAGCCATCTATGTGGGCATGCGTGCCATCGCCATCTGGTCTACAGGTTTCCAGTGCTCCAGTGTGTACATGCACGTGTGTGCGCCCATTCCAGTTTGAGCACTCAGTGCCGAAAAGGTCCGCCATCACTGCACTAGATGGTACAACCTCTCCTCACTCCATTTCTACATGATCCAACTGATGAGGGGAGGCAAAGAAGATGGGGCATGGTGCTATTGAGGAAGCAGCTGAATCAGCACTACTGCAGGAGAGGATATTTAATAGCAGTAATAACAACTGTAACTCTTTTTCTCTTTCTTCTGCATTGCTTTCCACTGAAGCCTAAGTTAGACTTCTGTGTCACTGCAGGTCAGGAAATATATAGGTTTGCCATTTGGAGATGGTTACATAGCTGCTGCATTTATATTTCTGTGAATGTTAATGTTCTCCCTAGGGGGTGCTCAAACAACAAAACATAGTCAGACCAACCAATTGACATTCAGGACACGCATCTCCACACAACACATGGTTGAGATTTGGGAGGTGTGCGCATCAGCCCATCTGCAGCCATCTGCAACTTTTGCAGTACAGGCATATGTCAATGCCTACACACAGTTGTGGACAACTCTAAATCAAGCTTAAGACTCCTACCAAGCCACCATCAATCAGATTTGTTGAAGATGCGGCAAGGGGAGTCAAGTGCCCTTGCAGATCCCAAAGCTCCCAATTCTCAACTGTTTTGAGATTTGACATCCCCTAAGAAAATAACCTATCCTCAGGATTATTTAGAAAATATGGGTACAGATTGTGGCTAAGATGCTAATATTATCTCATGATTTAAGACTACTGTGCTATGCAGTGGTGGATTCCTAACCAGTTTACTACTGGTTTGCTTGTGTGGGGAGCAACCCACCTCTGATGCTATGTATTAATAGATCTCAAAAATCAGCACATCATAATAAAAATGATAGTTGAGTAACATTTGATACAGGAAGAGCTTGCAAAGCATTTTTCTCACACATACCATATCAGAAAATTTTCAAAAAAGAATGTTGAGCACATCAGATTAAAAACAGTTTTACAATTATGCAATATATCCTGTCTGCTGTTAAGCAAGAAATTGGGATGAATATAGAAGGAGTAGCTATCAGGCTTTCTCAGTAAAGAGGGAATGCAACAATCAGTTTCAGGTTCAGCCTGGCCTCCCATTAGGAATATGACCCAAACTGCGAAAGGAAACCACACTACAGTACAAGAAAAATATGGCAAGGTAAAATAGAATTTATTCCTGATCATTTCTTTATTACAATAGCATACCAATTTGCTCAGTTATATTCAGTTGCATGCTTATGATGTACAATTTATACGTAACTTTCTTATACATTTTATGGCTAACAATTCAAATGGTTATTCTACCTTATAAATTTAAGAAAGTGCAATGGGTTGCTTACAATTTTCCAGGACACATAATTCTACAGTATTTTCCATAGTGAATCAACAATACCCAGAGAAGAGGTTTAGAGGGGGAAATCCCTAGAGTGTATGCCTACATTTTGACTCAGAGCTGAATGCCTGACTAGCTGAGTGACCTGTCCTTGATTTATCCTAGAAAAAAAATGTTATTACCTTTTTTGACTGAATACAAAGTGACACTGTCCCAAAACATGAAACCATTACAGTAATAATTCTATTCTTGAACTTTCTCTACCCTGCTACATTCTACCTCTAAGACTTCCCAGAAGCTACTATTAGCACAACTCTTATGTAGTGATAGATTTTTAGATGAGATAACTCTACTGAGCAGAAAGAGAAATTGGAATTTGTGGAAAAACATACTCATAGTGTGATCCTGCTCCCATCAGACCTGTAATATTATACCTTCAACAGAGGAAGTATGAGGTGCTACAAAGTCTCAGTCCATGCCTCACTTGATTTTTTTTAGGGGGATGGAAGAGTACTAGGTATGTTTGCTACCAGTCAGTTTACATGAGGATTTCCCAAAGTAAAAAGATAAATATAACTGGCCCAAAGTCACATAACAAGCTCCTATTATGAGCATGGATTTGAACCTCTGTTTCCCTAGCCTAAGCCAACTTCAAGGCAGTTTGTTCCACATTGGCTTTTAGAAGAAATGTTTTAAAAAGGACAATTTTAAGAAGTTGTCAAACAGTTTCAAAGGTGAACCAAACTGATATTAAGTCTGAAATAATATTTTATGCATTATTTATCATTGCCATTATCTGTGAATCTAACTCCAAAACTACTGCCCCCTTCTTTTACAAGGACTGTAACTGCATTCTCCATAATTAAGAAATCAGTTCCAGAACTATTTCCTATTGATTGACAATACTTCATTTTGTCTGGTTTCAACTTCAGCTTTTGCACCAAAATTTAATCATAGATTTTTTTTCTGTAGTGGTGATGGTAGTGGTAGTTTTGAGAAACTTTGATATAGTTTATCCAACATGTTAAGTCATAGTCTGTTCAAACATGATTATGGCATTCATCTAATATACTAAACCAAAAGTACAACTGGGAAACAGTTGAAAACAACTGTACCGCCAACTGTACTGTTGTTTTCCAGTTGAAGTTCTGGATTGCCAATCATTTACATAATACCATGCAGCAGTCCTGTCCTGAGCACTTAGAGCTCTTATTAATCTATACCCCAAGACAACTAGTAGAAACTTTGGCAGCAGTGACTTATTTATAAAGATAACAATCATTTGCAACTGTTCTGACTTAGATGTCAAAGAGCTTGAAGATTTGATTCAGGCCATTTACTAGTCACTTTGCAATTTCTTGCGTGGATTAATTTTCCATAACCACAAGTTTATCTGTTGGTTGGACTGATGCAGTTTGTCTAGATCTTATATTTCATTATTTTAATATCTGGACATGCTAAGGTGAAATATGCCTGACTAGTTTGCGGTTCAGTGTTCAGTGGAACTCAGCCAATATACTTATTGTAGAGTTTGTTTCAATTCATTGGGTGGAGTCATACAATCAAGTGAACTTAATAATGCATTGTTCAGATAGCCATAAATTAGAGTTTTGTGTAAATATAGTCAGTGTAATTAGGCAGAGAAGGATGAAACTGATTCCCCCTACTAACAATCACTTCTAAAGTTGGTGCAACAGTGCACCAACATTCATATAAGCAGGTGAAGTGAAACCAGTGGTTCCCGGGCTAGAAAGAACTGTTATGTAAACATATCATGATTGCTGAAGACCACTAAGTGACTCACCAAGTACAGGTTAACACAGCAAGGCAAGATAAAAACTAAATTTTGTGCTCTGCAATGGCAATCAGTTTGTCTAAAGCAGGGTTGTCAAACTGCGGCCCACGGGCCACATGCATCACATGTAAGCCCTGACCACACCAGCTCCAAGAAGGGCAAAAACATCATGAAACATCACATGACAGCACTCGTGTTCTAAAATATGCTACGTGTGATATCACGTTTAGCACTGAACAAAGGGTTAATTCTTGGGAAGTTGATTTACTGTTTATTCCTAGTGTGAAGCCTGACATTATATGCGAGACCGCCTCCTGCCCCATACATCCCTTAGACCAGGGGTCTGCAAAGTTGGCTCTTTTAAGACTGATGGACTTCAACTCCCAGAATTCCCCAGCCAGTTATGCTGGCTGGGGAATTCTGGGAGTTGAAGTCCACCAGTCTTAAAAGAGCCAACTTTGCAGACCCCTGCCTTAGACCGATACGCTCCCACAGAGAGGGCCTTCTCAGGGTGCCGTCGGCCGGACAATGCCGACTGGCGACACCCAGGGGAAGAGCCTGCTCTGTGGCAGGCCCAGCCCTTTGGAACGACTTACCCCCTGAACTTCGCACCATCTCCGACCTCCGCCTCTTCCGCAAGTGTCTAAAGACACATTTGTTCCATCTAGCTGGCCTAGCGTAACCTCCACTACTGACTTTAGATAGTTTTAAATTTGGGGATTTTTAATTTGGTTTTAACACAGGATTGTATTTATTGAATAAGTTTTTTAAAGTTTTATATGGTTTTTTGTATGTTTTTTAATATTTCTGTGCGCCGCCCTGAGTCCGTTTGGAGAAGGGCAGGGTATAAATTGAATAAACTGAAACTGACAATGGGGCAGTATAAGAATTTAAAATGATAGGATTTACTATATGACTAGTCCTCTCCTGTTCCTGCCCTGTTTTTAGTCCTCAACCATGAAATTTTTGCAGCCATGCAAATAAATCATTTTAGAATTGTATTAACATACCCACAGAAGTATATCAACATATCTCCACTAGTAGAGGTATATTTCAAAATAAAGGAGCTGATATATTTTCATCCACAGTAAACTAGCTAGAGTACCAGTATGAATTGGTGCCCTAAAACGCATTCATGCTCTTCCTTTCTTGCTAGGGACAATTTTGATTTGCTTGGTAAATGCAAAAAAACACACACACCCTGCTCTTTTGGATAAATGGCTTTAATATAGAAAAAATAAGAAAAGATTTAGATGGCTTAATTGATCTTTTTATGCTACTTTAAAGTTCTTTTACATTCAGGCTATTTCAGAAGGATTATAAAAATGTTAATCCACTCAGAACATCTCTTATGCGATGAGAACTGTAAGGTTTTTAACATAAATTGTGCTTAATGTAACCAATAAATCCCCTTCTTCAGCTTTGTTTCCACTAAACTCCCCTCCATGTATGTCAATAGCTACAGTATGTGGGTTGGAAATTCAATGAGATGAAGTCCAGTCTATCAAGAGAGAAGAAACAGAGACAGGCTACACAGTTTAACCTTCTTCCTTCTTTCCCAGTGTTTCACATACATATGAATTATTTAGGTTTCCTTGCATAAATTAGGACAAAACTGACTATAATCTTTAGATCACCTAGACATAAGGTAGTCTTGATGACTTTTTCATGACTAAAAAAGTTAAGCAGGGTCAAATATTACTTCTTGGATAGGAGACTGACTACCAGGAAAGTTCCAGACTTGTAGGCTTGACTCAGAAGCCAGAATATTTCCCCAGAAGTTAATATCAAACCTCTTCATACTGTTGGCAAGAAAACTTCCCTGAGCCAGCTTGGCCTAAAAGTTGTTTTTCCTTCTCAATTATATAAGAGCTAACTATGAGACCATAACTCTATACTTTTCAAAGCAGGCCATTAACCAAGTCAAATGGTTACATCATAGCTGTTTATGGCTACTAGACATGATAGTTATTTATTACTCCCTTTACAAGAAGTACTTTGCCACTTAATGACAGTAGTTGAGAGAAATTAGCAGGAAAGTTATATTGTCCTTATGTAGTGCTTCTATTAGCAGTTGAGAGATTATTGGGGACTTAAGGTTGGTCCAATACACTGCTTGATCTGATCCAAGGTTTGGTTATTTGAGTAGGGATGAGCAAAGTTTTTCTCCTGGAGTTCACCTAATCACAGCTGAAACATGCCCTGCTAATTGTTTTTATAACATATTGCTGTCATTTTGTCTCGTCGTTAGTCCACAGCTAAAGCAGCTTTAAATTATCTTTAGCTATTCCACCTTTAAAGTGGAGTTTTCCCTCTTCTGAAACAGTTATTGTAGTGAACATGACCTGGAATGCTTCCTTGATGATACATCAGTGGTTGATCTGCCCAACTACTTTGCCATTTTAAGCTGCTGCGGGCACATGTCTTTCTCTTCAGTTCTTAGGTAGTATTTAAGTTACGGTAACTTAAGGAAACTGGGACAAAATCCAAAATGTCCTGAACTATTAGTTGCAGTTTATACTGGGTCTTCCTTTTCATGTGTATTTATTTGTCCTAATAAGTGGAGTTTAGGGGGATGTGTGTGAGGCCACATTATTTTTGCAGTGTTGTCATAGATTTCTTCATCAGAATATTCTTTTGTGAGTGAAAAATGGGTACAGCATACATGAAACAATTCATCCATCCATTCCCATATTGGAGAGAGACTATCTGAGCTAGTGGGAGGTCGAACAGAGAATTAGTCTGGAATCCCAATGTGGGCATAAGAGGGCAAAATCTGAATGTCATTGAAACTTATTTAACACAGGCGTAAACACTATCAGTTTAAGAAGATTTCTTTGCATTGTCTTGAGTAATAAAACACCTAATTGAATTCTTCATATGTGGATATGATTATCACACTTAACATTTCGTACAAAATATACAATTGATCTGTGGAATCTCTATATAAGTATATACACTAATGTTAAATTATGATTGGATACTAAGTTAAGCTTCACCAAATGCTGTTATGAGTGGCTTGACATGCTGTGAGCATCCAAATGGAAATATAAGCTTGTTCATTTTTGTTGTCGTCACATGAGGAGCAAAGGACAAAGCTTCAAATTATACTGCTTCAGACACACTATGTGAAAACCCCACTCTGGAAAAAGCTCTAATGCTAGGAAAGGTGGAAGGAAAGATAAATGGACCACTAACAGCAGGTTACATTTGCTATGAATTCAGGTTAGAAGACATGTTAGTTTTCTTCATTGTCATGAAGTAACTTGATGGTATATAATTAATCAATCAATCTTCATGTTCTCCGATCTGTGATCAAAAAACTTGATAGCACACAAGGAAAATTTATGTGGGAGTCAGTGAATATACCTATCATAGAATGACATATGTGTGCATGTACATGCATATATACATTATATATAATGTCATCAGAAAGAAAACGAAAGATCTCGTGTGCTAATTATCCATGTAAAATAACTTTCTCGAACCAGTATGTTAAAAGCATTTTTTAAAACGCAGCATTTCCCCCCGCCCCCCTTCAAGCGAGGTTTTCGGGCAAAATAACCCTAGGATAAAGCAAAGGAGACTTTAATATGTCAACCCCTTTTGCCTCAATGTTAGCCAAGGCCAACGCGCGGAACATTTCCGGTCGCCCCCAAGTCGCTGCCGCAGGGGCAGAAAAAGGGGCGTCCCAACCCTCAGGTCCCGTTTTGTTTGAAAATCCGCTACCACTCCGGGCGTGCCGTGGGCGTTCCTCAATGATGGCTCCGCCCCCTTCGAGCTCCTCACACCCCTCTCGCTCCGTTTGTGTGGGATGGAAAGAAAGGCGGTGAGGAGGGGAAGTGGGCGTGGCCGATAGCAGCGTTCGTCTCTTCCCCCCCCCCCCCCTTTGTTTTCGCCTTACGTCTGCTCTTCGGGAGGAAGGCGGTTCCTGGGGTGATGACGTCAGGTCCCTTAGTGTGGAAAGGCGGGCCCAGGCCAACGGAGGAGAGGAAAGATGGCGGCGGAGGTTGCCGCTGCTTCAGGAGCGCCAGTGGAGGCTGCGGGGCCACAGCGGGCAACGACGGCGGCAGCCGCGCCAGGGCATTCCTGAAGGGGAAAGCGCGCTAGGGCCGGGATTGTGTGTGAAAGAGAGATTCAGGGACGGGGGCTCATGTACGGCGGAGGTCTCAGGCGTCGCGTCCGTCGCCCGCAGCTCAAGCACCGACAAGAGACATCCCAGCCGGCTCCGGCTTCTTTTGAGCAGGCTCTGAGGCGCTCGAGCGAGGCTGAAAAGTAAAGCAGTGCCTCCAGCAGGCAAGGCTCAGAAGCCTTAAGGGGGCGGCGGCGGCAGCAGCAGCAGCAGCATGAAGTTCGCCGAGCACCTTTCCGCACACATCACTCCGGAGTGGCGGAAGCAATACATCCAGTATGAGGTACCTGAGCTCTTCGGGGAGGGAGGGCAGGAAAATAAAAAGACGGGGAGAGCAGCCTTTGCAGGAGGGAGAGGAGCAGGTAGCGTCGGAGAGGCTAAAAGCTCTTGGGGCTTGCGTTTGTGGGGCCGTGGAAGAAAATGTGAATTAAAGATGCGCGCTTGAGAGCGTAACGTGTGTCTGTATGCATGCGTGTGGATGGTGGTGGTGGTGGGGGCTCACCTGGTGCAAAGAAAAAGGCTTGGCGACGCGTCTCGAGCCGAAAGAGTTGAATGGGAATATTACAGTATTGCGATTTTCGGGGGCCTGGCTTTCAAATAGGGTCTCCATTTGATGTAGCCGTTTGGAGCCGCCCCCGCCCCCATCGCGGTTGGGCGTAGCGGCATCGCCGATGCTTCGCTGATCTTCGCTGCTCGGCCTGCCATTTCCCCCCTGGTAGAATTCCACTCTTCCCTGCTTTGCTCCAGCTGCATTCTGCCGCTTCTGTTTTGGGCTCGTGCATTTTTACCCGAGTCTTGCAAGGACGGCCGGGCTTTCTTTAAACTTGTCTCCATTTGAAGCTTCCTTTTGCCCGAGATTTCCTTGGGCTTTGATGCTCCACACCTTGATAAATTTAATCAAGATGGAAAGGAATAGCATCTAGGGAGCGCTGGCAGCGTTTCTTTTGTCGAAGGTCAAAAGATTCCTGTTTGGTAGTAGGCTGTGTAGTAGTAGGATCTTATGTTGGGATATTGCTATTCCCAAAGAAGAGGAGGGTAGGAGGGGAAGACACCTGAAAAGCTGTCTGTGAACTGCTTTGGAAGGAAACTAGATGGCACTGTATCCCAGGGTTATTCACCCTCCACTTTTGACACTTGGGTTTTTCTCTTCTAACTACTAACAATTATCCATAATTAGTTGCTGAATTGGTATATGTTGATTCTGAAAGTTAAAGCTTTGCACTTTTTTTGGACTTGAAGTCATAGTCTCTTGAGCCTGGTCAATGGTGTCCTTGTGGGTGTGGCAATTCCTAGAAATACTTCTAGAACCAAGCTTGCATAACTCATAGTTTCAACTTTTCCATATTTGGGGGGGGGGGGGATGGATTGGGCATCAGGTTCAAGGCTTGCTTCAGTTGCTTTAGCAATTTTATTGCATTTTTGTTCATTATAATTGAAGCTTTCAGTAATTAAACATTTCAATCTATTTTATCTCTGTAATGCTTTTTCTTACACAAGCAATCTCTGTAGGGCTTTTTGTTGGGGGGTTGGAATCCTGTTTAGAGTTTTAATGGTATTTTTTATTATTTACCGAAGATGTAAGTCCTTTTCCTATTAGAATCATTAGCCTCTTAACTAATAGGGAGAAATTGGTTCTAGATGAGTTGGAGGGTTAAAAATGAAATGGATCCTTTATAATGTATTATAATATTTGAAAGTTTGTGGGTTCCTTTGAATTTTCATTCTTTCTGTATAAACATGACCTAATGTGTGATTTATTCTTCACATAAATCTTAAAGTTAAAGAGAACCCAATTAAACAAAAACATTATACTTGTTTATTGAAGAAAATGATTCAAAGCTACATATTTCTATGTGGCAAAATAATGTGAATCTTTGCTTTCAGTAACTGGTGAATCACCCCTTTGCCAATAATAATTGCAACTAGATGTTTTCAATAACTTAATTAGTTTGCAGATTGTGTTGGAGGATTTTAACCCCCCCCCCCCCCAAGAGTTTCAACTTGGAGATGTTGTGGGCTTCTTTGAACTTCAGTTCATTCCACAACATTTCTATAGGATTGCAGTCAGGACTTTGGTTTGGCTATTTCAAAGCATTAACTTCCTTCTGCTGTAACCATTCTTTGATTGTTTGACTTGGATGTTTTGGATCATTGTCTTGCTGCATGGCTCATTTTCTTATGAATTTCAGTTCATAGACAGATACTTAGACATTTTCCTGTAGAGTTGCTAGTACAATTCAGAATTCATAGCTCCAGCAATGATGGCAAACTGTCCAGGTCCAGAGGCAGCAAAACAACTTCAAACTATGATACTGCCACCACCATGTTTTACAGAAGAGATAAGTTTAATGTTTTTCATTCAAGCCAATAGTTTCATTTTGGTCTCATCCATCCGCAGAACATTCTTCCAATAGCTTTCTGGCTTATCCACCTGATCTTTTGAAAACTGTCGACAGGGAGCAATGTTCTTTTTGGAAAGTAGTAATTTTCTTCATGAGACTATTATGTTCATAACATTTCCTAGCTACCTTTTTATTGACCATATACTCTTCAACAGGGACAATCCATCCTGGACACTTAAGAAATCACAGAGATTTCTGGATGCTCTTTGACATTCCAGTTAAAGCCATGAAAATTTAGATAGAGAGATCCATAGATCTGATAATTCCCAATTACTGTGGAACTGAATTCATGAAATGAATTGTAATCTGAATGTTGATGTTACAAACTTCATAAAACTGTATCAAATACAAGCCAAAGAAGTAGCTGTACCTATGAAACAATCTGTCTCCTGTGTCATTGAAATCTTTGGTAGCTGTCCACGCTTTTCTCAACACTGATCAATATTGAATCAGTAGGGCAAATTATGGTCTAATTATATCTAGTTAGTTATCACTAATCAGGATATCTTTTGTCAAACATATTGAACCTTCCCACTGCTCCATTTAAGCATAGTACAATATTTTAATGGTGGTTATGCTTGTATGCCATACTTACCAAAGTTCAGCCCACTTTTTATGGGTTCACAAGATGCAGCCAGTAATAAACAATGAATTAGATGTGCATAGTACGTTAGATTATAAATGTGGTTATTTTGTAGTTCATTGTATTGTATGGACAGATATATTCTGACTTGGGGGAGTGGAAAGCAGTCCCAATTATATTCAGCTAATTAACAAAATGCATTTCAAACCAAAGTTTGAAACATTGCTTCAAACTTGGCTGGAAATGGGTTCATATTCCAGAATGAAGTACAGCAAAAGACCGTGAATAAAATGTAGGGCAGACAAGCAATTGGTTGGTTGGTTGGTTGGTTGGTATAGGTGCCAAACTAGTAGAACAAAATTAAACTCTTAAGGGTATGTGAAATATAATAAAACTAATACAAGAATCCTGCTAAATATAAAACTAATACAAAAAGTCTGCGAATCCAACAAAGAATCATATCAGTGTCACAAATCCACCTGATACAATGTCTGGAGAAAAGCCAGGTCTTTAAGACTTTAATACAAATTGGTAGGTTCAGGGTCAGACAGTATGTATCTTTGGGCTAACTCTCATATGCAGTGACACGAAAAATAAGTTTGCTACATCCTATAATATTGTTTAAGAGATGGAGCATGTTGATCCCTATTGAATCTTCCTGAATGGGCAAAACTGATCATTGACAGGTAGTCTCTCAAATAATCCAACTTTATGGCTTAAAGGCTTTAAAAACGATAGCTTCATCTTGAGGTATAGTTTCAAACAATCACAAATTAAAATATTACACATAATTCACTCATATTGAAGCATGAAAATTGCGGAACATTTCAGTTTGATACTCTGAAGAGATTATGTCTAGGTCTTACTGCACTGTAGCTTAATTGTGATTAGTTATTGTAGATACACTACTGTTTATTACTAAATATTGCAGAAATGTACTATAGACTAGTTATTTATATAACAGTCATGGCTGAAAGTAGCCTGGTTAAAATTATTGCAGAGTTTGGATTACATTTTTTTTTCTTGAATCTGATTAGACAAGAATGTATCTAAATCTTCATGATCTTGACTTAGTCCATATTGTGAAAGCAGGCTGTAAAAGAAGAGAAAGATGTTTTAAACTTAATGAGAATTTGAGGTTTCATTTGTAAGACTTAATTCTAGCTCATTAATATTTAAAAATTGGGGTAAAATATACAGGTAGTTCTCACTTAATGACCACTCAGCTACTTTTCAGATGTTGTGATGATGCTGAATGAGTGGTATTTATGACTAGTCCTTGGAGTTCCAGTTGTTTCAATGTCCCCATAATTACATGATTGAGATCTGGGTGCTTGGTGGATAACTTGTGATTATGATGGTGGCAGCATCCCATAGTCACACAATTGCCATTAGCAAACTTCTTTGACAGCTTCCAGCAGGCAAAATCAATGGGGAATCTGTAGGAAGTTGCAAATGGCGACCATGTAACATTCTCACTGATTGGCTTAATAATAGCACATAGGAATATCAATTGCCATCACTAAGTGACATGGTCACATGACATGCTGCATGACATGTCACTTAGCAAAGGCAATTTCTGTCCCTGTTGCCATCGTTAACTACCTGTAATGGTGAATGCTTTCATCAGCATTACCAGTGGTGGTGGTGGGAGATCATTCCTTTTCTCTTTCATCTTCAGTCTGCGTTAGAGAATCTTTCAAAATTTTGAAGGAACATGGAAGATAGCAAAGGAAAAAAAAGATGGTAACATCATGTCATCAGATATCTTCAATCTGGTATTCAACATAGACTACTAACTGAATTTTAAATATCAGTGTTTTAATTGGTTTTGTAGTTTATCAAGTTAAGTTTCAGATATACTGTAGAACTAATGCATGGTATAATTTTTTTCTTTTTAAGACAATCACATTGGTTATATGGAAAAGAGCATTATGTCTATCTAATCTTGAAGTTAATCTTACAGGTACAATTTATACAGAAACAAAGAGAGATTATTTGAAATGTTGGTTACATTGGCAGTGTCCATTTCTGAAAGACACAGAATTAACAAGAGCTATTCAAACTGAAATATGGAAACAAAATCCTTTCCACCCTTAATAAAAGCAGCCCTGCCCTCCCTGTAACAATTAACTCAGTGAAAAATACTTCCATTGGCACAAATAGAAGTTTCAAGTCTTGGAAATAGATTTGAGGCTCAACCCCAATCTATCCTTGCCTAGTAACTTCTATATCTTTAAAAGGAATATAACAACATGTTTTGAGCCTTTAGTAAAAATGTGACGCCTCTGATGCAAATATGCTGCTTGTTGAAACATAGTATAAATTAATATTACAAGGCATGGAGTTAATAATGGTAAAGAAAAATGATACCAGTTTTACTCTGCTCTCTTTTATTGATGTAACTTAATTAACCAAATAACAGTAACATAAAGTGTCAGATATGTTCCATCTGATGGCGAGATTGGTTTTGGCTCTCATAATTGTGTGAAGTTTTTATTCAATAAGGCATAATTCTAAAATTTGTATGAAACTGTTGTGACGTAGATCAGCATGCAGTTAATTTGTTGCAACATGGAGGTCAGTTGATGAAGTTTTGAAAGCAATTTGTTTTTCCGTTTTTCCATCTTCATTTCCAGGTTGTCCTTTTAGACTTTGTATCTGTATTGCAAAGTCATAAATTTCAGCTAATAATTCTTCAGAGGTGTTTTGATATTTCTGTTTGCTTTCCTCTAAACTGTGATTGCTAATCACTCATTGCTTACTTTTAGATGAAAGACTAAGGCCTTAAAGTTTGGTTTGCTAAGTTAAAATCCATAGTTCAACAGTTAGATGCCACATGAGTTGAATTCAACTTCTATTGATTGACATTACTGAATATTTGGGTCTTAATATTTAACATGAACCCACAGAGGTTAAGGTTTTCCTAATCAGTTTCTCTGAGTTTTCCATATTTTCATCTAATGATGTCATTGTAATTGAATGTCTTACATTTGAGGGTCTCTATTGAAATTTAGTACAGATAGAAGAAACAACAGTTTCTGTTGTTAATGATAGAAAAAAGCATAATTATTACAGGTGGTCCTTGGCTTACAACACAACTGAACCCAAAATTTCTATTGCTTCTATTTCTATCACATAATTGTTATGTGAATTTCCCTCCATTTTACGACCTTTCTTGACACAGTTGTTAAGTGACTCTCTACAATTGTTAAATTAGTAACAAGGTTGTTAAGTGAATCTGGCTTCCCCATTGACTTTACTTTTCAGGTTGTTTCAAAAGGTGGTGCATGACCTCAGGACAGTATAACTGTCATAAATGTGAATCACTTGCCAACTTGTGAATTTTGATTGTGGATGCGGCAATGGTTGTAAGTGTGAAAAATGGTCATAACTCACCCTTTTCAGTGCTTTTGTAACTTTGAACGGTCACTAAAGGAACTATTGTAAATCAAGGACTACCTGTTTAATGCATACTATAGACTACTGTGGTGATCATTCATACTGCTAATATAATCTGAGATACTTCTTCCTCTTCTCCAATTTCCAACTAATCTTTCAAGATTTAATGTGACTGATAATAGAAAATGCAGAGACTTAAAAATATAGCAGAGCTTTGTCTTGCTAGTCAGTTTGTTCCTTGTGCTAAATGTTTGTGGCCAGTGTGTACAATTCATCTCTGACTTTGGAAATAAGTGAAATAACATTAAATTTACATTTCTTGGTTTTGTTTGTTAGCTGTAAGGGGTGACGGGAGTTAATTGCTAATTGATTTAAGTGACTTAATCTGCTGGTGATGACAAATTTATTTTTCTTTCTTTCATGACAGGCTTTCAAAGAAATGCTGTATGCTGCTCAGGACCAGGCACCTTCTATAGAAGGTATAACACAAACTATACTTATTTTAATTATATTAATTAATTAATTTTTTAGTTCAGTAGTTTCCTGAGTATTCAGATACCACTTTCTATCTAGACAAAAAGCTGGTTAAAAAGAAGTCCTTTGACAAATTTGTTTTTGAGCTGAAAACACTAAATGATCAAAATAATTCATTTCAAGCACAAAACAACAGTTTTTATGTTAAATGGGGTATTTTAAACTTTCAGTGGTTTGAGTTAAAAATGTTTTGTATCATGTTATTCCTTAACTCCCAATTTTTATTACAGTATTCTCAGAAGTAAATTTGAAATTTCTCATTTGTACTATTTTCTATGTTTTTCAAAAAGTAGGTGCTAGAGATTGCATTTTGGTTCTTGGTCACTGGCATAAAACAGCATGGTTTTTAAAATAACGTTTGTATAAATTAAATATAATTTATTTCAATTCATGGTTATGTAATTCATAGAACAAAAATCAAGCTATCTGCTCGGCTGTAACTACTTTCTTGTTGCATAGGACGAAGAAGAGAAAATAATAAGGGGTATCATAGGAGTAGATTAATATGGTCTTTTTAAAAAAAAAAGAGCTCAAGAGATGCATGTGGCAATCAGAATTATTCACTGCAGTTACACGCCTCTTTACAACTTGTGGCCTCTCTGTTTAGTTTTCTCATTTCTAACCCACTACAATCAAGAGAGTCCCAGCATCTTGCATAAAATATAAAACTAAGAAAACATCCCACCAAGCAGCAAAATTATTTAATTTACATGCAGTTGTGGGTAACAGGGAAATATGCATTTATCTATCCTTGTCTTGCTTTCAAAATGTTGTTTCCAAACTGCAAAAGGATATCTTGCTACTTGGTCAGATGGCGATGTTGCATTATACTAAATTAAATTAGTACTAAACATATTCTTGTGTCCTTGCATTTTCATTTTAAAACCAACGTACAAAGAAATTGGTTAAATGCTTATATAAATACAAAAAGTTGCTAGACTAGAGTCTAGCTTTTCTATGTTTTATACTTTTTATTATATTCTTTTTGATATCCCACATTACTTTTACTAATACTCCAAGACAATGAACATATTAATTATTCCTTCCTTCTCCTATTTTCCCCATAGCAACCCTATGAAGTGAGTTGGATTGAGAAAGAGTGTTTGATCTAAGGTCGCCCAGCTGGCTTCCATGGCTAAGACAAGTTTCCTACTTTCTAAGCCCGTGCCTTAGATCATGGCATGTTGCTTTTTTAGCAATCTGATGTCTACAGAAGACATTAATTATTGGGTTACTTAGATGGGGGAAAAGTCAGATGCTGGAATTTTTTGGATTTAGAGAATTTGCTTCAATATAGTAAAATTGGTCATAAACTAGTGAGTTACAGAAATTATTATTTAAATTTACTTTATGTAACTTTGGATATGTATCATTGTTGCTTGTGCAGAACTGATTGAATTAATGGCTGTAATGGGAATAATCTGCCCTATGGATTTGACATAGATGGCATTACAATATGAGGCATCTGAATATAGAACTAGATTTGGAACCAGCTCAATTTGGAAAACTGTAGCTCTACATAAGGAAGAGGGTGATGATTGTCTCCATATATGTTTAATATGTACAATAAATACTTGATAATAATAAGAATGGGAGTGACAGCTAGAATCAAAATTGAGAGTCAAAACAGTGAAACATGCAGATATGCAACTTGGTTAGATAAACAAAGAAGTTTTAGAATAGCTTTTTATGGAAATAGAAAACAAAACTATAAATTAATATTAAATATTAAAATATGAAACCGCATGCTAAATGAATTTGAAATTGACAGTAAAGAAGTAAAAGTGATAGGTAGTTTTGCTTTCCTTGTTTTAAAGGCAGACTTAGGCAAGATTATGAAGGACAAGGTCATTTCTGTGACAAATAAAAATTGGAAATGTTAAAGCAATGTGTTTCTATTGGTGATAGTGTGTTTTGAGAACTGAAGACTGAAAATCCCAAAAAGAAGCAGGTGTCTTTGAAGTATGAATTTAGAGGCAGATACTTAGTATCATGGATTGCAAAAAGCATATCCATCAATTCTGGACTAAATAAAGACTGATTATTTGAGGTAATGTAATTCAAACATTGAACAGATGATGCAAGCAGAAGATGGACTTGAAGAGGATTCTGTTTGGCAGGTTTATGGGAAGAAGGAAAAAGGATAAAGCAACTAGTAAAATTGATGAACAAAAACAACGAAATTGCTGTTATGTCTTTGAAAGAACTGTAAATTAATGTTAGAGACAAGTTAAGATAAAGAATGTTTGTCTATACAATCACCATGCTTCCAGCCCAAGTCAATGGTATCTAACTAAAATAATTATGTATAAGAGCAACCAGCATTTTAACTGAATAGACTAAAAAAAGCATAACTGACTAATTTCCAAATATTATCAAACTTATCTAAATGGATCCTTTGACTATAGTAATGTTAAAGGTAAAGATGTCTCTGCGGATTTTATACTGCTAATCATTGATACCAAAGAGGGCAGTGCTCATCTCTGTTTCAAGGCCATTGAGCAAGTGCTCTTCAAAGACATTTCCACAGTCATATGGCCAGCAATGATATCATGGAGCTCTGTTATCTTCCCATTGAAATGGTACCTATGTATCTACTTGCATTAAAGTTTTCAACTGCTAGATTGACAGGATCTGGGGCAAGGATGAGACCTCATCCCATTGCATGATGTTCAGGTCTCAAACCTGGTCTGCTGGCTTTCCAGATTACAAGCCCAGCGTCTTAACCACTTTGCGATTATTTTGTGGATGTTATAACCCTGTACCATGAGGATGAAGTTTGTCAATAAACATTTATACTATCACTTTTGATTTTAGCATGGGCAGTTGCTATGGACACTTTTGCAAATAAGATTTTGTTAATGAGTTGTTAGTTCTTGGCTGTAAAAATAAACTTTGTCACATTGTTTAACCACTTCACACGTCATTCATTTCTGAAATTTAAAGACCCACTACTTTCTACTCTTTGAAGAAGGTTGGATATATTTTAATAGTATTTTAAATAATCAGACTATAGTTTATCAGCTCTTAATGAAATTAAGAGCCCTCATAATAAAAATCAATAAAATATAGAATTGAAATTTAAAAATTTCACCGCCCTGAGTCCCTTTGGGGAGAGGGAGCGGTCTACAAATTAAACTGATTGATTGAATGAAAAAAGTAGAATTCTTATAACAGTATGAAAATCTTCCAAAGGAACTTTACTGTTCTGTGATGTACTTCATGATAGAAATGACAGTTTAATTTTATTGATTTGCTTTGATGTTGCAGCATAGTGGTTATTGTAGGAAGAATGCCAAGGAAAGCATTTAGGTAACTGCTTTTATAATTCATTGATTTTAAAGTCAATAAATAAAGTAAAAACCTACAGAATAAGTCAGCTACTTCCTTGTCTCCATATTTTTCAGGCTTGAACATTTTCAAATTAACCTCAAATTAATCTTTGTCCCCCTAGGTGAATATGCCCAGTACTAAATTGTGACAATATTTGATTAATTTGCAAACCTGTACTCAGATTCTAGAAGAGTATATAATAACATTTACCATATTTTTCAGAATATAAAACGCACTGGAGTATAAGATGCACCCAGGTTTTGAAGAGGCAATTTTTTTTAAAAAGTATGTAGGTAGATAGAGGGATAGAGAGGGAGAGAAAGAGAAAGAAATACAGTAGGTAGGGAGAGAGAGTAGGTAGGTAGGAAGGTAGGTAGAGGGAGGGAGAGAGAGAGAGAAAAAGAATTACAGTAGGTAGGTAGGGAGAGAGAGAGTGTAGGTAGGTAGGTAGGTAGGTAGGGAGAGGGATAGAGAGAGAAATAGAGATAGAGAGAAATACAGTAGATAGGTAGGGAGAGAGAGTAGGTAGGTAGGTAGATGTTTCCAGGTGTATTTACCCATGTGCTGGAGAAGGAAATCACTGACCACCTTTGGAACAAATCTTTGTTTCTGCAGGCATAGTACTTGACCAACGTAATTCTCATCAATCACTCTAACTAAACAGCGTTCCAAAAGGTGGGGGGAAATCCTTTTTGCGTTTTGCAAACCTCTCCCAAAGGTCCGTTTTTCGTGAAAATGGCCCCCTTTTTTTCAAATAAAAGGCATGAATAGCCTGGGGGGGGGGCTTGCAGAGTGCCCCTGGGGGGTGGGGGTTGAAAAATGAGCAAACAACCTGCACATTTATCGCGAAAATGGGCCGTTTTTTGGTCAAAAAAATTGCATACATAGCCTTATGGAGGCTTATAGAGTGCTGCTGTGGGCTGGGGGGCAAAAATGTCCTGGTTTTTGCTCATTTCTGTCCTCCCCAGCTCCCAGGAGGTCTCTGGAAGCCTCCATAAAGGTATGCATGTGGCCATTTTGGTGAAGGGACGGGGTATCAGGAGGTTTAAAAAAATGCTGTATTCGATGTATAAGACGCACCCAGATTTTCAGTCTCTTTTTAGAGGAAAAAAGGTGCATCTAATACTCCGAAAAATACAGTACATGAAAGAGGAATACTAATATTTTTTGAGGCCAAAATTGACATATTTAGGACTTCAAACATTGTCTTTCATAGCAGAAACTATACATTTCATTGGGTTATTAGGAATGGTAGGGGTTTTTATTGTTGAAGAACAATAAGTGCAGTTTGATTTATAAATTAGAAATAACAAATTAATGCCAGCAGTTTGTACATAAGAAAGATGGGATATGCACAATATATTTTTGGCATATATAAAAGAAGCTTCCTCTCCTAAGACTCTCTCTAACTTATTTAGAGTATTATCTCTGAGTATGAGCAGGCAAGAACCGCACTCAAAACAATATCTATATAATATAGACTCAAGCAACTGGATGCAGGAAATACTATTTAGCTTCCCATAATGGACAGTCAGGAATACATTTTGGCACCAGCTATGTATCTCACACAACTTAATACTTACAACCAGGGAAGGGCCTTTACCTTAGTCTGATGTAATGTATTACCTTCAGCACTCCTAGCTGGAAGATACAAACTCTTTTCAAGTATGTTCTTGTGACTCAGGG
This sequence comes from Rhabdophis nuchalis, assembly GCA_039707465.1. Lineage (NCBI taxonomy): Eukaryota > Metazoa > Chordata > Lepidosauria > Squamata > Natricidae > Rhabdophis > Rhabdophis nuchalis. The sequence goes on along the minus strand of CM077644.1, from coordinate 114,119,481 downwards.
CATGTAAAAACAACTGAATATTTCTTTTGTATTGCAAGTTTTACACTATCCCAAAATTCTCTAATTGCCCCACTTCTGGTTAGTAAAACAGGTTATAATGGCCAGCAATACAAGCAATTCTTATTATATTAATCTTGAAATAATATATAAGATTGCCAGGTTCTGTGCAGTGGCAGACAAAATTATATAAAGAATAATTAAGAGTAATTGAACTTGTTTGAGCAAGGAGTAGTTCTGCCGCAGCATTACCCACTGGTCATTTTTTAAATCTTAGATGCTATATTGTACCCTCTTCAGATTTGTTGCGGACTCTATAATCAAACATGAATTTTAGTGATAAGCCACTAGACTATCTGCCCTTAATCTTTCTTCTAACTATGTGAAGAATAAAGGATAAAGTAACTTGAAAAACAAGGTTATAGTTTCATATATGCTTTAATTTTTCAAGGATTTTGATTATGTCTGAAGTCAGATAGTTTAAAAAAAAGTCAGTGCTGCACATATTATTTCATTTTTATTTTACTATCATGCTTCACATTGAAATTTAGTCTCTTGGTTGTGTTTTGTAACAGGTGGTCAGAATGTTCCTTTTTATTTGCCTTTGAATGCAAATAAATGCTTATAGCTCTCAGTTCACATTTTATTTTTACGCGAAGACTGTGAAGATGGGTGTTGACATGTAGATGTGTTAAAACTTCTGTCTTGCCCAGGCTTGTCCAGCTGCAGCTGTTGTTGCTAGATTATAACTCCTTAATAATCTCTCTTTATATGGGGCACATGCCAGTTTGGATATAACAACTTCAATTTGTTAAATTATATTTGACAATAAATTAATAAACTTGCATATTAACCTGGTGCTGAAATTTTGGGAGCGGGGTGCCTTAGAGTGAATTTTGACTCCTGACAAATGCCTGAAGCTTTCTTTGCAAGATTTTCAGAAGTGACTAGCCTTTCTAGGGATGAGAAAGAGTGATTAGCCCAAAGTCACTCAGTTGACTTCCAGCCTGATGGCTTAACCATTATACCAAATTGGTTATCTCAGAAATCAAACTAGGTCATAATATGGCTGTTTTGGTTAATAGTGTGGTATGAAGTTAGTCATTGTACTGTGCAAAATATAACTTTGGAAAGGGATGAGTTATCTAATTATCCTATCCTTGAAACGTGGAAGAGGGGAAAAAGAAAGGGACATTGGAGATATTCTGGTGTTTCTGTCCAGTTTGAGCTTTGGACCACTCACTGTTTTTTTCAGCCCCCATAGATAACAGAAAAAAAAAGTTGTTCATTCCTCATTTATGGCTTAACTTGCTATATGAACCCTTCATGATGCAGCTTACTCTGTTAACAGTATTAGGCAGGTCATAACTTAATGCAGTATTGTGGTCCTTCTTTTACATCTGTAGTTGTAGTTGTAGATATAGCTAGCATTTGTGAAAAGAAAATAGGAAAAGTGTACCTATAGGTAGTCCTTGACTTATGACTATAATTGACCCTGGAATCTTGGTCATTGAGTGAAGCAGTCATTAAGCTTTGTTCAACAGCTACAATCCCAGGACTCCTGATTTTGGTCATTAAGCAGTTACACGGGTTATTAAGCAGACAAGGATGCCTCAGGGGGAGAGGTCCCTGGGAGGCTCCACTTAGGAGCAGAAAATCCTTCCTGCTAAAATCCAAGCAGAATTTTCAAACTGTGAGAGACACTCATGCATAACCTGGCCCAGGCCTCCCAGGGTTTCTCTCACCCTCCTAAAAGATGCTGCACTCCTTATTGTGCTGCCCCTCTATTTTCTGTTTGGGTTTTAGCTCCATAGTCTTTAGGGGCTGGTTGAAGGATGTCAATTCCTCTGTGTGCAGAAGAGAATGCCTTTGGTGCAGAAGCAGATGTCCATTTCTGCATGCTGCTGGAAGGAAATCAGCTCTTCTTCACACCTAAAAATGAGATGTATGCAGAAACAGAGTTCAGGTCACCAGGATCTGCATTCGATTTCTCCATCCTGCTGAAGGAGTTCAGCTGCCCTTGGCAGACAACTTGTTTTAACTTTCATTAGTTGTTTTAACTTTCATGGGAACTGGCACAGTCTAATGTTTTGCATGTCTTGACAGAACACAATGTAAATAACAAGTCTAAAACAACCTGATCTCAATATTTTATTTAATAGTTTAAATTCGGACAACTTTAATCAAGTTTAAATATAAATAAATAAATAAATATAATATAATATAATAGTATAGTATAGTATAGTATAGTATAGTATAGTATAGTATAGTATAGTATAGTATAGTATAGTATAGTATATAATTAATAAATCTCTGTTCCAACACAAAATTGTCACTAAATCAGTATTCAAATATATTTTAATAACTAAACAAATCATTAAAGTTTATGATGCTTTATATAAAATAGAGTTTAATTGCTAGAATAATGGTGGTAAATTAATTAGTCATAGTTAATAAAGGCATTTGCTCCAGGAGTGAAAAAAATGCATAATTCTAAAAATATTTTTCAGTTTGTTAATCATGTTTAGCTGAGGATTAAAGTAGCTCTTGACCAATCCAAGCTACTGACTGAAGATAAAAAACACTATTTCAATAAAGTTGTATGAAATGGTATCATTTACTGGCTATTTCAAATACAGTTTTGCCCTTTATAGTAACTTCACTTGCTTGGCATGCTGATTGACAATTCAAAATGCTCATTGTTGTTTTGAAAAAGTTTTATTGGTTTTTACAAAAAAAAATTTTTTTTTAAAAATAAGGAAAAAGGTATAAGGTAATACAAAGATATTTTGAGGACATCTATGTTGGAGGTGTCGGCCCCCTCCGAGGCTTCTTACAAAAAAAAAAAAGATAAGATAATACAAATCATTTTTCATTTCCCTACAAAGTGGAAAGAGATACAAATATATCAGATTATATTCATGCAATCAATCATTAATTCTGTAAACATCCAAATAGCAGTTACCCTATATAGAAAAAAGTCATTTGTGAGATCTAAGTCTTTTAGCAATTGTATCTTCCTCTCCCTGACCTCCAGTGGGCGGAGCTGTGGCCCCCTCTGCTCCCCCATTTTCATCCTCCAGGATTGGGGAATGTTTTTTAAGAAAGGCTTCCGCCTCTGCAATTGTTTTAATTCTTACTCTCCCCCCCCCCTCCCAGAACACTAACATTCCCTCTGGCATCAACCACTTGAACCACACCCCCTTTTTATATAATCTTTTTGATAAGGAATATTTCCTCCTTATTTCTCTAATCTTTTTCGGGATCTGTTTCAAGATGGCAATCTCAGTCTGTTGGTATATTAAGGGACCGTATCTTTGTGCTCTCAGGATCCTATCCCTCGTTGACCTTCTTACAAATTTAATATGTATCTCTGTGGGTACCTCATTTATTCTAGCATATGCTAATTCTATAAATCAAATCGATGTCCCCCCAAATATCCTCTTTGCTCTGTTTAGTGTAATCTGCTAACATCGTACACATTAAATCTTTCAAATCTTCAGAAGCAACTTCAGGAACATTTTGAAACCTTAAAAAGTAAGATATCCTTTCAAAATCCATCCTAGACATATGACTAGCTAAATCCACAATTTGCCTTTGAGAGTTTTTTATCTCTCCCCTCATCTCAGCCGTCCCCCCCTCCAATCCATCAATTCTTTGTTTATTTTCCATTAGTGCTTTCTGTGTCTCCAAAAGTTCCAATTTTGAGCTGACATTGTCTTTCCGGATTTCTTTTATTTCTTTCATAATATTTTGAAGAGTTTCCTCTATTGCTGATAACTGTGTAGCTTCCACCTCTGTTTCTTTAGATAACATTGAAGTAATCTTGGCTTGATGTGGCTGCTTTTTTGAAGCCATAATGAAAGTATTAAGTTCTTGTCACTAATATGGCGTCTGTTGGAGAGGTAGTCCGTGAGGTGAAGACAGAGCAAAAGTCAATATCCAAATTCAAAGTTCAATTTGCTTGCAGTCCAGAGAGAGAACAATTTTAAAAGCAATCAAATAAAAAGAAAGAAGGCACATCTGGGAAAGGTCCTAATAGTCAATTAAATCAATCCACTGTTAAGGAGTTCAGTCCCAAAGACGAGGGAGTGTCAGCAAATTTCCAAAGTGAACATTTCCTGCTGAGAACAAAGGAACGCAATCTTCCCCGCCCCTCTGAAAACCGCAGAGATCTAGTGAAAGTTATTTTAGTTGTTGCCAGACAGAGATACAAAGTATCATTGAAATTCTTAAAGGACTTTCACTTGTAGTTTAAAAATCGGATGTTGATTCTTCCACCTCCCCAAGCTTGGGGAACATTTCAAAACGCTGCTTTGTTTTCCTTCCGAGGAGGGGTTTTACAAACTCCCTCCTCCTTCTTCTTTTAAAATGAAAGTTGAAAGCATTAAATGAAAGTCACTCACAATCCACTCTGTAGCCATGAGCCTCGGCGTTGCCTCCAGCCCTTGGCTTTCAGCCCGTCTTGAATCTCAGCAGCTGTTCCGGCTCTCCATCGGCGAAGGGGACGAAAGAGGAACTCACCCCCCCGCGACTTGTTCTCCTGCGCCTAGGTCAAAGCGGGAGCCACCCCCCCGACCGCCGTCGAGGTGGGGGGTCTCACCGCAAGCCGCCCGTGCAGCAGGGGCACTTTACAAGAGCCCCCTGCCCCCGAAGGGGCCGCAGAAGCAACCAAGCGGCGGACGAGCACAAAACCCGACCGTCGCCTCCGGCCAACCGGAAGGAAGTCCAAAATGCTCATTGTTGAAACTGATGAATAATTCTGGCTAGTATCCCTTGGCTTTGGGAGAAGTATACCAACTACTGAAATCATGTTAACTATTTAATCACTAATTGTTCTATTTGATTGCGTTCTTTAAAATGTAGTTAAAACTTGAAAAATTAAGTGCATTAAAAACATTTTTTTCTCCAGCACTGACATCTTTTCCAGAATCTTTTTCAATTTGATATATTAAAGGAAGGATAAGGTATTGGTATTTGTGTGCATCGGCAATGCAAATACTATAATCATTTCCCATCCTCTGGTCTCCAAGTATATATGACTAAAGAAATATACTTGAACAGACTAGAAAACAACCTTGAAATATTAATGCTGCATTTTAAAAGGCAAACCTTCTTAAGCTTGTTTGATAGGCAGCTTATGCCCCTTCACTGTTTGAAGCCATATCCTTTGGCACAAATCAATAAAATCCATGTGTTTCAACAAAATTATCTTATTTTTTAGCAAATAGTAAAGCTACACTAATGACTTCTATTGCGGAATACATATTGGTTATCTAGGGAATAATGGGAGCAACATAAGCCTAATAATCAGTAAATTTAATTTGAGGATGCTTCAGAATATATTCCTTCATTATTATTATTTTTTGTAACTATTGCTTTTTTAGAGCAGTCAACATCATCAGAATCTAAACCCTAGTTTTATAGGCATTGTTCCATACAAAACTCTTACAGTAGTGGAGTTAATAGATTTGGGCTTGAAGCCAGGAGACAGATGGGCTGTCCTTTATATGATGATCATTGGCTAGAAATAAAAGGGGATGGATGGCCAGTCATCATTTTACTCATGGTTGGATACTTAACAATTGAGAGTTTGGAAGAGTTTATGTTCAAGACAGTGCAAACAGATGGAATTATGAATATTAACTGTAAGGTCCAAAATTTTCATCTTATTATGAAAAATGTTCTCAGTTCTAATACAGTGCAATGGCTGAACATCCCCCCCCCCCCAAAAAAAATGTAATGCTGCAGATTACTACAATCACATCAATTTTTGTGTAAGAAGCAGACTGGCATTCTACAACTCCTAGATTTAGATAAGGAGGCCTGTATTTCTGACACTGAATTCCTGATAGCAGAACAAAAGACTTGTGCATAAGCTAAAATTTTAATATGTAATGCTCCAATTGTTCAGGATCAGCAGGATACTATATTGAAGCAGTTAATGCTTGTGAAGCTCATCTTGAAAACCATCAAAATACACCAACACTATTTTCTTCTTTAGGTGTTTTTCATTATTATGTATGAGTAAACAACTTGACTTTAAAATGTTTGGGATTGAATTCCCCATAATAATTGACAGTTGATCTTGCTATTTAGTGTTTCTGAGAGTTGCAAAGCAAAATAATTGAAATTGGCGTGAATTAAAATGGAGGTAAATAAGACATATAAAAGTTGTGTTTTCTGTGGAAGCTCTCCTCTACCAGAAATGGGTCAATTAATTTGAGTTGTTATATAGAGACAAGGTGTACTAGCTGGTTATTGTATGCAATCCTGAATTTCAGGATAATATTTGGAATGCCAGCCACAGGATGAGGCGATAATCTTGATGCAGTAGTGAGGAAAACCTTGGGAAAGAAGAAGTTACTCACTCTTAACATTTTTAGAATAAAATACTACTTTTGAAATTGTTAGGAATACTGAAAAAGTTAAGAGGACAAACTATCCCATCCAATAAGTAGCAGCATATTATTTAGTGAAGTATCATTGACTGTGGGGCAGCTTGCAGCCAGAGGCCACATTTGTCCAAAAATCATTTTTCTATTCACTAACAAGGAAAATCTAATATTTTTATGATGTTTTAACTCAACTAAGTTTATTTGGTATTTATAAAATACAAAATATTTACTATTTGGCATCCGTACTAAATTGCTGTACTTTCAGCTTAACAATTCATATTTCTTGTGCAAATTACTTAAACTTTTCTTTTTCTTGGGGTTTCCCAACTTTCCGAATATTAAATATTTAAGGGCTTTCCTTCAGTTTGAGGTTAGCTCTGGTTGCATTCTTAAAAGGTACTTCCCCTCTTTTCCCATAAGTTGGAGGAGGTTATAATTATATTCTTTAAAATATTTATTCCAGCATGCACAGGATCCATCATATTTGGAATAGCTCTGCTGCTATTACTTTATAGTTATGTAGTCTGTAACTTAAAGATACATCTTTCAATCTAGAACTAAAAAATGTATGTATCATTTATCTCTGCATGAGGAAGGACAATCGACAAGTATGTGGCTGAGGAATCTTGCTACTCTCCATTGCAGGAAAAACCCTTGTAAATGTCCTGCTAAATTGTCTGGTAATAGTTCAATGCTATTAGCCAAAGAGACTTATGGAGAAGAATAATGTTTCACTGCCCCTCTAAAATTTATTCAGATGGTATGCCAGTATTCCATGATGGCCAAAGTGTTGGACAGCTGGGAATCTCTAAGGTTTTTGCAGTCACTAATGATGTCGAAGTGTGGAAGTGTGCTTACTTCCACACTGTTCAGCATGATGTTTCCCGACATTGTTGAATGATGCTTTCCAAGATAGTGATTCTGGAACCAGATTCAGGTATGGAGGGTAAAGGAGTCAATGTGAGAAGGCTTAAAGCTATCACTGAAATGAAGAGAGACTTTCAAGAGACTTCCCCTTTGCTGATGACTTTGTTTTGAATTCTGGCTTAGAGCAAGTTATGTATGACTATCTTCTCCATGATTTGCAACAATTTTAAAGTTACTATCAACATCCAAAAGACTAAAGTTATGTGCCAGACTACTTCTCATGAATTGTACACAGAACCCAAATCACAATCAAAGGGCAGAAACTAGACAGTGGACAAGTTTAATTACCTTGGCAGTTTCCTCTTCCTAGGAGTGACCTTTGATGCAGAAATTAACTGCAATATAGTAAAGACAACTTCTGTGTTTGATAGATTGTGCTCCACTGGAGGGATTGGGCATCAAGAAATAGCTCAATAACAAAACGGAATATCTACAGAGCCATAGTTTATCCTTCTGCATGCCTGTGAAATGTGGACTGCAAGACTCAAACCATTTACAGTTGACTTGTTTTTGCTGGATATTAGGCATACGAACATGAATACCATCATTTCACACTCTACTGATGAGAGCACAGACCTGGTGGACAGGTCATGTTATTTATATGCCTGATGAGCACATACCCAATTCTCTGCTGGGTAGAGGGACACTGCTGAAGCAGGCACACTGCTGAAGCACAATATAAGCACGAACTGTGGAAGAAAAAGCCACCAGTGCAACAACTGCAGCACCTGCACTGTCTGCACAAAGACCCAGTAAAAAGCACACTATGAAACAGGACCTTGGATAGCTCCTCCTGAATGAGGTGTTTTTTCCCCTAACAGTACTGTAGACAGTGCAGATATCTGTACAATCAACTGGAGCTTTATATAGGTAGCTGTGTAAACATGTAGACACTAACCTCTCTGAAGGAGAGGGCTACCAGTTATAATAGTGTAGTATTATATGGCCCAAACATGTTGCAATTTATTACTTGTTCATCTCAGAGTCAGAAAGCAAACCCCATCATGTAGAAAAACAAGGTTTATCTAAGAGCGCTTGCAACATTTTGCCCATATAGGAAAAAAATGTGTGAACCTAAGTTTCCAAGATGTCCTGTTTTCAGTTGGCAACTTTATTATTATTATTATTATTATTAAATTTATACACCGCCCTTCTCCTTGTTAGGACCCAGGGCGGCGCACAGGCATTATATAAAACCATAAATACAATATACATCAATTAAAAATATATTAAATTAATTCACCCGTGCTAAAACCCGTTTATTAAGACCATAATCAAATTATAATTTATATTTAAAAGTCAGACGCGGGGGGGCTATCCTAGGCCGGCTTGTTGGAATAAGTACGTCTTAAGACGTTGGCGGAAGAGGCGGAGGTCCGAGGTAGTGCGAAGGTCGGGGGTAGGTCGTTCCAGAGGGCCGGGCCTGCCACAGAGAAGGCTCTTCCCCTGGGTGTCGCCAGCCGGCATCGCCCGGCCGACGGCACCCGGAGTAGGCCCGCTCTGTGGGAGCGGACCGGACGAAGGGATGTATGGGGCAGGAGGCGGTCTCGTATATAGCTAGGCCCCGAGCCATGGAGCGATTTAAAGATGGTGGTCAACACCTTGAAGCGCACTCGAAAGGCCACAGGCAGCCAGTGCAGCTCGCGCAGGAGAGGTGTTACGTGGGCTTGCCTAGAGGCACCCATAACCACCCGCGCGGCCGCATTCTGCACTAACTGCAGCTTTCGAGTGCACCTCAAGGGGAGCCCCATGTAGAGAGCGTTACAGTAATCCAGCCTAAATGTCACGAGCGCTTGAGTGACTGTGCGAAGGGCCCCCCGGTCTAGTAAGGGGCGCAACTGGCGTATCAGGCGAACCTGATAGAACGCCCCCCTGGCCACGGCCGCCACATGGTCCTCCATGGACAGCCGGGAATCCAGAAGGACGCCCAAGTTGCGCGCCCTCTCCACGGGGGCAAGATGTTCGCCCCCAATGGCCAGTGTTGGGTTTATCTGGCTAAACCGGGGTGCCGGAAACCACAGCCACTCGGTCTTGGACGGGTTGAGTTTGAGTTTGTTACTACCCATCCAGATCCGTACGGCCTCCAGACACCGGGACAGCACCTCGACGGCAACTTATTGCAAGGATATGGATTCATACTGAAAATCATTCAGATTCCATCAATGGAAGTAAACAGATTTTCCCCATAATTACTGTGGCAATGATAGTCTCATCAACGATCATCAAATGTTCATGGACTAGCCAGACACACATTTACGTAAAGGTAAAGTCACTAGGTTTTGATTTATTTCTGCACTGTGGGATGATGTCCTTCCCATCTTAGGCAAAAAGATTTAGAATCCTAGCTATGGTAAATATTTGTGTTTTTATTTATTCATAAAATATTTGATCTGTTAAAATAACATTGATTTAATTAAGTTTTTTAAATTGCTGGAGTGGTGAAACATGTTCCTCTTATGTACCTCTATGGACTCTTTTCTGAAAACAGATGCAAATAGAGAAGTGTGGAATAGTCCATGTGCATTTTATTAGTTAGAGACACTGATGGATTTATCTCAGAACCCCCAACCCCCGAAAGCAACCCAAGGACAATCTATAATTTCTTCAGAAAAAGAGAGGATTCCCAGTTTGTTAGCTGTGCCTATCTATAAAAAGAACTGAAGGGAGCAATCAGAACAGCATGTTCCAGGATATTACTTGTTTGCAGGCATTATTTAAATGCTGTCATAGTCCCACTCAGAGGAAATTTCAGAATTACGAGGACAATTAAAAAAGCATAATACTAATTGAAGAGTCATTTCTTTTGATAACGTAAGTGTATATGAAAAGCATGCTATGTCAATACTTCATATTAAAGGTAAAGTCTCATTCAAGTCAAGATCAGGTTTTATTATTTCATAGATAAACATTCCAGTAAGGTGGTTGGTTTTTTTGGCAACAACACAGAAGAGATTTGCCATTGCTTTCTTCCAGGATGAATACATTGTTCAAAATAGTAGATATAAACTTGATTTGAGAAATAATCTATTTTTGGAAGACACACATACATGCACACATATTTAAAGGGTGTGTTTCAGGGGGTCTGAAAATTTATTGCATGCACTTATGGAAGATAAATCTCTTTGGTGTCATAACACAAATCTTTTGTTACAATTGCCATTGCTTTAAGCTTGCTCATCAAACAAATGTACCGTGTTTCCCCGAAAATACAACAGGGTCTTACATTTTTTTGACCCACGAAATATGGTCTTGGGCGTATTAGAGGGGGAGGGCTTGTTATTTTATGGGTAAAAGGCACACCTTGCTTCTCCCTCCCCCCTCATTCCTCGCTGAAGGGTGGAGGGGAAGGGAAGCAGGCAGGCTGCCTTTACAATTGGGGTGGGGTGGACAGCCTTGGGCTGCAAGGCATGCCTTTTACTGCTGGTTAAAAAAAAACCTTCTCGTGAGTTGCTATTGTATCCAGGGAAGCCGCTGGTTTAAAAAAAACCTTTCTCGTGAGTTCCAGAAGTTTGATAGAACTCACAAGAAGGGTTTTTAAACTAGCGGCTTCCCTGGACACAATAGCAAGGAACGGAGCTTGAAAGGTAAAAGGCATGTCTCGCTTCTCCCCCACCCCCTTGCTAAAGGGAGGGCAGGGAAGGGAAGCAGGCAGGTTGCCTTTACACAATTGGGGTGGGGTGGACGGTGGGTTTTTTTCCGCACGAGGGAACAGGTGGGGGGGGGGTGATTGCATTGCTGGCCTGCCGCTGTTTTTTGCGGCAGGCTCTTTTTGCACTTAAATAGTTGGGGAGGCTTAGTTTCAGGGGGGCACTTATTGTGGTGCATGCTCTGAAAAGCTCATTGGGCTTATTAGCAGGGCATGTTGTACTTTTGGGGAAACACGGTACAACTTTTATAACATAATGGAGGCAGTCATACCGTTTGTCAATCCTATTTGAATTTTTTTCTTAAATTCATGTTCATTAAGAGAAAAAATGCTGAAGGGCTTATTCATTTGTGTTCATGTTTATTGCCTAAAATTGTGTGACTTCTCAATATTGGAAAACATGTATTAGAACAGAATATTTTCTACATATTTTTCTCACCTATAATAATTTTTTATGCAATGTGCAAGATTTGCTGTTAACTGTCTCTTTATCAACTATTCTGTTTTGCATTTGATAGCTATCATATTAAATCTCTGAGTATATGTAGCTATCAAGTAAAGGTTACTTCTGCAAGTGTGAATTTTCATGTTTAATTATTTTATTCCAGTCCAGATGTTAAGAAATAGCTGCTGAATACGATGTAAATAAAAAGAGTTATGATTATTTTTTAAAATGGGTAAATGAACATTCTTTTGGGAAATATCTCGATTGCTACTTGGCATCTTGATAATTGCTTCCTTCCCTGTATTTTGGGGGAAATGCATTTGTACTGTTTTTCTTAAAATTCTGGACTTAAAAAAGCAGCATACTCTTAATTATAACTCACCTGCTCAGTATAAACTACTCCAGAAAACCCCTTCATTTAGTTTGCGTCATTGTTGCTGAAATTCCAAATCAGGTGAGTAAGTGCCTGACACAGATCATACCTGACATGTTTACTGTAGTGTTGGCCTTTTTGGCATGGTGTGTTATGATTTCTGGCGCCAACTTCAAAACTTAGCTGCCCAGTTTGTCTATCTAAAATTTTCTAACCAGTAATTTAAGAACCTTAATTGATGGAGTGTAGTGAATCCTCTCTATATTTGACTGTTCCTTATTCATGTTAATTATAGTAAATTGTTTCAGGGATAAAATAAAGAACTGTCAGATTGTTAACAAATGCACATTTTCAGAATAAAAGCTTAGCTTTTAGACTTTGAATTTATAATTCAAAAAACGGTAACAAAAAGTCATATTGGATTTACTCTAGTAAGACATTCAATAAGCAAAAATGTTTTTTACAATTTAAGTTAAGTTACTAGTATTTTGAACAGAATAATAAACATTGGTATCTGGGAGATTTTTTTTAGACATAAGAGTTAGTAAGGATTTCTAGTTTTAAAATGTCATTAATAGATATTTAACTGTGAGACAAGTATATACCTGACGTATAACAGGAGCTGTGAGATTGTACATAAATATAAATGCTGATTCAACAAAGCACTGGTTTTGTTTTTGTTATGCAAATAACCCCAGTCAAGTGCGCTTTTGAGCTCATATCTTAAAGCAACTTGTCTAGCAGTTCTTTTGTGATCTGATTGACCTTATTTTGTGAATTATTTCAAGGTTTCCCCCTCACTGGGCAATAATCTTTTCAGGGTGCTTCTCAAGCTGCTGTTCTCCAGATGTTTAGAATATTTGCTTCTGTAAATCCTAACTATAGCCAAATTGGCTGACGATATCGGAATTTAAAACTTCAAGATATTAGAATAAATTGCTTTTATCCATTTTATCTGTTTGTGTGCTTTGTGTTTCTACACATGCCCTCTTTTTATATAAATTGGTCCTTAAATGTTATGTGCAAAGGTTCCAATTTGCCTTGAAAGTTCTAGGCAAGGTAAGAAAGAGAGAGCACAGAATGTACAGCAGTCTGAGTTCCCATTAGGTTATAATTTGCAAACATGCTATTGCATTAAATAGTCAACTCATTACTCAGCATTTGTTTGCCTAAGCTTATGCTGTTAACGTGACCATATCAAGATGCAATATCTTTTCATAACTTGTTAGATTTCTATACTTGTAAACTGAGTTGTTTCTGAAAAATGCTGAAGAACGAGGCCAAATGCAGAAGTCTCTAATAATTTAACAAATGTCTAAACAAGTTTTAATATAAAAGTTTCATGGTTAAGATCAACAAGTCTCTGTGCTGTGCCCTGCCTTTCTGACTTCTTCACTGTTGCCCATAATAGTGCCTCTGGCTGGGATTCAGCTGTTAAAAAAAGAAAAAAGAAAAAAAAATCTCTCGGATTCTAAGCATGTTGTGGAACATTGCACAAGTCTGACGATTTATTGGGGCAGGTTGCAAACAGTTGTATCTGTTTTGACATGTCTTATGATATACACTTATGGACAAGAATTTAAGCAAATAATTTGTACCATACCCTATTTTAACACAATTCTGATTTGAAAAAGTCAGCTGCATATTATAATTTTGCATCTAAGTAGGCTTAACTTTATTGTGAGAGTAAATATCACTTTGGTCACAGAAATATGCCAGCTGCTGTGGCCTAGAAGTGGAGCTTTCGCCTCCCAATCAGGAGGTTGTAAGTTCAATCCTAGGTAGAGGCAGATGTAAGGTTTCCTGCTTGGGACCCTTCCAACTCTGTAAACTAATTTAAGTTTTATCATTTACTTCTTAATTATACGTTAATATATTTTCAGTGTCTACTTAATCTGTATCTTAATACTTAACATCTTAGGGAGATTATTTAATTGTCACACAACTTACATTGAATAAAATAATATAAGATTTCTACTAAGTGAAAGAGTTGTAGAAATATGTTTAGCAGCCTCCTAAAGCAAAATCTCAAAACTCTGACTTTAAGTTAATGTTTAAAAAAATATAAAATATTATTTGAATTGTTTAAATGGTTATGAAAAGGGTTCACAATATTACATCAAACAATTCTATTTACAGATGTACTTATTGCACACGGTATATATTTTGCATGCTGAGTAGTATGAACCTAATACCAAGGTGAGATAAAAATAGTAAAGGTGTGATTTTGGAGCTATAAATATACAGTGCTGTATAACTATAGCATTATCTCTTTCTGATGCTTGTGTGTGTGCGTGCATGTACACACAGACACATTCAGTGAGAGAGAGAGAGCTAAGATCAACATTCCTTATTTTTGAATGATGTGATGTGAAGACTTCTACTTGACTTGGAAAAGATGTTTTCTGCTATATTATGTAAAAGGGAAGAAATACTAAGGATTTTTTTGTCTAAAACACGAATGAAATATTTGATTTTTTTCCTCTTAAGAACTCCAAAACAGTATTTGATTTTTTTTTAATTTCGTGTAAACATTTGAATAATGTAAACAATAGCAATTGGTCACAAGAAGAAATGCTGCTTACATAATTAAATGGAAACCCCATCTCATTTGATAGTTTCTTGGGACAGTGAAGCAATCAGATCTTACTATATATACTGTAAAACGTGGCCCACCCTATTAACCTTTCAGAGAACTGTGAAGATCTGGCTCTTTATCCAGGCTTTGGGCTAGGATAGACGTGAATCCAGCAAATGTAATAATATGGGAGTCATGTGATATTGTGGCACTGTAGTTGAGATATGTGGTGTTGTGAGTTTGTTTTGTTTTATTTATTCTGTTATTTAATTTTTGTGAGAATTAAATTGTATTCAATTTAATTTATATTTCTTATTTTTAATTATATTTAATTCTGGGTTTTTTATCTTGCCATACAAACTTGGAAATATCTTTTTGCCACTGTTTAAATGGTACATTAGTTCTCTAAAATACTGAAATATCATCCTAGATAAGACATTCATCTTAATTATAGACGTTTTATACAAAGACAATAGTTAGAATTTGTCACCTCAATAAATCTTTTTGATGTCATTGCATAATAGAGCGTTGGTACTTACCTGATACGCCTCTTCTAATAAGGTGGGAGATAGCATCCATGTATGGGTTCAACCTATCCACACTCTGATTGGACTGAGTCTGTTTACTAATTAATTAGCTGTAAACATTCACAGTGCAGGGAGGAAAAAGTATGTGAGCCCCTAGCCTAATGACGTCTCCAAGAGCTAATTGGAACCAGGAGTGAGCCAACCTTGACGCCAATCAGTGTGATGATATTGGATGTGTTGCTGACAGCTGTCTTGCCCTTTAAAAACACACACCTGTTTTGGGTTTACTGGTTTCAAGAAGCACTGTCTGAAAAGAGCTCTCAGAAGACCTACGATCAAGAATTGTTGACTTGCATGAAGCTGGACAGGGTTACAAAAGTATCTCCAAAAGCCTTGATGTTCATATATCCACGGTAAGACAGACTGTCTACAAATGAAGAAAGTTTAGCACTGTTGCTACTCTCCTAGGCGTGGTCATCCTGTAAAAATGACTGCAAGAACGCAGTGCAGAATGCTTCATGAGGTAAAGAAGAATCCTAGAGTGTCAGCTAAAGACCTACAGAAGTCCCTGGCACAAGCTAACATTTTTGTTGACACATCTACAATAAGGAAAACATTAAACAAGAATGGAGTACATGGGAGGACACCACGGAGGAAGCCATTGCTGTCCCAAAAAAAATATTGCAGCACATTTGAAGTTTGCAAAAGAGCACCTATGTTCCACAGCACTACTGGCAAAATATACTGTGGACAGATGAAACCAAAAGTGAGTTGTTTGGGAAGAACACACAACACTATGTGTGGAGAAAAAAAGGCACAGCACACCAACAGCAAAACCTCATCCCCACTGTAAAACATGGCAGAGGGAGCATCATGGTTTGGGGCTGCTTTGCTGCCTCAGGGTCTGGACGGATTGTTGTCATTGATGGGAACATGAATTCCAGAGTTTATCAAGACATTTTGCAGGAAAACGTACGACCATCTGTCCGCCAACTGAAGCACCACAGAGGATGGGTGATGCAACAGGACAATGACCCAAAGCATACAAGTAATTCAACAAAAAAATGGCTTCAACAGCACAGAATACGCCTTCTGGAGTGGCCCAGTCAGAGTCCTGACCTCAACCCAATTGAAATGCTGTGGCATGACCTTAAGAGAGCGATTCACCCCAGACATCCCAGGAATATTGCTACACTGAAACAGTTTTGTGAAGAGGAGTGGTCCAAAATTACTCCAGATCGTTGTGCAGGTCTGATCTGCAACTACAGGAAACGTTTGGTTGAGGTTATTGCTGCCAAAGGAGGGTCAACCAGGTATTAAGTCCACAGGTTCACATACTTTTTCCTCCCTGCACTGTGAATGTTATGTTCAATTAAACCATGGCAACATCTAATGTTTGTGTAGTATTATTTTAAGCAGACTGTGTTCGTTTATTGTTGTGACTTACATGAAGTTCAGAGCACATTTTATGACCAATTCATGCAAAACTCCACGTACTCCCAAGGGGTTCACATACTTTTTCTTGCAACTGTACATACACACGCTTTGACTATGTATTTTTACAGTTCCATGGAGCATTCATTTAAAAATGTTAGAATTCTTTTAAAAATTAATTGGGTCAAAACATGGTTGGAACTATAATTCAGGACATGCAGGAACACCAGATGGTTCCGTTTTTAAAAGTGACTTATTCTTTCTAAGTTGCTGTCCAATTTTGCCTTGCTTTGTCCTTTAAGATCTGCCTGTTGGATAAGGCCATTTTACTAAAGTGCTGTAGAAACTGGAGGACTCACCCCCTCCCAAAATTATTTGCAAGCTCTTGTTTAGTTCTTTGTTATAACTTTGCAAAAGCATTAAAAACAAATGGGTAGATTTTATTGGCCAATTAACTAGAGTCCCCTCCAAAATTTAGGTTAGAAGAGATCAGCTTTACCCAGGATGATATCCTACCAGATGTTTTAGAACGGCAGTCTTTTCTCATCTTTTGGAATTGGAAGATCCTTTAGAATTGCCCAATTGCATTTCAGAGCTTAACTGAGAACCTGGAGCTACAAGGGAGTTTGCTACTGTCCATTATTTTATGCAGGTTTTTTTTAAATAGCTGTATTAGTTTGGGAATTTCTTGTTAAAGACAAAAGGATCTGTCATCCAGATATTATGAGAGACCGTAGCTTTGAACAAAAGATTTTGTTTCCATAAATTCTTGAAGGACTAATTTAGGGTTCTTGCTTACAGATAGTTTGTTTAATTTTAAAATTACAGAAATTACCCATATGTCATCTTGTTTTTGGTTTTCTTTCTGTGAAACCATTTGTGGTTTGCAAATGCTAATGGATCTTTTAAAAACAAATTATATACTACCTGTCTCTTTTTTCATTAATGCTAATGCAGAAAAAAAATTAAGTGGACACGCATTGTTTAAAGATAATTTAAAGATGGGTTAAAGTAGTTCAGATGATGCAGAATATTACATCAGGAACAATATTAGTGATTATATATGTGGAAATACTGTCATTTTCTGTTTGTTATTCAGCTTGTCTTTTTTTTAGCGTAATTTAAGCTATCGGTATTTCCCCAATCAGGGTGCCTATAGAAATTTCCTATACTTCTCAGCAATCAATATGGTGGCTAGCAATTCTGACCTTTGAAGTCCATTGTTTCTGGTTTGGGGATAGCTGGTGTGAGTACTGACCTTTAGACCCTGAATGTTTTGAGACTAGCTTATCAGAAGGATTGCCTGAATCCATTAGAGTCAGCCTTGGCTTTATAATTAATACATGAGGTCCTGCCCTTTGACTCATTGATAAAGGGAGATTTGCAAGGCTGTTTTGTAATCATAGACTGCCTTCTTCACTCAAAATTAAAGAGCTGTTGCTTTGAAAATTTCAGATATACATTTATCTATTTATTTCACTGTACTTCTTACTAATTGCTCTGATAAATATTGTCATCTTTTTAAGATGTGTATAATATGACTTTAAATTGATGATGTCTATTATGTTTTATGATTAATTGAAATACTATGCATTTAATTGAGGGGGAAGCATAATCGTTCCTTGAAATATTGTTTATTAATTCATTAGGCGGCAGCATTATAAACTATTTGTCTGGGAATAGGTTCCTTTAAATTCAGCAGAATGTACTCCTGAGTAGACATCAATCATATTACATAAATTGTAAATTCCTCCAGTGGCACATTCAGTAGCACTAAATCAGAGGTCATGGTTTAGAGGTTTGTTTTCAATTACAAGAGAGGAAAATTTGTATCTTGCTAGTTAAGGTGTCCTAGTTAAATATTAAATAGTATAGTATCTATTTTATCAAAATGTTTAAGGCATTTCAATATAAATCAAGTTTGTTTTTCCTCTGTGAATACGTTTTACATCCCTATCGCAAAAATTATATAAATCCGAAAAGACTTGACAAACCTAAAAATAGAGCTGTTGGAAACACAAAAAAGTACAATGGACAACAAACAAAAAATCGAGGCGTTAGAAGGAGGATCCGCTGAGATGAGGGAAGAGATAAAGGAAATTCGGAAGGAAAGCTCAGAACTAGGAGGTTATATAACAAAAATAGAATTTGAAAGAATGTCTTTTTTTCTCAGGTTCCAGAACGTACCAGAGATAGAGGGTGAAGATCTTAAAGATCTTATGAGCGCAATTTTAGCAGATTATATTAAAAGAAATAAAGAACAACTCTAGTGGGATATAGACCTGGTTTATAGAATTAACTCAGCATGTGCTAGAATAAATAATGTACCAAGAGAGGTTCATATTAAATTTCTAAGGAGGTCCACAAGGGATGAGATATTGAGGGCCCAGAGGGGAGGGCCCTTGAAGTATCAAGAAAATGAAATTACCATTTTGAAACAAATTCCCCCCAAAAATTAGAGAAATAAGAAGGAAATATTCCTTCTTGTCCAAAAAATTATATAAAAAAGGAGTTTGGTTCAAATGGTTACTGCCAGAAGGAATGTTCGTCTTCTGAGAGGGAGGTAGAATCAGAGTTAAAACATTAGGAGAGGCGGAGGCCTTTCTTCAAAAACACTCTTCACTCCTAGGGGACGAGGATGAGGGAACGGGGGGCCATGGCCCCGCCCGTCGACGGGAAGGGAGACAAAGAATCAATAGCAAAAAGACTTAGATCTCAAAAATGATTTTATTTGAAATTTTTACTGTGATTGTTGAAATTAGATGGCAATGAAAAACACGATTGAATGTATGAATTATACAATGTAAAATATATGTATGTTTGTCCTTTACTTTTTAAAAAAAAAATTGTACCGTATTTATTCGAGTATAACGCGCACACGTGTATAACGCGCACCCCCTAATTTTCGATTAAAAATCGGTATAAAATTTTGTTTCACTTTTTCTCGGCTCAGACCAAGCATTGTAAGTGACAAACGTGCGACCATGATAAAAATCGTTTATAACGCGCACCCTCGTTTATAACGCGCACCCAAACTTTGAGTTCTTTTTTTGGTAGAAAATTTTGCGCGTTATACTCGAATAAATACGGTATTTGTATGAAGTTTTGGGAGGACCACCACCTCCGACATGGAAGCTACTAAAATGTCATATTCACCCTATATCCCTTTTCCTATGTATATTTTCAAAAACCAATAAATTGCTTTTTCAAAAAAGAAAAAAAAAGAAATGGAAATACTCCTGTATAATAAATGTGTAAATGATAACGGCTTTGTAAGTTTAAGCAACAAAATATGGTACTGTTCTAATTGCTTGTTGAATCTGCCATAATGTTTGCAGTTGTATAGTTACAACAATAGAAAAAGCCCTGAATAATGTGCGGGATAAAAGGAAAAGTTATACAATGCTCACATACTAGAGTGGTTATCTACTGCAACTTGTTCCTCTATTGACAGGTATTCTGGTCTCCATTATTAAAACAAATAAAGGAGAAAATTCTCCTACCATAATTCTTATATCGCCAGCTCCTTGATTTATAATGCGTACTGTTAAATGATTGTAATTTTTTTTAAAAAATAAGACATACCCATTAACATTTCAAGAGGTTTCTTCTTCTTCAAGGAGTCTAATGATTTCATTTTCTTGACTATGTTACAGACTCCCAAGAAATGGCCAGATAAAAGATTACATAGATATTAATTGAGAAAACTAAGATTAATATCAGAATGGATTTCAATAATCTTTTTACAAATTCTATTTTTTCTATTTCCTCAGTAACAGATGAAGATACTGTAAAGAGATATTTTGCCAAGTTTGAAGAAAAGTTTTTCCAAACTTGTGAGAAGGAGCTTGCCAAAATCAACACATTTTATTCAGGTAAGACATCTTTTGGTCCATCAGATTCCTAAGAGGCAATTGCCATATCAAGGCCATACCATCTTTTGCAATAGTTCTTATCTTACCCTATTTAAGAAGCTCCTTTTAATCTGCCCGGAACAAGGCAAGAATATACAGTAGAAGAAACTAAGCTCCCAATCCTAATTTATTTAGCCAAAGCATATTTTAAATTAGCCAGAATTTTCCTAAAGTCTAATATTATAATGTATTTAGTATAAAACTGATTTTCTGGTTATGGTACGGTGCGTCTTATAGTGCAAAAAATACAGTACATTTCCATTATATCATTTAAAGTTGTATGTTTATAAGATACTTAACTGGACACACTTGCATTATTCATTATGAATTAATTATCCCCATCCACATTGTAGTTAAATGAACTACACTCTCCCCAACATCATTTTGTAGAGGAAAATAACCCCATCAAATGACAGCTGGATTTTCTTTATTTCAGCATCCATCTGTGCTATAAAATACTAGCTGTTGACCTGCTCCTTTGGGAGAAGAGCAACATGATCTGTGTTATTTATGTTGAGCTTACTTAATCTATATAAATAAAAATGTAAAATAGTTTGTACGAATCCACTAATCTCAAAAACTACTGGGCTGATTTACCTCAATTTTTCACACAATGTTCACAAGGACTTCCGATAATAGAATACCTAATCATTTTGTGCCTAGCACACGTGTGTCATGTGCAAGGTACACAAATGTAAAATGTACCCACTGATCAGGTTTTCACCTCCCTGTAACTCCTCCCACCAGGCAACAGTCATTTCCTCAGCCACTACGGAGGCCTCTTAGGGCCAAAAAGGCACTGGGATAGCAAACTCCCAGGTGGCCCATAGAGAGAGAGAAAGGGAGAAATACAGTTTAATGAAAAGAAGGACCAGAAGAGACAGCATAGCAGCCTTCCAATATCTCAGGGGTTGCCACAAAGAAGAGGGAGTCAAGCTATTCTCCAAAGCACCTGAGGGCAGAACAAGAAGCAATGGGTAGAAACTAATCAAGGAGAGAAGCAACATAGAACTGAGGAGGAATTTCCTGACAGTTAGAACAATTAACCAGTGGAACAGAAGTTGCCTCCATACGTTGTGAATGCCCCAACACTGGAAGTCTTTAAGAAGATGTTGGATAGCCATTGGTCTGAAGTGGTATAGGGCTTCCTACGTAGGCAGGGAGTTGGACTAGATGACCTCCAAGGTCCCTTCCAACTCTGCTATTGTATTATTGTATTACAGTAGGTAGGTAGGTAGGGGAATATATAGATAGGGAGAAATACAGTAGGTAGGTAGGTACGTAGATAGAGGGATAGATAGGGAGAAATACGGTAGGTAGGTAGGTATGTAGGTAGGTAGGTAGGTGGTGGATAGATAGAGAGGGAGAAATACAGTAGGTAGGTAGGTGGGATAGATAGAGAGGGAGAAATACAGTAGGTAGGTAGGTAGGTAGATAGAGGGAGAAAGGAAGAAATACAGTAGGTAGGTAAGTAGAGGGATAGACAGAGAGGGAGAAATACAGTAGGTAGGTAGGTAGGTAGGTAGGTAGGTAGGTAGGTAGGTAAGTAGAGGGATAGATAGGGAGAAATACAGTAGGAAGGGAGGGAGAGGGATAGATAGATAGATAGATAGATAGATAGATAGATAGATAGATAGGGAGAAACACAGTAGGTAGGTTGTTAGGTAGGTGTATAGATAGATAGGGAGAAATACAGTAGGTAGGTAGGTAGAGGAACAGAGAGAGGAAGAAATACAGTAGGTAGGTAGAAGGATAGATAGAGAGGGAGAAATACAGTAAGTATGTAGGTAGGTAGGTAGGTAGATAGAGGGAGAAAGGAAGAAATACAGAAGGTAGGAACGTAGAGGGATAGATAGAGAGGGAGAAATACCGTAGGTAGGTAGGTAGGTAGGTAGGTAGGTAGGTAGGTAGGTAGGTAGGTAGGTGGATAGATAGAGAGGGAGAAATACAGTAGGTAGGTAGGTAGATAGGGGGATAGATAGAGAGGGAGAATTACAGTAGGTAGGTAGATAGGTAGATAGAGGGAGAAAGGAAGAAATACAGTAGGTAGGTAAGTAGAGGGAAGACAGAGAGGGAGAAATACAGTAGGTAGGTTAGGTAGGTAAGTAAGTAGGGGGATAGATAGGGAGAAATACAGTAGGGGGGGAGGGAGGGAGGGAGAGGGATAGATAGATAGGGAGAAACACAGTAGGTAGGTAGGTAGGTGCATAGATAGGGAGAAATACAGTAGGTAGGTAGGTAGAAGAATAGAGAGAGGAAGAAATATAGTAGGTAGGTAGAAGGATAGATAGAGAGGGAGAAATACAGTAGGTATGTATGTAGGTAGGTAGATAGAGGGAGAAAGAAAGAAATACAGAAGGTAGGTAGGTAGAGGGATAGATAGAGAGGGAGAAATACAGTAGGTAGGTAGGTAGGTGGATAGATAGAGAGGGAGAAATACAGTAGGTAGGTAGGTAGGTAGAGGGATAGAGAGGGAGAAATACGGTAGGTAGGTAGGTAGGTAGGTAGGTAGGTAGGTAGGTAGAGGAATAGAGAGGGAGAAATACAATAGGTAAGTAGGTAGGTAGAGGGAGAAAGGAAGAAATACAGTAGGTAAGAAGGTAGAGGGATAGAGAGAGAGGGAGAAATACAGTAGGTAGGTAGGTAGGTAGGTAGGTAGGTAGGTAGAGGGATAGATAGAGAGGAAGAAATACAGTAGGTAGGTAGGTTGGGGGTTATACGGTGGTTGTGTGTATGTGTGCAAGTGTAGATCTACACACAGATTGGTTGGCCATTTAACCAGACTGGGCCACAGCAACGCGTGGCCGGGTATAGCTAGTATAGTATAAAAACATATTCTGTATTTTCATTCCATAGAAAAACTGGCAGAAGCTCAGCGCAGATTTGCTACACTACAGAATGAATTGCAATCAACTTTGGATGCACAAAAGGAAACCAGTGGTCTTACTACCCTGCGGCAACGTAAAAAGCCAGTCTTCCATCTGTCTCATGAGGAACGTGTTCAGCATAGGAACATCAAAGACCTGAAACTGGCCTTCAGCGAGTTCTACCTCAGCCTCATCTTACTGCAGAATTACCAGGTATTGATCATATCATTAAAGGATGTTTTCAGTGATTAAGATGGGATTAATCTTGATTAGAGTGTGATTTGCAACCAGATTTCCTTTATCTGCCTATTTAAGAAGTGGTTCATTACATAGCTATTGGGTTAAGATTCAATTAGTGCTGATACTTATATGGCTTGTATGGTTAGGAATGAGATATAGTTTTACATGAAGAGCTTGGACCCACAATTAATTTCCCAGATACTGTTTCATCCTTTAGATCAGTTCAGAAACATTTTTACTTTTCTGCTTTAAATTTACCTAATGACTAGCAAAATCATCTTGTTTCCCACCAACATTTGAAAAAGTAGGTATTAGGCTAATTTTGCAGTTGCTATCTGGAGTAATGCAAAACATGTTAAGGGTAGATGCATCTTGTTGGCCACAGGTGGCCACATTCAGATGTAGAATATGGCAACCTGTGCATTGACACAAAAACATTGAGCTCGGTTATGATGTGTGTGAAAATAATCTACTTGCAGATAAGAGAATATCTCTTTCTAACAATGGTACTTATGGTCCCTTAATGCATGCTAAAAATTTCTTTGAAATAAAAGAGATTGGCTTGCTATCAGTAGACCATCATTTATATTACTAGTTAATTTGTCCTTTATTCTCTAGCACTACAGATAGTGTTTGACTTACAACTATTCATTTAGTGACTGTTTGAAGTTACAATGGCACTAAAAAAAGTGTCTTATGACCGTTTTTTATACTTATGACCATTTTACACTTATGACCATTGCAGCATCAGACACGTGACATATTTATGACATTTGCAGTGTTCCGTACTGTCCCAGGGTCATGTGATCATCTTTTATGACCTTCTGACAAGCAAAGTCAATGCGGAAGCAGGATTCATTTAACAACTGTGTCAAGATAGGTCAAAATGAGGCAAAACTCACTTAACAAATGTTTTACTTAGCAACAAAAATTTGGGGCTCAATTGTCGTAAATTGAGGACTGCCTGTAGTTAGTTGCCAGATCTTTATTTGACAAAAAGGGGGAAAATAATCAGTGTCCAAATAAATATTCTGGGGAGAGAGAGGGTTGAGGAGAAGCTCTGTGATCTTTTATCTCTGGTAGTATTCCATATGATATGGATCGTTTGGGAAGCAATAACCTTTTTCATTTCTCTTCTCATTGAATTCCTACAGTTTAATATTTTTTACGATTAACTCCTTATTGCTCAAAATATACAATTGGAATTAAAATATTCTAGCAAGAATTCAACACTGCGATGTTGTATTAGACTTGTCAAACATTTTGTGTTGCTGAGATTTGTCAGAAGTTATAATTATTCCCAGAGCAATCAAAGTTATTCAACCCAGAAATAAAAACCTAAGCCTGAAATTGTCACTTCATTTTTTTTTTCCATTTAGGCTTGCAGACGAGGTATAGTTCTCATGGGAGATTGCTGGGTTTCTTCAAGAGAGAATAATTAAAATTTCTTATTAAAGATAATATATATCATTAATATATTAGTTTCCTCTTCCCATCTCCAAATTGTTTCCTTGCTTTTCTATCCTACTGAGCTCCATTATGAAATCACTCCAGGCATGATTTAATTGAAAATAATTTCCGTAGAGCTGCTGTAACTCTTCCCATAGGCGCCATATTTTGGTTCTGTTCTTTGTTTGGTTTCAGAGTTGAAAATGAAATTACCAACTAGCCTAAATGAGATCGTTTCCCAAGTAATATTATCCTCTGGATGCTCAGCTTATAAGGAAGCTTTCCCCTCTTATTTTATATGATTTACCCATTTTTCTTTTAAAAACAAATTAGATTGATTTTCAATATATATTTTACCTTACTATAAAGTTTTGTATCTATAACAGGTTAGGTTTCTTTTTTAACTTATATATTAGCCTATAATAATGACAGTGATATAGATTTATTGTTACTATATATAATGCCACAAACTATTGAGTTTTTCTTAAATGCAATTGCACTGTTTTTTAAAATTAAAGAAATACAAATAAGCATTCATATACTCAATGTTATGTTTAAAACAAATTACACCTTTAAAATAAATCACACTTTTCCATGCACCTAGTGATTAAATGTAATATATTGTGCCATAGGCTTAAAATAACAACAGTGCTTTTACTGTCCCATGTATTATAATGAGTTAAAAACAAGTGACGATTTCCATATCCTTAATTTTTTATTCTTTGTTTGCTTTTTTCTGTTACCCAACAACTTTCTTCTTTAAATATTCAATTTATCCAATAATTATTCCCAGTAAACAGCACTTTATATGCCAGGTGTTCAAAAATGTGTTCAGCAGTCAGTGAATTGGGAATGTCGATTTGTTTCTAAACCTCCGTTTTTGTCTGTATGGAGTTGCTATTAGTGATTACAATCAATTTTATGCATGATTATGTATAAACAATGTGGATTGCAAGCAGGCTTTAGCTCTGGCATTTTAATTTAAACATGCAATTTACAAAAAGTTACTCCTGTAGTAGCAATCTTTTATGAGGGAATATATGATTTTTCAAAGCTGGGTTTAATTTTTTGTTATTTATAAAGAAAAAAAGACTAACTTTATTATGGATGGAAACATGTAAAATATGTCTCTCTTAAAGAAGGAAAAGATTTTATAGTTTCTTCCTCTAAGTGATTTATTTCCCTTCCCAATTCCTTGATATCAAACAAAAGGGTAATATGCACAGAAACCAAGCAAATAACATGGTTGTGTTTTATCTTTATCTTTAGAATCTAAATTTCACAGGGTTCCGTAAGATTTTGAAGAAACATGATAAGATCCTGGAGACACCACGAGGTGCTGATTGGAGAGTGGCTCATGTTGAAGTGGCGCCTTTCTATACTTGCAAGAAAATCAATCAGCTCATCTCTGAAACAGAGGTATAGCCTACTATTTAAGGGATGGTTCTAAAATCTCCCCTTCCAAAATGGGCCAGTATTGGTTCATGTTACATTATTTCTAGAGCATTATTAGTGCCTAGAGCACTACTACTACTACTACTACTACTACTACTACTTTTGTTTCCATCTAGAAATAAAAACTCCCAGGAAACACTCAAATCAACCGATTCCAGTGTGTATTCAGGAGCCAGGTTGTTTCAGTGCTAATATGGCAGGCTTATAATTTTGTAGAAATTAAAATCCTACTAAGTACTCATTTTTGATACAAGTAGTATTTGTATATCAGTAGTGTATCAGTCAAGTAGTGATAGACTTACAACCATTTGTTCTGTGAACGTTCAAAGTTTTAGCACCGCTGAACGTGATCAAATTTTGGGCGTTTGGCACACTTACAACCATATGGGCACTTCAGTTTCCTTCAATGCCTGCCTCTCCCATTTATATTTTCTTGCGTTCCCCTGCAGTCTGCAGCCCTTGATGCCCTAGCAGAGCTTTGCCTTCTTGCTCCTGCTGCTGGGCAAACATACCAGATCTGGCTCTTGGAAGGCAGCTGCTAGTTGCATGAGGGTTTTCCCCCCAGGCCGTGCATGGTAGTTCCCTGGAGAAGGTGTGGCTAGCAGCTGCCTTGCAAAGGGACAGACCAGGCATGCTTCATTGGCAGAAGGAGGGAGAAGATGGCAAAGCTAAGCTAGGGTGTGCAGTGCAGGGTAATGGGGAGGTTGTCAGTGACTGAGACTGGGCTAGGATGGCTGCAGTTTCCCTGGGACAAGAGACTCTTTGTGCTATGCTGGTGGAACTGGGCTTTGTGCTTCTTGTAACCCCAGAGACAGAGGACCCAAGAAAACCCTTTTGCATGACTGGGCTGAAGCTGAGTTTTATGCTGCACTGTGTCCTGGTCTTTTTCCAGCCCCAGAGCTGCATAACACCAAGAAGCCCCTTTGAACCACACTGCTGTAACTGGACATTGTGGTGCAGCTCAGGGGCTTCTTGCAACCCCAGAGCTGTGGTGCATGCCAAAAAGCACCTGAACTTCAGTATGTCCTTTCCCTAGCATTCCGACATATGCATGCATGTAATTTGTACCCTCTCTCCCTGCCCTCCTAAGTGTCAAGCCTGGAAGCCATCTTTTGCATTGGGCCTTCAGGCCAGCCACATTCAATGCTGTGTGAAAAGGGGAGGTGGGATTATATGGAGTATGGGAGATATAATAACATTCCTTTCTCAGAGAGTCAAGGACATCTTGCCCTGCACCTGGAGGGGTATGACTGGGAGGCATCTCCAGTTGGGATGATGTTGGGCCATGTGATGGACATGAGGGTGCTGGGCAGGGGCTTGGACTTCCATTTGGGTGGGGAAAACATGGAAATTTTCAGATTCAGGTTTCCCAGATGTGCCAATATGATATATCTAATAAAATGGAACTCTGAGGAACGTCAAGCCGCGGAGACTTCTTTAGTTGGGGGTATTACTTGGAACCCTGACATTAACCCAAATCTTTTTAAAACTCTAACCATTTCCCCAAACCTCGGGGTACTGTGTGGGGTCCTGAGCCCTGAACACCAAACCGATACTGGGTGGTATGAAGACTCAGGGAAGATGGAGGTGAGGCAAGGGACACGACGCTTGCAACACACTGCAGAACCCACTCTCCAACTTGTGCGTGGCCTGTACTAGACCTTTCAATGCCTCCCCTACCCTTATGGCTACCCCCACATTGTTTACCTAGGTCACCCTCTGTTTCCCATCCTGTGTATGTGAAGTTAGGCAGCTGGGCCTGTCAAGTTTGCCGTGGCTAACAGTCACATGACATTGTGCTTTACAACCATATACCTTAATGATGGAAATTCCAACCCCAACTATGTATGTCAAGGATGTCCTGTATATTTTTAAATAAGGAGTTGAACATTTAGCACCTATTTCATGTTTTTTTAAAAACTTGTTACAACTTTTTATCCATTTTTTTTTAGACAGTGGTAACCAATGAATTGGAAGATGGTGACCGACAGAAAGCCATGAAACGATTACGTGTCCCACCACTAGGGGCAGCACAGGTGATGGAAATAGAAGAAGTTCTTCACTATATTTCCTTGGATAAATGGACATCATTTAAGAGTTGGCATCAAGTTCACATCTTGAATTATCTTTTTCTTTTTTTTGTAATTTTCACTTTAAAAAACTTGGAAGTAGACAGTGCATTAATATGTAATGGCAGAATAGAAAGGATGCTAGAATAAAAAAATTCATTTGTACTGCCAATTAATTATTTTGTTATTTTCTTCTGCAGTTTATTCCTATGAAAAGTTGTAGGCAAAGAGCTCTGTAAAACAGCAACAGTCACAGAAAAACAGAAGGTTTTATATAGCTAAGTCATCCTTAGAGATCTTAGTCATTCATTTGAAGCAAAATATTCTTTTAGTCTATAGATATTTTTTTATGTCTGCTGAGGCCAATTGAGCTTTATTCCTTTTCCAACACTACTTCCTTTTTCCAGTCAGCATTGTCTTAATCACTTAACTGCTGCTTTGATTTTGATTAGACAGTGGCCCTAGCAGCTTTACAGCTGCAAGACAGCTTCTTCATTGAAGAAAGTTTTTTCAGTAGTAGCATGGACACAATCGTGTCATGAGAGCTAAATAGTTTCTTGACATTATACCATTGTCATACTTTATCATCTCCAATACTTGACATCAAATGCTGTGTACAGCAGTGTCTGAATTTAAAAAAATGATACCTGCCTCAAGCCAATCAAAAGTGAGCAATTACTTAATGCTTATTCCATTCAACACTGATTCTGTGGATAAGCCTGCCACAGAAGAAACGGCTGTTGATTATAGTTACTCCACTTGGTCTAATGCAGGAGTGTCAAACTCGCGGCCCCTGGGCCAGATGCGTCATGTGCTGGCCCTGCCACAGCCCAGTTTAGTGAAGGGGAGGAAAGTCCCGATAAGTCACGTGACACCACTGTGATGATACGAGTTTGATAACCCTAGCGTAGTGGATTACGGGACCAGGCTGAAAATCAGGAGACTCTTGAGTTCTACTCCCACCTTAGACATGAAACCTGACTGAGTGACTTTGGGCCCGTCACTCTTTCTCAGTGCAATTCACTTCATAGGGTTGTTGTGGGAAAAGTAGGAGGGAGGAGGAGTATTAGATATATTTGCCACCATGACTTATTTATATAAAAAAAAGGTAAAGTCGGGATATAAATAAATATAAATGAACAATAATTATATTCTTAGTAGTAATAATGGAGTATAACAAGGACTGTGCTAAGCCCCAGATAACCTGACAATGTCTTGAACTATTTAATCCCCTCCCTAGTTTTATGAAAGCCCCTTTTTGACCATTATCAATGTATTGTTGCTTATATCCACATATAATATCTGCAGTGTTTTACAAAGCAAAACTATAACTAAATCTTCTCAATATTT
The DNA here is from genome assembly GCA_039707465.1 of Rhabdophis nuchalis. Taxonomy (NCBI): domain Eukaryota; kingdom Metazoa; phylum Chordata; class Lepidosauria; order Squamata; family Natricidae; genus Rhabdophis; species Rhabdophis nuchalis. Next base: position 114,089,812 of record CM077644.1, on the reverse strand, counting down.
ATTTGTACTTTAGAGCAAGTAAACAGCTTGCTCTAAAAGTGTAAAAAAAGTATAAAAGTATTTGTAAAGGCTTCAGTATGTCCCCCTAAATTGGACTTATTTTCATCCATAAAAATGTTGCCATTTGCTCCGATAATTGCATTTCTCTCTCTCTCACTGGAATAAGCAGCAGCTCAGACACAAACCTTAGAGAAAATTTCAGTGGAAGGAAAGCATTAATCTCCTACATCTCCTTCCTCAGTATTTCTTTGCCAGCATGATAGCCGACCTTTTGAGTAAAAGTAAGATTCGGGAGATTTAGACACATTTCTTCACCATATATAGTTTAGGTCTAAGATTAACTTTCATTAATAAATGGTACATAAATGAATTCAGTTTGCAGGAAGGAATTCAATCATTGGTTTGCCTGCAAACTGATATGTTAGTAAGTTTGATAATATCAGTACAATCTTTTAAAATCTTAGATATTTAAAATGTTTTGTTCTCTCTACAGCCTGCACCAGCATGGACTACTTTCAGGGTCGGGTTGTTCTGTGGAATATTCATTGTGCTAAATATCACCCTCATACTTTCAGGTTAGTTTTCAATAAGTAAACTTTACTTGGTTTCAGGAGTGTGTGTGTGTGTGTGTGTGTAATTTTAATGTTACCATAGGACAGTGCTTCTCAATTATTTTCTGTCATGCCCCCCCTAGGAAGAAGAAAATATTTCGCGCCCCCCGCGCGACTGTAAATAGTATCATTTGTCTATAAAATTGTTATAAGTACACCTCTGCATAACACTGTATCCTTATTAACGTATAAGAGAATAAAAAAAGAAAGAAATGTGGATCAATTTACAACAAAGAATAGCTTTATTAACTGTAGCAGAAAAGATTTAAAGTGCATTATAAATTTTAAAAAAATTAAATCCTTAATTAAACTAAACTGCCGAGGTCAAACGCGCCCCCCTTTACGGAGCCTCGCGCCCCCCCTGGGGGGGCCGCCCCACTATTTGAGAAGCACTGCCATAGGATGAGTTTTAAATCAAGTCAGTTCAAAATCTAAATAAAGGTATTAAGCTCACAATAATATTTTGAATAACCTTTTTTTCCAGTCCCTGTAGAAATAATGAAACTGAGTTATATCATAATATTCAGCAGCTTTTAAAACCTCAAATGTAAACTAGCCTTAAACCAGGAAATCTCAAAACTTGCAATACCATAACTTTTTTAAATGAATGTCACAATCCTCTCTGAATAAAGTGAATACTGTTGTTGGGATAAAGAAAATAAATATAGAATGTAGTTTTAAGAATTAATAATTAAATAACAATAATTAAACCACCATAGAGCCTTATAAGTTTATACATGTATAATAATATATAACAATGTATAAAATCATAATTTTTCATTTGAATTTATTTTCACATAATTCCTGGAATCTCTCCTTTATTTATGTGGTTTTAAAGATAGCTGTTCTTATTTACTAGAGTTGGGAGGGAGTGGGGAAAGTTCTTGCCTTAAAGTCAGTTTTTCTTCAATGCTCTTAAATGCTACAGCAAACAGCATACAGAACACTGGCAGACTGAAAGTTGCTTTTGGTGCTATTTTTCCTATGGTAGCCACAATAAAATAAGTCAGCACTCATTCTCCCTTCTCATCGCCTCTCTTCATCTTGTCAGATGATTAGAGCTTTGCATAGAAGTCTAATGCCCTCCAGGCATGATTACTTCTCCTTTGAAAAGAAAACATAATGTGTTTTTAAAAATGCCCTCTGGAACTGCCACTGCTTTTGCATTCGGTATTATTTTTGCATTAAACTGGCAAGCCTCCTAAGAAAGCAGTCACAGAGGTAAAGCAGGCAGACACAAACAGAGGAAGAGATAGGATATAGGCAGGGCTGCTCCAAACCAAAGACATGACAGGTGGGTGCCAGATGGATGTTGTAGAAGTTACATTAATAAAAAGAGGAGGGGGTAACAGACTAATTCAACTTGTACTCCCTGAATAGAAATAGGCTGGAAACCACAACGTTGCGGGGATGACAATTATGACCAAAGAGTAGCCCATTTTCCTCTGCCCCTTCATAGGTTTTCCACATGCTTTGCAGTACCTTCACTGACATCATTAAGATGCAGCAAAAAAGGTGACATAGATAGGGCCTCCTGCACAAGCTATGTAGCCCAGGAATAGAGGAGACAGGGCTGCTGAGGGGAGGCAGAACACTTTTTTGCACAAAGCTAACTCACAGGTTAGCAACAGTCCTGCAGATGCAGATATAGGGATTAATACAGAAATCAGGTATCTCTCTGCCATAAGGAGAGGAAAAGGAACAGCCAGCAAGAAAGAGTATATCAGTATTTTTTTCCTGTAGGGTAAGAAATTCCTGTCTCCCATCAATCAGTTGTGCAAATTAGTAAACTAAATTGCATAAAAAAAGAAATCCTTTTTCTCAAAAATGTGAGGGGTAAAAAGCTTTTGATGCCATTGAGTTGTGGAGTAACAGAGTGGGCTTGCTCCTGGGTTTCAATATGAAATTGTCACTCCATATTTTACGACTGTATTGGGAACATGAACTTTACAAAGCCTGCTAATGTAGTTTTTAATGCAATATATAAAATTTTTATCACTAGAGAATATTTTAAAAAGTAATATTTGAAAAAGTAAAGGAATTGGATGTTCAGTATAGTTTTCCTAAAGTAATAATTCAGTTTTTCAAATATCACATCTTCAATTTCCTCTCTGCAAATGAGCCTTTAAAATGTTTTTTTTAATTTATCTTTTCAAACTAGCGTCATTTGCTTATTTCAATTCTGGATGCCCTTAGAACCATCTGTGTGTTTGTATTCAATTGCTAATTTAAAAGTGGAAAAACACAAGTCTTTTGATGGCTGAGAACATATTGTAGTGTAAATGAGGGTTGCAATGTTGTAGCATAATCTGATTCCTAAACAGCTTTCTAAAATTTGGTTGTAAATAGTGCATTGGGAGTGGCCTTTGGATCAATCCAGTGTAATGGTACAGTAAACTCTCAATTCAACAGAGTAATGGTGGAGAGTAATATTGATTAGAATCAAATAATGTTAAAACATGATTGATATTTTGCCTGTATATAAAATGTATGTAATATGTGTTATATATAAATATGTGTAAAGTTAGTGAACATTATCCACACAAATTTGCCAAACAACAAGCTATTTCGTTCCTTGGGGCTAAATTTTGTTGCTAAATTTTGTTTGTTCTATTTAAATTCTATGGGGCTAAGATCTATACAATCAAGGCTACGGTCATAGACATATTAGAAAAATGACACAAAACAAAATAACCAGTATTGAAATAAGTGGACATAATTTATGTGAGACTCCGCAATTATCTGTTTTTTATAATGGTTAAAGCAAATCCAGGAGACATCTACATGTAGCTTTTTTACAAAACTTAGTTATGAAACAATGGGATAATATTTCAGCAATATGAATCTCCCTGAATCAGATCTTCAGCAATATTTTAGAAGCTAATCTTGTTAATCTAAAGAGATTATTTGCATTCAGATGTTTGAGATCATACAGTAAAAGCATTTACTTTAGTAACTTTGCAAATCAAAGCAGATAACAGGACAGCCTACTGTTTTTAAGACATTTCTCAGTTCTTTTCTAGTTTTGATGTACTAAGCAAAAATTCACATGGAAAGATGGAAAGAGTAGCATTTCTGTGGACAAACTAATTTTCAAAACATTACCTAGTAATTACAGAGGGTGATAGAAAGGAGTGAGAAGAGCAGCCTTTAGACCAGGGTTGTCAAAGTCTATTTCATTGAATTCAAGATTGTCCTATTTTTCTTCACAGACTGAATTTGGCAAAAAGCCAGAAATCTTACCATATAATTGGAAACTGTTGCTAGGACTTATTAGTAAGACTTCCTGGAATATAAATCTTAGCAACAAACAAATAGGAGATGGAAGGCAGATCGAAATGAAAAATACTTCCCCCCCCCCCTAAAATACTATTGATTTTTACCCTGCTTATAAAATTATAAAGCAATGAATTCATCAGAAAAGACACCAGTCCATGGGATTCTTCACCTAAAAGATATTCCATAATAAATTCATTTATATGACACTTCCTGAGATACTGTAGGAAGCTTATAAAAAAAAACCCTTAAAACAAAAAACTTAAAACAATATATAAAAATTTAATATCCAAATATAGCATTAGGAAATTATAAAATCATCATTCATTCGTGAACTGTATTAAAACTGGACATGTCCTAGAGCAGTGTTTGCCAACCTTTTCGGGCTGGCACGACGTGGACGGGGGTTGAAGGGGAGATGGTTTTGTGTGAGGGGCAGGAACATGCATGCACACAGCTTTATTTGTGTGAGTGGAGGGTGCATGTGCCCACCCCTCGCACAAATGGGGCTGCACATGCACCTGTATGTGTGCCAGCCTACCAGTCATGTATCCTGATTGAGAATAGACCACAGCTCGGTAGTAGGCCATAGCCCACAGGTTGGGGACCCTTGTCCCAGACAGCAATTCCCAATTAGAGGGCACCCTCTTCTCTATAAATGACCACCTTTCTTGATATTAACCAGGTGGCAACCCTCCTATTCTGGTGGGAAGGGGGGGGGGGTTGACAATATCTGCCTCTACACCCCTTAATATCTCATGAAAAGATTCACAACATGCTCTCCTTGATCAACCTATACGGGCAGATTTGGCTTTAAACAGATGGTCCCAGAAGTAGCAAGGGCTAACCAATAAGGGTTATTATAGGTAATAACCAGATCTTGAATTGAACTTGAAGGCCAACAGAAATATCCCTCAATATAGTATATGTGTTATCCAGCTATAACTGATCTTGTCCATTAGCAATTGATCAACTGCATTTTTCAGCAGATGAGGCTTTTTTTTAGGGCAATCCCATTAGTTTGCAGCTATTCAAAAGATAGAAAAGAGTATAAATCAATTTCATAATCCAGGACAGAACATAGCTATTGTATCAGCCCATGCTTAGCAAAGCCTGTCCTGGTTATGGTTTCTGCCTCCTGATTTTTATTTACAAATTGCCTACAAATCCAGAATGGGCTGCTTGGTTTAAAATGATTAATGTTTACTATGACCCCAAACCCCAGATAATGTACATTTTAAGTACTATTTTGGTATCTGGGGCGCAGAGGAGGCAAGACAATAATAAAAGAAAAGTGGATCTAGATCTGTTGGGTGGGTGGGAGGAATTATTTTGGGTTATTTGTTTTTAGTTTAAAATCTGCTGAATCCATCTGAAACATGTTCTCTGCAATGACTCTTCTTCAATAGATTTTCATTCTTAACTTGTCAAAGTACCGTATTTTTCGGAGTATAAGACGCACCAGAGTATAAGACACACCTAGGTTTTGAAGAGGCAATTTTAAAAAAAGTAGGTAGGTAGATAGAGGGAGAGAGAGAGAGAGAGAAATAGAGTAGGTAGGTAGGTAAATAAAGGGAGAGAAAGAGAGAGAAATACAATAGGGAGGGGAAGAGAGAGTAGTTAGGTAGGTAAGTAGGCAAATAAAGGGATAGAGAGAAATACAAAGAGAGAGAGAAATACAGTAGGGAAGTAGGGAGAGAGAGTGTAGACAGGTAGGTAGTAGGTAGAGGGATAGATAGATAGATAGAGAGTGAGACAGAGAGAAATACGGTAGGGAGAGAGAGAGAGAGAGAGAGAGAGAGAGAGAGAGAGAGAGAGAGAGAGAGAGAGTAGGTAGGTAGGTAGTAGGGAGATGTTTCCAGGTGTATTTATCCATGTGCTGGAGAAGGAAATCACTGACAAACCTGTAGCACCTAAAACTTTGTTTCTGCTGGCACTACACTTGACCAATGTAATTCTCATCAATCCCTCTAACTAAACAGCCTTCCGAAAAGTGGGGAGGGGGGAGTTTTTGCACTCTGCAAACCTCCCCAAAACATTTTATTTCAAATAAAATGCATGAATAGCCTTGGGGGGAGGGGGCTTGCAGATTGCTCGGGGTGGGGGTGGGGAAACTAGCAAAAAACAGGAGCTGTCTGAAAGCCTCCATAAGGCTATGCACGGCCATTTTAGTGAAGGGGCAGGACTTCAGGAGGCAAAAAATGCTGCATTCGTTGTATAAGATTTTCAGCCTCTTTTTCGAGGGAAAAAAGGTGCGTCTTATACTCCGAAAAATACAGTAGTTGCTAGTTTCCTGCATCTGATATCTAGAGAAAATTTGTGCATGCCTTGAAAATGCTTCTGGGGAAGTGTTTAGAACCATTGATAAATCCAGAGGTAGTCAACCTTTTTATACCTACCTCCCACTTTTGTATCTCTGTTAGCAGTAAAATTTTCTAACCACCCACCGGTTTCACCGTAATTGTGATTTATAAAGTAGGGAAGTCAATTAAATTTAAAAAAGGAAGTGCTTCAGTATTGGACAAAACCCCCACCGCCCACCATGAAAGCTGGAACGCCCACTAGTAGGGACCAGGTTGACTACTACTGGATAAATCCATGACCTCTCTGTTGTTCAGAATGTGATAAGATGCTGTTCCTTTAAAGAATCTACTCATTAAAATTAATAAACTGTTAAAAAATTCACATCTTTTCCCCCAAGCTAATGCAGAAACCTAGAAATGGGTTGTTTTAATGAATAGCAGATACATACTGCCTAACATCTTGAAGCACTTCTTCTGAAGCATGCATATTTTTTTCTTTATTCACGTCTTGTCTTGTTATTGACTAGATCATATATTCCACTTCTCTCTCTTCATTTTAGATAGATATCCATTTTACAAAACAATACTTCTGAATCTTTATAGCTTTTTTTCATTCTGCTTATTAAATACGCTGGCATCCTCTGGGGCTGATCCCCCCACTCCCATTACAATGTTATGCATTCTAGCAGTTTCAAATTAAAACCAAGAATTTAGATTTATTTGACTGTCTTATCATTAATATCATAGGGATCTTGTTCCCCATTTTGAAATCAGATGTGACTATGTTATATATCTTTGGAAATTTCCCATTTGTTTCCCATTTCTTGTGTGTGTCATTGTTCCCATTAGATTCTGATGCCACCATGTAGGATTTGGGACAGAATGCTTTCGTTTTGATTATTTTTTGATAATCTACTCTAAATCATAATCACATAAGATATATAAGAATTTTGTCTGAGAGGGCATATATTAAGATATACAATGATTTTTTGATCTAAAATCTATAAAATGAGATTATTCATGAGTAATAATGGTCCTAGAAATGCACAAAAGTTATGTGTAACCAGTCAACATACTTTCCAAAGGATACAATGTAGAATGATGAATTTTCCTTTTTGTATTTTTGTTTTATTAAAAAATAATGTGTTTTTTTTTAAAAAAGAATTTTGTCTGTGCCACAACTTGGTACTCATATTGAAAAATATTTGAAATTATTTATTTTATACTTTGCTTTTTTTTAGTCTCTTGATTAATTTTTCTATCATGAGATTACCGTGTATATTTTGGTAGAATTGAAAGAAGATAGTGTACACTGTATTCCTACTGCCAAATTGCTACTTATGTCTGCCACTGTATTTGAAAAGCTGAAAGAGAGTCATTAGAAGAGAATTTGAAGTGTTCTCAGTTCTTTTGTTTTTTCTAATTTATAATCATCACCATACATATAGTACCCATGCTGCATATTCTAAATATTCCTTACCTTTCCAAGACTGGAATTATGTTCCTTTATCTTTCATGGAGTCTTAATTTAGTTGGCAATGTAGATCTAAAAATACACAGAAGTTACTTTTTAAAATTAAAAAATTAAAATTTATTTTTATTTCTGTTTAAAATTTTCTGACTGAAGTAGTATTAAATGGTTCAAGGGATAACTTATGCCAGTCATGAGAAACCTACAATGGCACTAACTAATTCAACTGTTTAGCAATCTTCTCACTTATACCTGCTTTTTTTTTTTAACTGAGAAGAGTATAAAGGCTGTTTTTCAGGGGCTCATCTAGAAATAAAAGCTTATAAAGAGAAATAGCAGAATAATTTCTTCTATTTCCTCTTGGAAACCAAATAAGGAAATACAGGAAGTTGTCTTGCATGATTTAGTTCTGCACTAAATCTCTGTGGTTCTTACCATTTAGATAGCAATCATGTGAGTGCTTGTTCAGAGGTAAATTTTTGATAAGCTCTATTACAAGGAATAGATAAGATAGAAAAGGAAAATAAAATAGCTTAAATGAATCTAGAACTGGGGTGTCAAACTCGCAGCTCACAACTTTTTCCCTTCTCTAAAACGGGTGGGCATGGCCAGTGCATGGCAAATCCGGCTGACGGGCTATGAGTTTGACATCCCTGACTAGAATAATTAGAGTTTAAATAAATTAAAAAGCAAAGCTCCAAGAGTAGTTTTAGGCATACTCTACTATCCTTTTATTATCATATCTAAGATATAGAATACTATTTCTGGCAAGATGTATGTTGCAGTTATAAACAAAGTTTTAAAAATTAAACTCCTGGTATCCTCTAGATCAGTGATGGCTAACCTTTTCTGGACTGAGTGCCCAAAGCGTGTGCGAATGTGCATGTGTATACCCAACACCGAAAATGCAGTGCACCTCCCGGAGACACCCCACACATGCGGGCACAGCCCCCTTGCATGCCCCCGCCCCCACGCATTTGCACCTTTGGTACGCGTGCCATAGGTTTATCATCACAGCTCTAGATATTGTGAATTAACATAACCCCTTGCTATGGACCATGATGACTGCTAGTGATAGGAATATCACTAGCAGACAATGCTCCTCATTGTCACATGATTTCCTGGAAATTGTTCAAAACTGCCAAGACAATTTTAGGACAATTATCAAGTTGTTTCTTATATCGTTATTTCAGATATTTCCAGGAACTATAAGATACAGTACATAGTCACTGCCAGCTGACAAAAGCAGAACATTCTCTTGCCAGAATATCATTTTTAACTATTATCCCAAATATTTTGCCTTAGTTTACTTGCTATGTGCTTTTTCTTTGAAAAAAAATTAAAACATTTTCTTAGATTTTTCTGAGATCATGCTCTTTTTAACTCTTTTTTGTCAAAATAAATTCACATTATCAGTTGTCCCTCCTGCATTGTTGCATTTGCTTTACTTTAAGTACATACTTCACCTAGTAGTACCCTTCCTTATTACTAAATCACTTTGTATGGTATAGTTTTGTAATTAAATTATTGATATGTTAACTAAATAAATTAAGGGCATTTAGCTATAAACCTCAGCATGTGTATTATTTTTAAATAAAATAGTTGCTGTTGTTATTCAGGGCAATGGGTCCATATGGGATGTGGTAATAAATAAATAAGTAAACACATAAATGGTATAAAGAAAGGGAGCAAACAGTTCTCTCTCTCATAATGTCACAACTTGAGGTCATCAAAGAAAACAGATTATTAAGTAGAAATGCATATTGAGAGCCAATTTGGATTACTGTTTAAGGCATCAAGTTAGAAACTGGGAGACTGTGAATTGTAGTCCCACTTTAGGCATGAAAGTCAGCTGGATGACTTTGGGCCAGACACTCTCCGCCCAATCTACCTCACAGGTTTGTTGTTGTGAGGAAAATAGGGGGAGGAATGAGTATTAGGTATGTTTGCTGCCTTGAGTTATTTATAAAAAATAATAAAGGTGGAATATAAATAAACAAGCTTTGATTTACTGCCATATGATAGTAATAGGAATTATCTTGGTTGGCTATAAAAGTGGATAGACTATATTCCTAGTAACTAATGATGTGGATTGTATGGAATGTCTGTCTCAAAGGTTAAATGCTTCTCAGTATCAACTGCTAGGGAACATCAAAGGGAAATAACTTTTATATCCTTGTGCTGATGCTGGCCGTTGCATTGAAATGGCCATATAAAGCATTTTGTTTATGCATGGCAGCTAGGACTACTGCATGTTTTGTAGTAAAATGAAAACAGAAGAGTCATGTCTCAGTCGCCTTCAAGTTTCTATCGTAATGAAACTTGCTCTATGTACACCTAGGAAAAAGTGCATCACAAGGTAAAGAGGACTTCAAGCACAATCACAGACACAACTATGCTAATTTCTTCCAACAATATGGAAATTATTACTGTTACACTGGTGTTCCTTGGTGATTTCTCATCACAGCACCAAAGCTTGCTCCTATTTACCTTCTGAATTCAGACAAGTTCAGACCAGTGTTGCTACCTGCTGAAACTTTCTACATATTACTGAAATATAATTCCCAGCATTCATCACAGTTTCACAGGTTAGGCCAGCCTGCTGGGAAGTGTAGTTCAGCAAATATAGAGAGTCAGCTGACTCTGTCTTGATCATTAAGGGGGGAACATAACTGCTGAAATTAAGTAAGTGTGCATTTTAGATATCATTTATTGTAGAATTTTAAATACAGAGAAAATAATATGTCCTTTATTATAAAGAAAGAGTTGCTTAGTTATCTCTCCTAGGTTGTTCATTTTGTATATACTTAATTTGCATCTTTTACTTGATAGGTGTGTTTAAAATGGAAGGATCAAACGTGTGGCCACTGATAAGAATCTATCGAGGGGGCTTTCTTCTGATAGAATTCCTTTTTCTCCTTGGCATTAACACATATGGCTGGAGGCAAGCTGGAGTGAATCATGTTCTCATCTTTGAGCTTAATCCCCGCAGTAATTTATCCCATCAGCATCTTTTTGAGGTAAGTTCTATAATTCAAGGTGTTTTAACATGCTCCTGTACTTATTTTGAAAAGCAGGACTTCATAAATTCAATTGCAGAGATTTTAGCTAAATACATATTGTCAGGCCTGCAGCCATCTTTTCTTTTGGATCTTTGGCCTGCCACACTTTCTATTATTCTACTATGCATTTTCTAGTGTGGGAAAATGGGAGGGGGGATTGCAGAAGTGAGATGCTATGTAGCCATAGCAAAATTCTTTCTAGAAAACCAAGGTCATCCTTTGTCTTTGCACCTGACCTGAACTGGATGGGTGGAACTGCCAGCATGGCATGGAAGATTGGACCATGTGATGAACTTGTGGGTGTGGGGGCAAGATCTTTAACTTTCAGCTGGGTGGGGAAAATCAGGAAGCTTTCAGATTCGGGTTTTCTCAGATGTACCACCAAATTGGAACTTCAAGCACTACTTTGCCTTGGACTCTGATTTACTTTTGGATGCTATTTGGAACCTTGACACGTATATTGTTTTATTTTTTGGGAAGTTTTTTTCTAAGATTTTTCTATAAAATTGAAGCATCTCACATCACCGGCATACTGAGTAGGTATGTGATGGCGAACCTGTGGCACATGTGCCATAGTGAAATTCAGAGCCCTCTCTCCAGGCATGCAGGCTGTTGCCCCAGCTCAACTCCACCGCTCATGCATATGGCTCCCACTGGCCAGCTGGTTTTTGGGTCTCTGCCACGCATGCACGGGAACCGGTTGCATGTGGGAGATGCATGGACATGCACAAGCTGGGAGGAGCACAAGAGGTCATGTGTGCATGCAGGGGGGGAGTACAGGGGGGGTCGCATGTGCATGCACAGCCGCAGGTCAGCTGCAGGGGGTCACATCTATATGCGGGGTCGGATTCTGCCTCATACTTCCTCACGGCCGATTCGCTCCCACAGAGAGGGACTTCTCCGGGTGCCGTCCACTAGACTTTGTCAGCGGGCGACGCCCAGGGGAAGGGCTCTCTCTGTGGCGGGCCCTGCCCTCTGGAACGACCTCCCCCCCGATATTAGAACTACCACGGACCTCCGTTCCTTCCGTCTGAAATTGAAAACGCACTTTTTCTGCCTGGCCGGCCTAGGGTAGCCTCTTACCATAGTATTATAGGGTTTAGGATTTTAGTGATTGGTTTTGGGGAATTTTAGCGCAGTGTCTTATTGTTTAATGTGTTTTTTAACTGTTTTGTATATCTATGTATATTTATTGTTTTAATTTCCCTGTGCACCGCTCCGAGTCCCTTTGGGGAGAGGGAGCGGTCTAGAAATTAATAATAATAATTATTATTATTATTATTATTATTATTATTATTATTATTATTATTATTATTATTATTATTATTATTATTATTATTATTATTATATGTGCAGGGGCCGCAGGAGGCCACACGTGCATGTGTGAGGGATTCGGTGCATGCAGGTGTCATGTGCACATGCACGGGGGTGGGGTTTAGGGGAGTCATGCATACATTGCATTATGGGTGTGCGTGCACGCTCTTTTAGCACGCAGCAACGAAAAGGTTAGCCATCACTGGACTAGGTAATTTAACATCTGACTACATAATTCTCCCATACCCAGTTTTGGTGTTAGAAGATGCTATAATTTAAATATTGGCTATGACTGAAAATTATTTATTTATATGTAAATTTTATTTGCTGGCCATATTGTATCCAATGACTTTGGGTTGCCTTACAGTATAATTGTAGAAATGTTATTACTGTTCCTTTCTGTTTTGGAAATATTAAATATTTTAATGGATTCACATTAAAAAAGGCCTTTTTCAAAAAAAAGGCCTTTTTATCAGCAGAAGTGAAATGAGCTAATACTTACATGGATCGGGTCGCGCCCTTGCGGCCTCTCTCGCGGCGGCGAACCACCCTGGCTCCTTGGTTTACTGAGGGGCTGCGGGTGATGAAACGCCGCAAGAGATGCCTAGAGAGAAGATGGAGGGCTAGCCGCTCTGAATCTGACCGGACACAGGTGAGAGCCCATTTACGGACTTACATTGTGGCGCTGAGGGTGGCCAAACGTCATCATTGCGCCACCCTCATAGCATCCGCAGAAAACCGCCCTGCCGCCCTGTTTAGGGTGACCCGTTCCCTCCTTCAACAGAGGGAGCGGGAAGCCCCGTTACAGGGTAGGGCAGAGGAATTTGTGATTTTTCTGCAGGAGAAAACCGCCCAGATACAGAGTGAGCTAGCCACCATTCATGGCCCAGTGGGATGCCACGAGGGAGATCTTGTTTGGGAGGAGTTTGACCCCGTTACTTCCGAGGATATGGACAGGTTACGTGGGCGACTGCGAGCCACCACATGTTCATTGGACCCGTGCCCCTCCTGGCTTGTACTGGCATCCTGGGAGGTGACACGAGGCTGGCTCCAAGAGGTTATCAACGCATCCTTGAGTGAGGGTTCCTTGCCTGCCTCCCTAAAAGAGGCTATGGTGAGGCCCCTCCTCAAGAAGCCCTCTTTGGACCCAGCTCTTTTGAACAACTACCGTCCAGTCTCCAACCTTCCCTTCTTGGCGAAGGTTGTTGAGAGTGTGGTGGCACAACAGTTTCCCCGTCACCTGGAGGAAGTTGACTATCTAGATCCGCGCCAGTCCGGCTTTCGGCCCGGGCATAGCACCGAGACGGCATTGGTCGCGTTGGTAGATGATCTCTGGAGGGCCAGAGATGGGGGATGTTCTTCCATCCTGGTCCTATTAGACCTCTCAGCGGCTTTCGATACCATCGACCATGGTATCTTATTGCATCGGCTGGGGGGGTTGGGGGTGGGAGGCACCGTGTTGCGGTGGTTCTCCTCCTACCTCTCTGGCCGATCGCAATTTGTGCGTGCAGGAGAGCAGAGGTCGACCCCGAGACCACTCACATGTGGAGTGCCTCAGGGGTCGGTCCTCTCGCCTCTCCTGTTTAACGCATATATGAAGCCGCTGGGTGAGATCATCCGTGGTTTTGGGGTAGAGTACCACCTGTACGCTGACGACACCCAGCTGTACATATCTACCCCAAACCACCCCAACGATGCCGTAGCGGTGATGTGCCAGTGCCTGGAAGCCGTGCGGATCTGGATGGGAAGTAACGGACTTAGGCTCAACCCGACCAAGACCGAGTGGCTGTGGTTTCCGGCTGCCCGATTCAACCAGCTTTCTCCAACGCTGGCCATAGGGGGCGAACATCTTGCCCCTGTGGATGGGGCGCGCAATTTGGGTGTCCTCCTGGATACCCGGCTGTCTATGGAAGAGCAAGTGACAGCCGTGGCCAGGAGGGCGTTTTACCAGGTTTGCCTGGTTCGCCAATTGCGCCCCCTATTGGATCGGGACGCCCTTCGCACAGTCACTCATGCCCTCGTGACATCCCGACTGGACTATTGTAACTCTCTCTACATGGGGCTCCCCTTGAGGTGCACCCGGAGGCTTCAGTTAGTTCAGAATGCAGCCGCGCGAGCAATTATGGGCACCTCTAGATTTGCCCATGTAACACCGCTCTTGCGCGAGCTGCACTGGCTACCTGTCGTCTTCCGGGTGCGCTTCAAGGTGTTAGTCATCATCTTCAAAGCGCTCCATGGCTCGGGACCTAGCTATCTGCGAGATCGGATCCTGCCCCACACATCCTCACGACCGATTCGCTCCCACAGAGAGGGGCTTCTCCGGGTGCCGTCCACTAGACTTTGTCAGCGGGCGACGCCCAGGGGAAGGGCGCTCTCTGTGGCGGGCCCGGCCCTCTGGAACGACCTTCCCCCTGATATTAGAACGACCACCGACCTCCGCTCCTTCCGTGTAAAACTGAAGACCCATCTCTTTCGACTGGCCGGCCTTGAATAGTCCTCTCTGTCTTTTAACGATAAATTTTAATGGGTTTTTTAATTGTATTTTTAGCACGGGTAATTTATTTAATTCTATTTTAGTAATGTTTGTATTATCGTATATTGTTTTAATTATGCCTGTGCACCGCCCCGGGTCCCTGTGGGGAGAGGGTGCGGTTAATAAATTCTAATTTATTATTATTTATTATTATTATTATTACATGAAAGGGCATTCTATAGATACACTTACTACTATAATCTAAAACGTCCTGCACTCATCTACTGAAATTTAAATGGAAGACTGAGAATTGTTATTCAAATTGTTGTGTTAGTATCGATGGATGAAATCATTTTCCATACACAGGTAATCATCAATTTACCACTGTAATTGAGCCTGAAATTATGGTAGTAAATCATGGCAGTCATTAAATGAGTTGCCATGGGACTGCCCAATTTTACAACCTTTTTTGTATCGAACACTGTGATTGTTAAATGAACCCATTTTAGCCAATGGGCATTTTTTGCTAGAATCCAGAAGTAAATGCCAGTTTCTGACAAAAAATGCTGAAAATTGTGCTATACTGCAAAGGTCATAAATGTGGACCAGTTGCCAAGTGCCCAAAATGTGATTATTGAACTGTGGCTGTGAAGAGCACCATTGGAACTTCAAAACTTGTAAATAGCTCTGGGGACATCTGTGTAACTTTGAATGGTCACTAAGAGATCAATCATAAGTCGAGAACCACTTATAGAGTTGACTTAGGTGGCAACAGTGAGATGGTTGACATACTGTATACATTTAATAAATAAATATAGTTTGTTCCTGAATGATGTGAGTTTAAAACTTAAACTTAGAATTTAAGTTGGAGCTGAAATAAATTAATAAGTAATGTAATACTGAAGTAATATATTCCTCATATATATTACGTCCTGCCTTATCTATACATAACTGCTAAATTTGCATTTTTAAAAAATGTAATTTTTCTAGATTGCTGGATTCCTTGGAATGCTATGGTGTCTGAGTCTGCTGGCATGCATATATGGAGATAGCACTGGATTTCCTATGCAGGCAAACCCACTTATCTTGTATGGATTTATGCTGCTGTTCCTTATCAATCCTACAAAAACCTTTTACTACAAGTCTCGATTTTGGCTGCTTAAACTCTTGGTAAGTCAAGGTCTAGCTAAAATCCATCAGCAACTGACAATCTCATCACTCTTCCTATCAAAAAGATTATAATTAAATATTCTTAGATTTAGTAAAATGGGCTGGCTCCATTGCTTATCCATAGGTAACTTTGGGCCAGTCACTCTCTGTCAGCCCAACTCACCTCACAAAGTTATTGTTGTGGAGAAAATAGAAGGAGGAAGAAATAATGCATTTTTGCTACTTTGAGTTGCTTACAAAGAAAAGAGGTAGGATAAAAATCCAATAAATAATCCTCTATCCTCTGCTTGTTTGTATTGTATAGATCTTGGTGTTGCCATTTTAGCATTTGGATGTTGTAACTAACCATGCAGGAAGAACTATAATCTAAGATAAATGGAGCATGAAATGGCCTAGTTTGAGAAACACATAGCTGAAGGCAGAATGGAGTGAGATGGAAAAGCATATGTTTTTACTATTTCTTCCACTATGGTTGCATTAGTGTGCGAAACCAAACATTTCCACTGCTGTCATTTTTACTACTAAATAGTTTTCCTAAACTTGATGCCTGGAGATATGCAACTTAAAAAGCATTTTATAATCCATTAAAGAATTCTATAAAATTGTTACAGTCAACTAATGGTTATAATATTACTAAACCATTTCCCTATTGAAATTAATTACAAAACTCTCAGTTATAATACAGTTTTCATTTGAAAGGCTATTATAATAAATGTAAAACAAGATTTGAATACAAATTCCCAGTCCGATATTATTTGCACGCTTTCTATTTTTTTCTAAATTTAGTAAATAGAGAAGGTGATCAAAGCACTTTAAAAGTTAAATGCATCACCTCCCTCAGTCCACTATCTTTGGTCATACAAACTAAATTAGTGGGAGTTTTAAGTTCAAAACAACTAGGACATTGGATTGTTGCATTCTGTGCATTAGAACAAACCGAGTTTATAATAATTAGACATGCTATTTACCAGGGGTGGGTTCCTAAGGGTTCGCACGGGATCCCGCGAGCCCTTTCGTCAAATTTCCCGATCCTGAACGATCCCTTTGGACCGTGGACCCGGAAGTAAGTCCTCCGCGTTCGTCCCCGCCCCCCCGCCGCCCAGCCAATGCTAAAATCGCTGGATGCCGGGGGGGGGGACTTGGAACTCGGAGGGGTGCCCGGGACGCGTGCGAAGATCGCCTCTCCGTGCCGCTTCTCACCGCCGGCCAGGGAGCTTAGCGCCAAGCGGCAATGTGAAGCGGAGCAGAGGGGCGAGCTCTTTCACACAGAGACACAGACACGCACACACACATGCTGGCATGCTCCGAGAGGCTGGCTCTTTTCTCTAGCCGAGGCTGACATCTGGCTGAATCTCTAGCCCGCTCCCTTATCCTCACGACGGGGTCGGCAGCGGCGCTCTCTTGTGCGGCCACCTCAGCTTGGCAGCCTTTGCCCCGCTAAGAGACGACGCTGTGACAGCCGCCGCCGCGCTCCCTTCTCTTTCCTCGCCTCTCCTCCCTTCGCCGGCAGGAGCGCGCGCGCCTGCTGCTGCCACCGCCGCCGCTGCTAACTGCTGCTCCCTCAGCTGGGGCGGGCAGGCAGGAAAGCAAGCAAGGCGGCTGCGCTGTCTTCTTTTTCCCTCAGCGAAGTGCCGCCGCGGCCGCCTCCTCGCCCATCGCAGGTGGCGGCGGCCGCGGCGGCGCTTCGCTGAGGGAAAAAGAAGACAGCGCAGCCGCCTTGCTTGCTTTCCTGCCTGCCCGCCCCAGCCCCTGCTGCTGCCGCCGCCGCTGCTAACTGCTGCTCCGGAAAAGATCGGCGCGCGCATGCCCCGCTCGATTACAGCCTTGGAGAGCTCGTAGCGGTGCGAGTCTGCGCTGTAATTTTGCAGGACCTGCACGCGCTTATCTTTTCAGCGCACCATGGAAAAGCGCCGAGTTTCTGGACGGCCCCTGATCACTCTAGACGCCATCGGGGAAGACGGGGAACGCGAGGGGGACCTCGTGGATGGTGTCGCCGGCAGCGCAGAGTCGCCGCTGCTTCACACGGTATTCTGTGGACACAGTGACTGGCAGACAGAGAGAGGCACAGAGAGAGAGAGAGAGAGGGAGGGAGGGAGGGAGGGAGGGAGGGAATCAGAATCTGACAGACACAGAGAGAATGACAGAGAGAGACAGGAAGGGAGGGGAGAGACACAGAGATAAGAGGGAGGGAGAGAAAGATAGACAGAGACACAGAATGAGTGATTAAGTGTCTGAATGCGAGACAGGCAGACACACACACACACAGAGTGACAGAGATGGGCGGACGAAGGAGAGAGAGACAGAAAGAAAAAGAGAAAGAGAAAGAAAGAAAAAGAAAGTGGGAGAGAGAGAAAGAAAGACAGACAGAGAAAAAGAGAAAGAAAGAGACAAAGGAAAAAAAGAAAGAGAGAGGGAAAGAAAGAAAGAGACAGAAAGAGAGAGAGAAAGAGAGGGAGAGAGAAAGAGGGAAAGAAAGAAAGAGAAAGAAATAGAGAGAGAAAGAGGGAAAGAAAGAAAAAATGAGAGAGAAAGAAAGAGAGAGAAAGAGGGAAAGAGAAAGAAAGAGAGAAAGAGAGAAAGAGAAAGAAATAAAGAGAGAGAGAGAAAGAAAGAGGGAAGGAAAGAAAGAAAGAGAGACAGAGAAAGAGAGAAAGAAAGACAGAAGGAAAGAAAGAAAAAGAAAGAGAGAGAGAGAGAGAGAACTTATGACCACAATTAAGCCCAAAAGTTTGGTTGCTAACCAAGACCATTGGCCACTCCCACCCGGTCACATGGCCGGCAAGCCACTCCCACCCGGTCACATGGCCGGCAAGCCACTCCCACCCGGTCACATGGCCAGCAAGCCACTCCCACAAAGCAGGCCACACCCACAGAACCTGTTCCAAAAATTTTGAAACCCACCCCTGCTATTTACATAGAAATGCACTGAGAAGTCCTTTAGTTTCTACATCTGCCTTGTAAAATTAAATGATAGAATAATTTATATAATGTAATTTTACCATTTAAGAGAAAATGTTTCGACATTTGGGGTCTCAGTTTTACAATGTTATATTTGATTTTTTTCTTGTAGTTTCGGGTATTCACTGCCCCCTTCCATAAGGTGGGTTTTGCAGATTTTTGGCTCGCTGACCAGCTTAACAGTCTGGCTGTAATACTTATGGACCTTGAATACATGATCTGTTTCTATAGTTTTGAGCTCCAGTGGAAAGCTAAAGATGCATTGCTGGAAGATCCAGGTATGTTAGTGAGATTTGGTAACTGCCATATAAATTGTACTGTGTTTTTGAGACAAATTTGAGCTTTATTTATTCAATGCAACCATTCAGTCTCATTCATTATACACTAGACAACCCCTGCCCCATTAGGTCATTGTTTGAGAGATATTTCCTTACCTAAATGGAGAAACAGAATGACCCAGTACTGGCAAAAATGTAGTGGGAGCAGGAGTAACTTCTGAGTTCCTGCCAGCTTCCCCATTGAGTTTCCACATGGGAATCAGACAGGGAGCATCAGAATTCTTCCCTCCTCTCTCCTTTTCTCTTCTGCTCCTCAATGAGGGAGGGAATGGGAGATTTTGAGATTCGCTAGAAAATTGTTGCAAAACAATGGAAATGAAAATTATGTCACCTCAGTAGGAGTCCAGCACTGCAGCAACAATCAATATCACTGAAGCAACCTTCAGCAGCCTAACTTTCCCATATTTCATTCCCTTGGCAGTAATGCGATCCTGAATTTTGGACATATTCTATAAATTAGTTTTAAGGTATCTTGGTTAAAAATTGTTAATTTATGATGTTCTCTTTAAGTTAAAGGTCACATCAAGGAGAGTTTTAGTAATATTTAGTATACAGCTATTTATTATCTCTTTTACTGGGGATAGAGTGGGATGGAAATAAAGAATTGTATTTATTTGCTCAGTTTTCATTTTCCAATATTCCCTTATCTCTGAACACACCAGAGCTGGGTTCATCCTGGTATGGTACGGAGAGAGAGAGAGAGAGAGAGAAAAGACAGGCAAAGATAATAAGAGAAAGAGAGAAAGAAAGAAAAGGAAGGAAAGAGAAAGAAAGTTGGAGAGAGAGACACAAGAAGGAAGGAAGAAGGAAGGAAGGAAGGAAGGAAGGAAGGAAGGAAGGAAGGAAGGAAGGAAGGAAGGAAGAGGGGGAGAGAGACACAAGAAAGAAAGAAAGAAAAAGAAAGAAAGAAAGAAAGAGGAAGGAGGGAAGGAAAGAAAGAAAAAGAAAGAGGGGGAGAGAGACACAAGAAAGAAAGGAAGAAAAAGAAAGGAAAGAAAAAGAAAGAGGGAAAGAGAGAGACACATGAAAGAAAGAAAGAAAGAAAGAAAGAAAAAGAAAGAAAGAAAGAAAGAAAGAAAGAAAGAAAGAAAGAAAAAGAAAACTTATGATGACAATTGAGCCCAAAATTTTGGTTGCTAAGCAAGAGCGTTGTTAAATGAGTTTCACCACATTTTACAAGTTGGCCACTCTCACCCAGTCACATGTCCACCAAGCCATGCCCATAATATAGGCCACACCTACAGAATAGATTCTAAAAATTTGAACCCCACCCCTGGAACACACATATGTTGTGTGTGTCTTGGTACTTTAAAGCAGGGGTCCCCAACCTTTTTTGCACCAGGGACCGGTTTCATTTAAACAAAAATTCTGCGGACCGGCTGGCATAGAGGAGGAGCGGGGGGGGGGGGAGGGGAACAGGCGGTGCATGCGCACGCGGGCAGGGAGGGGGAACAGGTGGCACATGCGCACACGGGGGGAGTCAGCTCACTCGGCTCTCTAGGGCCTCCAACGGCACGAACAGCCGCACCTGCGCTCTCCCACATCCGGCGTGCGCTCTGCCCAGGGGGCTGCCCCCCCCCTCTCCGGCCCTGCGGCCCGGTTCCTATCAAGCCACGGACCGGCACCAGTCCACAGACCGGGGGTTGGGACCCCTGCTTTAAAGTATTCAATTTATATTGCTGAATGTTAACTGGAATTATTCATCTGTAATTCACAATATCATTTTCCCAGAGATTTCTTACCTTTTGAAATTTTATTATAGGTGTTCATATTTGCAACACCTATGCTTATGGTGTGCGTGCAGTTGTTCAATGCATTCCTGCTTGGCTGCGATTTGTCCAGTGCCTGCGCCGATACCGTGATACTAAACGGGCCTTTCCCCATCTGGTTAATGCTGGGAAATACTCCACCACTTTTTTTATGGTGACATTTGCAGCCCTTTACAGCACCCACAAAGGTATTATTTTGGAGTCTTTGCTTTTAAGTTCAGGGTCTCTGTTTTAAGTGCCAGCTTATTTGAGATTTCTCAGAATTACTTACTTAACTTTACTGGGTCCATTATCCAGCACAAGATTTCATAGAATTGCCGACAGTGTGTATTTATCAGTAACAAGTAGTCCTTAATGATGGAATTGGGAACTCCATTTATAAGCAAGGCTAAATGACTACACCAACTTATGACAGCAGTTCCAGCAGTTCCAGTTTTGGTTGTTAGGCAAAACATCATGTGATTGCCATTTATGATCCCCTGCTGGCTTTCCCAATGACTGCTTCTCAGAAGCCAATAGTAGAGGTCACAAATGGTGATCCAGTAATTGCGAGATGCTGCAACCATCATAATTGTGAGCCCCCTAATTATGATCATGTGACCACAGGGATACTGTAACAATTTCATCTTCTCCGACTGGTAGTAAGTCTACTTGTTCAGCTTTATTGTAACTTCAGAGTATTGCTGAACAAATAGTCATTGGCAGAGAACTATTTAAGACATTTATGGTAAATTTCAAGAATTTCTACTGAATAAATTGAGTAAAAGAAATGTAGTTATTTTTTTCCCATTGTGCTTTGGAACTTAATGAACTAAACAGCAGAAATAAGTGAATCCTCAGTAATCATTCATTAAAATAATTGTATTTTTATTATAGTTCTAGGCAATCATATCATTTCAATTCCTAGCTTCCAAATTAGTAGTTTTTCTATAGTACTATCAGGTGCATGATGCTTAAACACGCACATGCACTAATTTATATTGCCGTAGCGGTGATGTGCCAGTGCCTGGAAGCCGTGCGGATCTGGATGGGAAGTAACGGACTCAGGCTCAACCCGACCAAGACCGAGTGGCTGTGGTTTCCGGCTGCCCGATTCAACCAGCTTTCTCCAACGCTGGCCATAGGGGGCGAACATCTTGCCCCTGTGGATGGGGCGCGCAATTTGGGTGTCCTCCTGGATACCCGGCTGTCTATGGAAGAGCAAGTGACAGCCGTGGCCAGGAGGGCGTTTTACCAGGTTCGCCTGGTTCGCCAATTGCGCCCCCTATTGGATCGGGACGCCCTTCGCACAGTCACTCATGCCCTTGTGACATCCCGACTGGACTATTGTAACTCTCTCTACATGGGGCTTCCCTTGAGGTGCACCCGGAGGCTTCAGTTAGTTCAGAATGCAGCCGCGCGGGCAATTATGGGGACCACCAGGTTCGCCCACGTTACACCACTCCTGCGCGAGCTGCACTGGCTGCCTGTCGTCTTCCGGGTGCGCTTCAAGGTGCTAACTATCATCTTTAAGGCGCTCCATGGCTCGGGACCTAGCTATCTGCGGGATCGGATCCTGCCCCATACATCCTCACGACCGATTCGCTCCCACAGAGAGGGACTTCTCCGGGTGCCGTCCACCAGACTTTGTCAGCGGGCGACGCCCAGGGGAAGGGCTCTCTCTGTGGCGGGCCCGGCCCTCTGGAACGACCTTCCCCCCGATATCAGAACGACCACGGACCTCCGCTCCTTCCGTATGAAACTAAAGACCCATTTCTTTCGACTGGCCGGCCTTGGATAGTCTCTCTGTCTATAGATTTTTAAATGTATTTTAATGGGTTTTAATTTTTTAGCACGGGATAACATAGTTTAATGGTGTTTTAAACTGTATATTTTGTATTGATTGTTTATATTGTTTTTAGTTTCTCCTGTGCACCGCCCCGGGTCCCTGTGGGGAGAGGGAGCGGTTAATAAATGCAAAGTTATTATTATTATTATTATTATTATATACCCATACAGCCACAATTTATATAAAAAGATCATTTACTATTCCCAAAGGATTGCCAAAATTTTAATTATAGGAAAGATATCATCATTATCATCATCTACTTCATTTATTAAATGTATTGTTTGCCTAGTCCAAAGACTCTGGGTGGCTTACAACATATCAAAATTAAAACAGTTAAAAACAGAACTTCAAACATAAGAGCTTGGACCAAAAACAACCCAGCTACACCAATAGAAGAACACAATAGGAGCTTCACAAACAATCATATCCTAGTCTTAGGAACAGATCCAGGTCTTAAAGAGCCTTCTGGAATCCTAAGAGAGTGGGTACCATGCCTTATCATGGAGTGGATGCTATTTTAAAGGACAGGAGCTATGACAGAGAAGACATGCATCCTTGGTTCCATAATATGAAATAAGAATGCAAGTACCATAAACATACAGACAAGAGGAGTTATAAAATTAATTTTAAATCTGTTAGGCCTATAAATTGATTCTGATTTTTTCCAATTAAATAGAATTTTTACTTGTCTCTCTATACAAGCAAATGTCTAATATTCACTTTTCATGTGCTTGGATTTTATCAGACCTCAAGAAAATAAGTAGTCTGATTTCTCTAAACAGCCGCTTTCTCTATTATAGTCTACTACATTTTCAAAACAAATATTTTATATTCCAATATAAAACAAATATAAGCAGTACTGGTAAATAATTATAGTATCAGAATTCATTTATTTGAAGAAATTTGAAGACCATCCAACTGATCTGATGACTCTTGGTTGTATCCATAAGTCAAAGTCAAAACTAATAGAAATCAAAATAGTGAAACATGATTATACATATCTACATAGTTGAGCATCACAGACATTTTCTCAGTGGAATTCTCAATTATTTCAATGCTCAGAAGGAAAGTCAAATCTTCATGGCTCTGTGAAAGGGAGGGGGGACTCATTTCAAAGGGCAGTGACAGCAGCAAAGGAGGCATATCTCATTAGTTGACATATGACCTCAGAGAAGGACATGGTACATTCCCATTTTATGTAACCTGGTAACTTTTATAATTCTTTATTTTTTATTATTCTGGCTAAAAAATAATACTTGTGCATTTCTCTTATTACTGAGATGTGGTGAGTTTGGCTGACATTTTGGATCTTTACATTACCATTTCCTCATCATTGTAGTATCACCATAGGCTGTTTTTTATTCAAAAATATTTAAATTATTGCCTAAAACTAACATAATTAGTTTGATTAAGTTTTTTTTTTAAATTTTAAGTTGCTTCCATTCTATAATTGTTAACTTAAGTTTTCAAAAAACTTGCATAAAAGGCAGTGTAAAATTAGCATACCCAAAGATGTTATGAGAATTGGTTAAGCATGTCACTGTATGTGAACAATTTTATGGTGATCAAGAGATGATATCATTTATCTTTCTTTCTAATCATTGGGAGGTTAAACTTACAATTTAAAAATATTTGTTTTCAGTTACAAAGTATAAGCACTCAAAGACCAAAGACTTGTCAGTATTAATTAGTTATTAATAGTATTAAATCTTTGGAAACTTTCTTCTTTAGGAATGACTATTGCTATCTGTTAAACAACAGTTTGATTTTGTTATAACTGAAATTCTCTTTCTTAGAATGTATCTTTCAAAAATGTGTTTGAATTTTCTTTTTCTTTCCTTCATCTTTTGTTTAAGTAAAACTTAATGTTGAAAGTAGTTTAGCAATGATAACTACAGCTAGTTCAGAATGCAGCCGTGCGGGCGATCTTGGGAATGTCCAGGTATTCCCATGTAATACCGCTCCTGCGCGAGCTGCACTGGCTGCCTGTGGTCTTTTGCGTGCGCTTCAAGGTGTTGATTACCATCTTTAAAGCGCTCCATGGCACAGGACCTAGTTATCTGAGGGATCGCATCCTACCCCATACATCCCTTCGGCCGATTCGCTTCCACAGAGAGGGACTTCTCCGGGTGCCGTCCGCCAGGCAATGCCAGCGGGCGACGCCCAGGGGAAGGGCCTTATCTGTGGTGGGCCCAACCCTCTGGAATGACCTACCCCCCAACCTTAGAACAACTACGGACCTCTGCGCCTTCCGCCAGAAATTAAAGACCCTCTTGTTCCATCAGGCCAGTCTGTCCTAAGTCATTTACCTAGCCGACTGTCTGTACCTTAAATTGTTTTAATTGGGTTTTAGATGGGGTTAATGTTTTAAATTTTTAGCGCAGGGATAATTTATTTAATTCGGTCTTAATTATTTATATTTGTGATATTTATGTGTTTTTTAATTTCCTGTGCACCGCCCCGGGTCCCTTTGGGGAGAGGGAGCGGTTATATAAGTCGAACTAATAAACAAACAAACAAACAAACAAACATGCTCAATTAAACAGATATTCCAAGGCATTGATATATAAATGACTAGAAAAAAAAGCAGAAAATGGCAGGAATCATCTTTGGAATTTAGAATTGATGTGTGTTTCTGATGAATATTCACTTGAAGGAAAAGACGGATGGGGATGGGGAGGAAGCAGTTCACTTTCTGTCGGAATTCTGCCAAAGAAAAGAGCTGTCATGGTTGTCATGGTAACCAAAATATTCATTATTTTTTAAACCTTCCTACCCCCATTACTGGCCTTATCCCTCCTATGCTCTTATATGCCAGTTGCTGATTTCAGGAAGAAATGAGGCCGCTAAGCTTCCACGCTGGAAATGAATACTACTTTGTGGGGAAGCTGCTTCAACATATTACAACTCTTTTGATGGGCTTGTTTTCCTTCATTGATTTTTTGATGCTGACATTTCTGGCTGTATTCCAAAGACAGAATCCCTGAGGGAGAAAGAAAACCAGCAAGCAAAAGAGAGATTAAGTAGGTGTGGAAGTCTGTGGGATGAAATAAAGAAATAATGAATACTCCACCTTTGATTACACTGCAGAACATAGTCTAAGGTTCCCAAGATAGAAATAGATGAGAATGACTTTCCTTTTTAATAAGAATTTACCAAATTTTGCCTATTTTTTTTATGAATGAGTCAAAATTGACAGCTCTACCATGCCTGCACTTAGGTGTTTTATATATGCTTTGCTTCCCAGTTTAGCTTTGAGAATGTGATAGCCTAATTTGAAATTAAACGGGATATATCTTGGATATATAAAGTCTCTGACTTGAAGGTTTCCACAAGATAATTGTTGATTCAGGCAGTCTGTAGCAATTTTAAAACTAAGGCAATTTTTGATAACCTCTCAGTTTCTTGGTCTCACTATCATGGATCAACATTTAACAGAAACCACTGGCCCTCCCAGAAAGCTTATCATAGCCATTAGGTTCTGTGCCAGTTTTTGATAGCAAACAGCATTGATTATTTTTCTCTCAGTTACACTGAGCAGAATATATTGTTTGACTTTCCTAGATAATTTAACAGTAAACATTCATTGGCAGTAAATCCAATGTTAACAGCCTGTAGTATAGAAATGATTCTGTATGCATAGAGGCTATTTATACAATGCATATAAAGGTAGTTTTTGCTTAGTGACCACAGTTGGAATTGGCAGATCTATCTCTTAACCTCACAGTCACTAAGTGAAACATCACATGACCACAATAGGTTTATGACCTCACTTCTGCCATGGGTCATTAAACAAATCAGGTATGGTTGCAATGCAAGAGATTACATAACCGTAACTTCCAATGTCACTGCTGCTTTCTCCAATTGATTCTGTTTGCTGCAAGCTCATTGTGTAGCAAACAAATGGCAATAAAATGACTATGGAATGCTGCAATGGCTGTAAATGCCTGTTGGTGAAATGGCCAAATGGTGATCACATGATGACGGCGATACTGCAAAGACATAAATATGAGATCATAACTTCAAATAGCCACCAAACAAGGCAGTCGCTAAGCAAAGTCTACCTGTGACAAGAATTAGAAGGAAAAAATCACATTAAAAGTTATACTTTGTTGAGGGAACATTATAATTTGTGATGCTCACTTGTGCTACTTTTTTGCCTTGTTAAAATATCCAATGTAAAATATACATGTATTTTATTAGACTTGAGAGACAATTGTTAGCTTGAGGAATACCTTCATTTTTGCACCTTTTTGACTTTTGTATTTTGATGCATTTTTACGTTTCAGAAACCAAGTATCACATTTTGTGTGATTGTTCAATATAGAAGAGTGATTTTTTAATTGCAAAAACCTTCTGACAAATTGAGTCTTCCAAAATAATTGCTGAGCAGTGGCAGCATGTAAACCTCTACAAAAAAAGTACACTCAGATGTAATTTCTTTTCAAAATTATAGTATAAAACTATTTCAGATTTTGATGAAGTTAATATCAGTTAACCATCTGTTAATGGTGGAAAGGTTTCTGCCTAATTTGGGAGAATTACCTGGGCAGGAAGGCAAAAATGCTGAGAAAATAAAAATTCAAGTACCAATAGAAAGGAAGTGAAGAATGAGAAAAGGAAGCTGAAGACTTTTCTTCATGGGAAAGTTCCCATTCCTGCCATAAAAAAGAGATGAAGGAATTATGAATGAAGGAATTAAAGGAAGCTTAAATGGATGGAAACAGCTCTCCTGCCTGCTCAGAGACTGTCAATGGCCTGATATGACTGCTAAATCCTGTGTTCAATAAAGAAATCTTTCCTTATTTCTACTATCATTAGAACTATTAGCAAGTAAGATACAAGAAGAAAATAGCTCAGCAACACAGTTATGGCTATTTGCTGTGTCATAAGGTTGTGTAATCAGATTTTACGACAGTTTCTAAAAAGCAGTAGTTACTTCAATTTTTTGGCAAAATCACACCCATAGTGACCATTGGTTTGCTGAAAAGCCGCAGCATTTGTCTAACAATTGCAAAGGTTGTTAAACAACCATCTCAAAAAACAATTAAATATTTAGAACATTATTTACCTTATAACTTACAACCATTATGGATAGGCTCCATTACAGTCATAACTCAAGGATTACCTCTGGTTCCCAGAATTCTAATCACAGGGAATCCCTATTATATTAGTTACTTGTTTAATTACTAAATATTACATAATTAGTTTTCTGGCAATTTAGAAGTTAATATTATTATTAAACTAGTCCAGTGCATCAGACATAGGTGTTAAGATGCACATTTTAAAAATGTCAAACAACTGTTTTGTTCTTTTGGTTAAAATGTTTTGTGAAAAATGAATAACAACTATATAAAATTAATTAAAAATGCAAATCATAACTAGAAATACGAGACCGCCTCCTGCCCCATACTTCCCTTCAACCGATCCGCTCCCACAGAGAGGGCCTTCTCCGGGTGCCGTCGGCCGGACAATGTCGGTTAGCGACACCCAGGGGAAGAGCCTTCTCTGTGGCGGGCCCTACCCTCTGGAACGACCTGCTCCCTGAACTACGTAACATCTCGGACCTCCGCCTGTTCCGCCAGTGCCTCAAAACGCTTCTGTTCCAACAAGCCGACCTAGTATAACCTCCGATACTAAGTTTTAACATTGTAAATTTTAATTAGAGATTTTATAAGTGGGTTTTAGCACGGGATTATTATTTAATAGCTTTTTAATATGGGCACTTATATGTATGTTTTGGTTTTAAATTGCCTGTGCGCCGCCCTGGGTCCTTTTTTAGGAGAAGGGCGGGGTATAAATTGGACTAATAAAAAATAATAAATAAATAAATAAATGTTACAGTAAAAATTATTATACCATAGGAGTAGAATGAAATTTCCCAAATTTCATACAGAAATCCCATAGAAACAAGCATATTTTGAAAGAGATAAGAAAACATTCCTTATCTTGCTGCATTTTAAACTGGTAATAGTTGACAGGAATTAAACACACAGCTTTTCCTACAACTGTTTTATTCAGTATGTTGATTTAGTTTCAAATATCTTTGTACATGAATGTCCTCAAGTAGAAATTCTGTGTTTTTTTAATACAGACAGACATTATAAGTGCATGTACCATGGCTTATTTCAACCAATAAAAGAGAATTGTAGTGCTTGAGGGTTCTACTTGGAATACCAGTGTTCTGATTTTCTATACAGCATTGAAAAGAATTGTTAGGATTCGCTAGTGGAGATTGAGATATAATTGCTTGCCTAAAGCAACATCATTTTGGAACATCTCCTGAATACCAATGAGGAAAAACAATAGGGAATAAAGGTGACAACTGAATCCTAGAAACATGAATATTGAGAGAGAGGTTAAGGGTATTGTAGACAAAAATTCAGAAGGTGAGACCAAATGGTTCAGGAATAGATACCTTTTTATAAGATTTTTCTTGAAAATCTTTTTGATTTCTTTATTTGTGATTATATATTTTTTCAATAGTTCCACTGTAGAAATTTTACAGAAAACATAGTTTCCTAATCGCCACTAAAGACAGTTGTGGCCTAAGGATCCAGTAAAAGAAAATGTTGATTCTGCCAGAATAATTGAATAGAAGTGTCTCCTATTTCTCTTCTTTCTCAATTTTTGAAAATAATTTAAATATGTGTGGAGAATGGATCATTTGAATTCTAGATCCTTTACATATTCAATTTTTTTTGGAACAAATGGAAAAATGTTGGCTCTTTGGGAAATTGACAAATTTGTGATGTCATTTATAAAAGTATTTTGTAAAAGTTATAAGGAGTGCTCCTATGATCTTGTCTTAAAGTTCGGTAATTTTGTTCATATTCATCTAGTCATTCATATTAAGTCCCTTTTTAGATGCTTCCTTCAATATTTGCCTTGTTTTCCTGTGGGCACTTCAGACACCTTTGATTGTAGTTTGCATCCCATGATGGCTATCATCATAGGTAGAGCTAGATTCTCACTTACAGCTCATGGTTCCAAAATTATCTACTTTTATTTAAGAGTTCTAAAATGGAAACCAATAGCCAAGCAAAGCTCACCTTATTTTTCAGCTTTCATTTTTGATATTTTCCAAAAATACGGGGTCTGAAAACCATAGGACAATTTAGTTTGCTTTATTTTAGTTTCTAGTTGCAACTAATTAAATCTGCTCATTACTGTTAAATTATTCTAAATGATATATAATTGATCTATATTAACTTTTGTCATGTGCAAAGGAAGAAAGTGAAGATACATGCACAGGACTTACATATAATAGTAAGCCATAATTTAAATTTAGGTGTATGACCAAGAATTTATGCAGTGTAAGTATCTACCCTTCAATTTTCTTCTCTCTGAAAGAAATAAATGCAGCCAGTAATAGCAATAAAACAGGAATAAGCATAATTGTAGCAGTTATTATAGTTATGTTCATAATAGTGGTAGGTAATAGTGGATATGTTCCATATAAACTAAGCTCCCTCCCTTTCAGAATAGATACACTATATCATGGCTTAGCATAATGCGTAAACCAGATTTGTGGCTTAAAATTAATTATAGATAGTTTCTAAATAAGTCTACTTCATGTTAGCATTGTTTTTGTGGTTTGTTTAGGAAAGCTAGGTTTATTGTAAATCGTAGCTTCTGATTTCTTTTTTTTTTAAACTATTTCAGTGAAACTGAAGCTTTTATTGCTCTCCATATGCATATAGAGAAGAAAAGCTATTTTGAAATCCTGGCACTCTTCATTCGGTCACTCCATTGTGCACATAACCATATATTATAGTTGATCATTAAGTGTGAATGAAGCTATTAACATTAATCTTGAAAGTTTGAGGTTGTTACATTATGGCCAAAAACATTCTGGTAGTAAAACTTACATGTTAAGCAGATAAATGATGAATAAATTATTATAAATTATCAAGACGGTAAATATGCCAGTTTATGAAAAGTGCTGCAAGGTCTAATATGGTGTCTTGGTCTGTTTCAGTGGAACAGGCATGTTTGTTACTTGAGATTTATAATTACAAAATCAAAAACAAATATATCTTTGCACATGAAATTCTACCATAACTCCCCAATTATTATTTGGGATAATTTTGCTTTAGGATTAGACAGCCTGTAGACCTCAGAACACGTTCAAAAGCTGATACTAAAAAGTAATTCTGAATGAATTAGAAGGATATTGTATTAATATGTGGGGAGGATTAAATACATTTAGTTTTTGTCCTGACACATTTCTTTATCCTTATTCTTTATCCTGTGCAAACCCTCTTTTAACTGGACTTTATTGTAATAAAAAAACAATTGATGTAAAATAATGATTTAATTTTTTTTCCAGCTGATATAAACTGAATTTTAAATACTTATGCTATGTGTTCAAAAAAAATCACTTGCATATTTATTTATTCAGTGTTTATATAGAAGGACTGTAAAGACTGGCATTTGTGTGGCAGATTTTTTGTGAAGAGCCTAGCAATTAAAGCTTGAGAGAAACTTGCTATCTTCTGCCTACATTAGAACCTCTGGTCGCGGCCATAATTTGTTCCATAACTTTGATCACAACCCAATTTGGTTGTGATCTGAACCTATTTTTGGAAATTTGGCACTTACAAAAAATGGTGCGGAAGGTGAAATTAGCTGCAAAAAAAAAATTCTACTCTGTATAAATTTTTGCATTGGAGCTCCCTATTTCAGCAGCATTTGAATGCCTTTGTTGACATAATCTTGTGCATCTTTATCAACTGTCACCTATTTTTAAAAAGGGACTGCTGTTTTTTCCCCTTTGGCCAGAGCAAAGAACCTTTTAACCACCCTGGCCTTGGTCCTGAGTTTACAAATGTAGTTAATCAGTACCTATAATTTGAGGTTGTTTAATATATATTATATATGATTTATGATTTATATTATGATATATGATATAATTATATGAAAACATGCACCCAAAATACATTATGGAGGAGACTTTACAATGTAAAATTTAAATGCATATGGAAAATTAGATGAAACAATATTGTACAAAGACTTAATATATATTTTAGCAAAAAAGGTATCCTGAATTAATTTAAATTCGACAATATGTGAATTATTAGTAGATAATTATTATAAAAACATCTGAATTATTTTCATGAATTTAGTCTAAAAACAAAAAAAAAAGGATTAAGCTCCCCCTTTCCCCCAGGGATACCATCTCTATTCACTCTTTATTGTAAAATACCCTGGTAGATGACTGCTAAGTGGATTGATGACATTCTTGTTATTTAATTGAATTTTTTGTGTGCAACATTGAGTTGCAGGTTTTGTATGTGAAAGCATCCATTTCCATCTACTGGAGAAAATTTGAATGGCATCCTTATTGGTTGCAATAACAAAAGCAATCTGCATTTATGCAATAGTTTCTCTAAGAGTTTAACATATTTCACATACACAATTTCTTATTATCAAGCTATCCTTGAAAATATCTGGCTGTCTCAGATAAATACTTCGTTGTCAGATGAATTATTTCTTATTAAGGGTATGATTATTTAAATCAGGTTTCCCATACATTTTGCTCTCTAAGATAAGATCTAACACAAAGCCTCCTAACTTTCTGCAAGAGCCTAAAGTTCTGCTCTTTGGCTTAGGGACCAAATTGGGGAGGTCCATGCTGAAGGTGACTGTTGGATTGATGGCATACCTCCTCCCCTTTGCTCTGCTCTCCACCAGTCCATCTTTTTGGATATCATATTGATGTATTCCCATTGTGTACAGTTTACATGCCTTTCATTTTCTTCCTTTTTATTATTTTAAGCCACTTAGAATAGCCCCATAGCAAGATAGATGGCAAATAAATTAAACAAATATTGTTTCATAGGTTTAGTAAAAATCAAAAGCCATGTTAAGTAGAGTTTACCTAAATGCTTCATTCTAAAAATCTATGTTTTGTTTTCCTTTTGTTGTTTCCAATGTTGCTCTTTTGGGCTTATTTTTTTCCTTGACCCAACCATAAAATGAAAGAACAAAAGAAAATTTATTCATTCATTCATTTTATCAAATTTACCCTATGTAGCTTCCCCTCTCATAAGATGTGAGTCTTGGCAGTGTGTAGCAAAAAGTAAAAGCTTTTATAAGTAAAAGCTTTAAAAATGTGATTATTTCTTAACAGAATGGGACAGTTTGATATTTATCAAATATACTATACTTCGTTGAAAATTTTTCTTAATTTAGACAGAAAAAGCTTCCATGATTAAACATTGAAGGTAAAAGCATTCATTGTATTAGCACATTATAATAAGACATAATTTTCTGGAATTGTGGCTTATGAGTGGATGAGTTCGGTGTCATATGCACTGCTGAACTATTCCAGTTAGTATCTCCTACCAGTAGAAATTGCTGAATAAACCCAGGTGGTGCTTGTCATTTGCTTAGTAGTATGCACAAACAAGGAGCTTTATTTCATTCCTAGCCAGCTAGAACTATGAGCTATGGCTATTTATTTGCATATTTTATTAGATTACTCATCTTTTCATTAGAGTTTAAAGCAGGACACATGAAACCCCCCTCTTCAGGTTTTTTTCTGTTTAGCAACAAACCCTGAGGTGGATACAAAGTAATTTACAGGCTGGGTAGAATCTGGAGCTGTCTGGTCCTAATCCTAGCTCTTTCACTATACTGGCACTCTGTGATTTCACTTAAAGAGTACAGGAAAAACAAACCAACCAGAATTCATGTGTAGTTACAGCAGTACTTCAAACACTTTATTAATATTTCTGTAATGACCTAAAATGTAGTCTGTTTTCCACACAAGTTCTAAAAGTAGTTAAAGAGAACCTAATTAAATTAATGAATCAAAAACATTATACTTGTTCCTTTATTTATTGAGGAAAATAATCCAAAGCTAAATATTTGCATACGGCAAAAGTATGTGAACCTTTGCTTTCATTAACTGGTGTTCTCCTTTGACCAGTATAATGACTGTAATTAAATGTTTCTGGTATCCGTTGATCATTCCTGCACATCAGCTTGGTGAGTTTTAGCCCATTCCTCCTTAAAAATCAGCATCAACTGAGGGAGGTTGGTGAGCTTCCTTGAATTAGGCACTTCATCCTTTTCTTAAAATTTATATCAGGATGTTGACTTGGCTGTTTTAAAACATAAATTTTCTTCTGTTTTAACTGTTGTATTTTGCTAATAGGGCTTGTGTTTTTTGAGTTGTGACCTACTTTCTCTTTAGCTTCAATTTACAAGCAAATACCCTAACATTTTCCTGTAGAATTTGCTAGCAAAATTCAGAATACATAGTTCCATTAATGATGGCAACCTATCCTGGTCCAGAGATAGTAAAGCAAGTCCAAATCATAATTCTGCCATCATCACATTTCACAGATGGAATGGGGTTCTTTTACTGGAATGCTTTTCCCCAAACATAATTTTTGTTTTTTGTTTATTCAAGCTCAAAAGTGTTATTTTAGTTTCAGCTATCCACAGAACACTCTGCCAATAACCTTTTGGCTTATTCACATGATCTTTCTCAATGTGTAGATAGGCAATAGAGTTCCTTTTTGGAGAGTAGTGTCACCTTAAAAATATGATCTGTAATTTTAAACTCTTTTAATTGGTTATTATATACTTATTGCTATTCTATACTCATTCATTATTATACAAGCTTGCTTATGCTCCACAGTTGTAATCAGATATTGACATACTGTATATAATCCCACCATCCTGTTATCATTAAACATATATACACACACACTGAAGCCTGTTGAACACAAGCTTGAGACAGTCAAATAATATGTATTCTTAGGAGGAGTAAGCAATTTAAAATATTTGAACCCAATACTGAATTGCAGAGCTATACTCAAACTCTTAATATCCCCATCCTATAAAGAAAAATAAACATACATCCTCACTCTGTACAAAGATGAGTGTTTATGACCTTTGTTGGGTGGGGTGCAGAATGTCATTGGTAATCCTTCCCTGTAGCATGTAAAGGTAACTTCCTTTTAACCAACTATACTCTAATAAGATTCTAAGTGGTTATTCAGATGTGAATAATCAAGGCTTTTTATAGATGTGGAAAGCAGATACTACATAGTATTTCTTTAAATGCAGTGTTATAGAGGTTTGCACTTATATAAAATACTGTCCACTGCCAAAAGGAATCTGAGACATGATTAACTAAATTCCATTTTATGGAGTGAAGTGTGTACTATATAGTCTTATTTAACATTACTGTTTTTCTTTCTTATAGTTCAAAAACATAACGACTATCAAGTATTCTTCTATTTGTGGATTGTCTTCTACTTCATTAGTTCCTGCTATACTCTTATCTGGGACTTGAAGATGGACTGGGGTCTTTTTGACAAGAACGCCGGTGAAAATACTTTCCTCCGGGAAGAGATTGTATACCCACAAAAAGTGTGTATATGGACAGTGTTTATTTGGAAATGGTTATGAGAGACTGCAACTGTTAAGTGTGCATGCTGAAGCGGGCTTCTGCTAATAATTTAAACTGAGCATTATCTAGATTGTAGATAGACACTATCTTTAAAAATGTGTTTTGAAACAACGAACTGATTAAGCTGAAACATAGTTGGAGGATCAAAAATAAGTAGACACTCACATGAAGAATTAGTTCTGAAAGAGCAAAAAGATTAATTTCAATTTTTCTTCCATCACCTTAGCAGCTAATTATTTTCTCTTTCATTTTCTCTGTTTCTGTTTCTCAAGCATGCACACATTTTCACTGGTCATCTCCCATCCCCACATCTTAGCGGCATAAAGCAATAACCAGGTGCTCTAGAGATGATCCTAGGTTTGTTTGAACTGATGGGAACATGTCTGGAACCTAATAATTGGTTAAGTTGTAGTTTGGCGTAGTTTGGCAAAATAATAATAATGATGATATATACCAGCATGGCAAACCTTTTTTGGCTCGCGTGCCATAAGTGGGGGGGAGCGCAGGGGGGTCGTGCACGGGCGTGCCGCACCCATAATGCAATATGCGACCGTCCAGTGCGCATGCGTGCACTAAAGGCGCGACCCCCCCCCCCATTTTTTGCATGCTCTTTTCGCTCTCCCCAGACTCCAGAGGTTTTATAGGAGCCTGGGGAGGGCGAAAACAGCCCCCCCCATCCCTCCCCCGGAGGCCCTCCGAAGGCTTCAGCGACCTTCAGGAGGCTTCCCTGAAGCCTCCAGAGCACTCAAAATGACGCGCCGCTGAAACCGTAAGTAACATCCAATTTGCTTGGAGTGTTATTTTGAGTGGTCCGGAGGCTTAAGGGAAGCCTCCTGAAGGTCGCTGAAGCCTCCGGACCACTCAAAATGATGCTCCAAGCAAATTGGACGTCACTTCTGGTTTCGGCAGCCCGTCATTTTGTGTGCTTTCAGGGAAGTTCATGAAGCCTCCGGAGGGCCTCTGGTGGGGGGGGGAGGCTGTTTTCGCCCTCCCCAGGCTCCTATAAATCCTCTGGAGCCTGGGGAGGGTGAAAAGAGCATGCAAAAAAGGGCAAATTCAGCTGGCCAGCGTGTGCATGAGCCCTGGCCAGCTGACAGGGCATCGCCTCGCGTGCCCTGACAAATGGCTCCGTGTGCCACCTGTGGCACGCGTGCCATAGGTTCGCCATCACAGATATATACTGTGCAAAAGCTCTTATGTGCAAGAGACAGCAAGTCTTTCAAGGCATCAAGATGTTTATGTTTGACACAAACATAAAATGAAGGTATACTATATTTGAGTTTAAGTTTGAGTTTATTTTGATTTATATACCGCGCCTTTTCCATCAAGATGGACCCAGGGTGGTGCACAGGAAATTAAAACCAATAAATAATAGAAAATACAATAAATATAGTTAAGAAGAATTAAATTAGAAGCCTGTGCTAAAATTCCCAATAAAACCCAACGTCCATTTACTAATTGGCAGGAGCTATATCACAAATAAGATCTAAACATTAAGCTAGACCAGCTTGCTGGAAAAAATATGTCTTGAGTGAACGGCGAAAGAGGGAAAGGTCCGTGATAGTGCGAAGTTCGGGGGGTAGTTGCAGTTATATTACTGTCTATCAAAAGAACGCAGAATAGAACCAAAAAACTAAAATGATTGTTGTCTTTGCTTAATAGATTTTTATTGCAAGTACTGTAGTAATAGATTGTAAAGTACAGGTATGCTATTATGGTATGTTATGGTTTGAAAGATCTACAGTTCCTTAACAGGATACAGATAGTCCTTGACTTACAACCATTCATTTAGTGATTGTTTGAAGTTACAGCAGTTCTTTAAAAAGGGACTTATGACTGTTTTTCACACTTACAACCATTTGCAGCATCCCCACAGTCACGTGATCAAAATTCGGACACTTGGCAACAGACTTATGATGGTTTCAGTGACCCAAGGTCATGTGATTACCTTTTGCAACCTTTTGACAAGCAAAGTCAATGGGGAAGCCAGATTCATTTAACAGCCATGTTACTAGCTTAACAACAGCAGTGATTCAGATAACAACTGTGGCAAGAAAAGTCATAAAATGGGGCAAAACTCACTTAACCACTGTCTTGCTTAATGGAAATTCGGTTATGGTTGTACGTCAAAGACTACCTATGTTTAGAAAAGAATATCAAATTCATTTATTGGCAAACTATCAGAAGTAAAACTGTTGATACCCTTTTAGTTAGTGTAATGTTTGTCCTTCAACTAGTTGACAGCTAGAAATTAAGCTCATCTCTGATGATACTGAACTTACATTCATAAAAAATGACTGCAACGATAGAGTCCGCAAATGATGAACTGAATATCTCTATTTGCATATATTTATTTGGAGGTTGATTTGGTGGATATTATTCCTTGATACTACAGCTCCCTATTTTGTCTGTTTAACAGGCCTATTACTACTGTGCCATTGTAGAGGATGTGATCCTACGTTTTGCGTGGACTATCCAGATTTCTCTGACTACCATGGAAATTCATCCTTTTGCTGGTGACATCATTGCTACTGTATTTGCACCACTAGAGGTTTTCCGGTAAGATGCACTGCATTGACAGCATAGTTACTAAGTTTTGGAAGGCCTCTTTGCAAATAATTATGACTGCATTTATCCCCTATAATTAAAAAATATTTTATTCTCTCTCTACAGCTCTAAATCAGCCCACTCAGATGAACAATGCTTGCGGCATTCAAAAAAAGTATTATATAGCATTTCAAAATGCAGACGGAAACTGCAAATCAAAAGAGACCTTGGATATGGTCTCTAGCATTCAGGATTTGAAACGTCTACATTTATAACTATTAAAAGTATCCCAGAAGATAATTAATATAATTCCATATTATTTTTAGGAGGGGTTATAAAATATCTATGAAAGTGTAATTTGCATTTTACCACAGTTTGAGAATTTGGGGATCAAACCTAGATTTAATATTTGAGTAAGGGGACTAGGCTTCAGTATCCAAGTTTAGCATATACTCACATCAACTCATTATATTTAATGAGTTTATATTTTTTTCTCTCTAGTATTTGACCTCTTACATTTACATTATTTACTTTTTTGCTAGTCATATCAATGTATTTTCTTGGAGATTTTTTCCCCCTTGTTTATTTTTTTCTATTATGTTACTTTTGCTTTGTTTACACTTGCTTTTTATTTTTTTTATTTTTTATGGTTGTGAGCCACCTACAGTAGCCCCATGGTGAACTAGGTAGCAAATAAAGTTAATAATAATAATCATTTTTAAAAAGACTGTCATTCAATGTACATGTATTGATTAATCAGTTGGAAAATTAACGCAAATCTTCTCTGGCTTTAGTTTACTTCTTTGTCGTTCCTTTGGGGAGAAGTGGAAAATTGATTTTCCTTATAAAATACATGTATGCTTTAGTCTTTATGTTAATATCTTCAAATCTTTGTTTTAGTTGCTTATTATCTTCCACTTTTCAGGCGGTTTGTGTGGAATTTCTTCCGATTAGAGAATGAGCATCTGAATAACTGTGGTGAGTTCCGAGCTGTCCGGGATATTTCAGTGGCACCGCTGAATGCAGATGATCAGACCCTGCTTGAACAGATGATGGACCAGGAGGATGGTGTCCGAAACCGCCAGAAAAATAGAGCATGGAAGCGTAGCCAGAGTGTGTCCTTGCACAGACCACGTCTTGCTTCACAGTACGTGTTACACAATAGCCCAATGAGTTTGTTATTTGATTAGAAGAGCTTTTCTCCATGTATTTCCCTTCAATTTTCTTGGGACTGCAATTTCCAGAATGATCCATCCCAACAAAAGAATAGCATCTTATGAGGAGAGGTAAGATCGATAAGCACAACACAAGATTTAGAGAAAAAGATTTAGGACTCTCTGAAACACCAACATCTAATGCCAACAACCCTTGGGTAATGGGTATGTGTACATGAGAGAAAATTCAGTTTATCAATTTTACTCCTACTGATATTTAACTTCTGGCTACATGAAGAGCGAATGCATTAATTAAATTAAATTAAATTAAACATTACATACAGTCTATTGATTAAAATGCATTAAGAATCCTTAACCTTAGGAAAGTTGGGTATCAGAAAGCAATGTAAACTGGCTTCTTGTGTGGTGGAATGCAATAGAAAAAAATGTCCAGCTTTCTTTTACTTCCTACCTGGAATGACCAAAAAGAGTGCTGAATTTTCTGAAGGGTATAAATTAGATTTAATAAATAAATCTAACATGGGAGAAGTAAAAGAAAGCTGGACATTTTTTTCTATTGCATTCCACCACACAAGAAGCCAGTTTACATTGCTTTCTGATACCCAACTTTCCTAAGGTTAAGGATTCTTAATGCATTTTAATCAATAGACTGTATGTACTGTTTAATTTAATTTAATTAATGCATTCGCTCTTCATGTAGCCAGAAGTTAAATATCAGTAGGAATAAAACTGATAAACTGAATTTTCTCTCATGTACACATACCCATTACCCAAGGGTTGTTGGCATTAGATGTTGGTATTTCAGAGAGTCCTAAATCTTTTTCTCTAAATCTTGTGTTGTGCTTATCGATCTTACCTCTCCTCATAAGATCATAAGATGCTATTCTTTTGTTGGGATGGATCATTCTCACTGTCCACAGTATTTGCCAGGAGAAAGTCAGCATTTTGGAAGATGTGGAACATTAATCTTGAGAATGTAGTATGTCAAGGTGCTATCTGTTCTTTGAAGTAATTGTCCTAGATTACAGACATAGGAAGGCCATGTTTTTCTTGACAAGAAATGGCAAGAAATGGAGAATGGTAGATTGAACTTTATTCATGGGCAGCTTTTTTTATTCAGGGCAGAAGGCTTTCAAGGAGAAGAAATCTGTGGTTGGTATAAAAATACTTAGAGTTACATTAAGATACTAAGTGAAGTTGACATGTTAGATACTGATAATTCACTGCCTATTGGCAAGAGCAGAATGTACCCAACTTACTTAACTGTGGGAAGGTTAGAATTTATGATAAGGATGTGATATTGTTCTTGTATTCTTATATTCTTGCGATCACTTATCTAATTAGATTCAACTATTAAGATGTCTAGTACAAAGAAGTTAATATAATTTATCAAGTTTCTAGCTATACCCGGCCACGCGTTGCTGTGGCCCAGTCTGGTTAAATGGCCAACCAATCTGTGTGTAGATCTACACCTGCACACATACACACAACCACTATATAACCCCCAACCTACCTACCTACTGTATTTCTCCCTCTCTATCTATCCCTCTACCTACCTACCTACCATATTTCTCCCTTTCTATCTATCCCTCTACCTACCTACCTACTGTATTTCTCCCTCTCTCTCTATTCCTCTACCTACCTACCTACTGTATTTCTCCCTATCTATACACCTACCTACCTACCTACCTACCTATGGTATTTTTCCCTCTCTGTCTATCCCTCTACTTACCTACCTACTGTATTTCTTTCTTTTCCCTCTATCTACCTACCTACCTGCCTACCTACTGTATTTCTCCCTCTCTATCTATCCCTCTACCTACCTACATACTGTATTTCTCCCTCTCTATCTATCCCTCTACCTACCTACCTACCTACCTACCTACTGTATTTCTCCCTCTCTATTTATCCCTCTACCCACCTACCTACCTACTGTATTTCTTTCTTTCTCCCTCTTATCTACCTACCTACCTACTGTATTTCTGCCTTTCTATCTATCCCTCTACCTACCTACTGTATTTCTCCCTATCTATCCACCTACCTACCTACTATATTTCTTCCTTTCTCCACCTATCTACCTACCTACTGTATTTCTCCCTCTCTATCTCTCACCCTACCTACCTACCTACCTACCTACTGTATTTCTCTCTATCTATCTATCTATCTATCTATCTATCTATCTATCTATCTATCTATCTATCTATCTATCTATCTATCTATCTATCTATCTATCCACCTACCTACCTACTATATTTCTTCCTTTCTCCACCTACCTACCTACCTTATTTCTCCCTATCTATCTATCCCTCTATATACCTGCCTACTGTATTTCTCCCTCTCTATCTATTCCCCTATCTACCTACCTACTGTAATACAATATTACAATAGCAGAGTTGGAAGGGACCTTGGAGGTCATCTAGTCAAACTTTTTTTATTTCAATGGAAACATTGCTCATTTTCTCTCCCACTTTTAATTTTTATTCTTTAAAATTTCAGGCAAATGGCTATCCAACATCTTAAAGACTTCCAGTGTTGGGGCATTCACAACTTCTGGAGGCAACTTCTGTTCCACTGGTTAATTGTTCTAACTGTCAGGAAAATCCTCCTCAGTTCTAAGTTGCTTTTCTTCTTGATTAGTTTCCACCCATTGCTTCTTGTTCTGCCCTCTGGTATAGCTTGACTTCCTCTTCTTTGTGGCAACCCCTGAGATATTGGAAGACTGCTATCATGTCTCACCTAGTCCGTCTTTTATTAAACTGTATTTCTCTCTCTCTCTCTCTCTATGGGCCACCTGGGAGTTTGCTATCTCAGTGCCTTCTTTTGGCCCTAAGAGGCCTCCATATGAGGCCTCTTCCAACAATGACAGTTGAAAAGCAGCCTGATGGGTGGGGCTACAGGGAGGTGAAAACATGATCAGTGGGTACATTTTACATTTGTGTACCTTGCATATGACACATGTGTGCTAAGCACAAAATGAGTACGTATTCTATTATCGGAAGTCCTTGGGAACATTGTGTGAAAATTTGAGGTAAATCAGTGCAGTAGTTTTTGAGATTAGCTGCTTCGTACAAACTATTTTACACTTTTATTTATATAGATATGTAGTATTTCTCCATATTTTGTCCAAACCCAATTCTAGTTTAAATCTATTGCCCTGCTCAGTATATCATAAAATCTGTTGCATACAGATTTTTTATATATACATATAGCCCGTATATATAGCCTGAAATTAAGATTGTTTTAATATTTCCAAATATATTGAGCTGAAGCCTGTACACCAAATCTGCATAATTTAAATCCATAACAGTTGGTGTGACTCCTACTAATTACGTAGTAATAAGTAATGAATCTAGCTTCAGTAATACCCAGGGGAAGTATTAAGCAGTTGCTGTGATTCCAGCTCCCTCAGGGCTATAACTCTTATAACAAAGCACCTTCATGAGTTTCTTGCCTAAGTCTTTTGGTTGAGATCATAACCTATTGCATAGATTCAAAGTGTTACTCGGTCTTCTGATAATCTATTGAAGCTACCATCTTCCATTGTTCCTACTGCCATCACTGGTAACCTGGGCATACTGACTAGATACCAAGCTAAGTAAAACATATTCCCCAAATGATCTTCAATCATATTCTCCAATAAGCTTGCTGTCTTGTGGATGAAGCATATTCCTTGGTTTTAGTTATAAGATTGTTATCATTTATACCCAAATATCAATGGGATATGCTGTCAGATTTATAAGAGCTAGGGACAGTTCCTCCTCTAAGTAAATGTGTGTTTAACTCTAGGCAAGCTATCCTCATGCCATGTTCATTGATGACTTTTCCCTTCTTCCACCATTTTGTTCTGGATTATGATAGCTCCTTTTTATCTATAGGGGCCTTGACCAGTCACCATACTAATCCATTGCTATTCTGTTTGGTGTTTTTGCTGCTCTTCTCTTTATGGTGGTGTTAAGGTTTACACACACATGCACACAAAATTTCTATTAAAGATTTTCACATACGCAAAAAGTAAATGTGAAATTATATGGAATAAAAATTAAAAAAAGAAATCAAAGAATAACTAAGAACAATAGGGCAGATATAAAGAAAAGATGGTGATGCCAATGAAATTAAATTATTTTGTAGCAGAAACAGCTCTTACAGGTATATTCTTCAATAGCACCAGTATCAACACAATATGATTTGGGGGGGGGGGGGGGTTTAAAGGACGATATCATATTTTTGTTGTGTTAAATTGCAATTCTTAATCATTTCTGCCTCCCCGTTTCCTGTTCAGAGAAATTGTATACAACATAATTTCACCTTGAGAGTAATTGAATGGCCGTGTTTTACGTCCAGATGATTATCAATATTATGACCTTGTATTCCTACAGCCATAAATTGATTTCAGTAAAGATAAAACGCAACCAGGAATAATTTGAAATCGCCTCAATAAAAAAACGTTTTGTTCTAATACATCAAAGGCAGTTTATAGATTAGATTTAATATAATTTTTGTTATAGCCATGTTAACTTTGGAGCCACATAATATCTCTCAGATTACTTGAATTACAGCAGTTGGGTAAGAGAATGCATAATTGTTTTCCTATTTTGCATTTCATTCACAACAACATCCTGTTAGAAAATATGGGAGTTGCCACTCTTTTTAATCGTGTGTGCTTAGGCAAGGAAGATAATGCAGTATCATTTCCCACTTTCTTTGTGGAACTGTGACATACAGGCATGAAGAATTTTGCCATCCTTA
The DNA here is from genome assembly GCA_039707465.1 of Rhabdophis nuchalis. Taxonomy (NCBI): domain Eukaryota; kingdom Metazoa; phylum Chordata; class Lepidosauria; order Squamata; family Natricidae; genus Rhabdophis; species Rhabdophis nuchalis. The sequence continues at coordinate 114,046,341 of CM077644.1, read as the reverse complement.
TTGTCTGTTTTCCCTGCTTAGCTTCCATTAGTGCTGCATTTGCTGCAGTCCTGTCTAAATCATTTTAGTATAATCCTTGTTGTTCTATCCGCTACCCTCTGGAGATTTAACTTTTGATAATCCTTTCTTGTAATTTTAATCACATATTTCTCAAGGAGAATTTTGAATTCATTTTGTTATTAGCTTTTAATTGGTTGTTGATTGAAATAATTATTTGAGAAAGTAATGAACAACTTTTGGCTTTAAATACCAGCCAGCATCCAATTTTTCCCCTGTCCTCAAATTATAAGCTCTCTTAGCTTCCCAATCTGGCACAGCATAATTTATGAAATGTAACGAAGTACAGTGCACTTGCCATATAATTATGCTGCAGTTTAAAGCTCAACTGAAATTCAAAATACATCCTTTGTTACCTCTTTCATTTTTTCTTACTCTTTAGCTTGCTATCATTTATTGTTCAATTTTTTCATCTTCATGCTACTATGCAAGAGTAGTTGGTGAAGGCTTCTTGGGAGGTGACAGGTAGCTGCATCCATGATATAATCGAAGGAGGCAGTGGTGCACCCTTTCCTCAAAAAGCATCCTGGACAATTTTAATTACATTTCCAATCTTTTCTTTTCATGGAAAATAAAAAAAGGAAGAAATAGATTATCTGAACCCCTTTCAATCATATTTCAGGCGCAGACATAGTATGGAGACAGCATTGATAACATTCATGGTTGACTTGTTGTGAATATTATAGTATTATTACAATGACAATAAAGATTATTATTATTATTAATTTGGGGTTTTGGTAGAGCAGCTGTCCTGGGTTTCTTGATCTTTCAATAGTTTTCAATCCCATCAACCTGAGTATCCTTCTAGACTGCTTGTGAGAATTTGGAGTGGAAGGTACAAAGTTGCAATGCGTTCCCTCTTTGTGGTTGGATTCAGTAGAGGAACAGTCATAACTGAGATTGCTGGTGTATGGGCTACCACCTCTTTTCTTCAACATCTTCATGAGCTCAGTATCCAGATGATACAAAATTATATATCAGACTTACCAGACAACACTGAGAAGGAGCAGGCTTATTAACAATCCTGAATAGATTGCTCTTTAAGACTCTTTTGAAGTCACAGCTCCTTCAATGTTGTCTGATGGGATCTAGGAAGCAGGACAGTTCCTGTCCTATGGAACACTGTTCCCAGAGGTTGGTTGCTCCCGGTTCAGCCAAACTGGTAGTGTAATTCAGGCAGCAACCCAGGCCTGGCACGCCACGAACTGGTTCCCTCACCGCAGCTGGGCCGCTGCCATTTTGGTTTTTAGTGACTGGGCATGCACAGTTCACTGTAAATTGTTCTGAGCATGCACAAAGAACAATTTACATTGAACAGTGCATGCATGCGCAGCGCACACTTTGCGTGCAGGTTGTGAACTGGTAGTAAAACTGGCAGCAACCCACCCCTGACTCTTCCCCTACCAAGATAGATCTGGGCCTCACCCTGAGTATATTCAGAAGGTTCTGAAAATCTGTCTCTTTCCCCAGGCCTGGGTTAGCATGAGTGTGTGAGTCCAGCATGTTTTATTATCTTTTAATGTTGGTTTTAGTTCCAGTGGTTGGCTATGGTTTTTTTTAAGTTGTACAGGTAACCCCTAACTTATGATCATTCATTTATCAACCAAAGGTACGACAAACTGAAAAAAAGTAAGTTACAACGGTGACAGCAGCTCCACGATCACGTGATTACAATTCTGATATTTGGCAACCAGCATATAATTACAATAGTTTCAGCATCCCAGGATCACATGGTTGCTAACTATGATGTTCCCACTCAGTTTTCAACAAGCAAAGTCAATAGACAATTCACTTAACCACTCTATGATTTACTTAATGACTGTGGCAGAAAAGGTCATAAATTCAGGTGTGATTATGTGATGACTCATTTAACAATTGCATATTAAGCAATGGAAGCAATGCCAGTATGTTCCTGGGTCCACTTTAAAGTGCTGGTTGTCACCTACATGACTTGGGACCAGGTTATTTGAGAGGGATCGGCTTTTCGCAAGAGTTTCTACCCATCCAAATTGATCGAATGGATTGGGCCTGCTGCAGAGCCCATCAGCCAAAGAGTGTCGACTGGCAGGAACCAGAAGATAAGCTTTCTCTGCTGCAGTCCCTGCCTTATAAAATATCCTCCCTTCAGAGATTGGAATGGCCCCAATCCTATTAGCCTTTTCCAAGGCTTTAAAAACTTGGCTGCATACCTGGGCCTGAGCTTGCTATGTTTTGGGGTTCTGTTACTTGACTAGCTCTCTCCTACTTCCAGAACTTTTTTTAATTCCATGGAAACATTGCTCATTTTCTCTGCCACTTTTAATTTTTATTCTTTAAAATTATTTTTATTTACTGATTGTATATTTTTGTCTCTGGGTTTTGGTTTTCTCATTTTTAACAGCAATCATTGTATATACATTTTCTCTTACTTTATTATTTCAATACTTTTTTGTACTCCCTATTTGCCTTCATATTCATATAGCAATTTATAATTGTTTTTACTCTCTTCCAGAAAGCTTCCACATCCTCTTTAATTCCTTCTATTAATAAATTTAAATTATTGTTTCATAAAGAACTTGTATCTTCCTGAAGTCATTCTCATTTCACTCATTTCACTTTCCCCCTCTTCTTCCTTTTCCATTTTCCCCCAATCCATTTTTGATAGTTTGAAAAAATGGTTTGTCTCACATTCAAAACTTCTGATCACTCTTGTACCCTTCACTAATTGTTTCCTGTCAATCTTTCATCATAAACAGTCTTGGTTTTATATTTATATTCATGCCATTGCTATAAAACATTAATAACAGAGCTCTTTCTAAGCAGCTATTCTTAAGTCAGCATTCTCATTCTTTCTTGACTCTCTAAAGGCTTATCACTTTTTCAGTTCTCTCACATCTTGTTCAAGCTCATGTGTTTATAACATGTAACTGATTTTGTTCTCTTTCTAGCACAGTTTTTTCCCCTTCCAGATTAGAATGAACCTGAACTCTACTGCTTTTGTATACAAACTAGAATCTAATCAGATTCTAGAATCCAAATATTACTTTGCAGGGTAACATTTGACTCATGCAAGCCTTCTTTAATTTGAATTGTTTAGAAAATAAAGCTATTCGTGGCAAGGAGCTTGCAACAGGGGCAAAATATATTCTGATCATAGACCACCGCTGCTTATTCTGTACCAACAATGATTACAATGAATGCCCATTGCAGTAGAAATGCTTTTTCTTCTGGATTCTTTTCATACTAGCAAGTACTCAGCAGAGGGAGCTATTGATATATTCTATGTATTCAGTTCAATAAACATTAATATGCCTGGCCAAAATTCTTCTGCTTAGATAGTTGTGTTTTGAATGCAGCTATTTCCCCAGATGTTTGGGTCAGAGGTTAGAAGAACTCTGCTAATAATAATAGTCAATGGGGTTAACAGTTTACAGTTGTGTTCAAAATTATTCAACCCCCAATGCTGTAAAGGGGTTTAGGGAATTTAGTGTAAATTTGTAATTGTATTCAGAATGAAATCCTACAAGGACTTTTGAAAGAACCAAATGCAACTAAAATGACATCAATTGTTTTTGTAATACAGTAGTAAATGTTTCTTTTGTGATTTCTTCATTGACACAATTATTCAACCACTTAAAGACTACCACTCTGAAGAACAGAGGTTCATTCAGGTGTTTTCGATCAGGTATTGAAAACTCCTGTGGATGTCACCGAGCAGCAATCAAGCATAATAAGCACCAATTAAGGCAGCTTTAAAATGACTGTGATACTCAGCTCCTTCTAGACATTTACTGGTGTGGTTACAAACATGGTGAAGTCAAGAGAATGGTCCAGGAAGACAAGAGAAGAGGTGATTTCTCTTCATAGGAAGGGCAATGGCTATAAGAAGATTGGAAAGATGTTAAACATACCAAGAGACACCATAGGAAGCATCATTCGCAAATTCAAGGCAAAGGGCACTGTTGAAACGCTACCTGGTCGTGGCAGAAAGAAGATGCTGACTTCGACTGCTGTGCGCTACCTGAAGCATAGAGTGGAGAAAAGTCCCCGTGTGACTGCTGAGGAACTGAGAAAAGATTTGTCAGATGTGGGTACTGAAGTTTCAGCTCAGACAATAAGGCGCACACTGCGTAATGAAGGCCTCCATGCCAGAACTCCCAGGCGCACCCCCTTGCTGTCTCCAAAGAATAAGAAGAGTCGACTGCAGTATGCCAAACGTCATGTGGACAAACCACAAAAGTTGTGGGATAGTGTTCTGTGGACTGATGAAACAAAATTAGAACTGTTTGGGCCCATGGATCAACGCTATGTTTGGAGGAGGAAGAACAAGGCCTATGAAGAAAAGAACACCTTGCCTACTGTGAAGCATGGCGGAGGGTCAATCATGCTTTGGGGCTGTTTTGCTTCTGCAGGTACAGGGAAGCTTCAGCGTGTGCAAGGTACCATGAATTCTCTTCAGTACCAGGAGATATTGGATGAAAATGTGATGCAGTCCGTCACAAACCTGAGGCTTGGGAGACGTTGGACCTTTCAACAGGACAGTGATCCCAAGCATACCTCCAAGTCCACTAGAGCATGGTTGCAGAGTAAAGGCTGGAACATTTTGGAGTGGCCATCGCAGTCACCAGACTTAAATCCGATTGAGAACCTCTGGTGGGACTTAAAGAAAGCAGTTGCAGTGCGCAAGCCTAAGAATGTGACTGATCTGGAGGCTTTTGCCCATGAAGAATGGGCGAAGATACCCGTAGATCGCTGCAAGACACTTGTGTCAAGCTATGCTTCACGTTTAAAAGCTGTTATAACTGTAAAAGGATGTTGTACTAAGTACTAAGATTGAATGTTACTTGGGGGTTGAATAAAACTGATAATGATGTGAGCACAGAAAAGACATTTGTGGTTATTTCATTATAAATGTTATGTTATATTTGTCTGACCTACAAGTGCCTCTTTGATGTAAATGTAAGCAAGATGACTGAATGATCAAAATCAATGTCAAACTGGCCAAAACACTCAATTTCAGTGGGGGTTGAATAATTTTGAACACAACTGTATGTTGCTAGGATAAATAAATAATTAAAATTTAATTATTCTAAAATACCTAAAAGTGTTTAATGGAAATACTATGGCATACTCTACGAATTACAAAACAGTACTTAGCTGCGGTCAAAGAAACAAAAATTAGATTAATCCTTTTTAGATATTTAAAGCAATTCTATTTTTGCTCTTTTATCCTAATTGTGACTTTTGTGTTTTAACTGCTGATCTATGACCAAATAGAGATTGATTGATTAATTGATTGATTGGTTGGTTGAATGACAAATTGTTAATCAAAGTTTCATTTCCTGTTTTCTCAGGTCAAAGATTCATGACACCAAAGTATTAATAGAAGACACAGATGATGAAGCAAACACATGAAATGTCTACAGAGTCAAGTTCCACATCCCTCATGTTCTTTTGCTTTATTACCTTCCCAACCCCAACTGCCACCCAGTCTATCATCTGGTATAGTTCCAGCTAAAAACAGGAGAAAAATCTGAACACATTTTCTGAGCTCTTCCGGACTGGTTCCTATGGACTCCAACAAGCTCACTGTGTTTTCCTTTCTTTTCTTCTGGTTTTAATTTGATTTCTTGTTTTTAAAATATAAATCTAACTTTGTTTTGCCAATAAGAGGGACATTTAAGGAAGGAGCTGTCTTAAAGATTGTTTACAATCTCTTCAAGGACATACAATCTGGATGAAGAAGCATCATTTGGACTCCCTAATGGGACTTTACTGAGAAATCATTCGGTCTCTGCTCAGTCCAGTTTTGACTGGTTGAAACTGGACCAGCGTTTTTAACTCTGGCTCGCGCTCTGGTTTTTGGTGTTTTCTTTCATATCCAGCGCCAAGGCACTAGCTGCACTTGCCGGGAAAGTGCACTTAGAACAGTACCTTCATTCACGAAGCTACTTTTTAATTTGGTGTAACTTTCTTATTATTTTTTTTGAAATATGATGTATTTGTTGCACATAGTTTTCATATTATTTATGATAGTTAACCTTATGAGAATGGTTTCTGAGTCCTGTGCAATGAAGGTGGTAACTCTTTTAAAAAGAAAAAAAAGGCAAGTGGTTGGGGAGAAGGGGATGTAGATCCTGGATCTCTCTTGCTGCAAGGTTAAGCCCTTTAAAATACCTCTTTGAGAGAACTTGCACCAGCTTAACCTGATTATTTTTTTATTTTTATTTTTCTTATTATTGATTGATTGATTTTAAGCCAAAGTCGCTCTGTTGAGTTTTACTTGCTGCTGGTCCCGTAGAAATCTTGTCACCTTCCTTAGCTGGATCTTCTTTGTACTTGTGCCTCCACAGAAATAGTAACATGATCTCCAGATTTCTGTTGGAAAAAAGAATCTAGAGATAATCCGATGTAGTCCGTCAGATATCCATGCAAGAAAGCCTTAGTTTGTATATTTAAGAATGGTTTTCATTTTAGTGAGCTGAGTCTCCAGGACACCCATTTTTAAATAGGGAGTTCCTGTATGTATGGTTCATTCACTTCAGCTAAAAAATAGAGAAAAATAAAACTGAGACAAAGGTCTGTCTTGTAGTGGATATAGGATTACTCTTTCAGCAGTATATATTGGGTACAGGCAGACACTCAACAGCTTGTCATTTATGTCATCCAGAGACTGTGTAGTCTCTAAATATTGAGAAAGTTGGTATTGCTATAGAAAGGGCTCTTTAATTTTTTTCAATAAATAAAATATTTTGCCGTACTTTGGCAAAAACTTGACTGACAATCACTGTCCAAGAACATCCTCAGGTTAGCTTTTGTTTCATTTTTTAAACCTACCTGCCCCAAGTCCTAGATTTCCAGTGTGGTGCTAGGCCCGACTTTTACAAGCATTACGAGTGGCACTGCTAATTGGACTTACGGTAGATGGTCATACACTTTAGTAAATTCCTTTTTAAAAGTTATCAGTTGATTATTTTTTTTAATTCCATATTGGCCTCCAGCATCCATAGGATAGAGCAGCATGAATGCTTAAGATGACCACTCCCTCTCCTTGTAGTAGAAAGCCTGTGTTGTGTATGCCAAGCATTTGTACTTCATATTAGCAAATGAAAGCTTATTGTACTCTGTTACACAATGTGTGCATTTGTGAGATCACCACCCTATGATGGGAGAAGCTATTTCAGATTTTCTTAAGTCTGATACTGATATAGGATTTCACAGCAAGGACTGTGTTGTTCTTGTTTAGGTTTTTAGATGGTGTTAGTTCCTTTCTCCTGTACAATCTCCTTTGGTTTGCAAATCACAAGCATTTTAAGCAAAGAGGATTCCTCTTTTATCATTTTTTTTCCTTTCCTTTCCAAGTTAATAATCTTGTCTATAATAATTTATTTCCTTATTTTATCTTTCAAGCCATTCACAAGACTTACTTTGTAAAGCAACTGTGACTTAAAAATAGTATGTATAATGTGCCTGTAGCCATAAGGAACTAGACAACAAATTTCTGGCAAAACAAATTAACTACAAGGACTTCTTGACAGGCAAGAGAGCTGTAGAATGAAACTTTAAATCACAGTTATTTTTTATTGTGCTTTAACTTGGTAGAAGATTTAGGACATTGTGGTCGTAATGCAAGTAGATCTTGGAGTTGTACATTATTTGTGCTTCTGCAGTGTAGCAGTTATTGCTTGGTATTCTAGTACCAGGCTGTTCTAGTAGAAAAGTTGGATTTTGGAGTCCTACTAAGCTGTTTTGTAACAAGATGAGTCTGAAATTCAATGAGAGGTGGGTTTTTTACATATTATAATAGACTACTACTGAACTTTATGTGAATAATGGCAACTACTTATACATTCAGTTAAACAAATATGAGAGGTCATTCTACCTAAGGAATGTTAATTTGATTAAATCATGTGTCCTCTAAATTCCACCAGCCAAAGACATATAACAGGGAAAGATTTATTCAGGATATACTGAAGAATTCTGACATTTGAGGATTAAGCAGAAGGAATAACTTGATGGTGGAAATTTAGAAGTACCAGCAATCTGAAATAATTTGCCTATCAGATTAGGAAGATTATATATGCCACAATCAATTTTTGTTTCATACCACCATCATCTGACTGAAAAAGATCACTGCCTTGTGCACAACACAATATTTTACATGAAAGTATTAACTGGAGTTCCAGATTTAAATTTATATTTAGAGAACTTGACTAACTTTCATAAATTGTATGTTGAGGTTTTTTGTTTTTTGAATCTATGTAATGATTAGCCAAGTTCATTAACTAAGCCTCCCCTCCCCTGCAGGGTGCTGTTATCAAAAAGCCCTAGATTGAATTGAATTATATATTTGGAAAAAAATGTGTGTCCTAAAGAATTCATGCTTGGTAGCCTGACTTAAGAAATTGAGTCCTCCTAATGTAGAGGTTCATCTCCAGAGTTGATTTTCCTGTGGGTGGTTAGTGCAAAATTGTTTGCTAAACCAGTCTATCTGAATTTCTTATGTAGAAAGCTTTTAGAATCACTAAAATGGAATATTGAAATAGCTAGGATACCATTTCCATTTTCCTGGACTATAGAGAAATGCCATGTAACTCGCAAAAAAATATTCAGAAGATTTTTTTTTCCTCACAGAGTTTAAGACCTGAAAGAAGAGTTGATGCTTTTGGCTTTTACACTTGGCCTTTTCCATGTCTGGCAAATAGATTTAATGTAGCATTATATAATAGTTAGATTTTATTTGACCTAAATGACAGGGGAATAAAAGAAAGCTACATGAAGCTCATGGAAATTAATGACTTTCTTAAGCGGTTACCTGTTTTAGAAATGGAATGGAATTGACACTCTGCCAAGAAGACTGTAGAAGCAGTCTTTGTGAGGATATGCAGAAGTACTTTACTTTTTTTGAAAGGTTTCCTCTTTCAAAGTAGTTTTTCTTTGTTTTGTCAGAGAAGATGAATTTCTTATATTTGAATTAAAATATCTCTCTTGCTCTTTGTCCATTCTCTATAAAGATTACAGAGTTGTGGAGAGTAGGAATCTTGCAATGAGTTTAGGCTTTATTCTGAGCATTAAAAAAAACCCTCCTTTGTTTTCATGCTTTGCTTTTTATTACCTGATTTCTTTATTTTTTTTGATTGACACAAGCAAGTGTGCTTTGTAGGAAACTAAAAAGCTTGCATATTGGAAGTTAAAGCATGTGTTTAGGAAAAAATATATAATTCTGATGTCTAAGGAGGAAATCCCATTGTGATATTCTGGACTTTGGCTTGAAATTGATCACAAGCCTATAGGGAAGTAGTAGTAGAAGAAGCTTTGTATAGATGATTTTCTTTTAAAATATTTTAAAAACGATTTCATCATTAAGGAAGACCGTATTTCCCCCTCCCCACAAAAAGAACCCCTTCATTGGACAAAAACATGTCCAGTGTATTTATTTTCTGTGGAAAAGTGCTGTGTCTAAATTAAACAATGTATTCAGCATCTAGATATTTCTAAGCTTCGTCAAGAGATGCACGTGAACATTTTAAATCCATGATTGTGTTGTCATATTTTCATTTTCAAGGAAGCATTATTGATAAGGCCTCTAATCTTACAGTGTCACAAATTTGCAAAGAGCAGGGAAGAAAAATGGAACTTGGCTAGAAAGATTTCCTGTTGATATATAACAAATTTGATCTCTTGACTATCCCACTTTTCTCTAAGGGTCATAAAAAAGCCAGAAGGCATAAATTGAAATTCTAGATTTTAGAACCTACTACTATAGTTAGATCCAGAATCATGCAATTGGACTGGTAGAGTTGTCAGGTAAAACAACTTTTTCTTTTTCTAACCACCAATCCAGGGTTGGGCAACTATGTTAGACCCCTATATCATTTTTGTTAAATCTGTAAACCAGTTGTGTTAGAAGAAATTGTACTAATTTTTTTTTAACACTAGCTATTAAAAAGGAAGAAAGATTTTTTTTTTGTGGGGGAGCCATTTTTATGCTTTTAATACCTTCTCCTATATTTTTTCTGGTACTTATATGAATATGAGTAACAACACAGACACTCACAATGTTGCCAAAATATTTATGTTAGTTCCGATTGGAAGGTGTGCATTTGGATATATCCTTCTTCCAAATCTTTATTAACTCAATGTCGAAAAATCATATTTTTCTTTTCTTTACACTGCTTTACGTAAAGGAGCTATAGGTTGATAACTAGGCTATGAACTGCAGTCTTCATATCTAAATATGCCAATAGGTTAGTCTACTTACCATGCTAAACTCTAAATTATCTTCACCATTTAAACCTTTGGCCTTATATTGTTAAGAATTCTTCAAAAGTGATTGGAGATGGCAACAAATTTGCCTTTTGAGATCCGACTTTGCCCTGCTGCTATATTGAGATATATCTCATTCCCATTTTTCACCTTATTGGTGTGTTGGTCTAAATAATAATTATATATTACAAAACCCCGAGCTGTAGGTGTCAAAAGTAACTATGGAATGTGATATAGTCCTCTTGTGGGTGCTTTTCTCTTTACTTTATTCCTTTCTTTATCCCCTTCTCCACTCCTCTTTTGGTTCAGTGGAAAAGGTGAAGAAAAGACTTGCCGCTTGCTTGGACTCATAATGATGTTTTCTGTGATTGCGCTTTTAGCCGTCTCCTTCTCCCTCCCCTACTCTCCCCCCATGGATATAAGACTTTTCTGAAGTGTGGAATTAACTTTCTTGATAAGTAGGTTTAAAAAATGCACAATGTGGTACTGTTTCATAGTTCTTAGATGGTTGTATAAAAAGAGTTAATGTGGTTTGTGCTTTAAAAGGAATAAGTGATTGATTTATTAATCTGTCTTTTTCATTATTACAAGCTTTGTTTTCCAATGACTACTTGCCTGTTTGGCTTTGTATGCTATATGTGTCTTTAATGGTTGATTTTATTCTTATACATTGATGATGATCACATCAGGCACACAGATCACACCTGTGCAAGCCTTATGTAATTGACTGATGCATCCACAAGACTATTTTTACACATTTATTACTTACAGATTTAGATTTCTATTCTGCCTTTAGGGCAGAATTGTAAATAATGGTGATTACACTTCTATCAATGCTGACCATGTTTGTTTCCTTTTTAAACAAAAAAAAAAGCTGGTGATGTCAAACTTTAGACAATGAATATTGTTTTTTCACTACCTGAGCAACATAATTGATGCTCCCCAGTAGGTTGTCTGTGTAATTTTCATATCATTTGAACCTGAGCTATTGCAGCAAAGAATGCCATATTAGTGTTATTCCAAATAGCATTCCCTATGAAATAATAGTTTGAGGCAAGAAGTTCCTCAAAACACCAATTTATTAGAAGAGCCATGTTGGCACATCTGGGAAAACCCAAATCTGAAAGCTTCCAAGTTTTCCTCATCCAGTTGAAAGTTCAAGACCCTGCCCCAACACCCACAAGCCCATCAAATGGTCCAATCAGTCACTGCCATGGATGAAGAGTCCTCCCATCCACAGCCATCCAGGTGCAGGGATGAGGCAACCTTGACTTTCTAATAAAGAATGTTATTTTGGCTACACATCTCCCAAGCTCAATACCATCCCCTCCTCCCAGTTTCCCATAGTAACTATGTTTGAATATGTGACAGGCTTGAGGCCCTATCCCCCCACCCCCGATGCTTCCAAGCCTGACAACATGGTGCTATGTTTGTATTTTCACATACTCCAAAGTACCTTTTTTGAATCAATCCCAAAGTGCTTTACAAACCTATGTGTAATATGCTAAAACAGCCCTTCCAAAAGCTAGGGAATAAATGTAGTTTTCAGATATAACGGCTTTTGTTTATGAAAAGCATTTAGCACTGTTTGGACATGAAGGCAAGTCAGGAAGTGGAAGAATAGTTAAATCCAATGGTCTTCTATCCTAGGATATAATGCTTGTTTCCCAAATTAAGGGAATTAGACTTCCTCACTTTTTAATTGCTAATATACGGATGCATAGACCAAGAGTAAATAGTACCAACATTAAGAAAAAAAACACATGTATCTATACAGTGTTAGATATATAAAATTTTATGATTAGCATAAAGGGACAGATCAGCAACATATTCCCACTAGAGAGTACACATGCCATATCTAATTCAAAAAGGCTTAACATATAGATCTGTGATGGTGAACCTAGGGCACACGTCCAGAGGTGGCACGTGTGGTGTCACCAGCTGCTCTTCCGGGTTTCATCACGCGCATGTGCACTGGAACAACTGTCCACCGTGCATGCACGCAATGGAATCAGGAAGAGCAGCTGGCCACTGCGTGCACCACCCAGCTCTCTTCCAGGTTCTGGTGCTCTGGCACGCACATGTATGCATGCACATGCATTCTAGGTTCCGCACTCAATGCCGAAAAGGTTAACCATCACTAATAAAGGTCATTCTCATGCATTTCAGTAGTCATAATGGAGTTCATTATATTTTTAATCTATCCGTCGGGTGGAGTAGGCAATGAGCACGGTTCATTCCCAAATAGAAAAATATGGCCATTTGGTTTCAAAATCTCAATTGAAATAACAGTAATCAAATGGCTCAGAACTGTCTCCTATAAAAAGATCAAGGTTTCCCCTGTTCAGTCGTGTCCGACTCTAGGGGGCAGTGCAAGAACGGGAGCTCACCCCATCATGCAGTACTTTAGTCTTGAATTGCCAATCTTCAAGTCAAAAAGCCCAGCATCTTAACTGTGCTCCACTTGTATCCAATACTTTCACTGTAATGTTGATCAGTATCAATTGTGTTGTCCTATTGTAGCACTGTTTCTGGCACCAATCAACTGGGATGGGAGCAGCAGAGTAAAACATGTTCTGATCAACTTAATGCATAGAGGAGAAATGGCGTCACTCATTTGTTTTAAGGTATAAAAATACTGAAATAATCATTTAGCTCTTGGACACTGTAAGCAATGAAAAACATATATAGCTGTATATGTAAAGCTGGACAGCCTTTTTTCCTTGAAATTTGCATCCCTTGGAGGTAAATCTGTAGTTTCATGCCAACTATAAAAGGGTTCAGAGATTACCGTATTTTTCAGAGTATAAGATGCACCAAAGTATAAGATGCACCAAGATTTTGAAGAGGCAAATTAAAAACAAAAGTTTTTGCACTCTGCAAACCTCCCAAAAATGGCCCATTTTTTGCAAAAACTGGCCTGTATTTGACTAGCCTTTAGGAGGTTTGTAGCTCCTGGGGGTGGGGCAAAAACATGCCAAAACGGCCCATTTTTTTTTTCATTTCTGCTCTCCCCAGCCCTCAGGAGTACTCTATAAGCCTCCTAAAAGCTTTGCACGACCATTTTGGTGAAGGGGGTGGGGTTTCGGGAGGCAGAAAATGCTATATTCAGTGTATAAGTCACACCCAGATTTTTAGCCTCTTTTTTTGAGGGAAAAAGGTGTGTATTATACTCTGAAAAATAGGTAAATTGGCCTCTGCCATCAACTACATACAGCATGGTATCACATGCTCAAATTTGAGCCCTGGGCATATATTTACTACAGTTGTGTCCTGGGGTCATGTGATCGCCATTTGGTTTGCTTAACTACCATGGCAACAGTCATAAAATTGGATTTGACTCATTTAACAACTGCCTTGCTTAGCAAAGGAAACTCTTGTTCCAGTGGTAGTTGTAAGTCAAAGACTACTTATATTGGGCTTTCTCTCTAAAGGTAGAATTTTCAAGAACTTCAAAGGGTACAGACTGTGGTGAAGCTTCTTTTTCTTCAGTAAACCTGAAGGTTGCAAAAATTCATATTAAAAACTTTGCAGTCAGAAATGACTATTTTAACTTACAAATAAATACATACTGGATGACAGAGTATGCATTTCTTCTGCCATCTTTATATATTAGAAACTCAAAACAATATTATTTCTCCTACTAGTCTGTTGCACGTCCTCCAATATTATAAGCATGTGGACAAAACTCTGCAATTGATGCTATTTCATCCCCACTTAGATTTGATGATATTTGGAAAGAAGGCTAATACTGGAAATTGAAACATTTTTTTAAATTAATGAATGGGAGAAAAGATCTCAAATTTAGCACAATTTAATAGGTTATCAGGCGGGCATGTTTTTAGAAAGCAAAGCTGATTGGCAGCATTTATTGTAGCATTCCCTACACACTGAAGTCAACAGTCATGGAACGGTCAGGAGTGGATTAAAACAATTTCATAATCCTAGTGATTTTCTTTTTTATCAGGATTATGAAACCAATCATGAATATCAAAAGCCACAGCTTAAACCAGCCCCTTGGGACATATGCTTTATAGTCATGGGTGCAGGAGACAAAGCAATCAGGGCAAGAATGAAAAGCTATTCTCCATTTTATTTAGTGAGATTCTTCTTCTGAATTCATAACAGATTGAGGGTTGCTGGATTTAATTGAGCTAGCTGATGATATCCAGGTAAGACACTTCTTTAAATTATTACATTGTTCAGCTTACAACAAAGCCAAAGCAAGGAATGAATGTTGCTTGCAGAATTGCTTTGCATTTAGGATTTAGGAAATTTCCTAAACCATTCCATGAAGAGTGATTTTTTTTGATGTCAGGTTATCCGGTATGGCAAAGCTTAAGAACCCTCTGATAGAAGCAAAATATTTGTATACCAAGTCTAAAGAATAGGTATTTTATCTAATTATTGGGCATTATGTTAATATACTTGTTAGGAATAATCTAGACATTACAGCTCAAAATATAGCTTCCACATTACATCATGTTAATTGATCACTGACACATACACATATTTTTATAGATAACTGTATTATATGTTGTCTTACATAAATGCTTCATCCTACTACTATTTTTAAAAACCTTACTCTTGCTGGTAGTGTATTTTCCTGCAGGAAAAAACACTGTACGGTAATAAGATGAAAATGCCAAATTGAGTTAAAGAGCAGATAAATGCAAAGTAACCTCAGCTGGTCATTACCACTTAAAACAAAAATTAAATTTGAGCATTATTTGTACCCTTTTGCCTAGTGTAAATATGACTACTGTCTATTGAGCTGCAAGTGCCCTTAAAACTTAGCTCTTGTAGGATATGTCCTCATCAGAGTCATTGAAGCACTGACATTTCTTATTAGGGCTCTGTTAGGAGGAAGGAAATTTAGACATTATGTACTTTAAGGGATTGATTTACAGCCCACCTTTTTTCTATAAGCAAAGCGACTAAGAATGTTTTTTTTAAAAAACCATATGTAAAACCAGTGCAATTAAAATCAGCAGCATTAAATCAACAGATAAAAACCTAACAAAAAATATGGGTTGTTGCTGGTTTTTGTTTTTTGTTTTTAATACTAGGAGGGCAGGATCCATCTTCCACTGCTTGGGAACCCCTCTGGAAAATGCCATCTCTCACACACTTTAAATAACTCACTTCTGGCAGCACCCTCCCTGCTGAATCAAGGAATCAGATTCATAAAGGGAGAGGGGAACCTGTAGATAATTAAGCTAATAACCCTAAATTATTTTGGTTTTGAAAATTAACACAAACGTCTTAACATGTACCTTATAAGCAAGCAATAGCCAGCACGGATCTTTCAGTGCAGGCATCTGTTAGCTCTGTGCCTTATATTGCAATTTGTACCAAATACAGTTTCTTGACTCTTCAAGAATAGACTAAAGTAAAGTATACTGCAGTATCAAGGGAGGTTGCAACCAAGGCATGGATGTCTGTTGCTGAGTCTGACTGACAGAAGAAGGGTCATAGTTAGCAAACGCATCCCTTGCTGTAACTGCTACCTTCCCATCCACAGCTAGTGGATGCTAAGGAGCACTCCCAAATTTACCTTACTGGGTAAGCCCCTTTCTGCCCCCCCCCCCCCAATTCAGACTAATATTTTGTTAACCTCTGTATTTTATACATCTAGACATGGAGAAGAAGCTCAGTACCAATCATAAAGACTTGGTCTGAATCTTATCTGTGTTGTGGTTTGACTAGAAGTCATTTGTGTAACAACCCCGGAAACTCATGGCTGAATGATACCTAGCTTAAGTATGTGCTAGTGAAGCAAATGCATTATTTGCCTCTTGAATACTTGTGGTCCTGCTTCCCTTTCTCAGTGATTTCATTTATCATTCATTTTTTATTTTAAATTCCTCAGGGCAAGTCCAAGACACAACAATGTGTACTCTTAAGAGATCCATGCACACAAAAATAACTTTCTTTTCCATTTTCTTTTCTATTTACATGCCTGATATTTCTCTCAAAATAAACAAATCTTAACAGGTTTCTTTGCTAAGAGAAACAAATTCAAATGTTACAGATAAATGCCTGCTCCTTTATTTGTTTTAGAAAAATACAGTTACTTAAGGTTTTGTGTTATATAAACAAACCTTAGTTGTTTCAGAGTTCTACATTTTTATTTGAAACAAAGTCTCAGAATTGTTGTCATTTAGTTTCTTCTGATTGGTCAGGACCCAATATGGAAATAATTTCATTAGAATTTTCTGTTAGTAACACTTTCTGAAATTTTCTAGATCAACCGTAGAATCTAAAACCCTTTTATTCAGTCAGAAATTGCCTTTTATTTTCCCCAGATTAGGATCTTCTCTTGCATTTGTATTGCAGATATGAGAGCTTTAGCTTCATTTAGAAGTGCATCTTTGGAGAAATCTATTTTAATGTCACTAGTACTAAACGACTTCTCCTCCTTGCAGCACATGGTATTTCTTAACAATTTTCTTCAAGTACCATTTTTTCTTCATCTTTGTCTTTTTTATAGTAATTTGTATTAAAGATTATGATTAAAAAGATTAAAACTACTACAAACTGAAAAAACCCTAAAAGAATAAAATAAGTAAATAGGAAATTAAAACAGTAAAAGAGAAACTAAAAAATAAGTATATGGTTATTACCCATTTATCACAAGTGTAAACACGTTTGATAATTTATCACCTTTTAAAATATAAAAAAATGACCTCTTCTTCCCCTATCTCATATTTTATCTATAAACTATAAAGCCTTATTATTTAATTCCAGTCAGAAAAAGTCCAATAAGCAAAAATAACAATATCTCAATTTTAACCTTGAATAACTACAAATTTACTATATATCCCTTCCTTTTAACAATCTTAATCTTTAATCCTGTAGGAGAAAGCAGGCAGAGCTGGGGGCCAGAGTAAAATGCCTCATCAGTTTAGAGTTCTTGTGTTGCCAAAAGAGATTCAAATCCAGTCCCCCCCTTGAATTCCATTGACCCTTTTCTAGCACAATTTAGTGATGACCATTGGTTGACCAGATATTTGTGTATAGGCTTCAATAAATTGCTTATGCTGTGTTCTACATGGATGGTCTTGATTATTTATGCTGATAAATCCCTTCCAATAATTTCCCTGGTTTATTTTCATTTTTTTTTGTTCCTTCTCACAAAATTCTTCAAAATGTTAATATATTTTTTTAAACAAATCTTGTAAATCCAAGTTATTTAGTATCTGGCTTTTGTTGCCATGCATTTTAAAAGCCAGGGAAAGTCTATAGAGTAATCTGGCTGCCAGCAGTTGCTAGTTTGCTCAGTTCCGGCTGTCACACCACAAGCAGGCAAACCAGCTTCACACCCCTGTAAATCCAGTATGGGAAAGTTATTCAGGTCACTCTTTTGGTTTGTTATTTGTATAACCCTTATTTTGAAAACAACAGCCGGTTTCATTTGCATATCCTGTGTAGCATTTTTTCTTTATCATTCTTGTAGGCTATTATTTTTAAATCCACATTTAAATCAGTCTGTCTTGACTGATAAAACTTGCTTTTTTTCCATATCATTTTTAAAACACAGTCTACCTACAATGGCAGAAATACTTAAAACTAACAGGTAAGTCCATTGTTTACAAATATCCTCCAACATGAAAGTGTTTTGCTCCATTCTGTATTAGTAAGTCAAATCTAAGTGTACTTCTCTTTTAGATGTAATATTTAGTTCCTTCTGGTTCCTGCTAGTATCCAACCTTCAAAGTCCCATTCTATCACTTTTTAAAGAAACTAAAACAACCAAAATCTTTTTCAAAATCGAACTTCTTATCACCATTTGCTGTTTATTTTAAATATGATTTTTTTAGTCCTTAAATTTGTCTTTAAAACTTCTTAGGATGAAAGGAAACTCACCTATTTTAAGAAAGTTAACTTTCTGAAGATTCCTAATATCTGAAAAGCAATTAGCAAGCAATTTCTAAAAGTGATTATCAAAGGAAATATTCAAACTCTGTGTCCATAAAGATTTCAACCATGGTTTGGGCAGAAACGGTGTTCCTTCATTTCCCAGAGCTCTAAACCCACTGAAGACCACTGTCTTGCAGTCCTCTTAAAAGAAACAGCTGTCTGAAGCACTTGGGGGCAATCCCAAGCCCTCTTTTTGTCCAGAAAGGTATTTCAAAGAGCCAATATATTTGGCAGTTCTTAATTCTGTCACCAACTTTAGTTCACAATTTCTTCTCTTTTAAGTCTATCCAGCTTTGTCTTATGCTACTCCTGAGAAAACTATAGTCTTGCCAGTACAAGTAATCCTAATGGGATCATAATGGGAGCTTTTCCATTATGGTCACAAGTGTGATGGCTGTTAAATGAAGTTCCCACATGATCATCTGGTTTAATGATTCCTACATTCCGCTTCTCCCCAATGCGATCATTAAACAGGGCATACGATGCCTCCGAGTGGGGAAGGCCCTGGGATGTCTAGTGCAATCCTTGCCTTCCAAGGACTCTCTCACCCTGAGGGACCAGGGTGCTCCAGTTCCCTCCCCTCAGGATTCCCACAAGGGCCATCTCTTGTGGGTACCCTGAGGTACCACCCCTTCTTCTCCATCCCTGTCACCAACCTCTCAGTTGAATCCACCAGCACCACCCCTCCCGCAACAGATCCAAATCACTCCAATCAAGACTTTGAGATAGTGGCCATATTTTATTTTATTTATTTATTTTATTAAATTTATACCCCGCTCTTCTCCAAACGGACCCAGGGCGGCGCACAGGGATGTTAAAACACATATAAAACATATAAAATTTTAAAAAACTTATTCTAATAGACCCTGCGCTAAAAACCGAATTTAAAAAACCCAAATTTAAAACTATCTAAGAGTCAGTAATGGGGGTTATGCTAGGCCGGCTAGATGGAATAGGTGTGTCTTCAGACACTTGCGGAAGAGGCGGAGGTCAGAGATGGTGCGGAGTTCAGGGGGTAGGTCGTTCCAAAGGGCAGGGCCCGCCACAGAGAAGGCTCTTCCCCTGGGTGTCGCCAGTCGGCATTGTCCAGCCGACGGCACCCTGAGGAGGCCCTCTCTGTGGGAGCGTATCGGTCTGAGGGATGTATGGGGCAGGAGGCGGTCTCGCATATAACTAGGCCCCGAGCCATGGAGCGCTTTAAAGATGGTCGTTAAAACCTTGAAGCGCACCCGAAAGACCACAGGGAGCCAGTGCAGCTCGCGCAGGATAGGTGTTATGTGGGAGTGTCTAGGCGCTCCCGTAATCACCCGCGCGGCTGCGTTCTGGACTAGCTGCAGCTTTCGGGTGCACCTCAAGGGAAGCCCCATGTAGAGAGCATTACAGTAGTCAAGTCAAGAGGTGACGAGTGCTTGAGTGACTGTGCGTAAGGCACCCCGGTCCAGTAAGGGGCGCAATTGGCGCATCAGGCGTACCTGATGGAATGCCCCCCTGGCCACGGCTGCCACATGATCTTCCATAGACAGCCGGGAATCCAGGAGGACACCCAAATTGCGTGCCCTCTCCACGGGGGCCGGTGTTTCGCCCCCAATGGCCAGAGTTGGAATAATCTGGCTGAACCGGGGCGCCGGAAGCCACAGCCACTCAGTCTTGGACGGGTTGAGCCTGAGTTTGTTACCACCCATCCAGATCCGTACGGCCTCCAAACACCGGGACATAACCTCGACGGCATCGTTGGGGTGGTCTGGGGTGGATATGTACAACTGAGTATCATCAGCGTACAGATGATATCCCACCCCAAAACCACGGATGATCTCACCCAGCGGCTTCATATATGTGTTGAACAGTAAGGGCGAGAGGACCGACCCCTGAGGAACCCCACATATGAGGGACCTCGAGGCCGACCTCTGCCCCCCTGCCAACACATATTGCGACCGACCAGAGAGGTAGGATGAGAACCACCGCAGAACGGTGCCTCCCAACCCCAACCTCCCCAGTCGGTGCAATAGGATACCATGGTCGATGGTATCAAAAGCCGCTGAGAGGTCTAATAGGACTAGGATAGAGGAATATCCTCTATCCCGCACCCTCCAGAGAGCATCAACCAACGCGACCAATGCCGTCTCGGTGCTGTGCCCGGGTCGGAAGCCGGACTGGCGCGGGTCTAGATAATCAACTTCCTCCAAGTGTCGCGGAAACTGTTGGGCCACCACACTCTCAACAACCTTCACTAAAAAGTGGAGGTTGGAGACGGGACGATAGTTCTCTAATAATGCTGGATCCAGGGACGGCTTCTTGAGGAGGGGCCTCACCACCGCCTCTTTCAGGATGGCAGGCAAGGACCCCTCACTCAAAGATGCGTTGACAATGCCCTGGAGCCAGCCTCGTGTCGTCTCCCAGGATGCCAGTACAAGCCAGGAGGGACACGGGTCCAATAAACATGTGGTAGCCCTAAGTCTCTTTGACAACTTGTCCATATCCTCGGTGGTAACAAAATCAAACTCCTCCCAGGATGGTGTCACAAGAACAGCCTCGGCCTGCTCGACTGGACCACTGTCGATGGAGGGTAGCTCGTTCCGAATCCGAGTGATTTTCTCCTGCAGATAAATCCCAAATTCCTCTGCTCGACCCTGTAAAGGGGCTTCCCGCGGCCTCTGTTGAAGGAGGGAGCGGGTCACCCCAAACAGGGCGGCAGGGCGGTTATCTGCGGATGCAATAAGAGTGGCGCAATACTCACGTTTGGCCACTTTTATCGCCACTAAGTAAGTCCTAATATGGTCTCTCACTAGTGTTCGGTCGGCTTCGGAGTGAGAAGATCTCCATCTGCTCTCTAGGCGTCTCTTGTGGCGCTTCATCTCCCTAAGCCCCTCGGTAAACCAAGGAGCCCAGGTGGTTCGTCGCCGCAAGAGAGGCCGCAAGGGCGCAACTCGGTCCAAGGCCCCCGTGGCCGCACTTAACCATGCAGCCACTAGGTCCTCAGTCGAGTCGCGGGGCAAGTCCACAGGAATTGGCCCAAGCTCCCTCTGGAACCTTATCGGGTCCATCAGGAGCCTGGGGCGGAACCATATAGGAATGTCCGGTTCCGCCTCCCCGCAGTGAGGTGCAGCGATCGGAAAGTCGAGCCGAAGGAGAGCGTGATCTGTCCATGACAGGGGTGTGATGACTAAATCCCCTATTCCCAGATCACTACTCCACTGTCCCGAGACGAAGATGAGATCCAGGGTGTGTCCGCCCTCGTGAGTAGGGCCTAAAACTACCTGGGTCAGGTCCATGGCTGTCATGGAAGCCATGAACTCCCGAGCTGCACCAGAGGTTTCGCCTGCCGACGGCAGGTTAAAGTCCCCCATGACTAAAAGTCTGGGGGTCTCAACCACCGCCTCGGCTATCACCTCTAGGAGCTCGGGCAGGGCTGTTGTTGCATAGCGAGGAGCCAGGTATACAACTAACACGCCCAACTGCCTCCCAAGGCCCCACTTCACAAGGAGGGACTCGCACCCGGTCGTCTGAGGGATCGTGGTCTCCTTTGGCTCAAGACCTTCCCTAACCATAATCGCCACCCCCCCCACCCCTCCCTAGGGCCCTAGGCTGATGGAAGGCTCGGTATCCTGGTGGGCACATTTCTACGAGGGGATGTCCTCCCTCGTGGCCCAACCAGGTTTCCGTAATGCCTACCAGGTCCGGGTCCCCCTCTGACACAAGGTCATGGATGAGGGGGGCTTTTTGTACCACGGACCTGGCGTTGCATAGCATCAGCCTAGGGCCCCGGGTCTGTGGTTCTTGCCCACCTAGTCTGCGATGGGGACAGGGGGAGTTGGAGCGCGTGACCACCCGTAACCAGCGGCCCCGGTCCTCCAACTGGTGATGTCCATCCCCCTTCCCACCGCCCCTGCCCCTCCCCAAGACCGTATTGATGGAAAATACCCCAGTGGAAACGACCCCCCTCCCCCCTCCTCCATTACTCTACTTCCGCTTCCTGCCGGCCCTTTTTGGCATACCCCCACCTGACTCTCCCTCCCCCCCTCCCTGGAACCCCCTAAAAGTCGAATAAAATGTTTAAATAAAAACCCCCTTAGTCTGCGCTTCGCCCACCTCTCAGGAGCAATCAGTCCATCCTCGAGGTGGGCCCGTGTTAGATAAGGGGGCCAGGCCTGCGAGAGGGGAGACTCCCGCAGGCAAAGGAGATCACACCTAGAATACATTTGGAACCCCCGATAGTCGTCTAGGTCCGGGGGGATAATAGCAAGTCCGCTAAGAGTCCAGAGGAGCAGCAATAAAGTGACAGATGAATAAAGTGCAATAGATGACCTTAAGGGGGGGCAGGAGGGGAAAAGTCAGTTGGTCCTAGTCTATCAGTCTAGGGGTCCTGCATATGGGCAGATCGAAGGTTAGTCCCTGTACAAACCCCAGCCGACTGTTCTTCTCGGCCACACAGGCCCAAGTCCGCACCTAGTGCCACACGACTAGTTGGTCTGTCGTGTGGCCTGATGAAAGATGCTGCCATGTGCCGGCCCGGCTCACTTCCTCCTGTCCAAGGCACTCACTTTGGATCTTCCTGAGCCCTTCTGCGCTGTTGTTCTACCGTTTCCGACCTGGCTGCTTGGCTTCTCTCAGTCCATTCTCCTTCTTCTACACATTCTCAATCTCCTTCTTCTTCTTTCTTTTCTCCTCCATCTCCAACTCCTTCCATCTCCATCGTCAATCCATCTCCCTTCCATCACCATTTCCTCTCCAATCCATCTCTCCATCTCTCCTCCATCTCCAATCCATCTCCAGTCCATCTCCTCCTCATTCTCTCCTTCCCCTCTTTCTCTCCTCCTCTCTCCTCTCTTCATATCACTCTCTTCCAATCTCTCCTCTCGCAAGCTTCTTCCATTTCTCCATACCAGCTCCACCTCCCGTCCGTCGCCTTCAATATCTTTGAAACCAGGTCGTAAGTAGCTGTCTGGGGGGGGGGGGGATCTGTCATAGGTTTGAATGGTCACTAAGCAATTGGTTGTAAATCAAGGACTATCTTATCTATCTTTGTTGCTGTGATATCTCTGCACTTTAATATTTAACAGAATAATAGAATAGCAGAGGTGAAAGGGACATTGGATGTCTTCTAGTCCAACCCTATGTTCAAGCAGGAAACCATTTACCATTTCAGATAAATTGTCCAGTTTCTTCTTTAAAATCTCCAGTGTTGGAGCACCCACAACCTCTGGAGGCAAGTCATTCCACTGATTGTTCTGGAATTTCAGGAAATCTCAGGAAAATCAGGAAATTTCTCCTTAGTTCTAGGTTGCTTTCTCCTTGATTAGTTTCCATTACTTCTTGTCCTGCCTCCACGTGTTTTGGAGAATAGGTTGAAACATACCCCTCCTTTCTTTGTGGTAGCCGCTCAAATATTGGAACACTACCATGCCACTACTAGACCTTCCTTTCATTAAATCAAGACACATCCAATTCCTGCAACCATTTTTTGTATGTTTTCGCCTCCAGTCCCCTAATCACATTTGTTGGTCTTCTGTACACTTTTTTTTAGTTTAAACAACTTTTTTATTTAGTGTTGACCAAAACTGGATGCAATATTCCAAGTGTGGCCTTACTAAGGCATTATAAAATGATATTAATACTTCACCTGATCTTGATTCTATCCCTCTGTTAATGCAGCCTAGGACTGTGTTGGCTTTTTTGGCAGCTGCAGCATACTCATATTTAAGTCACTGTCCACTAGGACTGCCAAGATCCCTCTCACAATTACTATTATTGAGCCAGGTACCACCTATACTGTACCTATGCATTTGGTTTTTCTTGCTTAAATGTAGAACCTTACTTTTTCCACCACTGATTTTCATTTTATTAGATAGTGCCCAGTGTTCAAGTCTGTCAAGATTCTTCTATATCTTGAACTTATCTTCTGTTGGCTATTCCTGCCAACTTAGTGTCACCTGCAAATTTGATGAGTTCCTCTTCTATTGAGGAAGATATTAGAGTACTGGACCTAAGACAGAGTCTCAGGCACCCCAGTGCATGCTTCCCTCCATGTAATTTTTTGTGTGTAGACCTGCCATAGCCCATGTTCAGGAATAATAGACATTTGTTCATTTTCTGACTACAATTACCATCCCTGAGAACAACATAAAGGTGTTACCAATTCAACTACTTCTATTTACACTGGGTTGGCATTGCCTATTGACATTGCCTTAGCGATTTATGTTGATTGACAGACTGTCCTTTGCCTCTATTCTTTTATCTTCCAGAAGAGGTTCTTTAAGAGGCATCGGCATATGTGGATTTCTCTCTGCAATTTTTATCTCTTCAACTTCTCACATACCATGTCTCTTGAGATACAATACATATTAATTAAACAAGTGTATTAGGTGACTTATATCTATTAGATTCACTTTCCTCCCTGCAAAACTGCCTCTACCTCTTGTTGTTTTTCTAAATCTTTGAATTTTGAAAAAATTTAAAATTCTAGCCAGGTGTAAAAAAAAAAGGGGGGGGGAGCTAAGCTAAAAGGCATTCCTGAATAGCTCCCGAAGATTGCCAAACTTCCCCTCACCCCTCCTCACATTGCTGCCTCAAAATGCTCTTCGGTAGACTGCGGTAGTCTGGCCTTGAAGTGTAGAGTTACAGGCTGTAAAGTTAAGAACATACTAGGGCCCGCCCAGGGGAATGATACTTGAATAAGATTCCCTGGGCCACATTGGGCACCTTTCTCCCACCCCGCCGGCCCTCCTCCCGCTGGACGGCTCCACTGAGCCGTCTCCATGGCAACTCAAGAGGCCAGCTAAACAGGCAAGGCTTTGGGAGCAGCCCGTTCCTGCGGTTAGCCGGGAAGGATTGTTGGTTGGATTCCCTGGTATGCAGCTTCCAGCAGCCAAAAAATCCCGTCCTGGCTCCCAAGGCGAAGACTTTCCTCGTACACAGCTGCCTGGCTGGAAGAAGCGGAGGGGGCGGGCGAGAAAGTGGGAGGAGAGGTCATAGCGCTGCTGAGAGAAGAGTTACTCCAACTCCAGCCGAGGAGGCGGTCGTCCCCCCCCCCCCCCAACCTCCTTCGCCTGTCTTCGCATCTCGCTTGCTTTGAGGGAGGTGAGGCGCCGAAAGACCCCGCCGGAAGCTCCGTTTCTGCTCCTCCAGACGGGCTGAGGCCTAAGGGGGCTCTCCTGGTTCACTTCAGCTGAACTTTGGCAGAGCCGTAGATCTCAAACCGCCCCCCCCCCTTTCCCCGAAGAGGATTGGAGGCTTAAGCTGCTCTGCGCTCTCGCTTGTTCTCGGCTTCAAATGCCGCTCTGAGGCCTCTTGCCAGAGTCATCATAACAAGCACCCCCCCCCCCCCCCAATGAACAGCCTGAGCGATCCTAGCGGGGGCCGTCAGAAAGCCGGAAAAAATATCGGCAATATTCATTTGAAAAGATGATTTCCCCACCTCGGAAAGCCGGAAGGAACAAGCTAGAAGAAGAAAGTCCCCTCTCTCTCTCTCTTTTGAAGAGTTAATTTAGTGCCTCCTTTCTTCGGTAGCCCTTCTCTGAGAAATGGGCTGCCGTTCTCACAAACCTTTATGGCTGGGATGGACTTAGGAGCAATGTCTTCCCAAGAAGGTGAGTTTTAGGAAGAGGAATTGATGCCCTCCCTTCCCCTTCCCCTTCCTTTCCCAAGAAGAAACTTCCCAAAGCTGGGTGAGTATCTCTGTTGGTCTCCTTAGGAGATGGTAACGTTGTTGCTCTTCTGAAACTTTTCATCCGCTGCTCTTTTCTTGCTAAGTGCATGGAAAAAATTTCCCCTGGTTACAATCTGGGCAAAGGTTGGAAGGAGAATGCCTCATAAATTTTATGAATTTAAGGATTTGAGCTCAGTTAGGTCCCTAATGAAAAGGTGTTCAGTGTTAAATCAATAATTTTGCAGGCCTCTACAGAAAAGGAAGTCTTTCTAGTGTGAGGGAGTTGACATCTTTCTTAATTTGGGTGTAGGGAAATTTCCTCTACAACTTCTTTGGAAGGCAGCCTTGCCCCAGAGACAGAGTTGCTGAAATTATTACTGGGCCATGTCTGATATTTATAAGAGTTCAGCCCTTAATTTTACCCATGAAATAGAATGGTCCTTTCTTTTGCATTGCTCCTCAGCTTCAATTCCACACTTTCACATCTTGCTCCTGAAATATGCTTCAGGGCACACATCTTTTAACTTTTTCTCCAGTAACATCCCTTGTTAAGCTGGTAAATATGTTTCATTCCTAGGAATCTCAAATGTCTTCCAAGCCACTCTACCTTTGAAGGAATCTATTTTAATTACCTTATAGTAACTTGTTATAACCTTATAATATAGTGGCCCAGGGCATTGTGTCCAATGGCCAAAAGCAAGATTTTGTGATGTAATAACTTCAAACACATACTTGTTTCAATAAGTATAGATATATACTTAGAACCATGCTTGCCTGCTGGGATGTGGAGTGTAGGAATTGAATAAGGGAAAAGTTTTGAGCCCTGAAAAATAATGGGGCTCTCTTGGTCTTCCAAATGATTAGCAGAACCAGAGCAGACTAAGTAAAATCTTAGCATACAAAATAAACATGCAAAATTGGAAATGTTTAATTTGTATAAGCTGTACAGGTTTCAGATTTTCTTGGCAAAAATATAGTGTAAAGTTATTGTAGTTATTTAAACATTTTAGCATGTAATAGAAGCTTTGTTGTCAGCAGTAATGAGAAAGGGCTTTAGTGCACCAGAGTTTTTCCCCCCTGTAAGGAAATTAGAATATAGCCTACTTAATTAATGGAATGTGAATTTGCTGAAGGTCAGATTATATTGTACAGAATTTTGCATACTTTGTGGAGCACTTGTATTTTTAGTATACAGCTCTGTACAAAGGTCTTTCCCCAGATAGAAGGTGTCAGCCCATTCTAAAATATATTAACTTTGGAAAATGTTCCCAAGCAAAGCAAGCAGATTTGCTCAAACAGTTTTTGTTTTTCCCCCAGAAGGTTTGTTACCAGCTGGACACGAGACCATGGAGGAAGATTTCTCTACTGAAAAAAGAATAGGCAGCATAAAGCAGTGTGCTAAAAATACTTCTAGACCCAAACAGCCTGACAAGTGCCCTGAACATGTAAATAATTTTTCTCTTAGTGGACCAACTTGGATTCCAGTGGGACAGAAAGGGTCTGTAAGTAAGTCCACCTCTGTTTTGCAGTCCAAGGTTAAAGCTCTTAAAGAGAAAAGGAACCTCATAAACAAGCGAACTGAAGCAACATTGCAGGAAGAGGCTTCTCTAAGGAAGCTTAAAGCATGGAAGGGAAAGCCACCAACAGGCCCTGTTCTTCAGAACGCAATAGTGGAGCCACAAATCCGCACTTACTTGACAGATGTGCTGCTGGACAGCACTGAGTATCCACATCAGATGCACGAGGAATTTCAGGGAACAAGCCTTCCGGATCCATACATCAATGATTTTGAAACACAATCTATGGCAACGGGAGAGAGCACAGGTATGAGCCCACCAAAGGAATTCAGGAGGCTCCCAGGAAGAAACATACCAGATAAAAAGAATTCTTCAGGAAGCTCCACGAAAAAGGTACCCTTAAGTGCTATCTCTGGAACTGGCTCGTTAAAGGACCTTTCCTTTATCCCAACATCTTTTGAAGAAACAAATGGTAGAGAAGACCATCTAATTCGGCCTAAGGAGTTTGACAACAATTCTATGAAAAAGAATGACAGTTCTGAGGTGGCATCAATTGGGAGGATTTGGAGAACGGATAGCTGGGACAGTCTTGGCAGTAGCAGCAGCAATGTCAGTACTTTGTCTTTAGCAGAGAGAGTGGAAAGAAACCGGACTAAGTTGCAGGAGATGCTGAGCACATCACAGTTGAACAGAAGTTATTTGCAGGAATCTCATACTTTGGATACTTATCGGAAGGAGACCCAAGACCTTGGGCCTAATAATGGTAGGTTGATATGATGAAAATGGAGTAATAAAAAACTTTGTAATTTGGATAGGTGATAAAATGTCTCAGAAACTATTACAGTAGAGAATCTGTAACATAACCAAGTTTCTGCAGCTCCTTCTCCATTTATTTTGCAGAGATCATCTTTTAGGTTATCCCACTGTTGGCCTTTGATATACATTTGGTTTTTTTTTTTAACTTCTTTCTCTGAATCTCCAAGAGAAGTAAAATCTGATGATAAAACCAAAACCATTTTACCTTGGATTTGACTTTTTCTCGTGTGTTTTATACTCATTCCTTACATCTATTAATAATGGTCATTGATTTTCTGTGGGATTGTAACAAAGAAGAAAATGTAAAACTAATTACATTTTAATTGTGGTTCTGATCAATCCCTCCATTTAAAAAAATGACAAAAAATGAAAAATGATTGGTTTTAAATTCAATAGATAGGGAAAAGGAGAGCAACATAGAAACAGTATGAACTTGAATCCTGACATTTCCCTGTGTGTGTTTTTCATGTTATTTAGGGAATACTTGGAAATGTTGACAATTAGTTAAAATCTTTCTAGTCGTTCTAATAGACATGGTGTCAAATGTATATGTAAGTATGCAAGAGAGTTTTCAGCATCCTTCAAAGAGGATGATGATATAAGGAAGTATAACTGTGAAGTTAGTTGAGATAATTTGAGTGAAACTTTTAAATCTGATGTTGAAAACAAGTGAATAAAAGTATAAACTACTTTTTAAGTTTTGATTTGTTGGCTTGACAATTGACATATGATCTTCTATTTAATGTGATATTTGCATGACACTTTAATTCATACCATTTAACACTGCCCTTTTCAAAAATTATTCAAAATAATTGCTTCTGTTCATGTCCAAGCATGAGAACAGCATCTCCTATTCATTCAAATAGCCCAATGTTTTCCAGGATCTTACGCAAGACGTAAAGAAGGCACAAAGTAGCCTGGAAAAAAAATGAGCTGCTTTAAATATTATAGTCAACATTCTGAAAGAACTGAAGTATTTCTGAATAATTTTTGAAATATCAACAGCTCTAGTAACAATTTCCATGGGCATATTATAGTCTATATAGCTAAAATGGCCTAGAGGTGAAGACACTTGCCTCCCATTTGAAAGATTGAGAGTGATAGATATTTCTTTATTGGGGCACAAAGAAAATATTTGCTGTAAACTCTGTATAGGTGTCAGGAAGGGGCATCCTGCCAGTAAATGCTCACTCCATTCCATTGCCCTGACTCCATCTTGAAGCAATGGATTATAGGATTGTAAAAAGAAAAAAAAGGTAATATAAAAATATATCTATTCTTATTTCATGGACAGACCATTTTCTGTACTTCATTCTATAATTCATTTTATTAAAAGACATCATCACTGTGCATTTGATGCAGTGAACTGTACAAGATAAAGAGTATATGAAGCAGAATGTAGATACAATAATTTATGGGCCACAATAGATATCACAGTGGAAAAAGGATATTAAATTATCACACAATATTATACTAAGAAAAGAAGGACTGACACAAGATGTTTTACTGGTGTTACTTCAGCATGGGTTGCTGAAATTGACGTTTTGTTCTTTAAACGTTTTTACATAAGTAATGATTAATTTGGATATTTTTTCTAAATTTGATAGTAATATGGTAAAGTTCATCAATCTTTGGAAAATTATTTATAATAGATAGACACACAGCTGAATTTCAAACCTTCTATTTTTCTATTATATATTACTAAATCTGACATTCCCACAAGGTATACTAAATTAGTTCTGAATATTGTAAGTGCTATAAGACTACTCTATGCTAAATTCCTACTGCAGAAGAATGTATAATTAAGCTGTGAGAGAATGCTTCAATATTTAAAGTAACTTTGTATTTCAGAAGTAAATCTGATATAGACTTTAAGTAAAGTTGAACATATTTTTGGGTTATAATGTTATATATCAGTTTGTACCATAAAATGTAAGTTTGTCTTACCCTAAAATCTTTTTTTCAGAAAAAAAATTACTGTAACTCAATCCTAGGAAACTTAGACATTCCCTGTTTATCTACTTTGTACTTTATTTTTCTTCCCCCTCCCTTTTCTCTTTATCTTAGAAAATCTTAATGTAAATAAGTAAATAATTTAAATAATTATGGTTGGTGGCAAATACCTCATTTGTAGGGAAATTATTGAGTGTGGATGACCAAAAAGATCACTAGGTCCACATTCACATGAAAAAAATGGATAAAATTGAAGATTTATCTTTTTAATGTCCTATGTTTCTTGTTACTAAAATGAACAAAATTAATTAAGTACTTCGTTTATCACATGATTACAGAGATTGCGCCAAATGATGGAGCCTGGGATTCTAATGTCTCCTTACAAGATTCTGAAGGCTATCGGTAAGATTGCAGAGCTACTAAACCATGTAGATTTTCTCAATGAAGAACTGTATCTAACATGGACTTTCAGGTCTTCCAGTAAGCAGGAGTGTATAAATGGCAGCCCATGGGCTGGATGTGTTACATGCAGGCCACACCTACCCCAGCTCCACGAAGTCTATCCATTCTCCTGCTTACCCTTTTTATTTTGTTTCTTCTACTTTCCCCAACATTAGAGACTTTTCCAGTCTTTGTATAATGTATTCAGAATAGGATAATTTGATCTTGGTCATTTATGTGTTGAGTGAGAAATCTGGATAGATTTGTTGAATGATTCATTGATTTGTTGTTGTTTTTCTAAATGACAATGGTCATTGCTACAATATATCTTGAAACTCATGAGTGAAGGCAAATATATGTATCCCAGTATAATGTTGCAGGATACAATCCAAATCCTCGGAACTTCTCTCTCATCAGGATATGTGGTCACCAAGAGTCTGAAAGCTCAGAAGACTAAATCTCTAGTCCAGGTGACTGACCCAGATTGGATCCTGCAATATCTTAACACTTTTTCAGTTTGGCATCTGCTCTAAATATACATTTATCAAAATACATGCAGAAAAAAGGCTAATTTCTTTCAGGTCACATTAGGGATTCTGAAAAAAGAGAGAATGATTATTGTTGGTCCAAAAGGCACAATTTAGTTGTTTTCTAATGTTCCACTCCTCCTTGCTTTTGATGGTTTACCTAATCCTAGAGAAAAAAATATCAGAACTCTGTATTTTAATTCAGAGCTGAAAGGCTTTGTTCCTGTGATTCTGGAGGGTTGGAAGCTACTTAATAAGTCCTTCCTCATTGCTCCTTTTACAGAGACATGTGTACCATATTTATCCTCCCTCTGATCAGCAGATATCCTGGGCATTCAGACTTGACCTATGTCCAGATGCTGCTGATAGAACTCTTTTATTACAGTGCATGTGGCTAGTTTTGTACAGCAGCATATAACATCTGCTGGAACCTGCTGTGCCAAGTTCCTTCAACACACTTGTTGTGTTTTGTATGGCCTTAGATTTTATCATGTTTTATGTAATTTTACATGGAGTTTAGATACCATCATATTTTTCTAATTTTAGACATTACCACATTTTATATGATAACTTCCTTAAAGCCTAAACATAAATTGCTCCTTTTAGACTTTGCTCATGGATTCTAGTAGCTTGTTTTATAAATGGATTTTCATTTTGTCTTAAAATTTACACATTGTCTCCTAAGATAAATTTATAAGTACTCACAAAATGCTCATGGGTACATTGTACGTCTTTCAGACTATAATAAGTTGACTGAACTGAAATAATTGAGAAACGAGAGGAAATGTTTGCAAAATAGCACCATAGAACAGCTATAAGCAAAGCTTTGATACTAGAAAGCATGTGCAGAATTTTGAGAGCAAAATTATGGATTTGCTGACAGATTGGCCTACTCATAAGATTGGCAGGCCCCAAATACTAGCATCACTATGAACTGTTAAGTTGCCTTTTCATGAATGGCATCATGAATGTCCCCTCTCGCAGGTCTGGCCCCCTACATTAACACGGACACACCTCGAGGATGGATTTATTAATCCTAAGAGGTGGGCGAAGCGCAGGCTCAGGGGATTCCTGTATAAATTTTTAATCCGGCTTTTAGGGGTTCCCAGGGAAGGGGGGTGGGGGGACCAATTAGGGGAACGCCAAGAGAGAAGGCCGGCAATATGCGGAAATGAAAAGACGAAGGGGGATGGAGGGAGGGTCGGTCCCACCAGGGTATTTGCCATCAATACGGTCTTGGAGGGGGGCAGGGGCAGGGACGGTAGAAGGGGGGATGGACACCATCAGTTGGAGCGTCGTGGCCGATGGTTACAGGTGATCACGCGCTCCAACTCCCCTTTCCTTCATCGCAGACTAGGTGAGCAAGAACCGCAGACCCGGGGCCTTGGACTGATGCTATGCAACGCCAGGTCCGTGGTACAAAAAGCCCCTCTCTTATATGACCTTGTGTTGGAGGGGGACCCGGACCTGATTGGCATTACGGAAACCTGGTTGGGCCACGAGGGAGGACATCCCCTCGTAGAAATGTGCCCACCAGGATACCGAGCCTTCCATCAGCCCAGGGCCTTAGGGAGGGGTGGGGGAGTGGCGATCATGGTTAGGGAAGGTCTTGAGCCAAAGGAGACCACAGTCCCTCAGACGACCGGGTGTGAGTCCCTCCTTGTGAAGTGGGGCCTAGGGAGGCAGTTGGGCGTGTTAGTTGTATACCTGGCTCCTCGCTATACGACAACAGCCCTGCCCGCGCTGCTTGAGGTTATAGCCGGGGTGGCGGTTGAAACCCCCAGACTTGTAGTCATGGGGGATTTTAACCTGCCATCTGCAGGTGAGACCTCTGGTATAGCTCGGGAGTTCATGGCTTCCATGACAGCCATGGACCTGACTCAGGTAGTTCTAGGCCCTACTCATGAGGGCGGACACACTTTGGATCTCATCTTCGTCTCGGGTCAGTGGAGTAGTGATCTGGGAGTAGGGGATTTAGTCATCACACCCCTGTCATGGACAGATCACGCTCTCCTTCGGCTCGACTTTCCGACCGCCACACCTCACTGTGAGGAGGCGGAACCAAACATTCCTATATGGTTCCGCCCCAGGCCCGTTAAGGTTCCAGAAGGAGCTTGGGCCAATTCCTGCGGACTTGCTCCGCGACTCGGCTGAGGACCTAGTGACTGCATGGTTAAGTGCGGCCGCCGGGGCCTTGGACCGAGTCGCGCCCTTGCGGCCTCTCTTGCGGCGACGAACCACCTGGGCCCCTTGGTTCACCGAGGAGCTCAGGGGGATGAAACGCCACAAGAGACGCCTAGAGAGCAGATGGAGATCATCTCGCTCTGAATCCGACCGAACACTAATAAGAGACCACATTAGGACTTATTTAGTGGCAATAAGGCTGGCCAAACGTGAATATTGTGCCACACTTATTGCATCCGCAGAAAACCGCCCTGCTGCCCTGTTTAAGGTAACCCGCTCCCTCCTCCAACAGAGGCCGCGGGAAGCCTCTTTACAGGGTCGAGCAGAGGAATTTGGGATTTATCTGCAGGAGAAAATCACTCGGATTCGAAGCGAGTTACCCTCCATTGTCAATAGCCCTGTCGAGAGTGCCAAAGCAGCTCTTGAGACACCATTGTGGGAGGAGTTTGACTTTGTTACTATCAAAGATATGGACAAGCTGTCAAAGAGACTCAGGGCCACCACATGTTTACTGGATCCGTGTCCCTCCTGGCTTGTACTGGAATCCTGGGAGACGACACGAGGCTGGCTTCAGGGCATTGTCAACGCATCTCTGAGTGAGGGGTCCTTACCTACCGTCTTGAAAGAGGCGGTGGTGAGGCCCCTCCTCAAGAAGCCGTCCCTGGATCCGGCATTATTAGAAAACTATCGTCCCGTCTCCAACCTCCACTTTCTAGTGAAGGTTGTTGAGAGTGTGGTGGCCCAACAGTTTCCACGACATTTGGATGAAGTTGACTATCTAGATTCGCGCCAGTCCGGCTTCCGACCCGGGCACAGTACCGAGACGGCATTGGTCGCATTGGTCGATGATCTCTGGAGGGCACGAGATAGAGGATTTTCCTCTATCCTGGTCCTATTAGACCTTTCAGCGGCTTTTGATACCATCGACCATGGTATCCTATTACACCGACTGGGGGGATTGGGGCTGAGAGGCACCGTTTTACGGTGGTTCTCGTCCTACCTCTCTGGTCGGTCACAATATGTGTTGACGGGGGGGAAGAGGTCGACTTCTAGATCCCTCTTATGTGGGGTCCCTCAGGGGTCAGTCCTCTCGCCCCTGCTGTTCAACATATATATGAAGCCGCTGGGTGAGATCATCCGTGGTTTCGGGGTGGGATATCATCTGTACGCTGATGATACCCAGCTGTACATATCCACCCCGGATCACCCCAATGATGCCGTCGAGGTTATGTCCCGGTGCTTGGAGGCTGTACGGATCTGGATGGGTAGTAACAAACTCAGGCTCAACCCGTCCAAGACTGAGTGGCTGTGGCTTCCGGCACCCCGTTTCAGCCAGATTATTCCAACTCTGGCCATTGGGGGCGAAACACCAGCCCCTGTTGAGAAGGCACGCAATCTAGGTGTCCTCCTGGACTCCCGGCTGACTATGGAAGACCAGGTGGCGGCCGTGGCCAGGGGGGCATTCCATCAGGTACGCCTGATGCGCCAATTGCGTCCCTTACTGGATCGGGGAGCCTTACGCACAGTCACTCAAGCACTCGTCACATCTCGACTTGACTATTGCAATGCTCTCTACATGGGGCTTCCCTTGAAGTGCACCCGAAGACTACAGTTAGTCCAGAACGCGGCCGCACGGATAATTACGGGAGCGCCTAAACACTCCCATATAACACCTGTCCTACGCGAGCTCCACTGGCTTCCTGTGGTCTTTCGGGTGCGCTTCAAGGTCCTAACGACCATCTTCAAAACGCTCCATGGCTCGGGACCTAGCTATCTGCAAGACCGTCTCCTGCCCCATACATCCCTGGGACCGACACGCTCCCACAGAGAGGGCCTCCTCAGGGTGCCGTCGGTTGGGCAATGTCGACTGTCGGCGCCCAGGGGGAGGGCCTTCTCTGTGGCAGGGCCGGCCCTTTGGAACGACCTGCCCCCTGAAATCCGCACCATTCCTGACCTCCGCCTCTTCCGCAAATGTCTTAAGACTCACTTCTTCCAACTAGCCGGCCTTGCGTAACCCCAGCACCGCCAATTATAAACGAGGGTTTTAAAAACGGTTACAACACAGGCATCTAATATCTATGTATTGTATTTTGTATTTATTGATTTAATTCTATGTTCGCCGCCCCGAGTCCCTTGTTGTGAGATGGGAGCGGGTTATAAATATGAAAAATAAATAAATAAAATAAATCTAACTCCCTGGGATGTCATCTGCCATTCCAGATTATTTCAGTCTTTTTATTCTGGACAGATTTATTTTTTTATTTTTTATTTTTTCAGATTTATAACCCGCACCCATCTCCCACCAAGGGACCCGGAGCGGCGCACAGGGAAATTAAAATACCAATATACCAATATACGAACATACCAAACTCTAAAACTATATTAAATCAAACCCTGCGCTAAAATCAGAATTTAAAACCCCTAATTAAAACTTTGGTTCACTAAAAGTCACAACGGTGTCGAGCACTTCATGCCAGGCCGGCTAGGTGAAAAAAGTGCGTTTTCAAACACTGGCGGAACAGGCGGAGGTCCGAGATGACACGGAAGTGATACTGTAGCATCACTTCCAAACTAAGCACTGAATTACACCCATCCAGTTTTTATGCATTTTAGCAATGTTTAAGGAATCTAGGTGGAACTCACAGCCATTCTATAAATGAAGATCTTGTTCTAGTGGTTGATATTTTCCTTTGCAACATTTCCCATTTAATATTTTTGAACTAAGAAACAGCAATAATAAAAATCATGATAAAGAGGGAGTTTTAGGAAAAGGTGTTTATGGGATCATTTTCTGAATTTGGCAACTAAAGTTGGAAGACAAGGAAACATTGGTGTAGATCTGTGTTTATTTGAGTTTAAAATGACACTTCTGTAACTGACTTTCATATCAAATTTGTGAATATGATAAGAGGTTTGTATGGAATATAAACAATTTTAAAATGAGCAAAGAATAGTATTCTAAAAATAGAGGACATGCAATGCTGCAAATACTTAGCATTCATTTCTAGGAAATATATGTTTCTAATATGTAATCAAATGTCAAATCAAATATAACTCTAAAATGACATAATACATACATATATAGCTGTTTGTCTATCCATGCACCCTTCCCTCTTGAATTTATAAATATCTGCAATTTTTATACTTGAGAACTAGCAAAGCTTTAAACAAAATACATACCGTATTTTTTGGAGTATAAGACGCACCTTTTTTCCTCTAAAAAGAGGCTGAAAATCTGGGTGCGTCTTATACATCGAATACATCATTTTTTGCCTCCTGAAACCCTGCCCCTTCACCAAAATGGCCGTGTGCATACCCTTATGGAGGCTTCCAGAGAGCTCCTGGGGGCTGGGGAGAGCAGAAATGAGCAAAGAACAGGGCATTTTTGCCCCCCAGCAGCACCAGCCTCCATAAGGCTATGCATGCAATTTTTTTGACCAAAAAACGGCCGCTTTTCATGAAATACGGGCCATTTTTTCCTTGTTTTGCCCTCCTCCCACCCCCCCAGGAGCACTCTGCAAGCCCCCCCCCAAGGCTATTCATGCCTTTTATTTGAAAAAAAGCACACACCCATTTTAGTGAAAAACGGGCCATTTGGGGGAGGGTTGCAAAATGCAAAAAGGGTTTTCCCCCCCTTTTGGAAAGCTCTTTAGTTAGAGTGATTGATGAGAATTATGTTGGTCAAGTACTGTGCCTGCAGAAACAAAGATTTGTTCCAAAGGTGGTCAGTGATTTCCTTCTCCAGCATATGGGTCAATACACCTGGAAACATCTACCTACCTAGTTACCTACTCTCGCTTTCTACCTACCTATCTACTGTATTTCTCCCCCCCTATATACCTACCTACCTACTTTCTCTCTCCCCCTATCTACTGTATTTCTCTCTCTCTATTTTTCTCTCTCTCTATCCCTCTACCTACCTACCTATCTACACTCTCTCTCCCCCTACCTATCTACTGTATTTCTCTCTCTCTCTATTTCTCTCTATCCCTCTACCTACCTACCCATCTACACCCTCCCTCCCTACTGTATTTCTCTCTCTCTCTCCCTCCCTCCCCCTACCTACCTACCTACCTACCTACCTACTCTCTCTCTCTCCCTCCCTACCTACTGTATTTCTCTCTCTTTCTCTCCCTCTCTATCCCTCTATCTACCTACCTACCCTTTTAGAAAAATATTGCCTCTTCAAAACCTGGGTGCGTCTTATACTCCGAAAAATACGGTGCCTGTGCATCATTTCCCTTTTAAATCTAAAGTGTTACATTGATTAGACTAAGCAATACTTGGGCTTTGAACATTTTACTTAAGATTTTAGAAAGTATTGTGTTAATAGACTAGACTCAGTAAAATTATTGATAATATTAATATCCAATTTTACCCAAATAGTAGATAAAGCAAAATATTAGTATTTAATGCTACCCAAATAGTTACCAATATATACAGATTGGTCATCCTGTCATAAAATGGTGACCTTTGGATAGCATGTGCTTATCTTTTTAATTTTTTTTAATTAACTTTCAAAAAAGTATAAAATGCAATAAAAGAAAGAAAAAAGAATTAGAAAGAGGGAGGGATAGAGAAAAAACAAAATCATAGTGTGCATTGTATAACATGTTATATTATATAACAGACAGTATTTCTATCATCAAAAAAAGTCAAATAATGAAACTTCAAGGTTTAATGGGGTATCCTTATCAATAGGCAGCAGAATTTGGCAACTTGATAGGTAGCTTATCAAAGTAAAATAAAATGTACACTGTAAAATATCTTGGGAAATATTTAAAAAGTTGTTGAAGTAATAATTCTTTTGATTAATATATTCAAAATGCTCCTAATTCAGTTTTTCTTGAGTCAAATAGCATAATCCCTGTATATATATATTTTCTGAATCCACATTCCAAGATTGTTGAGGGGAAAGTGTTAAAGAGCTTGCAAGAAGGCTCCATTAAAAGTTGGCTTATTTCACTTGGAAGCCAGTAGTGTTGATCCATTGCTTAATTATTTCTTCGGCCTTATCCAGCTCAAATATTAGAAAAAAACAGGTGATAAGCCTAAAATAATACAGTTCACCCATCATTTAGGTATATAATTGCCCCTTGTGCTTACTGTAAACAGTTCAGTAGAATCCTCTCTAGCAGACAATGTTACCTTGTTGGACCCAGGAATCATGCCTTCTCGGTGGCAACACCTTTCCTGTAGAACACCATCCTCTCTGAATCCTTGAGGCTGTGAGAATGGCCATCTATTTATTAGCTTGATGTCTTTCCTGGTTGGTCAACACATCTTGGAAGGCAGATAATTGTTTTGATTTCAAGTGGTTGTGAATTCAACCTTGAGTGAAGGGGTCCTTCCACTGTCTCTTAAAGAAGCAGTAGTCCCTTTGGTGGGAATGGGATTTGGCTGCAGCTTCAGAGGACCCTGAAGTAAATGATTTATGTGGTTATGGTACTGAGGTGGCATTGATCACACGGGTATATAATCTTTGGCAAGTTCAAGATGGAATTAAAGAGACTGCAGCTGAGCTGCTCCTAAAGCACCTCAACCCCGATGAGCCATTTGTGATCCAAGTAGATGCCACTGAGCCTTCTTTATCTTTTGGTAGCTTTCAATAAATATTGATCATGGTGTCCTTCTGGGCCAGCTCAAGGAATTGCGAGGGGAGAGGCACAATTGTTGAGGTGATTCTTCTCCCTCTTCAGCCTGATATTGGTGAGGGGAAGGGATCCATCCCAAAGTCCTTGCAGTGTAGTGATCCTCGGGGTTTAACCCTCTCTCCAGTTCTATTAATATCTATGTGAAGCTGTTGGGCAAAATCATCTAATCACACAGAATTAGGTATTATCAGTATGTTGATGATACCCAGTTTACATCTCAACTCTGGGCTGACCAAGTGATGCCATCATCTTATACTAGGGTCTAAATGGGGATGAACTGGCTTAGGTTCAGTTCTAAGAAGGTCAAGTGCTATTGTTTGGGGAGTTGCCCAGTTCCAAAGATTTCCCCAATTCTGTATAGGCTAAACTGTATAATTTCCAGTATAGTTATGCTAGAGCTCTTTAAAGGTTTTTTTTTTTTAATCACTGATGAATGCATTGATCAGGTGTTTTGGGGCCATTATGCATATTCAGTCAAGCAACCTCTTCTACTGACTGCATTGGAATATTTTTATAACATATGCCTATAGACTCTATAATAACTTGTCATATCAATTATAATGTTCTATGACTAATAAACACTAATTTGATTTGTGATACTACTACCCCTCAAGGTTGAGGTCTCACAACTTTCTGTAAAATAGCAATAAGGAATCAGTAATCTTGAATTATACCTGTTAACTTTCTTTTCTCTAGTTTGCCCATTCCATGTTAACCTCACAGATCTAGATTACAGTGATTCCATTGGGATGGTATCTCAGAGAGATTCATGTGGTACCATTTAGGAACTACATTTTGTTACTAAAGGTAAATGATCACTCTCAGTCCTGGCTAAAATTTATGGATGGATAGACTTGGAGACCGCACTATAAGACATTATATTGTAGCTGCAGCTGACAATTTATCATCTAAGTAGGATGAGAATTGGCCAGAGTGGTCACTCAGGATAACTATATTCAGAATAAATAAATCCAGTTGGAATGACATTTACACAATCCATATGCTAGATTACTCTTATTGTCCAAGGAGGACCTTGAAGAGAAGAATAGGCCCTTTGCCAGCTGTGGGGACCAATTTTGAAAACGCATAAATGACTTCATTTGAGAGGCCCATTTAGTCTTTAAATCGCTTCTGATACTCATGTAAGTTTGGCGGGGCAGATCTTTTCAGTATGTAATATTGTATATCACTCTAGGTCAGTATTATTCAAAAACTATTGCTGTGGAGAGCTGAGGCTTGAAGCAATGGCTTGCCAAATGCCGCAATAACTGGTTTATGGCCAAAGCAAAATTTCAATTAAGACTTCCTGAATTATTATGCTCCATCAACTCTAATGATAAATCATTTGGTAGGCCTGAATGGAGCAAACTTTTTGTATGAAGAGTCATGCATAGTTGTCCATTCGTAAATACAATGATGCAGGAATAACAAGATCTTTGTCGTGTTATTACAATGCAAGCTTCGCCCTTTTGCACTTGTGTTGTGACATTGCAAAATAGATTTAATCACTTACTCCATTCCTGTAATGCTAGTAGAAGTCACATTCTGTGATAACCAGTCACTGGTTGTGTTCTATTTTGCTTAGTATGCCATGGGCCCTATTCAAAAATCATCAGGGTAGAACTGGGCTAGAAGGGAAAAGACAGTAAGGCAAAGAGTACAAGTTAGAAATTAATTTGTAACAACCATTTATTTATTTTTGATGTCCCCAAATCATCCAGAAAATTGCATAAAATTCTTAGTACAGAGGTCAGCATGTTTCCATGTATAATGTATGTTCAAGTATTACATATAATTGAAGCTGCAATATATATTCAAAATACAAATCAAATGTATTTGTCATCAAATAGGGCATTTGAAAAAAATGAAAATGTCCAACTTAAAAGGCAGAAAGGTCAGTTGGAAAATATTTCTGAAATTTGACTTTATATAAACTTTATCCTAAATATTTAATCAGGACTAGTTTGGTGTACTGGTTAAGGCAACGGGTTAGAAATTAGGAAACTGAGTTCCATTCCTGCTTAAGTATGAAATGAGCTGAGCATCCTTAAGCCAGTCATTTTCTCTCAGCCCTAGGAAGCATACAATGTCAAACCATTTCTTTGGGGGGGGGGGGAATGGAATAACCAAGTGAACTGCAAGGATTACTTCAGGTAGTTGCCAGTAGTCAACACTGACTCAAAGGCATGCCCAAGATGCTTAGTAGATACAAACTTTTACAAGTATTTTATTGTGCCAAACCAAATAAAGAGAGCTAAGCAGAGCTAATAAAATAATATCTAAATATATTTTTAAAAGAACAAGGAGAGGGAAAAAGAGGTCTGGACATTCATTTCATGTAGAGAACAATTCCAAACATTTGATCAAATTGCTTGTTCCTCCTCTTATCTCTAAACCAAACACCTAACTCAAGGTTAACAGGGCATACAGTACATAGCAGCAGTGCCGAGCTGCAAAGATTGGGTGTCTCTTTGGAGAGATGTTTGGTACTTTCTTTCTTTTTCTCTTTGTGACTCCCTACAAGGAAGTAATCTACCTGGCGCCATGTGTTCAATTCCTGGCAGAGGATTTGAGCCCCATAGATATATCCATGGCTATGTATGCCTAAAGAGTCCCAAATAAGGGCAACAGCTGGCTCATGTGCTGCCTCCTAGTGAACAGCATAAGAAAACCACCTGATAAGGTACACCATTTTTAAAAATGGAGAAATTCTTCCCCCTCTCCCCAAGCGGGAAAGGGGAAGTCACATAAAATTTCATAAAACAAGGGCATGACATATGTGACTTCAGTATGGTTTGAGAGATTACAAAAAGGCAGGTGGGTTGTGTATGTGATTCTAAAGATGAACTTTACAAAATGAAGATTTCTGAAACTACATTCAAGAAGGTTGGAGGTCTGAATAATAGGAATGAGGCTACAAATCAAGTCATGATCTGGAGCCTCTTGTCTATATACGCTGTGTGTGAGAGAGGGGGAGGGAGGGAGAGAGAGAG
Organism: Rhabdophis nuchalis; assembly: GCA_039707465.1. Taxonomy (NCBI): domain Eukaryota; kingdom Metazoa; phylum Chordata; class Lepidosauria; order Squamata; family Natricidae; genus Rhabdophis; species Rhabdophis nuchalis. The sequence continues at coordinate 114,004,389 of CM077644.1, read as the reverse complement.
AGATACAAGTGCTTGAAATAAAGTGTTTTGCGGAAAAATGTGTCATCATATATTTTATTTTCTAAAGAATTTCCTTCATTAGAATAGTGTTATTTAGGATGATAAGGCTCCCACCTAGTTAGCCTTCTGGAAGATAGCATTACATTCTTTTTGGTCATTCTTTCTCTCAGCATGACCTACAGTGGGGCAAAAAAGTATTTAGTCAGCCACCAATTGTGTAGGTTCTCCCACTTAAAAAGATGATAGAGGCCTGTAATTATCATCATAGGCACACTTCAATTATGAGAGACAAAATAAGAAAAAAACATCCAGAAAATCACGTCTGATTTTTAAAGAATTTATTTGCAAATTATGGTTACAGGCCTCTCTCATCTTTTTAAGTGGGAGAACCTGCACAATTGGTGGCTGACTAAATACTTTTTTGCCCCACTGTACAGCCTAGAAGTAACTATTCTGAATGAAAGGCTAAATATGAAATAAATATACATAGATAAACAGGTGCTCCTGGAAGCATGGTGTATCTCATTGGAGGGGCTTCTTTAAGCTCAGTGTCTGAAGAATTTTAAAGAAAGTATGATATTCCAAATAGGTTGCCAAACATCATTGGAGACATGCTTTATCTCTTCATGTCTGAAAGAGACCTACAAAAACAAGCTCTATGCAAATTACTAGCCTCCATGTGCAATTACATTCTAGGCTGAAAGAGTTAAACTTGAATCAGCCAAAGTGACTCACTAAGCTGATTAAAGTAATTGTAAAGATTATGATCAAGACAAATAGGAAATGTCTGAGTGTGTTGGTAAGCTCTGTAGGGAAGAAAAGGGGTGATATGATAAGATGGCAAACCATAATAGGGCAAATGTTTAAAGAAGCAGCAATATTGGCTTCTACCAGTATATATTTTAGGAATAACGAAAAACAAACGTGATATTAATAGGGGAAATTAATAGGAGAGAAATGAAGAAAGAAAGATAATATAATAATAATAATATATATTATAATAATATTATAATAAATGTATAATTGTAAAAAGACATTGTAATTTTTCTAAATGAAAATGCATTGTTTATATTTTGCTGGTTAGACAAGCCATACATTTCAAAATGTATAAACAGTCAATAGTCAGAAATTCTCTTTTACATTTTATCCGTGAGAAAACCATTTGTTTTTCAGTTTTATCCACTATTTTATATTTTTTCTCAGAAGTACATAAACTGTTCAGTTTGTTTCGCTGTTGTGGGCATATATAGAATTGTCTACAAAATACCTGCTAAAGTATATTTCCACATTTAATTGAGCCTACAATAATGGTCGTACATCACGACTGCCGTATCATATGGTGTATCAATGGCGTATCATATGACCAGACTGATTTTAAGGGCTTTGTGTGGCCTTAACACCACAGTTGTTAAGCTAATCCATTGTTTGCTATGTGACAATTTTTGCAGGAAATTGGAAGTAAACGCCAGTTTCCAGTAAATACGTTGTAAATTGTAGTCACATCACATCACTGTGGGGGCTGCAAACAGCCATAAATATAAATGCAGGCCAAGTGCACATGACTTCTAGAGGAGCCCAAACATTGGAACTTTGAAACTGGGTTATAAGTCTCATTTTTGGAGTCTGTGGTAATTGGACTGGTTGTAAGTCATAGTTGTAAGTCATAGTTAAACATATACTAGATAGATAGATAGATAGATAGATAGATAGACAGACAGACAGACAGACAGACAGACAGACAGACAGACAGACAGACAGACAGACAGACAGACAGACAGATGCTATTTCTCATAAAAATCTGAAGCAGTGCATAGTCATACTCTATTAGTTGAATTCCAATCCTGGAAGTCCCTCTTCACTGTTTAAAAATTGGTACAGCCTAAATCCTTGCTCCTGGCTGATCTGAGGGGAATAGCAGGTTAGTGTGATTATTGTTTTGGTGGGAGAATTGGGATTGAAAAAGAAAGGTGTGGGGTGGGGATTTTTTAAAATTATTATTATTTTATTATAGATTTTTATACCGCAATCTATCTCCCCGAATGGACTCAGGGTGGTGCACAGGAAGTTAAAAATAGAAGTACAAACATATAAATAAATACGAACATATAATAGATAAGACTACAACAATAAAATCTAATTAAATTTAGAGTGGCCTGTGCTAAAAATACCCTAGAAAATTACCAGTGAATTAAAATCAATTTAAAACAATTTAAAACTCAGTCTATAGGGGTCGTCTTGGAGGCTAGGCTAGGCCGGCTAGATGAAAGAAGTGAGTCTTCAGACGTTGGCGGAAGAGGCAGAGGTCGGTGGTGGTCCGGAGTTCAGGGGGTAGGTCCTTCCAGAGGGCTGGGCCTGCCACAAAGAAGGCCCTTCCCCTGAAGGTCGCCAACCGGCATTGCCCGGCAGACGGCACCCGGAGAAGTCCCTCTCTATGGGAGTGAATCGGCCGAAGGGATGCATGGGGTAGGAGACGGTCTCGCAGATAACTAGGCCCCGTGCCATGGAGCGTTTTAAAGATGGTTATCAGCACCTTGAAGCGCACCCGAAAAACCACAGGTAGCCAGTGCAGCTCGCGGAGAAGAGGTGTTACATGGGAATGCTGTGAGGCTCCCAAAATCCCCCGCGGGAGGGATGGAGAACAAGGCAGACCATGCCCTCAAACAGTGCCAGAAAAGCTGCACCAATGCTTTCACAAGGAATCAAAGCCAACTTTGGGCCATCTTTACTTGTACTTTTCTACATAGAATAAATAGCTTTTTAGTATCATGCATCCTTTTACTCTTACATAAACAAAGGCTTGCCTTTAAATTTATTTTATGAATGTTAGTCATATATCTTTCTTGAACATGTTAGCATTGCTACTGCTTTCTTATTGTTGATATTCTGACTATCCTGCTGTCTGATCATTAGTCTGTTTGAGAATATATTAGCCACGAAAAATATCATTTATTTTAAATCAGGCTACAGTGGAAGGTTCAATCCAACCTCTACAACTATGGTGTCTCTCCACTATACTGCCACTCTCATCATTAAACCACTTTTAATCCGTATTTTCCCCCCTCCCCACTAATCCAACATTGTTTGTTCCTTGTTGCTTTCCCTGCAGGGTCTTTGTTCCTAACCAAAAGCTGGAGCTGAGCCCCAGGCATGAACAGGCCAAGCAGCTGCTACAGAGAGCTCGTATGAAGGCCAGGACAAACCCACTCCGAGCTAGCCATAACATCCTGCTTACTGCCTCTCCAGACAAGAGGTAAGCTTGGTCATTTCCATTTGGTAGCCTTGAGATTCTGGATTGGATTGGCATGAGAAGGGAGGAACTAGTCAAGAAAAATGTGTGGGTTATTTTTCCAATATATGCAATACAATACAATAATACAATAGCAGAGTTGGAAGGGACCTTGGAGGTCTTCTAGTCCAACCCCCTGCCTAGGCAGGAAACCCTATACCGTTTCAGACAAATGGCTATCCAACATCGTCTTAAAGACTTCCAGGGTTGGGGCATTCACAACTTCTGGAGGCAACTTCTGTTCCACTGATTAATTGTTCTAACTGTCAGGAAATTTCTCCTCAGTTCTAAGTTGCTTCTCTCCTTGATTAGTTTCCACCCATTGCTTCTTGTTCCACCCTCAAGTGCCTTGGTGAATAGTTTGACTCCCTCTTCTTTGTGGCAACTCCTGAGATATTGGAACACTGCTATCATGCCATTTGGTTATAGTTGCTTTCAAGCCTCTTTTTTCTTCACGTCTGTAACCATTTTAAGTTTTCATCTTACAAATAAAATGCTGTACAAGAATAAAAAAGATAGATTAAAGAAATGTATGTATGTTGATTCAGAGCTCAATAATTATGTACCTGAAAGAAACAGTGAAAGTAAACATTTGATTCAAATAATGCTATGTAATAAGAGTGAGATTCAAATGAAATTATTTGTCATGGCTTGATGTCCTTTGCAATAAAATATTCAATGATGAGTATGCATAAGACTTAAATGTTTTCAAATATCACAGTAGTTATATAAAATGCAGTTTTTCAAATAGCGGCCACCTTAAACTTTATAAAAATTGCTATTTGTGTTGTGAACCACATGCTTTAATGCTTCTATTTTCTTTCTGCACAAACTTTTTCATACACCAAATGCATCAAAATTATTATAAACATAAACAAAATAAATATTTATTTGCTAATACTTATGTCTCAGCATTCAGTTCCAAAGACCCTGGGCAGCTATCATCCCAGTAAACTCCTAAAATAAACATTGTGACATAATTACGGCAATAATATAAAGCTAAGGAATTGGCAGAAACAAATACTAGAGATAATCCTTGTTGCATATCTTTACAACTCCAAATGCTAATACTTAAAAACATCTACAGAAGGGGTGGACTTCAGCTACAGCTGTGTACAAATATGTGGATTTCAGGAGATAGTATATTCTACAGCAGTGTTTCTCAGCCTTGGCAACTTGAAGATGTCTGGACTTCAACTCCCAGAATTCCCCAGCCAGTGAATGCATTCGCTGGCTGAGGAATTCTGGGAGTTGAAGTCCAGACATCTTCAAGTTGCCAAGGTTGAGAAATACTGTTCTACACTGACAAGGTAGCTAGTTAAAAAAAATGGTTTCCATCTCTCCCCCCCCCCCCCTTTCCCCTTCTTTAATAATAGAACACTTCAATTTCTGGAAAAATATTTTGGAGCCCTGCTAATTGTAAAAAACAAATCAATATATAGCTGTAAAATAAACTTCTTTAAATGCATTCACAAGCATTGCCCTTTCACCATTGTAACATATATATTAACAGAGTCTGATAATTGTTTACTTTTGCCTATAAAAGTAAATAGATCTGAATTTGGTTTGCAGCTGAATGTGAGCCCTACTTGAGACTACTTTTTGTCCTCAGATATAACCTGATTATGTCTTATCTTATATCTTATATTATCTCCAAGCATTGCCATTTCCCAGTCCTATGTTATTCTTCATTTAGAAGTATACATTCATCTTGCTGATTTGTTACAGGCTAGGACTGTAACAAAATACTGGATCTCTTGTTGATCTGAAGACTACGAGAAGCTAGATGCATATTATCTTTTATTTTTGCTTGCTAGCAAAATAAATTTAGGTAACGAAGACCTGAGTAATATTAGAAGATTTCATTAGGGTGCAATAGGTGGCCATTAAGACAAACAGTCCCTCCTAGTAAAGGATTATAAATAGATGAAAAGAGTAGCAAAATGGATAGTCTCATCAAGTAATTAAAAATAATCTTTTCTTTGGTTCATTAGGGGTACCTGTAGATCCTCTGTTGCAGATGCAAAAGATTTTGTTTTGAAGGATGGAAATAACCACACTAGTGGAAACCAGAGCGATTCATCTAGTGGTGACTCCAGCTATGGGCAGCAGAGGAAGCAAGGACCATCTTCTTCTCGGGTGCGTTTTGAGGATGAATCTGCAAGGGACGCTGAAGTTCGCTATTTGGAACGCCTGCAGCAACGTCAGAAACGGCCCTTAGATTCAGTTCTGTTATCTCTTGGTCAGGGCCCACTGCTCTCCAAACCAGATCTTGCTGGCTATATAAATGGTGACCTCCAGCGTAAAGAGAGTAGCATCAACAAACCTAGCTGGGAACATCAAAGCATGGGACAGGGAACCAAAATGCATACTCACCAGAGCAATGGAGGATGCTCTGGAAAAGGGACACCTCCTCAAGTCAATAAAGAAAGCAAGTGTAGTGCCTGTGGGTCTTATATCAACAATTCAGCAGATACTAGAGTCAACCAAATTGGGAATGGCGAACATGAAATTGCCAATGTCCTTCCTGGAGGCAGTGATACTGTTCACACTAACGGAAACAAAGAGCTTGCTGCTTCCCAGGAGAACTCACGGACAAAGCCTCTAGGTCCCAAAAGGACCCCATTGTGGATCCTTCCTTCTCGGCAGCGTGTTTTTGCAGAATGCATCAGGGAGACGCATATTGGCGAAGTTACTAGCACTGAAGATGTGGACTCAGCTTTAGGCAGCACCACTGACACATCAGACAGCTACAGGACAGACAGTGAAGAAGCTGGCATCAACAGTCAGCAATTTGCAATCAAAAATTGCCATGGTATCCCTAGACCATTGTGTTCTTCAGAGAAGAAAGCCAACACTGTTACCATGGACAGGCAATGGGGAAATGGCAGCTGCAAAACTAGTAAAGAAATTATCTGGGATAACATTCCTAACGTAAGCAGATTGGAAATTGGGTCAGGTACTGATAGAGCACAAATTTGTAGCTTGCAGGGAGTCTCTGAGGTAAAAGATCAGGAGACTCAGGCAACCATTCCAAGAAGCAAACAGCTAATGAATCTGTGTCAAACAGAAAAGGAAGACAAAGCACAAACAAAACTACCTGGTGCCCAGTTAAGAGAACCCGTATCTCCCATTTATTCTCAGCAGTTGGTTTTCCAAGACGGTATAAAAGTTCCTATGAACAGGCCAGTCAATCATTTATGCCAAGCAAAGCAGCATACAAAGCAGGTGGCTGCTGCCAACAATTTAATGAATCTAATACCAGCACCCCCCGCTGCTGGAAAAGTTCACTGCTCCCCAATGTCTTATAGGAGAGCTGTTTTAACAGGCAGCCACAAATTGATCAAACAGGATCCTGGGCATATAAATAAAACCAGCGAACTATCAGTTGCAGCTGCCTATTCTGATTTCCAGGATGTGGATGTATCTGGGCGAGAGGGGCATAATGGACAGCAGAATTCAGAGATATTCTCCAAACATTTGGCTTTGTCCTCCAATAATCACAATAACATATCTACCAAGCCAGAGCCCAAAACCATAATAACGGGCAGTGATGTTCAACTTCAGGAGAGTGAGAAGATGGGGAAAAATCAAGGTAAGAGATCATGTTGACTTGACTGTAAAAAGGGGAAACAAGGATATTGAAAGTGTGTGCTAAGTTAACATTGTTTAATTGAAAGATAGCTATTTGGTCTGAATGTGAATATTTGGGATATTTGCACAAATTTGAATAGGAAGAAATAGTGAGGATATAAGAGGTAAGCAACAGTGAGAAAACAAAGTGAATAGAACATATTTAGAAAAGTTTGAATAACCTGGGTCCAGCACGGAGACGGCATTGGTCGCGTTGGTAGATGATCTCTGGAGGGCCTGGGATAGAGGTTGCTCCTCTATCCTGGTCCTGTTAGATCTCTCAGCGGCTTTCGATACCATTGACCATGGTATCTTATTGCACCGGCTGGGGGGGTTGGGGTTGGGAGGCACCGTACTACGGTGGTTCTCCTCCTTCCTCTCCGACCGGTCGCAATTTGTGTTGGCAGGAGGGCAGAGGTCGACGTTGAGGCCCCTTATATGTGGGGTGCCTCAGGGGTCGGTCCTCTTGCCCCTCCTGTTCAACATCTATATGAAGCTGCTGGGTGAAATCATCCGTGGTTTTGGGGTAGAGTTCCAACTGTACACTGACGACACCCAGCTGTACATCTCTACCCCTAACCACCCCAACGATGCCGCCGAAGTGATGTCCCGGTGTTTGGAGGCCGTGCGAGTCTGGATGGGGAGGAACAGGCTCCGACTCAACCCGTCCAAGACCGAGTGGCTGTGGTTTCCGGCGCCACGACATAGCCAGCTGGCTCCATCTCTGGCTATCGGGGGCGAGTCATTAGCCCCCGCAGAAAGGGCTCACAACTTCGGTGTCCTCCTGGACTCTCGGCTGTCCTTGGAGGACCATCTGACAGCCGTAGCCAGAGGGGCCTTCTATCAGGTTTACCTGATACGCCAGTTGCGCCCCTTTCTGGATCGTGACGCTCTACGCACGGTCACTCAAGCTCTTGTCATCTCCCATCTGGACTACTGTAATGCTCTCTACATGGGGCTCCCCTTGAGGTGCAACCGGAGGCTCCAGTTAGTGCAGAATGCGGCCACGCAGGGGATCTTGGGAGTTTCAAGATACTCCCATGTAACACCTCTCCTGCGCGAGCTGCACTGGCTCCCTGTAGCCTTCCGGGTGCGTTTCAAGATTTTAGTGACCATCTTTAAAGCGCTCCATGGTTACTTGCAGGGTCGCCTCCTACCACACACCTCTATTCGACCTGTCCGCTCCCACAGGGAGGGCCTCCTTAGGGTGCCGTCCGCCAGACAATGCCGGCTGGTGACTCCCAGGGGAAGAGCCTTCTCTGTGGTAGGCCCTGCCCTCTGGAACGACCTGCCCCCCGACCTCCGTACAATCACCGACCTTCGCCTCTTCCGTCGGGCATTAAAAACATACTTCTTTCATGTGGCCAGCCTAGCATAGCTGATATAGCTATTTTATCATTTTAGTTGGGTTTTAATTATGTTCTTAGCACGGGCCAAATTCTATTTAATTCTAGTTTTAACTATTTTGATTGTCTGTATTTTTATATTTTATAGTTCCTGTGCACCGCCCTAAATCCCATGTTGGGAGAGAGGGCGATATAGAAATCCAATAAATATAATATATAATATATAAATATAACATCTAAAACAATGTAAACCCCATATATCATTAGCATCTACTTTGTAAAGTAGATAACCAAAACCCCAAGAATGCCCCAAAGCAAGACATGAGGGCGGTGACTTTTTTTTCCTGTTGATTTCCAAGATGCTGAGGAATGCAGATGGTTTCTGAAGATATTACAATGATAGCCATTGATAGTCTTCTCCATTAATTCGTGCAATTTGCTAACTGCTAATTCTTGTCATAACATCCCTTTATGTAATTATGCACTATATGCACTATGCAAGTATTTAAACAATGCAGTTTTAATGCATATTTTGATAGTTTCCCAATTCTACTATTACAATCAAAGTGATTAGAAAGCTGATAATTCATCACTAGTCAAAGAATAAGAGCTAACATACAAATTGCACATCTTTCAGACCATGGAAAATAATTAAATTTTGTGAGGGGTAATTAAGTAGCATCAGTTTGATGTAGCAAAAAGAAAGACTATTGTAGATCCTTAAAGATTAACTGATTATTAATCTAATAAAAAGATTATCTTTACATGGATTATAAATGCAAATAGTAATGGTATTTTTATTTAATGTGCACTTAAGCATAGTACAAAGAAGAGTATAAGTTGCAATACTTTCTTAACTGATGTAAACAATAAAATAATATAAACAATTTAAAACATCAAATCTCAACACTATCATACTTTAATTAACATCACCTACGAATATTGGAAAGTTCTTTCAATTTCATAAAGGTCCTGAAAAAAGAAGCATTTGAAATATTTTTAAGCCCCAGAAGATCAGATCCTGTGTAGTTCATGGGTTTCTTCCAAATAGGAGGAGCTAGATGGGAAAAAGTTCAGAAACATGAGATGTTTACTCTAAAGCAGAGAAGAACTTGGCAGCCCTGATTATATGTATGAACTGAACACGCAGAATTGTGATTTCATATTAAGTTATTCAAGAATTGGATGTTCTTGTCAACACAAGCAATTTAAACTGATAATGTTCCTAAGGTCCTAGCCAGTGTAAAGGACTGATAAAAAAGGGGTGACAAAAGGAGGTCAATAAATTACACAGACTATTCTAGACCCAACCAGAGGGTGTGGAGCAACTTCCATAAACAGCTATCAAAAAAACTACTTCAGTATTCTTAGCCTTTTCAATAGTCAGACATAAATAAATTCAGAAGCTGTACATTAAAAAAACCTTTTGTAGTTTTATCAACTTTAAGTAAGTTTCCCATCAACAAGAACTTCCAACTGTTTTCCCACAAAAGGTGCCTACAGTTGACAATTCTGAAAATTTTTAAAAAAGGAGGAAAAGGAAAAGAATGTCATTTAAGAAGAAAAACAGTAGTTTGGTTTTCTCAAAATCTAATTTAAGACCGGAGGAACATCCATCTGGAAATCTGAGTAAAGTAGTTGTAGAGGAAAAACTATAAAGTATCATCCTGGACTGGAACAGAAGAATACACCTGGTTATCATTGGCATAAATATAATTATTTTTAGTTATTGATGGGGGGGGGAGCAGAAAACCTAATAACACATTATACAACGCAACTAAACCATGAAGAACACTGTCAAATGAATGGAAGGGTTGATAGCAAAGATTCTTCTACTTAAATAAAAATATATGATAGAAAATGTAAAACTGGGATCATTGAGAAACTACAAATCAGTCAGTCCCAATCCAGGGGAAAGATCTTCACAACGCCATGATTAAAATCGGTCAGTAAAATTATTTGCTGCAGGGAAAGAATTGATAATCTTAGGCAAAAATAAAAGTGAATGTTTCCCTGAAAATAAGACTGGGTCTTATTTTCTTTTGGGGCTCAAAAGAAAAGAAGCACTAGAGCTTATTTTTTGGGGGGTGTCATATTTTTTCCCCCTATGTATGGGAGGCCCACTTCTTCTGCTTGCTTTTGGCAGGGCAGGAGGCCGCACTTTCTGCCACTTTCACAAGGCAGAAGGTGCAGCTACCACATACACCCACACCGGCTTCAGGGCCCCCGCAGCCAGCCACCATGCCCTGCCTCGCCTCAAGGCGGCAGCTCCAGCAGTCCCATTCAGCAAGGCCCTGCATGGCTGGCAGTCCACTTCTTCTGCTTGCTCGCGGCTGCAATGCAGGAGGCCAAATGACACACTGGTGCCACGACCACAAGGTGAGGTGGGGGGTAGAGCTGCCCCATGCACCCCCCACTGACTTACCTCAGGGCTCCTACAGCAGGCCATCCATGTCAAAACACCTTTGCCTTGTGGCCATGGCACCACCACACCACTCAGCCTACTGTTCCATTGCAGCTGTGAGCAAACAGAAGAAGTGGGCCGCCAGCCACGTGGGCTCCTGCTGCGCATGGCTGATGGTGGCTGCTGCCACCACAAGGCAGGTATTGGGATGTGGATGGCCTGGCTGATGGGGCCCTGAGGTAAGACAGTGTGGTATGGGGCAGCTCCACCCCACCCCCCACACCTTCCCTCAGGCCACTGCACTGCAAGTAACCAGACAGAATGGGGGGTGGCTGTCTGCATAGGCTCTTAAGTAGGGCTTATTTGGGGGGTAGGGCTTATATTAGGTGCACATGAAAAACATGCTAGGGTTTATTTTCAGGATAGGTCGTAGAGTATCTCTCACCACCACCAAAAAGCAGTAACCCTCATTTGCCGTTATATAATAATTCAATCAGTATTATGTTATCCTCAAAATGAAAAATAATAGAAATATTCAAATACAAGCAGTCCTCAAATTATGCCTATGCCTATGTTATTGTCAAATTTGATGAATTATTACTACATTTCTAAAGATTGTAGAGAATTCAGAAGGAGCTAATGAAATTCTCAGTATCTTCAAAGAACGTCTGTTTCGTAGCATTTTTTTGTGTTGGTAGAAAGAGAAAAAGTATGTGTAAATAATAAGATCTCTCTTAAGATTTTCCAATTTGGATTTTGCCACTCCACAGAGTGGCATCTGATATATGTTAAGAACATTTTCTTTGATAAAAGGATGTATATCAGACATTCAGTGCTAAGCCACAATTACTTGTTATGTCCTGTCATACTAGCTGAAGGTGGAAGTCCACCCCAAAGGTGTTCTAAGAACAGCAATTGGACGTATCTGTATCGTTGCAGTAGGTCCATCATCCTCAACATGTGGTGTTCCCCCTGTTGCTCCCAATGTCATCAGTTCCACTGCTATTAACCTCTCCCTGACAACTGAAGAGACCAACTTCACAATCCCCACTCAGTCAATCAGCAGAGAAACTCCAGTAGCAGATACGCAGAAGATAAAATCCGGGCAAGCAAATATTATTCAATGGTGAGTAGAAATATATCATGTTGTTAGAAAGTTTAGGTGGGGATGTCATAGAGCAGAGCTGTTTATAAGATCGATTGTCATTTTTCTAAAGCTAAAACAAATTAATTAATTCCCAGATTAATTCCTCTTTACATGTTGGAACTTCTCAGCCAGCCTGGCCAGATGATCTGCTACTGAGAGATCTTGTCCATCAGCCTTCCTAACTTGCTATTCTCTAAATTACCTGAACTTCATTTCCCATAATCCCCCACCAGTCTGGCAAATGAGGGAGTTAGTACTGCCATTTAATATTTTCTTCTGATGAAGGTTAACCAAAACTGTTTTTTGATGACTAAGATATAGTTTAAGCAAAAATGTTTTTGCTTTGTTTCTACCATGATCTCTTTCTTTGCAATGGCATATACTAAAAAATCACTACAGATGGCTGTCGTGATTAAGGCACCAGGCTAGAAACCAGGAGATTGTGAGTTCTAGTTCTGCCTTAGGCGAATCAATCTGAGACCTAGGAAGGAAGCAATGGCAACCACTTCTGAAAAACCTTACTAAGAAAACTGGAGGGATTTCTCCAGGCAGTCTTCGAGAATCAGACACAATTAAACAGAGGAAATATATAAGAAATATACTGAAGAAAATAAGCAGCAGCTAGTTACTGTATTTTTCGGAGTATAAGACTCAACTTTTTTCCTCTAAAAAGAGGCTGAAAATCTGGGTGCATCTTATACATCAAATACAGCATTTTTTAGCCTCCTGAAACCCCGCCCCTTCACCAAAATGGCCATGCGCATACCCTTATGGAGGCTTCCAGAGAGCTCCTGGGGGCTGGGGAGGGCAGAAATGAGCAAAAAACAGGGCGTTTTTGCCCCCCCCCAGCTCCAAGCAGCACTCTATAACCCTCATAAGTCTATGCATGCAATTGTTTTGACCAAAAAACGGCCCCGTTTCACACAAAAAACGGGCCGTTTTTTCCTTGTTTTGCCCCCCCCAGGAGCACTCTGCAAGCCCCCCCAAGGCTGTTCATGCCTTTTATTTGAAAAAAAAAACGGGTCCATTTTTGCGAAAAACGGGCCGTTTGGGGGAGGTTTGCAAAGTGCAAAAAGGGGTTTTCCCCCCCTTTTGAAAAGCTGTTTAGTTAGAGTGGTTGATGAGAATTATGTTGGTCAATTACTATGCCTGCAGAAACAAAGATTTGTTCCAAAGGTGGTCAATGATTTCCTTCTCCAGCACATGGGTAAATACACCTGGAAACATCTACCTACCTACCTACCTACCTACTCACTTCTCTCTCTCTACCTACCTATCTACTGTATTTCTCTCTCTCTTTTTTTTCCTCTCTCTATCCCTTTACCTACCTATCTACTCTCTCTCTTCCTACCTATCTACTGTATTTCTCTTCCCCCCTCTATATACCTACCTACTCTCTCTCTCCCTATCTACTGTATTTCTCTCTCTCTCTATTTCTCTCTCTCTATCCCTCTACCTACCTACCTATCTACACTCTCTCTCTCCCTACCTACCTACTGTATTTCTCTATCTCCCCCCTCTATCTACCTATATACCTATATACCTACTCTCTCTCTCTCCCTACCTATCTACTGTATTTCTCTCTCTCTCTATTTCTCTCTATCCCTCTACCTACCTACCTACCTACCTATCTACACTCTCACTCTCTCCCTACCTACCTACTGTATTTCTCTCTCTTTCTCTCCCTCTCTATCCCTCTATCTACCTACCCACTTTTTTTAAAAAAAAATGCCTCTTCAAAACCTGGGTGAGTCTTATACTCCGAAAAAAATGGTAATTTACAACTTCTCACCTCACCTCATCTTCATAATATCTCCCTCCCTCCTTTTTGTAAAGAAAAGGCCTTCAGAGTATCAATTTGTCGGAAGTGGAAAAAGCTATCAGGAGGAAAGTAATTCTAATATTTGGTGTGGGTAGCAAGCTTAACCAAATGCTTTTTAATTTGTATTTTCCCATTTTTATCTTTGGAACAATTTCAAAGTAGGTTTAGGATGTGAGGTACTTCTCCAAGACTACATAGCATCTGAACATTATTTGTGAAAAATATGCAGGATACACATTTGCCTTCAAAAGGAACCTGGATATTTTCAGTTAATTGGTAGAGTGGATTGGTTGTCCTGCTACGCTGTCTCATATGGTGGGAGATGCTCCTAGGACGGATAAACAAATAATGCTGGGAATGTATGCCAAGAGTAATTACTCCCATCAATTTTATCACTTGTCACTTTACTTGCCCTGGACTCTATTTGTGGACTCTATTTGTGAACTTGCTCTATGTCCCCTGGGTTGGATGACCTCTATGTTTTTAGCAGTGTATTCCAGGTGTGATCTCCTTTGCCTGCGGGAGGCTCCCCTCTCGCAGGCCTGGCCCCCCTATCTAACACGGGCCCACCTCGAGGATGGACTGATAGCTCCTGAGAGGTGGGCGAAGCGCAAATTAAGGGTTTTTTTATTTAAATCTTTAATTCGGATTTTAGGGGGTTCCAGGGTGGGGGGGGGAAATAGTCCTGGGAGAAAATGGCAAATGAGAGGGCCGGCCGGCGGAAGAGGAGTAACGGAGGGAGGGGAAGGGGGGGTCGTTTCCACTGAGGCATTTTCCATCGATCTGGTCTTAGGGAGGGGCAGGGGCGGTGGGAGGCGGAATAGGCGTCATCAGTTGGAAGACCGTGGCCGCTGGACACAGGCGGTCACGCGCTCCAACTCTCCGTCCTCCCATCGCAGACTAGGTGGGCAGGATTCACAGACCCGGGGCCCGAAGCTGATGTTATGCAACGCCAGGTCCGTGGTTCAGAAAGCCCCCCTCATCTGTGACCTTGTGTCAGAGGGGGACCCGGACCTGGTGGGTATAACGGAAACCTGGTTGGGCCATGAAGGGGGTATACCCCTCGTGGACATCTGCCCACCAGGTTACCGCGCCTTCCATCAGCCTAGGGCCCTAGGGAGGGGTGGGGGGGGTGGCGATTATCGTAAAGGAAGGTCTTGAGCCGAAGGAGACCACGGTCCCCCAGACAACCGGGTGTGAATCTCTCTGCGTGAGATGGGGCCTAGGGAGGCAGTTGGGCGTGTTAGTTGTATACCTGGCTCCTCGCTATGCAACAACAGCCCTGCCCGAGCTCCTAGAGGTGATAGCCGAGGCGGCGGTTGAGACCCCCAGACTGGTAGTCATGGGGGACTTTAACTTGCCGTCGGCGGGCGAAGCCTCTGGAGCAGCTCGGGAGTTCATGGCCTCCATGACGGCCATGGACCTGACCCAGGTAGTTTTAGGCCCCACTCACGAGGGGGGAAACACGCTGGATCTCATCTTTGTCTCGGGACAGTGGAGTCGCGATCTGGGAATAGGGGACTTAGTCATCACTCCCTTGTCATGGACAGATCACGCTCTCCTCCGGCTGGACTTTCCAATCGCTCCACCTCACCGCGGGGAGGCGGAACCGGACACTCCTAGATGGTTCCGCCCCAGGCTTCTAATGGACCCGGAAAGGTTCCAGAGGGAGCTTGGGCCAATTCCTGTGATCCTGCCCCGCGACTCGACTGAGGACCTAGTGGCCGCATGGTTAAGTGCGGCCACGGGGGCCTTGGACCGAGTCGCGCCCTTGCGGCCTCTCTTGCGGCGACGAATCACCCAGGCTCCCTGGTTTACTGAGGAGCTTCGGGGGATGAAACGCCACAAGAGACGCCTAGAGAGCAGATGGAGATCCTCTCGCTCCGAAGCCGACCGAACACTAGTGAGAACCCATATTAGGGCTTACTTAGTGGCGATAAGGGTGGCCAAACGTGAGTATTGTGCCACCCTAATTGCATCCGCAGATAACCGCCCTGCCGCCCTGTTTGGGGTGACCCGCTCCCTCCTTCACCAGAGGCCGCGGGAAGCCCCTCTACAAGGGCGAGCAGAGGAATTTGGGATTTATCTGCAGGAGAAAATCACTCGGATTCGGAATGAGCTACCCTCCATCGACAGTGGTCCTGTGGGACTGTCCGAGGCTAGTCTTGAGGTTCCTGCTTGGGAGGAGTTTGACTTTGTTACCACCGAGGATATGGACAGGCTGTCAAGGAAACTTAGAGCAACCACATGTTTATTGGACCCGTGTCCCTCCTGGCTTGTACTGGCATCCTGGGAGACGACACGAGGCTGGCTCCAGGGCATTGTCAACGCATCTTTGAGTGAGGGGTCCTTGCCTGCCGTCTTGAAAGAGGCGGTAGTGAGGCCCCTCCTCAAGAAGCCGTCCCTGGACCCAGCTTTATTAGAGAACTATCGTCCAGTCTCCAACCTTCACTTTCTGGTGAAGGTTGTTGAGAGTGTGGTAGCCCAACAGTTTCCACAACACCTGGAGGAAGTTGATTATCTAGACCCGCGCCAGTCCGGCTTCCGACCCGGTCACAGTACCGAGACGGCATTGGTCGCGTTGGTTGATGATCTCTGGAGGGCGCGGGATAGAGGGTATTCCTCTATCCTAGTCCTATTAGACCTCTCGGCGGCTTTTGATACCATCGACCATGGTATCCTATTGCACCGACTGGGGGGGTTGGGGCTGGGAGGCACCGTTTTGCGGTGGTTCTCATCCTACCTCTCTGGTCGGTCGCAATATGTGTTGACGGGAGGGCAGAGGTCGACCTCGAGACCCCTCTTATGTGGGGTTCCTCAGGGGTCGGTCCTCTCGCCCCTCCTGTTTAACACATATATGAAGCCGCTGGGTGAGATCATCCGTGGTTTTGGGGTGGAGTACCATCTGTACGCTGATGACACCCAGCTGTACATATCCACCCCAGACCACCCCAATGATGCCGCCGAAGTGCTGTCCCGGTGTTTGGAAGCCGTACGGATCTGGATGGGTGGTAACAAACTCAAGCTCAACCCTGCCAAGACTGAGTGGCTGTGGTTTCCGGCACCCCGGTTCAGCCAGATTACTCCAACTCTGGCCATTGGGGGCGAAACACTGGCCCCCGTGGAGAGGGCGCGCAATTTGGGTGTCCTCCTGGATTCCCGGCTGTCCTTGGAGGACCATGTGACGGCCGTGGCCAGGGGGGCGTTTCATCAGGTACGCCTGATACGCCAATTGCGCCCCTTACTGGACCGGGCTGCCCTTTGCACAGTCACTCAAGCTCTCGTGACGTCCCGTCTCGACTACTGTAATGCTCTCTACATGGGGCTTCCCTTGAGGTGCACTCGAAAGCTACAGCTAGTCCAAAACGCAGCCGCGCGGGTAATTACGGGAGCCACCAGAAGCTCCCATATAACACCAATCCTGCGCGAGCTGCATTGGCTTCCTGTGGTCTTTCGGGTGCGCTTCAAGGTTCTGACGACCATCTTTAAAGCGCTCCATGGCTCGGGGCCTAGTTATATGCGAGACCGTCTCCTGCCCCATACATCCCTTAGACCGATCCGCTCCCACAGAGAGGGCCTTCTCAGGGTGCCGTCGGCCGGACAATGCCGACTGGCGACGCCCAGGGGAAGAGCCTTCTCTGTGGCGGGCCCTGCCCTTTGGAACGACCTACCCCCTGAACTCCGGACCATCACCGACCTCCGCCTCTTCCGCAAATGTTTAAAGACATATTTTTTCCATCAAGCCGGCCTAGCTTAACCTCCCATGGGGACTTTTAGAAAAGTTTTAAATTGGGTTTTTAATAATTGGTTTTTAGCACAGGATTGGGGATTATTTAATATATATTTTAAATTATTTGTCTATCTTCTATTGTGTATGTTTTTTAAATTTCCTGTGCGCCGCCCTGGGTCCTCTGTGGAGAAGGGCGGGATATAAATGTAATAAAATGAAAAAATGAAAATGAAATCAAGGTCACCCAAGGCTTTTAAACCATTACAGATTCCTGGTTAAAGCAAACAGGAACCTATATCATCAAGCAGCAAAATAGGAAGAAGATGAATAGGAAGATGACAACTTTAGTTACAATAGCAAAGGCATTGTTTCACACTGCACATGATAAGGCAATGGTAAATAACTCCTGTATTTTTTTTCAAGAAATCCTGGATAGACAATATAAAGTGACTGATAATATAGTGCCAGATGGTGGCCCTTTGGATTGTTCTTGAAGAAGAACTGAGGATCTTTTAGAATGTTAATAATGTTTACAGTGCAGTCATGTTAAAGCTTTTCTGATATCTATGTGCTGATGTCGTGCAAGAAAAGCTCAATCTGAAATCAACGTATTATGGAAGCTTTGTTACTTGAAGTTGGACATTAGAATGTTCTAATGTTAATACTAGTTGGGAATAGTAAGAAGGAAAATGTAGTTGTACTGTATGACTTAGGGAATGGGAAAAAAGCAGGAGAATGATTTGTCAGTTTCTTCCAGTCTAATAATTTATGAATTACTACAGTCTTTAAACAACCAAAATGTTATCTATATACCCAGATATAACAGTTAAATAAGCAGTTAAAGAAATAAATTTTAAATTAATAAAATGACCAATTTATCATATTTTCAACACATTATGCAAAGGCCTGGCACTCTATGGTAGGGTTGAATAGGTGAAAGAAAAGGAAGAGTGATGATCAGCATCAGGATGGATGGAGTCTATTACAGGGGTGATGGGTGCATCATTGAAGGACTATTTTGGGGACACATCATCCTGGAGAAGATCTATTTATGCGGTCAGTAAGAGTGAACCTCAACTTCCTATGTTCGTAAGGCTGTCCCATAATTCATTGTGCTGGTTTTAACAGAACAGAATAACAGAGTTGGAAGGGACCTTGGAAATTTTCTAGTCCAACCCCCTGCACCCAATACCATTCTGGACAAACGGCTGTCCCATCTCTTCTTAAAATCCCTTTTCTCCCAGGGAAAGCAGCAGTACAGACTGAATATCTCTTTCCGTTTGTTAGCAACAAATGCTTCCCGCATGTCTACTTTCAGCTCTCCATGATATAATCTTTCCTCTGCTAAACTCCCCTGAGGTCTGCTGCAGTTCTCCCCACAGGGGCTTTCTGCTTTTTCAGGCTTGGCTTTTCACTCTCACAGCAGGCAAGTATTGCCTTGTTGGTGCTGCCAGCAGGCTTAGAGCCCCCATTGCCTCCCCTGCTGTTTCCCCCTCCCTCTTAGCTCTGAAATCTGCTTTGACCTACTTCTCCCTTCCTGCCCAAATCCCCAGAAAGTTCTTGTTATGGCTGGTTACCTCAGTTCACAGAAATTAAGCCTCTTCTTTCTAATCCAGGAATTATATCTAAAATAGAAAAATGGCATATTATTGGTTTCTTCAATACATCTAAAATCCATTTTGATAACTCGAGTAGCTGCATTGTTTAGCAACATCAACAAAGTGTTTAGTTTGGATTCTACTGCTGTCTGATTAGTTAACCAGATAAATAAAATATTTTGGTCTGATGAAATTCTGTCCAGCGTTGCCAGAAACAAATTAATCTAAGCCAGCACAAGCTTGGCAGATTTACTGAAAAGTAGGTTGAGAATAGAGAAGTAGGCAGGATATACACTTCTAAAGTACAAATAAGAGAAGTAAGAAAAGCTCTTGACTTTGAAAGCCTTTTTTTCTCCCTCCCTCCCTCCCTCCCTCCCTCCCTCCCTCTCTCTCTCTCTCTCTCTCTCTCTCTCTCTCTCTCTCTCTCTCTCGTGTGTGTGTGTGTGTGTGTGTGTGTGTGTGTGTGTGTGTGTGTGTGTAAGAAAGAGAGCCTTCAAGTCGGGTTTAACTCCTGGCAACTGCCTGACAAGTTCTAGATGGCTTTGTGCCTGACAAAAATTATTTTGTACACAAAGGGCACAACATTCTATTTTTTTTAATGAAAAAGCATAATTTAATATAATGCACTTTTTCCTTTCTGGCCAGCATTTATACCATTTAGTTGAGCAGTTGTTATTTCTTTAATACCAGGATGAAAGAGTGAAGTTTGATTCTCAATAGCATCTCTTACTCCAGTGATGACTCTTAAGTGTTGTCATTCTGGCGGCTAAATGTCTATAATTTGCTCTTACAGAAGGCAGAGAGAATCAACTCTTGCCCTTGGGGACAGTGTTGCTCTGTTCATGCATGACATAGTGTCACCTGACTTTATAGAAATAGCTATTTAGGAAATCTTTTGTAAGGACCGATTTACAAATCTGAGAAACGTATATAGAGGGGAATATTACCAAGTCTGGGTTTTCAAAAGTTAAAGAAACACAACTCAGGCAGAGTGATATAAAAAAATACATTTATTATTATTTATTCATTTATTTATTGGGTTTGCAAGTCATTTGTTATGCAACTAACAGCACCATGTAGCAGTTACAGATATCAGTTGGGTCTACTCAAGTTTTCAGCTCTCATTGGATTGAACGCAACATTGGATTGTAAGAAAAGGGGAATATTGCTATAATAGGAGCAAATAGAAAGAACATGATAGATATACTGAGCTCATAAAGCCTATCTTTCCTGGGCCATGGGGGCTTTCCTTCTCACTTAAAAGATCACAATACATAAAAAAGAACCCCACTTTCTTCCTTTTGCTTCTTCCTATTTTCAAGCTGCTTATACTGTAAGCTCTTTGGGGAACACCTCTATCCTTGACCTATGTGAGGTTCCCTACATATTTATGATACTACGTGATATACATCAGCCTTTCTCAACCTAGTGTTCACCAACAGTGTTGGATTTCATTTCCCATAATTCCTAGTCCAGAAGACTGATTTTGTCAACCAATATTCTGATCAAAAGCTCACTTACTGCAATATATTTCTAGTATTCGCTTTTTGACAGCACCCTCTTCAACAATAACCACACAGTTCATAACAGTAGAGATACAGTAGAGCAGGGGTCTCCAACCTTTGCAACTTTAAGTCTGAAGGACTTCAGCTCCCAGACTTCTCCAGCCAGCTTCTCCAGAACTCTGGGAGCTGAAGTCCTTCAGACTTAAAGTTGCAAAGGTTGGAGACCCCTGCAGTAGAGTACAGCTGCTTTCTTTCACTTAGTCAAAATAGTGATAAGATTAGAGACCAATCCCCTTACACTTTTCAGTACCTCATACGTGCAATTCTAGGTCTGCAGTTTGAAATGGAAAAATCCTAGTCATAGTTAAGATGAAAAACTTAATTACACAAAGAATGAACTTCACAGACAAATAAGCTACACTTCTCCACATAGAATTTTTCTCTATACTTTTTAAAACAAAAACAAAGCACAAGTTGGACATAAATAAAATAAAAATAAATTAATAACTGTGGAAGGGTTTTTAGATTAGAATTGTGGAATATATTATCATAATAGTAATAGTGGTTTCTCTGTTCCTTGGGTATTAATGTGGTTAATTTGAAAGTATAGGTAAATGTGTCTGGTTTGTCTATTAATTGTTTATTTAATATGTGTAAATCCTTTCAAAATCCTTTTATCATTTATTGTCCTTGAGGAGGTGTGTTTTGGGTTTTTTTGGGTCTTTAAGTCAGGCAAGATTTTTGGAAGTGATTTGCTATTGCCTTTTTCCCAAGGTTGAGAGAGAGTGACTGGCCCAAAGTCACCTAAGGCAGAACTGAAACTTAAAATCTCTCCTGGTTTCTAGTGTGATGCCTACTAACTACTACACCAAACTGGTTCATTGGGACACTCCAAATTGTAAATAAAGTTGAAGGTACTCTTGCTTTTTAATTTGTAATTCTCTTGGCTGGTTGTTTTGCTTTCCAGCAAACACTTAGAAGTCTATCCACAGCCAAAGAAACAGCAATCCACCAAGAAAGAAGTCTCTTCTACATTAGGTTTAAAAAAATTCTTCACCACTCTGACTCAGAGCACCAAACAAAGACTCGGCAGATTCCGATGTTATAGCATGGAACAGATTTCTACGCTAGAATCAGGAGCTGCCAAGCCCAATATGGAAACAGGTCCAGATACCATTTGTTCTCCGAAAATGAAGAAAGTACCTTCCTTACAATCTTTGCAGAGGGTGAGTTGAAAATGTGTTTTTATTAAATTTTATGACAGACCTGGGTATTTTATAGCCTGTGTTGAAATTGTGTTTTTTTAGATTTTATGATAGACCTGGGATTTTACAGCCTGTGGGCCATATCTGACTCATGGGTGGTCCCAGTCCAGCCCATGGCATTGGCAGCATCAATGGCAGTGCATTGGTGGCAGGGGTTGGAGTTTTGGGCAGCGTCACTGGAGGGGCCAGGGTGGCTTCAGTGGGAGGCAGGGCATTGGAGGTGGTCATCCACAACAATCCCAGTTTCTCCCACCCCTGTTTTATGAGATAAAGTAGCAGTAAACTAGCTTAGTTTTTATGGTACAAATGTAAAACCATTTTCCAGAGAAATATTAGCCTTTCAGTGATGACATATTACCAATAAAACGTTTTTTTCTATTCAGTGCATTTTGCATTAAACAGCATCATGAATGTTTAAACCTTTTATACCCTAAAGTCCACCTGTAAGCCCAGTCTGCATCTAGAAATTCATTTTATTTTTTACAATATAATGACACCATTGAAATCCATCTTACTTAGAGCATCTTAGTTCTTTGAGACAGTGATGAAGTCCAACAATCCTAGTTATTTACAGATTCAAACATTCCATATATTGATTCTCTACTTTTCAGTAGTTCCTGCTTTTCAAATCTCAAACACTGGGATTCAAATATTTTTTTTCTATCAAATCAAAGGAATTTTACAGAAAATGAGCTCATTCCATTATCCAAGCCTAGCTGTCCATGAATAAATATAAGGCACAGCAAGAATCCACTCCAATAGGAAATGTTTTAACAAGATCATCTCTAAGGATTATGAAAGTGCTGCTGAAGTTTTGTATGTCAAAACAATGATGATAATACTCAGAGTTTCCAGGGGTGGGGTGGTGGTATTTTCTTCAGTTGGCAAATGAGAAGAAAAGAACAGACAAATATATGGTTATTTGCTGGGTGACATTGACATTAACCAATTTCATTGTAATTTTTACAATGACAATAAAGATTATTATTATTATTATTATGTAATTTCTAGTGGCACTGTATAAAAGTGGTATTGGTTTATTTGACCAAGATTAAAATAGATTGGTTGCTATTTCTTGAAATTTTTAATGAAATTTTATTTTCTGACCAAGACCAGATAATGATGTTTTAAGGTTTTGTTTATAATTAAAAGTTATATGAGGAAATGTTATTGGATGTATTTTAAATGTATCTGATTAAGATTAAAATAGTTGTGTTATCTGGTATCTTTAGTGTATTCTAGATTTGAATGATGAGTTTGGGGGATTTGAATTATTATAGAAAATTAGATATATCTTAAAAGGAAGAAAATTCAAGAGGTTTCTTTTATCAAGTTTATAATATATAGGGTATTATTTTGGGTAACCCTTAATAGACATTTGGTGATTAGGATGGGTGATGAGGTTTTAAAGTTTTTATTTATAAAGAATAAGATGAGATATGGGATGAAGACAGTGTTCTATTTTAAGAGATGTTGATAAGTTGTAAAATTGTTTATACATGCTGGGACAAAAGGAGAAATTTCTTTCTTTCTCATTTTAGACATTTTTTTCCTTCTTTGCACTTTTCATTTTTTATGCTTTGTGTTAGTTTTATCTACATAATATAATCTTTGCTAAAATTATTATAAAATGTGAAAAAATCACTGAGTTATTGACCCCTACTAAATATCTACTATTTATTAAAAGTAAAAATTTCATGAATGCATGTACATAATATTTAATAATGTGATTATGTTGTGACAATGAAGTACTCTTGAAGCATCAGGTCTTTGAAACATGTATAATAAGTTAACTTAATGAAAGCAAATCCAATAAATAGCATTGCCCCCCTCTTTTTTGTTTTGTTTTTACTTCTTTTGGTTTCCAGAAGGATAAAGATAATTCAAGCTTGCAGTCAGAAAACATATTTCCTCTTTATCCAATATATCTGCAGTTTGATTCTTCAATATGCTTTCTGATTTTCAGTATTTCTTCCCACTAGGTGTCATCTTTCTGTCAACCAAGAAAAGCCTCTTCTGTTCAAAATCTGCATTCCTTTTTGGGCAAGAATAATCGGTCTAATGTTTACCTGGTGGGGGAACCTAAGGATGAGGAAGCTTCTTCTAACAGGTGAGAGTTGGAATATTTTAGGTGACTATTGTGACTGCCACAAAGAAGAGGGAGTTAAGTTATTCTCCATAGCACCTGAGGGCAGGACAAGAAGCAATGGGTGGAAACTAATCAAGGAGAGAAGCAACCTACAATTAAAGAGAAATTTCCTGATAGAACAGTTAATCAGTGGAACAACTTGCCTCCAGAAGTTGTGAATGCTCCAACACCGGAAGTTTTTAATATGTTGAATAACCATTTGTCCGAAGTGGTGTAGGGTTTCCTGCCTAAGCAGGGGTTTGACTAGAAGATCTCCAAGGTCCCTTCCAAGTTCCAACTCTGTTATTCTATTCTGTTCTGTATCCTAAATGGTTCTTTTTATGGATGGTGGATAATCACTTAATCTGTTTTTAGACACTGATTGCAGCAACTCACCTCTGTCTGCATCCTGCAGGATCTTTGTGTATTCAATTCACAGTATCCTGAAAAGTGGCTAGCTTTTCTGGAGGAGACATGAATCCAGATCCAATCCTGTCCTTAGCTGCTGTTAGGAGAAATGCAGAGTTTTTAAATACAGTAGTTAGATAGTTAACGGTCGCATCATTCTGTTTTTTTCCTCCATGTTTCTATTGTATGTGATTTGCCATAAAGTCAGCTTCTTCTTGTTTTCATTTTAATGCTCAGAACTAATCCATACATGGACATTTGTATTTTCCAGGTTCAGCTATAATGCTACAAACTTATGGTCTAGTGTTTTATGCACAGAATGTGCGGTCCTGCGCTTAATTTTTGATGCAGATGCAAATAGGTTATGGAAACTGTTATTTAGTTATCACGTTCAAGTTCACATGTAGAATTACATCTAAATCTTATATTTTAATAGTAATATTGTACTATTCAATAGTGTCTTTGTGAATTCAAAGTGAACCTTGAATTATTAATACTAATTTTGATTTATAGGAAATTGTTTCCATAAACAGAGTGAAATTGCTTTATTTTTCTCTGTCATAATTATAGCAACCAAATTAGACATTAGGATTGCTTGATGATACCTTCCCGGGAAGAAGAAAACTTATAATGCTACATAATTCAATGTGAACATACAATGTGTCTGAACAAATCCATATGTGGATTTGTCTGAAAAGGTGTGCTTTAATATATATTTTCTCACCCTTGAACTATATATCAGAGTGTTTGAAAATGCGAATCCTGGTGGCTAATTAAAGTCTGGGTTGCTTGCTGTTCCTGGTTATGCAATTGAAATCAAATTATACTGGAAATTCAAAAAGATGGACTCTCAGAGATCTAAGGGACTAAACAGAACACACAATTGCTAGAACAACTACATATTTTGCTTTTTACAATCAAATACTTCTAAACTTGACTTTAAGCAATTTTAAAAATGCCCTGATGTATGTGGATGATGTGGTCAGAATTTTTAAACAGGATGGCAAAAAGTATATTTACAGAGTAGGAAAGTCATTACTTTTGATTATTCATTACTAATGAATAATGCTGTAATCTTAGCATGTTTCCTGTGCAGAGAAATTTTCCTTGTACACATGGAGAATGCGTAGTCTTGGTCTCCAAAGCCAAGTGAGATAGTCTTCCAAACTACCTTATGCTGTAAGTGTCAGTCAGCTTCACTTTTTCAGAGTTCCCATCAAAATGTGAGCTGTAAATCTCTTCATTAATAACCAAGAGGTTATAAAGAGGTTAGATTAGCA
The DNA here is from genome assembly GCA_039707465.1 of Rhabdophis nuchalis. Lineage (NCBI taxonomy): Eukaryota > Metazoa > Chordata > Lepidosauria > Squamata > Natricidae > Rhabdophis > Rhabdophis nuchalis. Next base: position 113,978,837 of record CM077644.1, on the reverse strand, counting down.
GTCTTTCTCAACCTTGGCAACTTGAAGATGTCCGGACTTCAACTCCCAGAATTCCCCAGCCAGCATTCGTTGGCTGGGGAATTCTGGGAGTTGAAGTTCGGACATCTTCAAGTTGCCAAGGTTGAGAAACACTGGACTAGACAATAAGTGAAACTACCTCTACCCTTTTCTTTGACTTCAGATTATACATCTTTCTGAATATGACAATATTTTCCCCATTCTTAGGAAAACCAGGACTCAGCATAGAAGATCCCTCAGTGTGGAGGACATTGGGTCCCCTAACTTGGCAAGAACCGTTGGGCGGGTGATAGCAGTTTTTCCAGATGGAACTAGTCAATTAGAATTGCAGCGGTCCCAACAAGGCAACTTTGGGTTTCGTGTTTCTTCAGGGAATGGTCGTCCTGATACAGGTATGAGTATGGTAACCAATGGTCTGAAACCTTGAACAAGTGGCTTACTTTTTAAAACTATGATGTTGGGAGTATCTCTATGTTGTTGTTTTTAATTGTGCACTCTTTTTTCATTGCTGAGGGGTGGGGTGGGGAGTATGCTGGCTTACATTTGTTTTGTTTTATAATTTGTATCCTTACTTTCTCAATAAGGGGAAGATAGCATCCAGGAATGGGTTATCTCTGTCTGCCTCTGATTGGACTGAGTCAGATTACTAATTAATTAGGCTCCCTATAAAACCCCCACCCAAGGGTGCAGAGCCCAGTTTTTCTGACTCAGTCTACTCTGGGAAACATCTGGTGTTATCTGATTATTGAGAGTAGATTCACTAGTCTGAAGTTTAAAAGAAGAATTTGGTGAAATTTCCTGAATATTGCTTGGTTTGACACTTGTGAGTATTTGACAGCTTACCACGCTGCCTTCGGTTCGCGCAACTGACAGTTGACAGCCTTCAGCGTGCAGCGCCTCCCTCACTGAGGCCAGCCACAGCCCGTTCGTTCCTTTCCTCCCCGTTCCTCATAGACTTCCGAAAAATCAAAGGTGCGATCCTCCTTTCGAGGGAGGCGTGCCTGGGGAGAGAAAGTGGTCAGCTAACTGAGCCGGTGCGTTGCCTTTGATCCCCCGCGGATCCGTTGGCGGCTAGTTTGCCCGGCCGCTCCAGCGCCGCTGTCAAAGGACAAAAAAAGAAAAAAAGCCGCGCGCGAAAGGAACTTTGGCGTTTGAGCTTCGCCCGGCTTCGGATATCGCTGGGGCGCTCAGATTTACGGCGCGCTGTCAGAGAGCTGATTTCTGCCGGCCTCCGGTCTCTAGAGGACCCAGGCCGTGAGCTGACACTAAAAGGGCGCGAAAACTCCTGTCAACGGCCGCGCGAGCGGGCGCCATTTTTAAAAACGCCCAAACTGACAGCGCGAAGCATGGCGACCGGCACGAAACGCTCTGAAGGGAATGAAGCCGGCAATCTGGAGCAAGGTCTCCTGATGGTCCCCCTACCTATGGGCAGCGGTTCTGAGGGCGCTGGGGATGGGCGCAGTGGGTCCAGAAGCAGATCCTCTGCCACGTCTGGGTCTAGAGCAAAGCCCAGAAAGTCACGGTCCTCCCAGAAGGAGCCCACTTCCTTGGAGCCGTCTCCCCTGAACCTGCAGACCACCTTCAGGTCGCCTTCCCCAGCCACACAGGCCATTCGCCCTCTGGCCTTGGAGCCCCCCCCAGGGCCCTTCAGCCCCATGCTGCACATCAATACCTCGGGGGTGTGGGGGAGCGCACAACCCAGGCCAGTCTCCCGCCTGGCTGAGGCAACATATACCCCCACGGCCGCAGGCCTGCGCCCAGAGGACCAGGTGGCACTGCCTCCTCCTCTACCCCCCATGTCATCAATTGTGCCAGTAGTGCCTGATATGCAAGCCATGATTTCGGAGGCCATCAGGCAGGGCATTGCGGCCGGCCTGCAAGTCCAACCTCAGGGGGTAGCAACAGTCCCAGCCAGAGGCTCGGCTATGACCACGAGCCAACCAGCCCTACCAGTTCCCTCCATTCCAGGCTCTCAGGAAGATACTTTGGTGTTGGATGAGGAGGACGTCAGAGACGGTGATCTCTCGGGGGAGGAGGATGCTGGGCCAGATAAGCCAACCTTCTCGGGCTTGTTCCCTCCATCTTTGTTCCAGCCCCTTCTCGCCAAGGCCAAGGCGGCCTCCGATTGGGAGACACCTGCGCCAGTGGCACAGGATCCGGCTCGCCCGGCCACTTCCAGGATCCACTTCCTCGAGCGCAGGGTGGAGGCTGAGACAATTCCTATGCCTCAACTGTTCCTGGATGCGGTTCAGCGGCAGTGGGCGACCCCAGCTGCGGGACCCGCGCCTACTTCTAATGACAGGCGGTTTTATAATGTGGCGGAGGCCTTGGAGAAGGTCCTCGCTTGGCCGGCCGTGGACGCTCCGGTGGCGGCCCTACATTCCGCCACTCCGGTTCCTGGGGGTCAGGAAGACCTGTTAAGGCCAGAAGAGCGCAGGGCTGATCAGCTTCTCCATCGGGGTCACCAGTCCTCCGCCTGGGCTGTTCGGGCATCCACAACGGCCGGCTTCTTCGCCCGTTCCACCCTCTTCTGGCTGGAGCAGCTGCAAAGCCGCATCCCGGCTGGGGATACGAGGTCCCACCAGGACCTCAATAAAATCATCGCAGCGGTCCAGTTTACGGCCGACGCCACCCTGGCTTCCACCCGATTTTCCTCCAGGGCTATGTCATCGGCCCTGGCTTCACGCAGGCTGCTTTGGCTCCGTCAGTGGCAGTCTGACGTGAAGCACAAATGGAAGCTGGCGTCGGGACCGTTCAGGGGCGACGCCCTCTTTGGTGATGATGCCCTCAATCCCCTTTTGGTAGAAGGGAAAGACAAGAGGAAGGTCCTCTCCTCCAATCCCAGGCGGGGGTTTAACCGGCCAGCCCCTTACCCCAGACGTCAGTTCTATGGTGGAGCGGATTATGGGGCCCCCTACAGGCAGGACTACCAACAGGGGGGGTTCAGGCAGCAAGGGGGGTTCGGCCAACGAGGCCGTTTCCAAAGACAGCAGCCCTTTCGCCCCTTTCGCGGGGGGCAATCCAGGCGCCCCTTTCGAGGGGCCGGTAACCGTTTCTACCGAAAACCCTAACTCGGGTCGGGTCTCCTTTCCCATTGGTGGAAGACTGCGGCATTTCGCGGACCAGTGGGAAAGTACGACCTCGGACGCTTGGGTCATCTCCTCGGTCAGGAACGGTCTGGCCCTGGAGTTCCTGGCCCCTCCCCCCGAACACTTCATTTCCTGTCCCCTCCCCTCCAACCCCCAGAGGCGGCTGCTGATGCACTCAGCGATCCAACACCTGTTGGATATTGAGGCCATCGAGGAGGTCCCGGTCCACCAGGTCGCTCAAGGGTTTTACTCGGTCCTCTTCGTCATCCCCAAGCCCTCGGGCGGGTGGAGGGCCATTCTTGATCTCAAGCGTTTGAATCGTTACATTGTTTACCGCAGGTTCAAAATGCACTCGTTAAAGTCTATTCTGGAGGGGATTAGAGCTGGAGATTGGCTAACGTCCATTGACCTCACAGAGGCCTACTTACATGTACCTGTTTCTGTTTCCTGTAGAAAGTTCTTACGTTTCTGTTTCAATGGTTTACATTTCCAATACACGGCGTTGCCATTTGGCCTTTCTTCCGCCCCTCGTGTGTTCACTAAAGTCCTGGCGGCGCTGGCGGCCCACCTTCATGCGGTCCCCGTCAGAACACAATTTTATTTGGACGATATATTGATCCAGTCCCGCTCACTTTCCGATGCCCGCAGGGACTTGAATATCACCGTAGACGTGCTACGGGCGCACGGTTTTTCCATTAATGAGGAGAAAAGCCACTTTTGCCCCACTACCAGGATTCTCCACCTGGGGACCTGGATTGATTCCGTGGCGGAACAGGTGTTCCTGTCGGAGGACAGGTCCTCAAGCCTACGTCAACTTGCGGAAGATCTGGGACGGGAGGGGCGCCCCTCCCTGGCCTCCCTGTCCAGGTTGTTGGGCAAGATGGTCTCCACCATCGACATTGTTCCCTGGGCCAGGCTTCACCTGCGGGATCTCCAGTGGTTCATGCTCCCCTTCCAGAAGCGGAGAATCGGCCACTCGCTAATCCGCGTGGGTTTGTCCCCCAGCGTCCGTAGGTCCCTGGGTTGGTGGAGGTCCCCCGCCATTCTCCAGGGATGTCACTTCCGAATTGTGCACAGGCTCACCTTAACCACCGATGCTAGTTTGCACGGTTGGGGCGCCCACATGGGGGCTCGGGAAGCTCAGGGCGTCTGGTCAGCCGAGGAGTCCGCCCTCCCCATCAACCTTCTTGAGCTTAGGGCGATTCGACTGGCCCTGGGAGAGTTTTTGGGTTCAGTAAGGGGACACCACGTCTTAGTACTAACGGACAACATCACGGCCAAGGCCCACGTGAACAGGCTTGGGGGGACACGTTCCGGGCCCCTCATGTTGGAGGCTAGTCTCCTGGGCGCTTGGGCAGAGGCGCACCTCGGCTCTTTAAGGGCAGAACACATCTCAGGCGTAGCCAACACTAGGGCGGACAGGCTCAGCAGAATGTCACTAGACCAGGCGGAATGGCAACTAAACGCTTATGTCTTTCAGCAGATTTCCCGGCGGTTCGGACCTCCGGTGGTGGACCTCTTCGCCACTCGCAGCAACGCTCAGCTTGCCAGGTTTTTTTCTAGGTTCCCTGAACCCGGGGCGGAGGGGGTGGATGCGCTGCGTTCTCCTTGGCCCCGGGGACTGGTGTATGCGTTCCCACCTTTACCTCTTCTCCCTAGGGTCCTTCACAGGGTCGTCGAGTGGCGGGCGGAGATCATCCTAATAGCACCCCATTGGCCGAGACGCCCGTGGTTTGCCGACCTGAGGGCTTTGTCGTCAGAGGAGCCGTGGAGACTACCGACATCCAGATCCCTACTGCATCAAGGGACGACAGAACACCCGGACCCCGGGTGGCTCCAGCTGACCGCTTGGAGATTGAGCGGTTCGCTTTAAGGAGGGACTCCTTTTCCGACACTGTGATAACCACCATTCAGGCCTCCAGGAGGCAATCCACCACGCGTATTTATGACGCGACTTGGCGCATTTTCGTGTCTTGGTGCGCGACACAGGGGTTCCTTCCTGAAAGGGCTACCATTCCTCGGGTACTCGATTTTTTGCAGGAAGGGCTGGATAAGGGGTTGAAGCCTAACACCATCAGGAGGCAAATCGCCGCCTTGGGCACGATCATCACGTGGGGAGGGGGTCAATCCCTATCCCAACACCCCACGGTTCAAAGGTTCGTTCGGGGGGCGGTTAAGCTTAGACCACCGGCCATCCACCGTTACCCGTCCTGGGACTTAACTAGGGTCCTAAATGCCTTCCTGGATCCTCCCTTCGAGCCTATCCAAGAGGTCCCAATGAACATCTTATCCTGGAAGGTGGCTTTCTTGGTGGCAGTGACTTCGGCCCGTCGCATATCGGAGCTGCAGGCCCTCTCAGTCAGGGAGGACCTTTGCAGGTTCTACCCGGACAGGGTGGTCCTGAGACCTGACCCCTCGTTCATCCCAAAAATTGGTTCGGTCTTCCATAGGGCTCAGGAGGTAGTTCTCCCAGCCTTTTCCGAGCCGGGCTTGGAGCTGCAGGGGGACCGGAGGCTGGGCATTGACGTCCGCAGAGCATTAGACATTTACATCCAGCGGACGGCGGCCTTCCGTAGGTCTGAGGCCCTTTTTGTGGCCTTTCAGGGGCCGTCTCAAGGTGGTAAAGTGTCCATTTCCTGTATCGGCCATTGGGTTCGCAGGGGCATTGCGGCGGCCTACGAGGCCCGGGGGGAAGATATTCCTGGGGGTATCACGGCTCATTCTACAAGGAGCGCGGCTACCACCAGGGCCTGGGCTACTCAGGCTCCATTGGATGAAATCTGTCGCGCTGCGACTTGGGCTTCCCCGACACCCTTCGTGAGGCACTACAGACTGGACAGGTTTGCAGCTGATCAGGCGGCCTTCGGGCGTAGGGTGCTACAAGCAGTGGACCTGGGGGACGAATCACCTGAGGAGGCGTTGGGCCCTCCCGAGGATGGGACTTGAACAGCTTGGGTATGTCCCATTCCTGGATGCTATCTTCCCCTTATTGAGAAAGGGCGTTGGTACTTACCTGATACGCCTCTTCTAATAAGGGGAAGATAGCATCCGTCCCCCCCCTTGTGATTCTTGGTTCTATGATCTTTCCGGTTGGCTATTTTACTCGTTTAACATATGTTCCTGCATTTGAACTTCACTAAACTTTCCTGATAACACCAGTGAGTCAGTGGTCATTTCCTTCGTCGAAAAACTGGGCTCTGCACCCTTGGGTGGGGGTTTTATAGGGAGCCTAATTAATTAGTAATCTGACTCAGTCCAATCAGAGGCAGACAGAGATAACCCATTCCTGGATGCTATCTTCCCCTTATTAGAAGAGGCGTATCAGGTAAGTACCAACGCCCTTTTTCAGTTGAGAAACAGAAACAAACTTAACATTACAAACTTAAAAGCTAGCCTTATATGTTTTTAATATAAAGAATCCATGTATTTAAATGTAGGAATAGTCAAAATATTTTGTCTTTATCCACTGTAGCTTTCCAGATAAAGGAAAGGAAGCAAGATATATAATATTTCATCTATATTTGGCCTTCAGCTGGTTTGGGTGATAGAAGGGAACTCTTATTCTTCCACGTTAGTATTTATTGTCCTCGACATTTTGAAGATCTTCTACGATCCATTAGGAATGAAATTATAATTGCAGGTCATATGTAAAATAATTTATTCCTGTAAACATATTGTATCTTAATTGTATCCTAAAAGCATATTAGCACAATATTGGTAGATCTGCTATGTATATTTACTGTATTAAAAACTCATTCTTCCCTGTATATTTTTAAAGTTGTACACAAAAGTACTAGTGCATGATTCTGCCCAATTATACAAATAGGAAATAGAGGAAAGGTTCATGTGGAGGTAGAACAAGAGAAAAAAGAAATTTTGGGGAATAGATAAAGTAGATTCATGAGGCATTATCTATTCCTATTATGGAACCCCTTGCTGTAAAAGATAAAGCCAATGGCATTACACCCATGCACAACGAAGTCATTTGAGAGAATGGAAAGCCTTTGGTGGGCATGGGATGCAACACTGAAACTGTAGGGGTGTAATAACATCACAAAATGTTCTTTGTACATATCCTGACAGGTTCAGAGATGCTGTGATTTTTAAATCATAAATGCCAGTGTGTATATTATGAAAGTGCATTCCTGGAAATATATCATCTTACTGAAATTCTTCTGCATGACTTTAATTCCTCTTCTCTGGCATATTCCCATAACATTTGTGAACACACTATAACCCCACAGAGTAAGAATTGCCTATTTTTCTTTATCAGAATGACTGCCACTTTCTCAATATAGGCCTTAGAAACAGGAATTCTATGTCTCATCTACAAGCCAACTACAAGCCAAAGAACCAGTCCCCAAGGGCTGTCAATAGTCTCTAGAAACCCATTTGCTAAAGCAGGTCCTATATATCATTTCCTGCTCCCTATAACATCTTCCAGAGGAAGATTTGCTCAGGATTCTGAGCAGCCAAGAGATGCTCTTCCTTATGATAGATTTTCTTTCCTTTTTATGTTAGAGATAGAAAAACAAGAAGGGCCATTCCTCAGAGCCATTCTTAAATAACCAGTTTCAATCTAGCTTCTTTCTTCATTGATTTGTGCATTCAAAGTTAATTTAGTCTTAAAATTTTCTTCTAGACCTGGAAGTTATTTTATTTTGCTCATGGACTTCTGCAGCTAGGTCTTATGCCAATTATGATATTGTTGCTTCTTTTACCATACATCCCTCCGACCGATCCTCTCCCATAGAGAGGGCCTTCTCCGGGTGCCGTCGGCCGGGCAATGCCGGTTGGCGACACCCAGGGGAAGGGCCTTCTCTGTGGCGGACCCTACCCTCTGGAACGACCTGCCTCCTGAACTCTGCACTGCCACGGACCTCCGCCTTTTCCGCCGGCGTCTTAAAACGCATCTATTCCAACAAGCTGGCCTAGCATAACCACCCGATATGGACTTTTTATTAGCTATAAATTTTAATTAGAGGATTTTAAAATGTTTTTAGCACGGGGTAACTTAAGTTTAATAGGGTTTTAATAATGGTGTATTTATGTATGTATTGATTTTTAATTTTTCTGTGCGCTGCCCTGGGTCCTTTTGTAGGAGAAGGGCGGGGTATAAATTTAATAAAATTAAAATTAAAATTAAATGTTTTGCCCTCAAAGCCAAGAATGGTAATTTCCTAATCACAAACTAGTCACAGGATATGTGGTCCCAAGTACTGTTTTTGTAATGCCCAGTTTATCCTTAGATAATTTGTCTAAGTTACAGCAACAAAACACAGCGATGTTACTCTTTCCAATAAAACAGATGTGCCACAACACTCAGCAAACCTGATTCATTTGTGAAAAAAAAGTTCCAGAACTTCAAAAAGCATCCTCTCAAAAACATATCATTTTTTTTAAGTGGCATCATCTGCACTGACATGGCTGCATGACCCCATGCGTTCTTTCCTAATTATGATTTGGTGTACTATTGAAATTGATAAACCATATGTATACTCGGGAACCATGCAGCCATACCAAAAAATAGGAATGCTATACAAATGGAAGGTAAAAGCAGCCCTGTTGTCCAAAACAAGGCTTACCTGTTTCAGTTATTCCAGTGGTTCTCAACCTTTTCTTCACCATGGACACCCTTTAAATACCTTTTGTGGTCATGGACTTTGGCCATGGACCTCCAAGGCTTAACTCAAGTTTTAAATCATAACATTTCTTCAAGGCTTTATTACAGGATCTCCTGTAATGACATCGTGGACCCCCAGGGGTTCATGGACCACAGGTCAGGAACCACTGAGTTATATTGTTTGGTGCATGTGCATTATTGCTTTCTTCACTGAAATCATTTCCCTGTTTTTCTTTCTGAAGAACACATTTGAAATATTCAGCCACATATATGCTCCTCCACTAGGCTACAAATCTACTTTGATATCCTGCTGTACGGCACTAGTTAAGAGTAGGCTCTGCAACATAATCAAATATTTGGTTATAGTAGAATCTCACTGGTGTTTTCATGTTTTGTTTTCTTCTTAAGAGAAGGACTGTCTAAAATAGGTCAAATGGCGGGAATAATTCAGAACATGTGTTCTTAGAGGTTTTTTCCCAGGCAAACTCCTGGGAATGTTGCAACATTTGTGACGGAGTTGACAAATGTTTGTCCTGGCGTTAAGCACTCCAATTCCAGGAATACACTATTTCCATTACACCTCCACCCTAAAAAAAAAATTCAAAATAAATTGGGATACATCTCAATTAAACAATTTCTTGTTCTGAGCTTCCCCTTCCCAGGAATCCTTGAATAACTAATAACTAGATTTAACAAATGGATTTACACAATTGTTTTTCTTAGACTTTGTGTTGCTTTTCTGCGTGAGTTTTTTTCTTTTTGCTTGCACTACTACACTTGAGTCCTCATTTATAAATTGCATGTAACTAGCAATAAAATAGCTAGCATAAGTACAGCCTAATCTTTGATTTTTCCTGCCTAAATGCAAAGTTTTGCTTTTCTCCACATTAAAATTCCTTTTGTTGGATGGGGCCCATTGTTCAAGTTTGTCAATATCTTTTTGGATCTTGAATTTGTCTTCTGGGTTGTTGGCTGTTCCTGCCAGTTTAGTATCATCTGCTCAATTTGATGAGTTCCCCTTCTATTTCTGATGCATTTATAAAGTTATTTATAAATGCATCAGAACAGTAGAAATAGTGATAGTAATTGCACAGTACAGTGGTAAATTCATGAAGTCAGAAAAGGTTTTGAAGGGAAGACATACAAATGGTTTTGATAGCAAAAAGTTGTGGCATGCTTCCAGATTTTTGTTGCGAGTTGATTATGCTGACACAAATATAGTGACGGTTTTGGGGGATTTTGTTGCAAAGAAATCCAGCAGAAAATGCTCAAATGCATAAAAGCAGATTGATACAAGCAGGGGAACCTGTGTCTTTCTATGACAAGTTCTAAATGATTAACGAAGGTCTAGTAAGCATAGGTTCAATGAAGAAGTGTTATATGTCTCTCAGTTTTTTCTCAAACTCTTGATTTTGCAGGAGGAACATTCTTCCCATTCCATAGTTGCGACATTTCAATAAAAGGCTACCTTACTAAAACACTAAATGCAATTTGATGTTATTTTCTCTTCTTAACAGGTATCTATGTCCAGGAGATGGCAGACACCAGTACAGCTAAACTCTATGCTGGACTCTTAGAAGTTGGCGATGAGATACTTGAAGTAAACGGTGCCAAGGTTGCTGGGCTGGGCCTAGCCCGGATCAATGAACTGCTCTTGAGGGCGGAGACACTCTCCCTTAGAGTGCTGAAGCAGAGACCTGTTCGGCAGTAGCAGAAGAGAAGATCCTTGCGAGGGAAGCTTGAATGGGGAGCTTTGCCTCGTGAAAAGGCCAAAGTGGTTCTGGTGCTTATTAAGCCTACATGAGACTTGGAATTCACATCTTTGTCTCATTGCTTTTATGACTTGGATGTGGATGAAGGCACAAACCAACCCCATGGGTTATTCTGTAATGGAGCCTGATATCAATTGAATATTTAATTTATGCAAAGATTAGTCATGCAATGTGGACTCTGTCCATCACCAAGGAATAGGAAGTAGTTATCTGGCACCTCCCTGTACAAAGAATGGGGGGGGGGGGGGGGAGGAGGCATCAGGTAATTCGTGGATAAAGACTTATCTTTTGACCAACATCCCCACAAACTGTTTATCTAAAAATTGGAGGATGCTGGATCATCTTTAATTTGTATTAAAGTACCCATAACAAGTTGGGTTTGTTCATAAAAGCTTTTTTAAAAACATTCAAGTTAATACTCTTTCTGTTGACTGAATTGGAGAGCTGCCAATGCATTAAGTGATCCCTATTGTGGAAATCTTATCTCGCCCCCCTCCACACCCTATATTTTCAAGGAAAGATTCTATGCTTTGGGAGTCTTTAAAGAATTTAGATCTCTTTACCAGAAAATCTACAGTTCGTTTACCAAACCTTAAGAGTCTTTACAGGCATCCACAAAAATATCCATTCTGGATCAGTTTATATGCTACTATATATATGGCCAAACTCACTCATGCTACAGTATCAGTAGACAATTCTGTCTAATCATTCTATTTTAGATGTTTTATGTTTGCAGTGAAAGCTATTTGACTTTGGAGGTTTTGCTCCTTTAGCAAGCCAGAGCTGAGAATTCCTGATGTTTGCAGATTCCCATAGCTTCTTCAAAATACGGAACTTAATTTTTGGAGAAAGTTTTCTGTTTCTACCAGAGAAATTCTCCAGGTTGCAATTTTACAGTCTGAACTTCATATTCCTGTATCTCTTATGTTCAGCTCTTTTCAAAACTTGCTTCTCATGAAGTAGCCTGGAATGTACTATTCCAGAATGCACATGGAGTTCACAAGATAAAATGATCTTTGTTTTGATTGTATGTAGGAATATTCAGTTAATTTCTAGTTGCAATCTGAAATGGTAGAGTTCACAGCCAGGTTTGTCACTGCTGATCATCTTTTGTGTCTGTCTTAGAGCCATCTTCTAGTCTCTATAGCTGCAAAGACCAGGTTATCTCATGAGCTTTATACCCAGAATATGATTGTGACAGGAGAGGCTTCTCTTTTCGATGACTATCAGTATTCAGCCCTGACCCACAAACATGGGCTGCTTTTGACAACACTGGAAAGCCTCTCTACCTTGTTTCATTGTATTTCTCTGATTAAATTATTTATTAAAAGCAGTTGTGGACTCTTGGCTTGAATCTATGATGGCATAGCTGATTTGTGAAGTGAATGAATCATGTAAGATTATATAAAATCAGGATGGCCTGATTTTAGTTGGTTTCCACCCCAGCTAATTTCAAGAGTGCCCAGTAAGCAATTGTGTGGTGACTCAATCCATTTAACCTTGGCCTCAGCCCATTGCTTACGTCATGTCCAACTAGGATGTGCCTTCCCCATCAGATTAATTCAAATCATGTGGCCTTCAGCATGATTTAAAGTAAACCAAAGTATTTCTTTATTCTTCCCAAGGGTCCGTTTGGAGAAGGGCGGGGTATACATTCAATAAATACAATAAATACAAATAAGGGGAATAAGAACTTTCAAATCTTTTCTATCACCTGAAAAAAGGAAGGAAGGGATAAGAAGCAATTGCTGATGGGCAGACAAATTCAAAATATTGCTGTGTTTGGAAAGAAAACCTAAAAGACATCATCTATATAAATAAAAATGTAAAATAGTTTGTACGAATCCACTAATCTCAAAAACTACTGGGCCGATTTACACCAAACTTTCACACAATGTAGACAAGGACTTCCGATAATAGAATAGCTAATCATTTTGTGCCTAGCACGCATGTGTTGTGTAGAAATTACACACACAAAAAGTACCCACTGAAATGTGTGTTAACATCCCTGTAGCCGCGCCCATCAAACTGCTTTTCAACTGTCAGTGTTGGAAGAGGCCTCATACGGCGGCCTCTTGGGGCCAAAAAGGCACAGAGGATAGCAAACTCCCAGGTGGTCCATAGAGGGGGGGGAGAAATTCTCCTCAGGACTGTTCTCTGAGGTAAAAAAACGGAGGCAGGCAGCTGCTTTAAACTGTTTAATACGAACTGAACCAAACTGTAACAAAGAATCACCCATCTGACAGCAAATACAGTTTAATGAAAAGAAGGACTAGGGAAGACATGATAGCAGCCTTCCAATATCTCAGGGGTTGCCCCAAAGAAGAGGGAGTCAAGCTATTCACCAAGGCACCTGAGGGCAGAACAAGAAGAAATGGGTGGAAACTAATCAAGGAGAGAAGCAACCTAGAACTGAGGGCAAATTTCCTGGCAGTGAGAACTATTAACCAGTGGAACATCTTGCCACCAGAAGTTATGGATGTCCCAACACTGAAGAGAGAAGAGACTGGAAAACCATTTGTCTGAAACGGCATAGGGTCTCCTGCTTGAGCAGTGGGGTTGGACTAGATGACCTCCAAGGTCCCTTCCAACTCTGCTATTGTATTATTGTATTACAGTAGGTAGGTAGATAGGGGAATAGAGAGACAGGGAGAAATACAGTTTAATAAAAGAGGAACTAGGGGACACAGGATAGCAGCCTTCCAATATCTCAGGGGTTGCCACAAAGAAGAGGGAGTCAAGCTATTCTCCAAGGCACCTGGGGGCAGGACAAGAAGCAATGGGTGGAAACTAATCAAGGAGAGAAGCAACTTAGAACTGAGGAGAAATTTCCTGACAGTTAGAACAATTAATCAGTGGAACAACTTGCCTCCAGAAGTTGTGAATGCCCCAACACTGGAAGTCTTCAAGAAGATGTTGGATAGCCATTAGTCTGAAATGGTATAGGGCAGTGATGGCTAACCTTTTTTGGCTCACGTGCCAATAGCAGGGGGAGTGCAGGGGCGATGTGCACAGGTGTGCCACATCCATAATGCTATGTGCATGACCCCCTGCATTTGGCATGCTTTTTACATCATCCCCAGGCTCCAGAGGGTTTATAGGAGCCTGGGGAGGGTGAAAACAGCCTTCCCCCACCTCCAGAGGGCAAAAAATGGTCTCAAAAGAAGGCCTAAATCAGCTGGCCAGGGCACACATACAAACTGAAGCTGACAGGGCAATGCCTCGAGTGGCCTAAGAAATGGTTCCGTGTGCCACCTGTGGCACCCGTGCCATAGGTTCGCCATCATGGGTATAGGGCTTCCTGCCTAGCAGGGAGTTGGACTAGATGACCCCCCAAGGGATAGATAGAGAGGCAGAAATAAGGTAGGTAGGTAGGTAGGTGGATAGATAGATACAAAGAAAGAAAGAAAGAAAGAAAGAAAGAAAGAAAGAAAGAAAGAAAGAAAGAAAGAAAGAAAGAAAGAGAAAGAAAGAAAGAGAAAATAAGAGACAGTAGGTAGGTAGGTAGGTAGGTAGGTAGGTAGGTAGGTAGGTAGGTAGGTAGAGGGAGAAAGGAAGAAATATAGTAGGTAGGTAGGTACATACATAGGTAGGGGGATGGATAGATAGGGAGAAATACAGTAGATAGGTAGGTAGAGGGATAGACAGAGAGGGAGAAATACAGTAGGTAGGCAGGTAGGGGGATAGGGGGATAGATAGAGAGGGAGAAATACAGTAGGTAGGTAGGTGGAGGGAGAAAGCAAGAAATACAATAGGTAGGTAAGTAGAGGGATAGACAGAGGGAGAAATATGGTAGGTAGGTAGGTGTATAGATAGCGAGAAATACGGTAGGTAGGTTGGTAGAGGGATAGAGGGGGGAAATACAGTAGGTAGGTAGGTAGGTAGAGGGAAAAAGAAAGAAATACAGTAGGTAGGTAAGTAGAGGGATAGAGAGAGGGAGAAATACAGTAGGTAGGTAGGTATAGAGGGGGGGAAATACAGTAGGTAGGTAGGTAGATAGAGGGAAAAAGAAAGAAATACAGTAGGTAGGTAGGTAGAGGGTATAGACAGAGGGAGAAATACAGTAGGTAGGCAGGTAGGTAGATGGGGATACATAGAGAGGGAGAAATATAGTAGGTAGGTATGTAGGTAGGTAGGTAGGTAGAGGGATAGAGAGGGGGAAATACAATAGGTAGGTAGAGGAAGAAAGAAAGAAATACAGTAGGTAGGTAGGTAGAGGGATAGATAATAATAATAATATAATAATAATATTTAATATTTATAAAACCGCACCCTCTCCCCACAGGGACTCGGGGCGGTGCACAGGTAGAATAAAAACAATAAATACATACAAACAATTCTAAAAACAAATTAAACATAACCTGCGCTAAAATTCCCCATTAAAACTAAACAGTCCTAATTTCCTAATTTAGATAGATAGAGAAAAATACAGTAGGTAGGTAGGTTGGGGCTTATATGGTGGTTGGGTGTATGTGTGCAGGTGTAGATCTACACACAGATTGGTTGGCCATTTAACCAGACTGGGCCATAGCAACGCGTGGCCGGGTATAGCTAGTTGTTAATATTCTTCCTCTACATACCTCAGCTTGGCTTCCCGAGGGCTATAACCATCAAGCAGATTCCTCGACAGGAGGCCTTCATACCCTTTCCAGGCCATCACAGCTTCAAATAGTTGTATAATGATTGGTTGTAAAGTAAGGACTATCTGTTGCAGACCAGGTCAAAAACATGGAAATCTGGATAGCACTTGGCAAGGACATGATCCATATCTATTGGCTAAAAAATATTAGCAGCAGTACCTGAACACCAGTGCCACAGATGAGGCAGCCGCTAACAAAAACTGGACTGTTTTTTCTTTCCTCAAGGGAAAAAACAGTCCAGTTGTCTTTTGAAGGGGAAAAAAAGCAACAGCCAATGACCTGCCTCTCTACAACATGGAAAGGCACTGGTCACTTCTGACTCTCTCAGTGATCCTGTAACAGGAGAAAGAGGAAGGGAATTGTGAACTTATCTTCATGCTGACATTCTGAACAATATTTTTAGAACGTTCTCTAATTGAATCAGGAAATGTGCATGGTATATACTTTCTCCTTTAAAAAGCAACCACCACCCGGCTCTAATGGATTGGAGAACTGTCTTCATTTGTTAGTGAAAAATATAATATTTGGAGCTAGATTAAAAAAATGATAAATACAAGAAATGAGATAGTTTGAATTTTAAATCACATCTCTTTTTCCTTTTAAATGCCCCTTTCAAAATCTAGTATGGGTATTTCTAAGCAATGCATCTTCAATTCTTGGATGATATAGGCCATGTTGTGCATTTTGTATACAGATAACTGTATATACATATGCTTGCATACATACATGCCTGACGGTAGCCTATTCTGTCTGCAAAGGCTTTTATGTCCTTCTTCTGGAATCTTTGGAAGCTCCTGGGTAGTCACTTTAAGGTCAATGTAAATATTTATTCAGATATTTAATCCATTGCAATCCAGACACTTTTGAACACAGTATGCAAAGATTGGGAAAAGCTTCAATGCTGGAAAAGGTGGAAGGAAAGAGAAGAGGCTGACCAGAAGCAAGACTTAGTGGTGATGAGTGTACCATTGAGAGACTTGCCAGAAAAGATTAGGGCTAGATCCTCATGGAGAAAATCATACGTTGTTGCTAAGAGTTGTCAACAATTTGATGGCACGTAATCAACTAATCCATTACAAATGAACTGTTGTCTAGTTCTGAGCCTACCCATTTTCTTCTGGGAGTGCTGCACAACACACAGAGTACAACTCTAAGCCCTAAATTATTACCGCCCTCTTTTAGAAATTTGCACCAATCCTTTCCCTAACTTTTCTGTACTAGTCCATTCATTCATTTCTTAATTTGTTTTCTAGAAGTTTAATTATTCCTGCTGGTATTTGTTTGACTGTCTCAAGTTCCACGTTGTCACGCAACCTGGCTGCATGCCCTCCATTACAGAACAAAGTGATGTGAGTGAGCATTAAGTCCTTTTTTGGCTTCCTGCTGCAAAATCAACTTACGTGCCTAACTCTAAAGCTCTGCACTTCCCTTATAATTTGGTATATAAAATATGCAGGGCTTTGAAAGAAATTATTCTTCAAACACTAGAGGGAGGGATTTGTTAACGAAAGGAGCCTTGAACGCCCTGTCCTGCATGTAAATTTGCCTGAAATTTGCCAAAGTTGTCTTTTCAGAAGGGTTTACTGCTTATGCAGATTTCATCAAGTTCAGTGAGATTGTATGTTTATTTAAAATTACAGATTCATTCCAACTTTTATAGTCAGTAGAATCCTTGATAGTTCAGATTTTCAAATTGCGTGGAGTGATGATTAACCTTACAAATATAAAAAAGCCAAGTATTGATGCTGTTAATTATATTACAACTCTTGCTCTATTATGAGTTGACTAGGGGTTCTTTGGAACACGAATACAGTCCTTGTTGTATCCAATATAACTCAAGGGGATAAATAGACAGTGGGCATTATTAGTGAAAATGTTCAATTAATTGTTGAACTCACTCAATGTTGAGCAACTTGGTATAAACGCTAAGAGACAGTGACTGGTGTAAATCACCCAAATTATTTCACTGGTGAGTATGTAATTAATGGGACCATCAGAGCTGCTAACGCAGCTACGTAATTGTGAATTCTTGATAATTATGATCTTTCCCTCTGTTGGATCTTTTCAACTCTGATGGTATCAGAATTTGAGGGCCCGCCAAACAAGAACATTGCATAAACATTTCCTGGACCTGAAATATTATTTATGCATTGAAACAGGCAAGACAGTAAGAGGTCATAGTGAGGAATTCCTAGATAGGGAGTGTGACTTTTAAGTGTACCTATAATTTTTCATTTTATCAAGAAGGAAAGAACAATCTTATGTTATACTTCTAACAATTAGCTGATGACAATTCCTGAAATGAGAAGCAAAGTTTCTAATAAAGAGGTTGTGCTTTAAAGCCAGATTTTTCCCCCCTCCTGAAATCTGTTAGATTCTGTCAAGTAGTAGATCTACCTATCCAACCAGAATAACATTTAGTTGCCTTTCAACTGGTATTTGCTACCACCTCTTTTCCTAAGAAAATACTTTTCTTTTAATTGAGAAAATATAACCAGACCTTGTCCCAACTACCTGGTAATCAATCTGGAGAGGCCTAGGCCTTCTGAAGCATGTTGCAACTTCAAGTCAATAGCCCCCCAATAGCTACAGAAAAAGAGTTCTTTAGCTGCTTAGCATTTATTAAGAATACACCACAGACAATATATTACCTTTTTTGAATTCCAGCAATCAGTAACATGTTAGGATGGTATTAGCAGAATTTGCAGAAATGTCAGGTTAAACAAAAATCACAACTGATGTTCTTCTATACTCTCCCTAACACATAGGGACAGATACATGACTTTTAAAATATACTAAAATTATAGAAATACTTCAATATCTAGGCATAAATATTACAGTAACAACTTTATTCCAGTTTGGAGGAAAAAGACGAAAGAAAAATAAATATCTGTAATAAGTATTTAAATATTGAATTGATTGAACTGCAGCAGTTAAAATGGTGAACTCTTTCAAAGTTATTTTTTAATTACAATTTTTCCTGTATAAATTATTAACACTATGACAAAGAAAAAAAGCAAAGCCATTTGCATCAATATTAGAATTAAGAATTCTTTAAATGCCTGAGAAACAAGAAGGATGCAGAGTTCTAAGTCTAAAATTATATAATGAAGTAGCACATTTGAGACCATATTATTCCATTTATAGGGAAAGATCCAGGAAGGCAATGGATATAGATAGAAACTATATAGCAGCTTGATAAATCTAAATATCAAAATCATTTTTCTTGCCTACAGAGCCTATACAATTAAATAATATAAATAATACATTCACAAAAGCTGTGTTTCAGGTTTGAAGACTGTGATATGCAACACTGAGGTTATCTCCTGTCTAACATTCTTAATGATCTATCTAGGACTTTAAATTAAATATAGCAATGTTCAGCTGAAGTCTTGGGGAAATCACAGTTTTTATAGAACAAAAGATTTTTATTATAATATCGTAATATGCTAAATAGTAAGGAAGAGACTGGATCATAAATTAGTTGTCAATTATTTTGACTTGCGTTTATCTTGATTTACATTTAAATCTTTAATAAGAAGGACATAAGATTCATTTTGGGACACAGACTTAGGGAAACAAAAGGACAAAAGAACTATGGAAATCAGGCTGTTGTTTAATCAGCTTTATGTAAGAGTTGCAGAGGAATATTGTCTATTTTTTGGCATTTAACTCCAGTAAAACTAGCGCAAATAGCACACATTATTCAATAACAACAACAACCTGATCAGTGGGTGCAACAAAATTTCACAAACTGACTACCTACAACGCCATCACCGCGTTGCTAAGATTATTCACTGGAAATTGTGCCAGAAGTTTGGATTTGAGTACAACAAAAACCACTGGGAACATCAGGTTGAGAAAGTTTTAGAGAATGAGAAAGTCAAGATCTTGTGGGACTTCAGAATTCAGACTGACAGACACTTGGCCTACAATACACCTGACATAACAATAGTTGAAAAGAAAAAAGTATGGTTCATTGAAATTGCAATACCTGGTGATGCACGAATTGAAAATAAGCAGCAAGAAAAAATCACAAAGTACCAGGACTTGCAAATTGAAGTTGAGCGACTATGGAAAAAGAAATCGTGTGTTGTCCCGAGTGTAATTGGAGCCCTTGGAGCAATACGTAAAGGGCTACCTCGCTATTTGGAAATTCTAAATTTACCGGACTTGAACATTCTGACTCTACAAAAAACCACCCTACTTGGAACAGCTTATATCCTTCGACGTTACCTTAACAGTTCCTAAGTCCTTGATTAGGGCTCGAGCTGTTGAGCTACCAACCAGCCCCAAAGCTCTCTACATGGGGCTCCCCTTGAGGTGCACCCGGAGGCTCCAGTTGGTCCAGAATGCGGCCGCGCGGGGGATTATGGGAGCTTCTCGTTACTCCCACATAACACCTCTCCTGCGCGAGCTGCACTGGCTACCAGTGGCCTTCCGGGTGCGCTTCAAGGTGCTTGTTACCATCTTCAAATTGCTCCAAGGCTCGGGGCCTAGCTACTTGCGGGACCGTCTCCTGCCACACACCTCCCTGCGTCCAATACGCTCCCACAGAGAGGGCCTACTGAGGGTACCAACCGCTGGTCAGTGCCGGCTTGCGGTGCCCAGGGGTAGGGCCTTCTCTGTGGCAGGGCCGGCCCTCTGGAACGACCTACCCCCCGAACTTCGCACTATCATGGACCTTCTCCGCTTTCGCCGTTCACTTAAAACCTATCTCTTTTAGCAAGCTGGTCTTGCATAACAGTTTTGACTCTCTCAATATAACATCTGCCAAATACGTATATGGATATTAGACTTTAGGGAATTTTAGCTTAGGTGGGTTGTATTTTAAATGTTTTTTTAAATTTTAGTACAGGTTTAATTTAATTCATTTTTAACTTTGTATATATTGTATGTTTTATATGGTTTTTTTAATTTTTCCTGTACACCGCCCCGAGTCCCTTTGGGGAGAGGGAGCGGTTTATAAATCGAATAAATTTGAATTTGAATTTGAAAGGCTGTGAATCTCACCAAAGATTAACCACAGAATAATAATAATAATAATAATAATAATAATAATAATAATAATAAAAAAAACAATAACAATAACAATAACAATAATAATAATTTTTTTGTCAAGAGAAAGGATTTGTTTTTCCATATGTGATGGACATGTGAAAAAGTTGTACCTTTCTGAAATAGAATATTTTAAAAAGTAAGAATTATAAATAAAGAGTAGAATGTACCCATAATTCAATGTTTTACTTATTTTCAAGGGATTGAAGGCTGAATTCCCTAATACAGTGATGATGAACTTTTTCGGTACCGAGTGCCCAAACCGGAACACACGTGAATGCATGTGCTTCTGCGCACATGCCAGAGCGCCAGAAACCCAAAAACCAGCTGGCCGGTGTGTACATGCCTGTTTTTTGGGCAGTTTTACCCCGTTTCCAGGCCGGTTTTTGGACCAAAAAATGACCTGAAAAATGCTCCAAAAGTGGACCAGTTTTGGGGCATTTTTCGGGCTGTTTTCAGGTGTTCCAATGTCCAGGAAGACCAGCTGGCAATGGCACACTTACCCACAGAGAGGACTCTGTGTGCCATCTCTGGCACACGTGCCATAGGTTCGCCATCATGGCCCTAATAATAACTTATTATAAATATACTTCCGGGAACTGAATAAATAATTGCTCGATAGTGGAACTTTATAGCCTGTTTCTGGAAGCATCAAGGAACCAATGGTTACTTTAATCTTTAACTAGGCATCTTTTCCTTCCTTCCTTCCTTCCTTCCTTCCTTCCTTCCTGCCTGCCTGCCTGCCTGCCTGCTTCACAATGGGCACACCATTATACAAAGTAGTTGAGGACAGGAAGATGTCAAAAGTAATATCTTTTAAACCTACCCCACCCCCTTGAGTTTACTTTAAACTCAGTGGCCTAGAGAGCCAATTTGATGTAGCGGTTAAGGCATCAGACTAGAAATCAGGAGACTGTGAGTTCTAATCACATTTTTGGCATATGGTTGGGTGATCCTGGATCAGTCCCTCTCTCTCAGCCCTAGGAAGGAGGCAATGGCATGCCACTTCTGAATTCTTGCTGAGAAAACTGCAGGGATTCACCCAGGCAGTTGTTAGGAGTCAACATTGACTCAAAGGCACATATACAATTGGAGGGAGTGGCATTGGTCACAAAAAAACAAATATACAAATATATCAGATAAATATACCAGGTAATATGAAGGGGTACTAGAAGTACCAGTACAAAAAGCTGCTTGGACAGTTTTTTTTTTTTTTTTACAACTTCAAAATATAAAGTGTTCTTATTTTGTGTTCTGTCCAAAGTATTTTATAGTACATTTAATTCTTTTCAGGGTTCTCAAAAAGTGATCAGATCTCAATCAGTGCTGACTAAGTATGCTATGCATCCAGTCATCTGTTGGAGCCTGTTGGAGCGTCTTCTCCATTTTTCCCAACGTTTTTGGAGAAACTTGTGGCAACACTTCTCTTTGCATTGATTGTGGAGCTTTCTTGGCAACATCTTCCGAAATGGCTTTATGACTTCTCTTCTGAATGAATTGCACCCAATGCCTGCAGGGGATCTCTGGCTGCTACAGCCTCACCCCACTAACTACGAAGTTTCTCAAACAGTGTCCCCTACCCCCTCTGGCAGCACCATTTGAGCTGCTGTTTCTTGCATACGTCTTCTCTCTCTTCTTGCCCCCACTTTGCCTGGCTTTTTTCAAAGCTCTTCCATCACCCAGCAGGGCCCAACGGCAGGCGAGGATCTTGCTGCAATTGCCAGAGGCTTCCAATAACACAAAAAAAGAATTGTGACTCAGCCAAGAATTCTGGGCTGGCAGCCAAGCCAAGAAGCCACCTGCCCAGCCCCGGTTGTGCTTTAGCTCTTCCAGCTGCCTCCCCCCCCCCCCCAGCCCAGCCCACCAGTAAGGTTCCTGTTCCCTGGACGAGTAACTTTAGCTTTTGTTCCTCCAATGCTAATTACTTCAGGGTGTCTGGATTGCCTGCAAAGTGCGTGGAGGGGAAGCAGAGCCCAGGACCGCCTCTGGCTTCTTGTGGAGCTTTTCTTCTCGGAGCAGAGCTTGTGAACTGGCGCATAATTGCTTCCCACTTTTCCTTTGAATGACATTTGGCTTTTGCCAAGCGAAGCCCTCAGGAGGCAGAGAACTGAAGCCGCCTAACTATCTTTGAAGAAAGAGTGGGGGTGGGGGGGGGCAGGGTTGCCATTGTAGCTTGTATGAGAGGCTACTGTGGTGGACTTGGCTATCGTATTTCCACTTCAGAGAAGGTAAATTGGTCATCTGAAAGCTAAATAACTTGTCCAAAGACTTGATTGCAAGGCGAAGGTGAGAAATCTCAAACTGCTCTTTAAACCCGGTTCCCTTTCCAACGATTGCTAATTTCACAAAAGGTGGGTTATTTCTCCCTCACTCTCCAGCAGCCGTCTCCCCCTCAAATTCTCTTTCTTCTTGGATGCACATATAGAAAGGGTAGGATTGTCTGACTCATAAGGACACCTAGGGAGAGAGGAAAATGCACACCAACTCAAATGATGCCTTGCCTCTTTGTCTGGCATTTCAGATCTGTTGGGAGTTTAACAACAAAAGCAGAAGTAAGACAGATTTTGCAAAGAAGACCCTGGATCAATGCAACTACAGTAACCCTCCCCTTTATCACCTAGTCAGGATAGCCAGGTTATTCTGTAGACTTCATGTTGCCTTGCATCTGACATCCATGGCCCTCCAAAGGGCTCCAAGATCACACAACCAAAATTCAGCAGTGATTTTTTTTTTTTGAAAAGCCCCTTACTTTGCAGAGACCTCCATTAATATAGATTGGGGCTGTGCAAGTAATTTGAAAGAGGTGCTTTGCCAAATACTTGTGTGCCTGAGAAGAGAAGCAGTTCTCTTTGAATCAATAAAACAGCCCTATCCTTTTGAAAGTTTGTTTGGCTGTTTTGAAGACGGTTCTGGTTATCCACGAGTGCTTTGCTGGCAGTTCCAGACACACGAGCCTTCCAGAACTGGTCTGTTTTATTACAATGAGAAACACTGTTCTCCTAGCATTTTGGGGAAGCACCGCCTTCAGATGCTTTGCATCAATTGCTCATACGTGCAGGGGACTTAGGAGATGTGAGGCAGAAAAAGAAATAAGAACTGCAAAATGAGTGGTTGAGGGTCTTTCGAGACACGTCGTCCCCCATTAGTCTGGTAAGACTGTAATCAGAAGTTTCAAATGTCTTGTGTGCCCCAGTATAATGTCTTCCTCTCCACAAAAACTCCCCCCACCCCCCACACTCTCCCAGTCTCCCCATAACAATCTTTCTAATGTTGCTCTTTTTACAATGGCTCTTTTGTTTCTGGGTGGGCGTCCCCCTTGAGATTTTTCCACAGGCCCCTGCCATATCATTTGCATTATGGAAACAATTCAGCAGCCCAAGCAATGTTCCGCTCACTTTGCTAATTGGCAAAGCACCCGATTGTCATCTTTCAGCGGGAGATGTAAGCAAAGGGGATTTTTGTCTTCTGGCCTGTGACCCAGTCCAATCACAAAGCCATAGACCTGTTTTGGTTTCTCCACACATTCTGGAGCCCTTCACTCGTACGTCTCTTGGCAATGTGGAATCAGATTGCCACTGCCATCAGTAAGCTGGGCTGTCCAATTTCTCAGTTCTAGTTTACGAACGGCAATCCCTGGTGGCGTCGCATCAAAGTAGGCACCCAGTCTAATGTGGCTCTATGACAATTCGCTGCAGTCAGCTTGCCAGGACAAATCTGCCAACTCACCAGGGCCAATTTGCCATGGCCAACTTGCTGCGGGACAAGAGTTATATTAATATTAAAGAAATGGTGGAACAGAATAATTAAAGGAAGGATGCAAAAGGAGAAACAGAATGAAATATGAATGGCAAAAAATGAAAGTAAATTTTATTTATTTTAAATACATAGAATTGTTCCACACAATTTGACTTGCAGTGAGTTGGCCGTGGCAATTTTGCCGCAGCAAGTTTGCCGCAGCAAGTTGTCTGTGGCAAATTGTCCCCTTCCCATCTAATGTTGCTTATGTTTCTTTGAGATCAGCCATGGTTAGCTGTTGCCTTGCATGTTGCACCCATTTGCTGGCTGGGGAATTCTGGGAGTTGAAGTTTGGACATCTTTAAGTTGCCAAGGTTGAGAAACACTGACCTAGAGGTTTGTTTGTTTGTTTTTTGCTAGTTAGACAAGTTTGGTAAATATCTTTTTGTTGTCTGTTTGCTTAGACGGCCAATATGTAAATGAAATTATTTATAAGGTTCAGATCCATAGATGATGGTGGTGAACACAAAGGCCAAATTGATCCATTTAGGCTAAGGGTTCCTAAACTTTTTGTCATTTTGTTAAATTTTCCCCGATGAATACACTTCCTCTAACAATCCAAACACCAAAACAACACAAATGAACAATGAAAACAATACAATGGAACCTTGAGAAAGGTGGCTTTATTATCACCACAAAATCAATCCACGTGAATGGTGAGGGTAGGGACTCTTACCTGAGGAAAAATGACAAATGGGCGAGAAGGCCAAATGAATGCAGACTTTGCTTCTGAAAAGCCTGGAACTTTGGCTGGTTGACTATGGCTTGATAAGTGCTATTCGTCTGTTGAATGTTAAACCTTTCTGTAAGATATAAATTCAGCCCCTTCCCCCCTCCCAATTCATCTCATCTCCATTCACTTTTGCTCCCCATTTTATATTCCACTTCGCAGGGCAGCTGCTCAGCTCCTCTCCATATTTCTGTCACACATATTACAACAGTTTGTGTATACCAGATGGAGAAAATGTGCAGATAAGAAATCAATTGTAGTAATGGGGTACTTTATTTTTCAGGAAATCAATTTTCATCGGTAATGCTTTGTAAATTTTTGGCCTGGCTGTACATACTTTTGAAATGGGATTACTGACAAGTATATGGGTGCACATTAAAAATGTGTCCCACACGCACACACCCCTCTTTGATTGTGAGGGAAACCTCCAGGATTGATTTTCTTTGTAGCTGGCAACCCAAAATTGACAAGAAAGGGAAGGTGGAATATCACCCATGATTTTTGTTTGCATTTTCTTGTCTGCTTTGGCGAGTTGGCTTCAGTTGAATTTGGCGAGTTGAATTCAGGACTGTAATCCTTTCAGGTAACTAATATATCGTCTTGTGTCAAATGAATGCATGTTGGTTGGCATAAATTGCATTTGGGACCAGATCTCAAGAGAATCCATTTCATGGTATAATATCCTGGTAAACGGAAGATTCAAATTCTCATTAGATAATGAAGAGGTACAGAAACTCATCCCACAGGATGCGAAAATATCTTTTGAAACATGTAATTGATGGCCTGTACTCTAAAAGTAATCATATAGCCCCATATTAATGTCTGAAATAATGTGACAATGTCAAGATTTATTGGAGTCTGCGCACGCGCGAAAAATGGCGATCGCGCCTTGATCAGGAGGAGACCCGGGGGTCGTTTTGCCTCCAGAGGGACGTTGCCAGCCCTCATTGCCCATCGTGGAGGGCTGGCCATGCAAGCTGACCCACTGGCCGTCACGCCGAGCCGCCCGGATTCAGAGGGCGAGCCTGGGCTGTGACGGGAGAGAGTGGAGACGCTGGGAGCGAGGGACGCAGCCAGAATTGGCCCTGCGGCCTAGAACGCCCCGGCCTAGAGCGTCCCGGCGTATCCTGGCGTTGGGGGGCGAAGCCGGGACGCGGAAGAACTAGAGGGTCCGGCCGGAACATCTGAAGGGCCGGACCGAGCCGTGCCGGGAGGATTTTATTCAATCCGACCCGAGTGTGATCTTACCGACCGGCCCAGGAGAGGAGGGGAGAGTGCTGCGGGAGCTGCGGAAGCTGTGGATGGAAGGTTGGATGGCTGGAGGCGACGGACGGGAGGTGGAGCTGGTATGGAGAAATGGAAGAAGCTTGCGAGAGGAGAGATTGGAAGAGAGTGATATGAAGAGAGGAGAGAGGAGGAGAGAAAGAGGGGAAGGAGAGAATGAGGAGGAGATGGACTGGAGATGGATTGGAGATGGAGGAGAGATGGAGAGATGGATTGGAGAGGAAATGGTGATGGAGGGGAGATGGATTGACGATGGAGATGGAAGGAGTTGGAGATGGAGGAGAAAAGAAAGAAGAAGAAGGAGATTGAGAATGTGTAGAAGAAGGAGAATGGACTGAGAGAAGCCAAGCAGCCAGGTCGGAAACGGTGGAACAACAGCGCAGAAGGGCTGAGGAAGATCCAAAGTGAGTGCCTTGGACAGGAGGAAGTGAGCCGGGCCGGCACATGGCAGCATCTTTCATCAGGCCACACGACAGACCAACTAGTCGTGTGGCACTAGGTGCGGACTTGGGCCTGTGTGGCCGAGAAGAACAGTCGGCTGGGGTTTGTACAGGGACTAACCTTCGATCTGCCCATATGCAGGACCCCTAGACTGATAGACTAAGACCAACCGACTTTTTCCCTCCTGCCCCCCTTAAGGTCATCTATTGCACTTTATTCATCTGTCACTTTATTGCTGCTCCTCTGGACTCTTAGCGGACTTGCTATTATCCCGCCGGACCTAGACGACTATCGGGGGTTCCAAATGTATTCTAGGTGTGATCTCCTTTGCCTGCGGGAGTCTCCCCTCTCGCAGGCCTGGCCCCCTTATCTAACACGGGCCCACCTCGAGGATGGACTGATTGCTCCTGAGAGGTGGGCGAAGCGCAGACTAAGGGGGTTTTTATTTAAACATTTTATTCGACTTTTAGGGGGTTCCAGGGAGGGGGGGAGGGAGAGTCAGGTGGGGGTATGCCAAAAAGGGCCGGCAGGAAGCGGAAGTAGAGTAACGGAGGAGGGGGGAGGGGGGGTCGTTTCCACTGGGGTATTTTCCATCAATACGGTCTTGGGGAGGGGCAGGGGCGGTGGGAAGGGGGATGGACATCACCAGTTGGAGGACCGGGGCCGCTGGTTACGGGTGGTCACGCGCTCCAACTCCCCCTGTCCCCATCGCAGACTAGGTGGGCAAGAACCACAGACCCGGGGCCCTAGGCTGATGCTATGCAACGGCAGGTCCGTGGTACAAAAAGCCCCCCTCATCCATGACCTTGTGTCAGAGGGGGACCCGGACCTGGTAGGCATTACGGAAACCTGGTTGGGCCACGAGGGAGGACATCCCCTCGTAGAAATGTGCCCACCAGGATACCGAGCCTTCCATCAGCCTAGGGCCCTAGGGAGGGGTGGGGGGGTGGCGATTATGGTTAGGGAAGGTCTTGAGCCAAAGGAGACCACGATCCCTCAGACGACCGGGTGCGAGTCCCTCCTTGTGAAGTGGGGCCTTGGGAGGCAGTTGGGCGTGTTAGTTGTATACCTGGCTCCTCGCTATGCAACAACAGCCCTGCCCGAGCTCCTAGAGGTGATAGCCGAGGCGGCGGTTGAGACCCCCAGACTTTTAGTCATGGGGGACTTTAACCTGCCGTCGGCAGGCGAAACCTCTGGTGCAGCTCGGGAGTTCATGGCTTCCATGACAGCCATGGACCTGACCCAGGTAGTTTTAGGCCCTACTCACGAGGGCGGACACACCCTGGATCTCATCTTCGTCTCGGGACAG
Source organism: Rhabdophis nuchalis (assembly GCA_039707465.1). Classification (NCBI taxonomy): domain Eukaryota; kingdom Metazoa; phylum Chordata; class Lepidosauria; order Squamata; family Natricidae; genus Rhabdophis; species Rhabdophis nuchalis. Next base: position 113,951,078 of record CM077644.1, on the reverse strand, counting down.
TGGAGTAGTGATCTGGGAATAGGGGATTTAGTCATCACACCCCTGTCATGGACAGATCACGCTCTCCTTCGGCTCAACTTTCCGATCGCTGCACCTCACTGCGGGGAGGCGGAACCGGACATTCCTATATGGTTCCGCCCCAGGCTCCTGATGGACCCGATAAGGTTCCAGAGGGAGCTTGGGCCAATTCCTGTGGACTTGCCCCGCGACTCGACTGAGGACCTAGTGGCTGCATGGTTAAGTGCGGCCACGGGGGCCTTGGACCGAGTTGCGCCCTTGCGGCCTCTCTTGCGGCGACGAACCACCTGGGCTCCTTGGTTTACCGAGGGGCTTAGGGAGATGAAGCGCCACAAGAGACGCCTAGAGAGCAGATGGAGATCTTCTCACTCCGAAGCCGACCGAACACTAGTGAGAGACCATATTAGGACTTACTTAGTGGCGATAAAAGTGGCCAAACGTGAGTATTGCGCCACTCTTATTGCATCCGCAGATAACCGCCCTGCCGCCCTGTTTGGGGTGACCCGCTCCCTCCTTCAACAGAGGCCGCGGGAAGCCCCTTTACAGGGTCGAGCAGAGGAATTTGGGATTTATCTGCAGGAGAAAATCACTCGGATTCGGAACGAGCTACCCTCCATCGACAGTGGTCCAGTCGAGCAGGCCGAGGCTGTTCTTGTGACACCATCCTGGGAGGAGTTTGATTTTGTTACCACCGAGGATATGGACAAGTTGTCAAAGAGACTTAGGGCTACCACATGTTTATTGGACCCATGTCCCTCCTGGCTTGTACTGGCATCCTGGGAGACGACACGAGGCTGGCTCCAGGGCATTGTCAACGCATCTTTGAGTGAGGGGTCCTTGCCTGCCGTCCTGAAAGAGGCGGTGGTGAGGCCCCTCCTCAAGAAGCCGTCCCTGGATCCAGCATTATTAGAGAACTATCGTCCCGTCTCCAACCTCCACTTTTTAGTGAAGGTTGTTGAGAGTGTGGTGGCCCAACAGTTTCCGCGACACTTGGAGGAAGTTGATTATCTAGACCCGCGCCAGTCCGGCTTCCGACCCAGGCACAGCACCGAGACGGCATTGGTCGCGTTGGTTGATGATCTCTGGAGGGCGCGGGATAGAGGATATTCCTCTATCCTAGTCCTATTAGACCTCTCAGCGGCTTTTGATACCATCGACCATGGTATCCTATTGCACCGACTGGGGAGGTTGGGGTTGGGAGGCACCGTTCTGCGGTGGTTCTCATCCTACCTCTCTGGTCGGTCGCAATATGTGTTGGCAGGGGGGCAGAGGTCGGCCTCGAGGTCCCTCATATGTGGGGTTCCTCAGGGGTCGGTCCTCTCGCCCTTACTGTTCAACACATATATGAAGCCGCTGGGTGAGATCATCCGTGGTTTTGGGGTGGGATATCATCTGTACGCTGATGATACTCAGTTGTATATATCCACCCCAGACCACCCCAACGATGCCGTCGAGGTTATGTCCCGGTGTTTGGAGGCCGTACGGATCTGGATGGGTGGTAACAAACTCAGGCTCAACCCGTCCAAGACTGAGTGGCTGTGGCTTCCGGCGCCCTGGTTCAGCCAGATTATTCCAACTCTGGCCATTGGGGGCGAAACACCGGCCCCCGTGGAGAGGGCGCGCAATTTGGGTGTCCTCCTGGATTCCCGGCTGTCTATGGAAGATCATGTGGCAGCCATGGCCAGGGGGGCATTCCATCAGGTACGCCTGATGCGCCAATTGCGCCCCTTACTGGACCGGGGTGCCTTACGCACAGTCACTCAAGCACTCGTCACCTCTCGACTTGACTACTATAATGCTCTCTACATGGGGCTTCCCTTGAGGTGCACCCGAAAGCTGCAGCTAGTCCAGAACGCAGCCGCGCGGGTGATTACGGGAGCGCCTAGACACTCCCACATAACACCTATCCTGCGCGAGCTGCACTGGCTCCCTGTGGTCTTTCGGGTGCGCTTCAAGGTTTTAACGACCATCTTTAAAGCGCTCCATGGCTCGGGGCCTAGTTATATGCGAGACCGCCTCCTGCCCCATACATCCCTCAGACCGATACGCTCCCACAGAGAGGGCCTCCTCAGGGTGCCGTCGGCTGGACAATGCCGACTGGCGACACCCAGGGGAAGAGCCTTCTCTGTGGCGGGCCCTGCCCTTTGGAACGACCTACCCCCTGAACTCCGCACCATCTCTGACCTCCGCCTCTTCCGCAAGTGTCTGAAGACACACCTATTCCATCTAGCCGGCCTAGCATAACCCCCATTACTGACTCTTAGATAGTTTTAAATTTGGGTTTTTTAAATTCGGTTTTTAGCGCAGGGTCTATTAGAATAAGTTTTTTAAAATTTTATATGTTTTATATGTGTTTTAACATCCCTGTGCGCCGCCCTGGGTCCGTTTGGAGAAGGGCGGGGTATAAATTTAATAAAATAAAAATAAATAAAATTATTATTTATTGTTCATCCCATGAAGTGCTCGGAGCAAATGAAAAGAGCAAACCTGCCCCAAGCATATTTTCCAACCAGCTGCAAAACGCCTGCCAGTTGAAATCACAAGAAGTCAATCATTTCAATGTTGGAGCAAGGTTGTTGAGAGTGTGGTGGCCCAACAGTTTCCGCGACACTTGGAGGAAGTTGATTATCTAGACCCGCGCCAGTCCGGCTTCCGACCCAGGCACAGCACCGAGACGGCATTGGTCGCGTTGGTTGATGATCTCTGGAGGGCGCGGGATAGAGGATATTCCTCTATCCTAGTCCTATTAGACCTCTCAGCGGCTTTTGATACCATCGACCATGGTATCCTATTGCACCGACTGGGGAGGTTGGGGTTGGGAGGCACCGTTCTGCGGTGGTTCTCATCCTACCTCTCTGGTCGGTCACAATATGTGTTGGCAGGGGGGCAGAGGTCGGCCTCGAGGTCCCTCATATGTGGGGTTCCTCAGGGGTCGGTCCTCTCGCCCTTACTGTTCAACACATATATGAAGCCGCTGGGTGAGATCATCCGTGGTTTTGGGGTGGGATATCATCTGTACGCTGATGATACTCAGTTGTACATATCCACCCCAGACCACCCCAACGATGCCGTCGAGGTTATGTCCCGGTGTTTGGAGGCCGTACGGATCTGGATGGGTGGTAACAAACTCAGGCTCAACCCGTCCAAGACTGAGTGGCTGTGGCTTCCGGCGCCCCGGTTCAGCCAGATTATTCCAACTCTGGCCATTGGGGGCGAAACACCGGCCCCCGTGGAGAGGGCGCGCAATTTGGGTGTCCTCCTGGATTCCCGGCTGTCTATGGAAGATCATGTGGCAGCCATGGCCAGGGGGGCATTCCATCAGGTACGCCTGATGCGCCAATTGCGCCCCTTACTGGACCGGGGTGCCTTACGCACAGTCACTCAAGCACTCGTCACCTCTCGACTTGACTACTGTAATGCTCTCTACATGGGGCTTCCCTTGAGGTGCACCCGAAAGCTGCAGCTAGTCCAGAACGCAGCCGCGCGGGTGATTACGGGAGCGCCCAGACACTCCCACATAACACCTATCCTGCGCGAGCTGCACTGGCTCCCTGTGGTCTTTCGGGTGCGCTTCAAGGTTTTAACGACCATCTTTAAAGCGCTCCATGGCTCGGGGCCTAGTTATATGCGAGACCGCCTCCTGCCCCATACATCCCTCAGACCGATACGCTCCCACAGAGAGGGCCTCCTCAGGGTGCCGTCGGCTGGACAATGCCGACTGGCGACACCCAGGGGAAGAGCCTTCTCTGTGGCGGGCCCTGCCCTTTGGAACGACCTACCCCCTGAACTCCGCACCATCTCTGACCTCCGCCTCTTCCGCAAGTGTCTGAAGACACACCTATTCCATCTAGCCGGCCTAGCATAACCCCCATTACTGACTCTTAGATAGTTTTAAATTTGGGTTTTTTAAATTCGGTTTTTAGCGCAGGGTCTATTAGAATAAGTTTTTTAAAATTTTATATGTTTTATATGTGTTTTAACATCCCTGTGCGCCGCCCTGGGTCCGTTTGGAGAAGGGCGGGGTATAAATTTAATAAAATAAAAATAAATAAAATTATTATTTATTGTTCATCCCATGAAGTGCTCGGAGCAAATGAAAAGAGCAAACCTGCCCCAAGCATATTTTCCAACCAGCTGCAAAACGCCTGCCAGTTGAAATCACAAGAAGTCAATCATTTCAATGTTGGAGCAACATTTTTTGGGGGTTTTAATATAGCCATGACCCTACTGCACAGCTAAGCTAGTTATCAGGGCCTTTGACCTTTCAGAATTGTGTCATTTATGGAGCAGCTTCTTTGCCTTCATGTCACAATACTTTCACCTAAGAAGTCAGGTGAAACTACGCTGCATCACCAAAGAAAACCAGGCTATGCGCAATTATCTCTCGCCCAGTTTTTCCCACTGGAAATGTTGGTTACAAAATCCGCAAATGTTGGTTACAAAATCCGCAAATGTTTCTTCTGCCATGTTTGAATTCACTGCTAAGAAATTTAGACTGTAGAGTGGACAAATGGAAGGCCTCTCTCAGTTTCTTTTGGGTGAATCTTAAATAGGAATTAAAATAGCAAATGCGTTCCGAGTGCAGTAAAAGTAAATTCAAACAAACATACGTGAGCCAACACATACTGTAAGTTGCACAGCCATAATCAGCATACCTGATTAGCTTGCCATGTAATGGATAAATACAAGTGTGATCTACAATACTTCCAGCAAAGATATGCAGGGGAGAGGATCATAATACTATCACAAAAAAATATTAATCATTTAATGTCACTGCCAGAAGAGGTCTTGTATACAAGACCTCTTCTGGCAGTGTCATTGATTGATTAATGGCTATGATTGTATGGGCATTAAGAAGAAAGACTGGGAGCAGATAGTGTTTTCGTGAATTCTTCCAGTTGAGGATCAAGACGTAAAAAGAAAAATGGGATTTTGGATGTGAACAACTGGCTACATAGATAGTATGGCTGGGAAGTGTTTGGGGTCCATGACCATAGATGGGACTATTAGATCACAGACTTCTGACAAGATCAGGTTTCACCTCATAAGGACTGACAAGGAATGTATTCAATAGGCACCACATGGTGCTCATCATATGGGTGTTAACAGCAAATGGTAGAGGATGGCAGCAGCCTAGAACTTGTTACATCCATGGCCAACAGTCCACAGGAGAAAAAGGAAAAAGTGTGGACTGGAGTGGGAGACTTAGAAATTGGCAGGAAACTACAAATGTGAAGCCGGTATGGAATGATGAAACTTGGTGGGATGACACGTGATTGGAAGAATCTGGAAAATGACAACTTATTCAAAAGGAACAGGCTCAATACACAGAAAGCATATGCCTGCACAGAAATCCATGAACCAAAATATCAAAATCCTGTTGAAAATGTTTGAATAAAAAGAAAAGGCAAATAGTCATGTATAGGAGTTAAACAGAAGGTGCAACTTATGGCCTGAGATGCTTTTGCCAAGCTTTGATTGGTGTGCCAATTTTGACCTTAACTTTGACAATGGCAATTCATCCTTTCATCACAGCTTGGTTGCATTACTATTGCATACTGTATGTGGAGCAATTTTTGAATGTACCTTGATTGGTCCAGAACACAGTGGCGAGATTGCTGGCAACATTGCTGCTTTGAAGTTACTGATTTGGTTACCAATCGGATTTGGGCCCAAATAAAAAGGCTGAATACAACTGACAAAGCTTTAAATAGCATAGCAACAGGCCAGTTCAGTGATGACGAACCTATGGCACGTGTGCCACAGGTGGCACACGGAGCCATTTGACAGGGCATGCGAGGCATTGCCCTGTTAGCTGGCTAGCACACATGCGTGCGCTGGCCAGTGGATTCAACCATTTTGAAAGGCATTTTTCACCCTCCCCAGGCTTTATAGGAGCCTGGGGAGGGCAAAAACAGCCCGCCCCGTCCCACCCAGAGGCCTTCCGGAGGCTTCAGGAACTTATCTGAAGTCTCTGGAGGACTAAAAACGATGCTACGAGCAAACCGGAAGTGATTTCCGGCTTGCTCGTAGGGCCGTTTTCAGTCCTCCGGAGGCTTCAGGGAAGCCTCCTGAAGGTCCCTGAAGGTTCCGGAGGGCGTCCCCAGGCTGTTTTCACCCTCCCCAGGCTCCTATAAAGTCTCTGCAGCCTGGTGAGGGCAAAAAAAGCATGTAAAAATGGGGGGGGGGGGAGCGCCTGTCATGCGCACTGGGTTGTGTGCGCATTGCATTATGGGTGCGGCACTCCAGCGCACAAACCTCCTGCGCTCCCCCCTTACAGCACATAAGCCTAAAAAGGTTCGCCATTGCTAGGCTAGTTCAAGTACTGCCATGCCAGAATTCTTTTGCATTGAGTCTTCAACCTTAAATTAATATATCAGTGTTCTTTTTGTGGCCAAAGGGTTGGTTTATATTTGTATGCTGTTTCAGCCCAGAGTTTTGGATTGAGGGGGGTTTGTAAAATTATAATGAATAGTTTATTGTAAACTATCCAGATAGAAAGCCAGTAGCTATGGATAAAGCTTTTCTGAGCAGGATGGTCAACTTTTCATAGAGGCACCTAGTAGGGATGATAGATTTCAGGTGGACTTGATATCTGCTAGAAATCCATGTCATGGATCATGCCCTATCTTCTTTTTTTTTTGTAACAACCTCATTGTGAAAATAAAGAACAGAGTTGGAGTTTGATGGCATCAAACATTAAAAACAAATGTATGTATTCACACATGTAGCCAACAGGAAGGAAAGCAAATGGAACTTTGGAAGAATGTTTCATTGAGTTTCACAATTACAAGGGAAGGAGTAGTAAGGTCAGTTTTGTGTATTGGATTTCAGAAAAGCAGATTTTGATGAACTCAGATGGAAGGTGGGTCAAGACTTAATGGCTGGAGATCCAGGAAAGATGAGAAATCCTGAAAAAGAAGCAATGGAAAATGCAATCATGCACAACTCCTACCAGAAGGAAATGTGGAAGACCAGTGGGGTCACATAAGAGTTTTCTAACATAGGAAATTAGAAGAGGGGGATGTACCCCAACGAGGATATAAGGCAATTGCAAAAACGAACAAACTGCAGCCAGAAAAGCTAAAATTGAATCTAAGCTAAGCTTGTAAGAAATGCCACTGTCAAAAGCAGTGTTTCTCAACCTTGGCAACTTGAAGATGTCTGGACTTCAATTCCCAGAATTCCCTTCGCTGGCTGGGGAATTCTGGAAGTTGAAGTCCAGACATCTTCAAGTTGCCAAGGTTGAGAAACACTGGACAAAAGCATTTTCAGATACTCAGAAACAAAAGACATTAAAGCTACAGGTTTTTTGTAAGGTGAATGGGGCGAACTGGAAGTGAGTGATAATGAGAAAGCAGAATATCTTATCTTAAATTTCATACTAGTCTTTTCTCAGGAAACAAAATCCCAGCGGGCCATCAGTGTGTCACTTGCGAAAGAAGGCAGCTTCAAATCTGACTAGATGAAAAAAACACAACCTTCACTAGTTTAAATTAGAAGTCTCCAGGATCAAATGAATCTAACCCACCTTCCATCGGAGTTCAGCAAGAAAGTAGTGTAGGACAGGGGTCTGCAAAGTCGGCTCTTTTAAGACTGGTGGACTTCAACTCCCAGAGTTCCCCAGCCAGCATAGCTGGCTGGGGAATTCTGGGAGTTGAAGTCCACCAGTCTTAAAAGAGCCGACTTTGCAGACCCCTGGTGTAGGAGATCTCAGGATAGCCAACTATCATCTTTGAGAAGGCCAGGAAACCTGAAGAAATTCCAATCCAAATTGTGATCATAAGTCAAAGACCTCCTGTATGAACAGGAGCACAGCATTCAAGTCACACATCTCTTTTTTTCCTCCCCTTTCACCAGACCCAATTTGGAATGCTAAGTGTAAAAGGACATGGGCAAATTAGAGCTTAGTTTAGAGGAAGGCCAGGAAAATGGTGAAGGGGCTAAAAGCAAACCCCAAAAATGAAGGTGCTGCAGATGAGAGGTAATAGCATAGTTAGTGTTATATAAATGATTATCATACAGAAACAGGGGATTTATTCTCCTAACACTCTAGTGGGGAGGGTAAGACCGAATGTGCTGGAACAACACAGGATTCAGATTAAGACATCTGGAAACAATTTATTGACACCAAGAGTGACCAACCAGTAGAACCGAGTGCCAAATGAACTGTTGTTATGCTGTTCGCTGGAGGTATTCAGAGCCTGGACAGCCATCTGCTCAATAAGGTTTTTAGTATGTCAATCTAGATAACTTTTGAGGTCTCATAGAACTCTGATTTGTGTCAGAGAGGTGTATGTATATAAAAGGAAGGAGTGGCTCATTTCCTTGACAGCCTCTCCTACGTGTAATAATACCTAGTCACCCTTGACCCATTCTCTCCCCATCCCCCAAGGAAAAGCCTGTTAATACTTGGATGGGAAGACATATCAGGGTTGCAGGACAATCTGAATAGTTGCAAAACATTCTGGAAGTAGAGAGTGGCAAATGAACTCAATCTCCAGAGTTCAATCTTGTCTTTTACTTTTAGGGGCAGCTTGCAACCCTTACAAAGGGTTGCCAGCTGCCCCTAAATTGCACACTTGAGTCCTCCCAAACTGGCATTTCAAACTTTTATCTCCTGTGCTTCACCACCTCTTAAGGCAACTTTGTCAGGTGTAGCCTTTCTGTGTCCCATATGGCAAACTGAAGGAATCACACTTGTCAACAATTCTTGAATTTTTCATGAGATCTTTTCTCTGCTCCATTTACATTTTCTGTCCAGCTAGGTGGGGAGACACCCAGAACATGGCAACTGAGAGACAAGACATCCCCACCAGCTTCTATAGCTGCTCCTGGCATTTGGTCATTTTTTCTTGAATCCAGCTGAATGAGAAGGTAATTCTGCTCTCCTCTGTGGGATCCACAAAGGCAGTAATGAACTTGCTTGCCATAATTACCAATTTAAGCCAAAGAGGAGAGAAGTAAATACGTTTAAGCAACTTGTACACCTTTCACCTTGCAAGAGGACCTCATAGTCACAATCCAGCCTTATGGCATTAGGAACAAGCCTTTTCTGTTCTAATCAAGAATATAACATAAAGGCCTCACACACAGAACGAGCAGCTACTGTCTACTACTGTTAGTAGAGTCCTCTGACATATAAAGTAAATGAAACAATGGTGCAATGTTCTAAATGAATAATGAGAGTATGGGAAGGGGAGGGTGGAAAACAATATAAATAAACAACTGCCAATCCAGTGACTGCTTAATGCAAGTTAATACACCAACTGTGCCTTAACATTTTTGGAAAACCTGCATGACCATAGCTCTTGGGATGTTCCTGCTTGTCTCTAAGTTCTATTGCATGACATAATTCTTAAGGATTCACATGTTTAAGCTATCAAGCAGCCACCTTTTCAGGGTTAGAGGCCACTCATTTGACTTTTTTTTTAATGGAAAAAGGCATTTCCCTAGCAGATCCTTCAGCAGGGATGAAAATGGCAACTACCTTTGCAAATACTCTGGCACATCTGCAATGAAAAGGGCTGAATGATACAATCACATCTGGAGTAAAAATCCTGTGAAAATCTGTCACTAGGGAGCCGATATGAAAGAGGCCAGCACACAAAGCCTGGAATGATGTCATTCTTCCAATTTAGTAGTGCTTACTGCACGATATCTTTAAATAACCTGGCACACACCTGGAAATGAGTACTTCTTTCTGAAGCATGTTTTCTTTTTCCCCTGTAGAATCCATTGTTCAACTCCAAACATAGAAAATTAAAACAATGGTTTTCTTCGGAGTGGGTCCATGTATGCGGTCATCTTTTAGACTGGATGGGCAGTTTGCATCCTCTGCCTGGAAGCACCTGGAGCAACGAAGCTTTGTCCTCCTGTAGAGGTGGCCTGGGGTGAAGACGCTTCTTTTTGTTTTTCAAGGCAGCACTTCTACTCTCGTATCTCAAAATAGTTGTTTCATGGAATTTAGTTCAAAACAGAAACCCAGCTTGTTGTGAAGTAGCAGCCGTGCCAGAATTGTCCAGATACACAAAGATATCCTTTGTTATGGCGATTCTGAAAAGGTGGCCATTCAAAGGAGGACATTCACAGAGACTTTTGTTAGCTCAATGCTTTCCCTCTTTAGAGAAGTGTAAGGGAGTGGGGCGGAAGAGAGCATACAAGCATGATTTCAAGTCAAAACCCACATAATTCACACAAGCACAGCATTGCAGAATGATGGAGTGTCAGCACTCCCTTGGAAATATTAAGAGCTTAAGCATTACATTTTTTTTTAAAAAAAAGCATTAAAATATTCTGATGACACATGCTGCAGAATGTTAAAAATACAGTTTTGAACTAGGTTCAATTCTTATACTGATTAAAAGTGAGTGTGTAAACACACAGATAGTCCTCGACGTATGGCTGGTTGTGTAACGACCATTCAAAATTACCATGGCCTTGGAAAAGATGTTTCATTTTCATTTTGTTCAATTTATCCCCCGCCCTTCTCCAAACGGACCCAGGGCGGCGACCCTTCACAGCTTGTAAAGCATTTCCGGCCATCATGAAATGTCGCGATGCCTCCCTGTGGTCACATGGCCACATTTTGGGCACTTGGCAACTGGTTCACATTTACCACCAGTTGCAGCATCCCATGGTCATGTGGTCACAAAATACAATGGTTTTTTGCCAGTTTCTGGTATTTTTACATTGGGGAAAAAGTCAGGTCAGTCAGTGCTGCGTTGACTTGTGGTTGCAATGACTTACGACCAAAATTCTGATCCCAATTGTGGTAAGTCAAGGACTAGCTGTACATTTTTAAGTAATAGTTAAGAAAGTACTCTTGGGTTTTACATCCAATCCCTACAAAACATTCAAGAGATCATGTCTAAAAGCATTATTTTCCAGACAGATTTACTGCAACACATGGGCAATTGGGAATGAGGATTAAAATTATGTGAGTGAAGGGGAAATTATGGCAAATAAATAAAATCCCAACTTCCTCTCTTTAGAAAGACCTCCCTAAAAAGAGTTTCCTTAAATGAGATAACTCTCCATGGCTGCTAGGGAAGCCTGACAATAGGTGTGTTATTTTGGTCCTGCAAGAATCCATATGATTCTTAGCTGGCAATGAAGTGAGAATTTTTCACTTGTTGCCGTCACTTAATTTGTGTCCAGCTATAATATACTCTTTCAACATGTGCAAAAGATTCTGGAGCACATAGAGCAGTGAACAGTATCATAGATACTCTTGATTTTATTTCTCTATTAATAGAGAAATGTGCATTCAAATGTCTCAATTGGCTTTCAAAATATCTTACTATTTTTCCCAAGTTATAAATGCTATCTCATCTGGCTAGGATTAAACCAATGCTTTTCAACATTAGCAATCTTAAAATATATGGACTTCAATTTCCAGAACTCCCCAATCAACTTGAATTCTGGGAACTGGATTCATATCTTAAAACCAATAAATTTGAGAAACAATTATTTAAACTCTCTGCTCAGAATATTTTGTTGTTTTTACTGATAATTTCTAGGAGCAGAGATGATTAGGCAGCTACTTTTAGATTAGTCTCAATCAACTCCTGATTACCTCATCAGAATATGGACATTAATTAAACCTCACAGATGCTGGGCTTCTTCACATGCTTCTGGGCACTAGGTCAATAAGAGATGGAAAACTGGGCTTACAATGCTCCTAGCTGAAGACCAACGCACATCATGATTTGAAAGCTTTCGTATTGGGAAATACATAGGGAGATCAGAAACCTCTGCCACTCAAATGCTGGAAGAAACATACTTTCAATCCATGTATCCCCATCCAGTCAGTTCAGCAATCGCAGTACTGAAGTTATGTTAGAAATGTAATCAGCAAAACTTCATACAAGTGCCCCTTCCTAATTAGCCTAACACAAGAACAGATCAGAACAGGAAAAAGCAAGAACCTACAGGCTCTACGTGCTCAGATGAAAATCTTCAGATCATTAAAATCTTACAGATGTAATAATAGAAATGCAATATCTGAATCTCATTGGTGGTAGGGAACTGGGTGCAAATGAAACTGAGCTTTTGACAGCAATCATTGTGTTGGGCCTTAACAACTTTTAGCATGGGGTTTCTTAATGGGAAAGGAGTCCAAATGAGACATATTACTGCTTAAAGGAGCTTTGGTGGAAATCCAAAATCTCTACTCCCAGCAGAATAAGTACTAGGGAACCATCAAGAGCAGCAGGGCAGGCTTACCACACTTCCAAGTTAAGAATGAAATACACATTACCATCCAAAATATTCCCTTTTTTGGTCACCATGATGTCTGGACAGAACATCCCAAAATTTCATACCGGATACATTTGAGAAAGAAAGTGATGATTTTATAGAGTTCAAGTAAACCACCTTATGACAGAATAGGGAAATGGAGCTTCCTCTGTTACCAGATCTTAGTGGGACAATGTCCAGAAGTAAGATCCTGGAGCAACCACAATCCTATCTATTTATTAGTCTGCAGTTAATTCCATCAAACTATCAAAATAGTAAAATAATGGCAAAATTATTTTATCAGAAAAGGACTGGAATGCTTCCATATTCTTTTGGAGTGCATTTTGCTACACACTTTAAGTTCTGAAAACATTAAAGGAGTTGTGCAATTTTGTTTCCTTGTGTGCTCGTGCATCTAGGGGAGTGCATATTCTCCCCAAGATGTAAACACAAGACAGAAGGAAGAGGCAGATTGCCATTTCCCATTCCTGCATTTAAATCTTGGCATCTATCCAGTAGAAGCATCTCTTAAATTAGCAGAACTCAAACATAAACTTCTCTTTTCAGAAAACTGATAATCAAACCCACACAATCACAAGATTTTAGAACCACGGTATGCCTACTGACTTTGTCTTTGTCTATATTGCAGTAAAACTGAGATTACAAGTCTGAAAAGTAGAGTCACTACAGCTGTCTGGTGTACAACACAAACATGCACATATTTTGCTTACAACCTGTAGTAGCCTGCTAGGGCCAGTCTGCCTCCCTGAAGCAAAACTGAATTCCAGTCCAATGCCCAGACTTGCTATGATTCTATTTGCCATTTCAGGAGTACTGAGACTGACTTTACTTTAGATTCAGGCATGCAGCTTTCTGTATGTAACATACTATTGGTTCTCTTTAACATTAGTTAGCCTTACAACAGTGTGTACAGAACTACGTGCGTACCCTTGACATTTTCAAGTGCACAATTCTATTCTGGAGGAAAACAAATATTCACAGTATAAGTTCAGTGGCTGCTCTTACTGGCTGTTTTCCTCCTTTAAAGAGCCATAATTATTTGGCAGGCTTGGCAGCTTAAAAGACCTGGGAAAGGAATCTTGTAGGCGATGGAATCATTTCTGCAAGATCTGCTTGTTGTGTGAATCCACACATATACGTATGCTTGTTTAACATTGGCAAGAGTCCTGTTATGATAAGCAGACAAAAGGCATCTGGTGGCTTAGATCTGCAAAATGATGGAAATGATCACACAGTGGTTTCTTCCAGTCTAAACCACCTGTCCCATAGTGGACCATTGGCAGAGTCCAATGTTTTAGCCCAGGGGAACAACTTCCAGTGTAAACAGTATTTGAGTGTGTGTGTGTGTGTGTGTGTGAATGGTCCATTTCTTCCTTGAGCAAAATAATGAAGATCATGAGAAGAGAAACCATGAGGACAGAGAGTTATGTCAGTGAGAGCCATCCACAGCAGAACACAGTATCAACCTCTCCTAGAGTGTTTTCGGTAAGAGTTTTCTCTGGTAGGCAGGAACAGTGCTAAGATGTCTGCACAAAAGGAGCACGTAAAAGAATCTGAGCCCCAAACTATCACAGCACAAAAAACAGAATAAGCACCACCACAAGGATAACAAGGAGGATGATAATTGCACACCACTGTCTTCGATCTGCCAGTAAAAACAAAATCAAGAGGAAGAGAAATTAGCTGTATACTTTCCAGAGGTGCTAGCTCTTTTCACTGAGAACAATGCTAGAGTTAATTTTGGGGGGGGGGGGGGGGGACAGCAATAAGAAAAAAACATGGTGTTAAGGGAGACCTTCTGCAGAATAATTCACTTAGGTAGCAACAATAGCACTTGGATTTATATACCGCTTCACAGTGCTTTACAGCTCTAAGCGGTTTACAGAGTCAGCATATTGCCCCCAACAATCTGGCTCCTCATTTTTCCCACCTCAAAAGGATGGATGGTTGAGTCAACCGTGAGTCACTCAGAATTGAACTCCTGGAGTGGGCAGTGAGTTAGCCCTGCAATGCTGCATTCTAACCACTGCGCCACCACAGCTCTTGGGACACATCAATTAATATGGTATGCACCACAAACAACTCACTCCTTGATATATCAATTCCCTGAATCAATGGCAGCATATTACTTTTTACCAGCATTTTTATTAACCTTATTACATATTTTATATGGCCACCCATCTCAACTGGGCAGCTGTCAACACATTAAAAACAATAAAAACATTATTAATAAAACCTAAAAACTTATAATAGATATCAAGAATAAATCTAAAGCCAGTAGGCAAGGCTTGGACTACCTGAACCTATGCTCTGAAGGACATACAGGTCTTCCATGCTTTGCAAAAGTGTCATATGCCAAATTAATCTCTTTTTTATTATTTTAATTTTCTATCTTCTGACTTTTAAGATTGCACTTGTTTTCTCAAACAGTGCAAACTTAGCAAGTCTGAAACAAGTGGTTTGAGACACTCTACTGATGTAGAGGCTACAGCTGCTGAAGACTGTCTTGCCTTTCATATTAAAAAAATGACATTTTGTTACATTTTTGTTAGGTTTCAGGCTACTTACCACTAGTCATATGGGATACTTTTGCAAGTTTCTTCATAACATTATCTAGTCGGGATTGGGTACTATCCACCTCATGAGAGAAGTCATCCAACATGCTGCAAGCACAGGAACAGGGCATTGATTATGTTCTGGACGATTGTTATTTCTTCACTAGCATTTTATAGCATCACTTAACACTGTTACCATGTTCATTACTGATATAGCGACATAAACATGAACTGAATCTAAGGAGGCTGAGGTCCCTATGATGCAAAGGCCTATGCATTGACATTTTACATAAGAAAAGTTAGGCAAGAGTTTGTTACAAAAAGTTTTACCTAATAGAGAAGTAGATATACTGTAATTTGGAAGAGTCTTGGAGTCTACTTCCTCATGAGACTTGATTGTAGCTATCATCTTTTTACGTTCCCCACAATTTTCCCTTCTTCATTTATTCATTTTATCTCTCACATACAAAGTTCATGCGATCTTTCACTTATATATAAATTTTCTTATATCACAGCCTTCCTAATCATTACAAAAAGGCCCAACTGGAAGTTATGTATGACATTCATCATTGTCTCCTAACAGTATTAGGAATGGTAAGGATTTCAGCCATCTGTCTGTTCATTACTGTGGGGTAAGGTGTGTTCAAAAATATTTTGTCTTCCTGATGAATAAAAGAGCAACAGGGTAGAGCTAATTTCAAGTGGGAAATATTTTTTTAGTTCATAATGGCATCTTCCCATCCCATAATTATTTTTATTTTCTAAAAATTCTTTATATACTTAATATCTAATTTGGAAAATAGCTGGCATTAAAAAAATACAAATTGGGGATACATGTTTGTTTTCAAACATTATTTTTTCAGATGAAATAGAAAAGCAGCAATCTTGTTTTTTAAGCTTAAAGTTAACTGGACAGCACTGGGAGAATTGCAATAATGAACTACTTAAACCCTTTAAGAAGCAAAGAAGCTGATTGCTTGAGTGTATTTGTGAGAAACAGCGTCTCTAGAAATAAAATAATTTATCATTCTAAATGGAAGGTTCTATTAGTAAATTTCCCCCTTTGTCTGAATTACTGCTTTTCTATCAATGTCTACCACATTGAATGAATAGTTTCTTTGAGTTCCATTTGTTCATTCCAAAATGTGTTTTAACGCTGAAAGTTAAGCCAAAACGACTTTGCTTTTATGTTTTGGTTTGTACAGATGAGGATGCATGTTGCTGATTTCATTTTATAAATCCACAGAGTAGATGAGACTAAATACTTAGCATTTCCAGGACATGCCAAATAATTTGTAGTATTCAGTTCTACCTAAGGAAGCTAACCATTTCTGAGGCATTTTTTTTTAGCTCAAACTCCATTTCACCCCATTCAAACATTACTGAACCAAGCCAATCTAAGTTAGGCCAATTATTGAGAAAATAGTGAGAAAATAATATTTATAAATTGTACCAAAGATACTGTTGTGCACATGCTCAATAACTTTCTTTCTGACTCTCACACATCCTAGGGATGATTGGTCATGAAAAAGTCAATACAGTAGTGGGATTTAGCTGCCAAGAAGGTTGCTAATAATAAATTTATATTATGCACACAGGGATTCAATTTGCTGAACACTCACACAGCTTGTTCATCCAATTCTCCTCCAATGCGTTGGGACATATTCTTTAGTACTCCAATACTGCCAGAGACCAGCTCCAACTGTTCATCCTGCTGATCAACGATTAACTGGAACATAGAATAGAGTTGGATGAGGAGATAGGAAGAGATGAAAGTGTTATGTAGTTCAAATTAAGTATTGAAAAGATCACTGGCTACAAACTGCAAAGTGCTCTGGCTTCTTGAGCATCCAGATCCTGCCTTGAAGAAAAAGTTCATCTTGCCATTAAAACGATTGAAGAGGGGAAACAAAGGTTATACTTAAACCCCACCTCTGAAGCTCTTTTTTTTCCCTAAAGGAAAAAAAAATCCCACCTTACATGCCTGCCCAGATCTGAAAAGGAAAACTGAATTCCTGAAACCATGATTTGTCTAGCTAATAATACTATTCAATAACACTTTTTAATTTAAATGGGTGCGAGTTATTAATGAACTGGAGAATGACATGCCACCATTCAGAGAAGGGGCTTCCTTGATTCAAAGCCTGGTTCATGGGTATCTTTAACCCTGAGAATCTATGTGTGGGAGAGGAGCATCCTGATTTCTGTTTCTTCGTACAAAGTAGAAAAAGTTCATTCATACTTGCTATCCGTACCAAATATATCTGTTGTGTATGTGGGGTGAATATACAATTGGCCACTCCCAGATACTCTTTGAGAAAGAAATGCTCTTATCACCTTGGAGGCATGATGTTCACTGCCACCTCCTGACTCCCCCAATCTGAAATACAAATGTGAATGTATCCTGAGGTTGCATATGAATCTCACCTATTGTATTAAGGATCTGTGAGATTTGTGGGTGAAAGTCTCATCTAGAAATCTTATTCTATAAGTGGCTAGTTGGAATCTTTGCACAGACAAACAGATGCAGACTACCTGCTGCTGTGCTTGTTGATCTTCAATGAAGTGTGAATTTGCAGACTGCAGTTCTCGATCTAAGCGGCTGTATTTATCCGCCCTGGAGCTCCAGCTGTGTGTTCTACTTTCTCCCAGAAGCACCTGCATAGGAAATACATGGTCAGTTATTGCATGATGTTGAAACTGAATCCTTGCAAGATGTACATGTTGTTTTGTCATCTCAGGATTTGATTTTAGATGGGCTGGTACTCACTTGAAGTAGCAGACGTGATATTTGAGGGTTCTCCTGAATTCACACCCACTGCTGGATTTGCAGGAAAACACTAAGGTGAGTGGATCTCTGCTCAGCTTTGACTGATGCCCTGGTTGAAGTCTAATCTTGAATGGGAGGTCTTGGAGACAGTAACTCAAGCTCTCACCACCTCTAGGTTATACTGCTACATGCTTTAATGGGGATGCTTTTTAATAGTATCTATAATCTGCAAAAGGTGGTGGCCTTCATACTGACAAGTGAGAGTAATACCTACTACAGCAGGGGTCTCAAACTCAATTTACCTGGGGGCCGCTGGAGGCAGAGGCTGGGTGAGGCTGGGCCGCATAAGGGATTCCTTATATTAATATTAATACTAATATTAATACTAATATTATACTTTCATATCACAGTGGGGGCCACATAATACCGTCCTGCGGACTGCAATTGGCTCGTGGGCCGCGAGAATGAGACCTCTGTACTACAGCTTCACAACAGAAACTGCACTGCCTTTCAGTTGGCTTCTTGGTACAATTCAAAGGGCTGCTTTTAATAACATGAAGGATTAACATAAAACATAAGATGCCTCTCTGGTATCTATAGGAGTTTCTCCTTCAAGGATTATCATCCACATATTCCAAGAAGGGATTTTAAACATTCTCCTCATCTAAGCAGCAGAAGAGAAAAAGGAACAGTGTTTCTCTGTGCAGACCCTTTCCTTTGGAATAACATTTTCCAGAAAAGACTTCACTGGCATCCACCTAACTTTCTTTTAGAAAGCCATTAAAACAGCATTGCTTAACAGAAATTTTGGCTTATGACAGTGATGGCTAACCGTTACCTGTCCGAGTGGCCAAAGTGCACATGCATGAACCCCCAAAATGCAATGCATGCGCCCCGCCCACTGTGCATGCACATGTGGCCCCCATGCATGCGCTTCATCCCCCATGTGAGCCTCACCCCAGTGCATATGTGCCCCTCCCGCATGTACTCCATCCCTCGCACATGCAGTCCCTTGCATGCGTCCTGCAGGTGGCATGCATGACGGAGCTGATCTGGGGCCACGGCTTGCGTGTCCACAGAGGGGCTCTGTATGCCACCTCTGGCACACATGCCATAGGTTTGCCACCACTGGCTTATGACTATCAGCATCAGGTATCAGTGGGGAGTGCTGTTTGCTGGTTTAGTGACACTTTTTAATCATTCTCAATTGTGTGGGTTTTTTTTTTGTCCAACTGTTATATTCCATTCAGTCTCTACTAAGTGGGATGGACTATTAATACTGTAAACAAACCAGCCCACTCTCTTATTTTAAACTGTTTATTAGCTATTTCAATTGTATGTTTTTAATTCAGAAACCTCCAGAATGTATACTTGATTATGATGGCATGCAACAACTGTAAAGTAAATGGACAAATACAACGTATGAATCTCATGACTCAGACTGATCTCATCACATTTCCAAAATCAAATTTTTAAGACTCAGTAATTTTCTATTTTCAATGCTGCTGCTGCTGCAGCTCAGTTTTCAAGCAGGTTATTAAGAAACATTTTCCTTATTCCTATATAAAAGGAACAGTGGCAACAGGAAAAAAATGTACTAGCTTGAAACTAAGTAGTTAAAGAGAGGCTGAACTAAAGTGATGGCAAATGACCAAGAAGAAACCTCTGCTTATTTTAATCTACTTTTAGATCTTAACTTTGCTGTTTCACAGCTATGTCAGACTCAGAACAATGTGAACCTGCAAGATTTAGCTATTCATTTTCAGAAAAGCTTATATCTGCACAGTTTAACATGTACAGGCAATACTTAAGAAATAATATTCTGTTTACATAGCTTTAAAGGGTACGCAAATAGCTGGCTGTTCATCTGAAATACAATCAGTCTTCAGCTCTTAACATGTCCAGGAGAGGCTCAAGGAACTGCCTGGCATCTCTTCCCCATAGCAAGACAAAGATGCTGCTGCCCCATACATTTTGCACCAAAGCTGTGTCTATATTTGGACATTCATGGTTTCTGTCTTCGGCAACCCAACATTCACTTCCTGGTGGATTATCAATGTAAGCATAACAATAATTCCGTCCTTTCCATTAATTTAGGGGAAAAGCATGAACCAAGTCCAGTATGCTTCCTTAACTAAGAGAACTTCCCTTTCAGGTGAGTGGCTAATATTATAACTAAACACCTAATACAAACACTCCAGTCACAACTAACAAAGATGGCATCCAAGATACAAGGTAATCCAGTATCAATACTGACCTGCCTGTTTTTCTTTTCAGCCAGTGCTTGAACAGAAGTATTTGACATTTGATCCTTCATATCCTATTTTTTTTAAAAAACCATGTAAGTTAGCATAATTGACTGATGCAGTAGTTCATTTACCATAAAACAATTTATGTGACAAATATAACCCAACTCCATTGTCTTTTTCTTGCTTTGTTTTCTTTGGGAATGTTTCGGTAACAAAGAGCCTTGTAAGGGCCACAAAGCTGATATTCATTTGCATATTTATTTCAGGAGTCAGACTAAATATAATCCACTGGAAAAGGAAATGGTGATGCAATCCCACTATTTTGCCAAGAAAACAAAATGGACATTCGCAAACTGGACAGGGTCAACACGATATTGGAAGATGGGCCCTTCAGCTGGGAAATTGTTTTAACAAGTCAAACTAAACTTGACACTGTCAGAGCAAAGTTAGGATTGAATACTGACAATGTAGGAATTTGCAACTTAGAATGCACTGCACATCAGTGTCAAATCCTTGATGAACAAAAAAAAAATCATAGAACAGAAGGAGTATAATAATAATAATAATAATTTTAATACTTATAAACCGCTCCCTCTCCCCATGGGGACTCGGGGCGGTGCACAGGCAGAATAAAAACAATAAGAAATATACAAACAATTCTAAAACCAAATTAAATTAAACCTGTGCTAAAATTCCCATAAAACTAACTATATTAAGACTACCCAGTAAAACCCCCAAGACAGGGAGACTATCCCAGGCAGGCCAGACAGAAAAAGTAAGTTTTTAATTTAAGACGGAAGGAGCGGAGGTCCGTGGTCGTTCTAATATCGGCAGGAAGGTCGTTCCAGAGGGCCGGGCCCGCCACAGAGAGAGCCCTTCCCCTGGGCGTCGCCCGCTGACAAAGTCTAGTGGACGGCACCCGGAGAAGTCTCTCTCTGTGGGAGCGAATCGGCCGTGAGGATGTATGAGGCAGGATCCGATCCCGCAGATAGCTAGGTCCCGAGCCATGGAGCACTTTAAAGATGATAATTAACACCTTGAAGCGCACCCGGAAGACAACAGGTAGCCAGTGCAGCTCGCGCAAGAGCGGTGTTACGTGGGTAGACCTTGCGGTCCCCATAATTGCTCGCGCGGCTGCATTCTGGACTAGCTGAAGTCTCCGGGTGCACCTCAAGGGAAGCCCCACGTAGAGAGAGTTACAATAGTCCAGTCGGGATGTCACGAGCGCATGAGTGACTGTGCGAAGGGCGTCCCGATCCAATAGGGGGCGCAATTGACGAACCAGGCGAACCTGGTAAAACGCCCTCCTGGCCACGGCTGTCACTTGATCTTCCATGGACAGCCGGGCATCCAGGAGGACACCCAAATTGCGCGCCCCATCCACAGGGGCAAGATGTTCGCCCCCTATGGCCAGCGATGGAGTAAGCTGGTTGAATCGGGCAACCGGAAACCACAGCGACTCGGTCTTGGTCGGGTTGAGCCTGAGTCCGTTACTTCCCATCCAGATCCGCACGGCTTCCAGGCACTGGCACATCACCGCTAGGGCATCGTTGGGGTGGTTTGGGGTAGATATATACAGCTGGGTGTCATCAGCGTATAGATGGTACTCTACCCCCAAACCACGGATGATCTCACCCAGCGGCTTCATATATGTGTTAAACAGGAGGGGCGAGAGGACCGACCCCTGAGGCACCCCACATGTGAGGGGTCTCGCGGTCGACCTCTGCCCCCCTGCCAACACAAATTGCGATCGGCCAGAGAGGTAGGAGGAGAACCACCGTAAAACGGTGTCTCCCACCCCCAACCCCCCCAGCCGATGCAATAGGATACCATGGTCGATGGTATCGAAAGCCGCCGAGAGGTCTAATAGGACCAGGATGGAGGAACAACCCCCATCTCTGGCCCTCCAGAGATCATCAACCAACGCGACCAATGCCGTCTCGGTGCTATGCCCGGGCCGAAAGCCGGACTGGCGAGGATCTAGATAATCAACTTCCTCCAGGTGACGGGGAAACTGTTGTGCCACCACACTCTCAACAACCTTCACCAAAAAGGGAAGGTTGGAGACTGGACGGTAGTTGTTCAAAAGAGGCGCCGGAAGAGAGGCCGCAAGGGCGCGACCCGATCCAAGGCTCCCGTGGTCGCAATATTCCATGCGGCCACGAGGTCCTCAATCGGGGCGCGGGTCAGGGGTACAGGAACTGGCCCAAGCGCCGTTTGGAACCCATCCGGGTCCATCAGGCGCCTGGGGCGGAACCAGATTGGTGACTCAGGTTCCGCCTCCCCGCGGAGGGGAGCAGCGGTCGGAAAGTCGAGCCAGAGAAGTGAGTGGTCTGACCATGACAAGGGTGTGATGACTATATCCCCTATACCCAGATCACTCTTCCATTGGCCTGAGACAAAGATGAGATCCGGTGTATGTCCACCCTCGTGAGTGGGGCCTTGAATTAGTTGGGTCAGGTCCGTGGCCGTCATGGAAGCCATGAACTCCCGAGCTACCTCGGATGATTCGCCCACCGATGGCAGATTAAAGTCCCCCATGACTAAAAGTCTGGGGGTCTCAACTGCCACCGTAGCAATCACCTCCAGGAGCTCGGGCAGGGCTGCTGCTACATAGCGGGGAGCCAGGTATACAACCAGCAAGCCCAACTGCCTCCCTAGGCCCCACTTCACACAGAGGGACTCACAACCGGTAGTCTGTGGCACAATGGTCTCTCTCGGCTCAAGACCTTCCTTTACAATGACCGCTACCCCACCACCCCTACCTAGGGCCCGGGGCTGATGAAAAGCGCGGTAACCTGGTGGGCACATTTCAACGAGGGGAAGTCCACCCTCGTGGCCCAACCAGGTCTCCGCAATTCCCAGCAGGTCCGGCTCCCCCTCTGACACAAGGTCATGAACGAGGGGGGCTTTGTTGACAACGGACCTGGCGTTGCAGAACATCAGCCGCAGGCCCTGGCTCTGTACACCCTGGCCACCTAGCCTGCGGGGGGGTTGAGGCACCTGACCGTTTGCAGCCAACGGCTTCGCGCCCCCAACCGGGAGGATAACACTTGTCTCCCCTCGGACCTGCCTCTCCCCACGACCCTCTGGATCGGAAGGCCCTCTACCGGAACGACTCGTATTTCCCGCCTCCTATCGGATCCTTCCGCTTCCGCTTTAAGTATGCAATTAGCTATCACTATTAGCAAAAGGACATGAAACATAGTATCCAAATATAACTTCCCAAACAACAGAATAATCTCAATTTGAATCCAAAGCAAGCTAATCAATATTATAATTCTAAATGTATGCTCCAGCCACAGATGCAAAGGAAATGTAAATTGAACAGTTCTATATGTCTAGCAACATCTTGATGAAAAAAAAACCCACCAAAAAGAGACACCATAGTAGTTATAGGAAATTAAAATGCTGAAGTTGGAAACATACAGTATGAAATAATGGGAGAATTTGGCTTTGGTGTATAAAACCAAGCCAGACACAGAATAAAAAGCTGAAGATGAAATTCATAGAAAAGAGGTAAAACAAATATAAGTAAATTCTAGGAAAGGGACCTTGAAATTGATATGCCTAAAGGTTTGATCATGGAACATTCTTGTCAGTAAAGATGCCCTCAGAAACATTGCACTGTACGACCAGAATTATATTTTTGTTCAAGAACAGCAATTTTGAGAGATATTTTCATTTCCCCCTTAATTTCATGGTGAATTAGAAACTGTTCATACTCTAATAAATAGGTAGAAGGTCTTTTGCGCTATATCATAGTGTTGCCTCCTCAAGAAACTCAAGCGTCTTACCCTGACCACTTGCCGAGTGCTTGTGATGAAGGCTTTTCTCACACCTAGTTCTGTGGCATCAAGGTTGAATTTCCGAGGATTTGCTTCAACAATGCGTTGAGAATAATCAGTTAAGGGATTACATTTCAAATGTAATTTTTACTTATATATTTGCATGAAACCTTTAAAAATTAATAGTGCTAGTACACAAGGAAAAACCATTGTATCAGCATTTTTAGAACTGCTATGCTCTTATGACTTGCTTTCTTGTTTCCTGTTTTGTGAGATCTGGGGATAAAACCATTATCAACAACGCTACAGAAATCAATTCTGATTTTGTTTTGCTGGCTAAGTGCTTCTTAGAGATACACTATTAAATGTATCTTCCTCTAATAATGTTCCATTTGTGACTACAGACTGTGTAAGGGAAAGCAAACATGCATATATCAACTTTATACCCTGTAAATGTACAAAGCTGTCCATTTATAGAGTGTGTGTCTTATACTTTTATATAGGATAGCAGTTATATATTTCTGGGTTCAACAACTGCTCCAAAATAAGTTGGGTGAGAACTTTTATTTATTATGTAATATTATTAGTTATTAATTTTATGGAAAAACCATTTGATTGCTTGCCTAAATACTATGTGAATTTATTTAACTATTCACCCCAAGGACAAAAAGGATATTAATCGTTTCATCTAGATCTTCAAGATCCCACTCAATACTCCTTAAGTTGTTCCTCAGCTCATTTGTGGTCCAGTCAATTTCTTCTCTTGTAGCTGTTGACGGATCTTGTAAGAGTTCTGTCCATCTCTGGAACAGTCCCTGAGCAGTATTCACTGCCTTCTGAACTTCCCTGGAAGCGAAAGAGGGAGGAAAATCCTCATGAGTATTCACATAGAAGCATCATATAAACTATAAGTATCATTATGGCACTATATGTCTCCACTAAAACTTCACTTTATAGACCAATGTATCCTTTAAAAAAAACCTGAAAGTGAAATGCATGCATGCTGTTTGTCATATGCATAAAATAATATATGTGTTACAGTAGCTCATTTATATAATTGTGCATTTCTAGGTTCAATTTCAATATATGAAGGGTGAGACTAAATTATAGCTAAGAATCAGAGGGGACTGATGTTTTACTCTTCTATCTTTCTACTAGACAAAAGATAGTTTTGAGTGGGTACAGATTATCCCCATGATCTTTTTGGTGGAGGGAAATGATTTGAAGAATTTATCATTCACTGTTTTAAACTCCTAAATGCTACTGAAGTTTCTAAGGTAGCTTTAAAAATGTTGCTTGAAAATTAGATTTGGTAGTAAGTTAAATATCTGTTGCAAGGAAGGGATGGGATGGAGGGGTTAGGAATGCATTGTTATCAGGCAGACTACATAGGATATGGCAGTTCAAGGAGCACATTTAATATTTCTGATTGCAAATAACATGTTAGTAATTACACTAATCTCTGATAGTAATAAAGATTGATTTGACATATTGGCGATTCAATAACGTAGGGGTCAATTTTAAACACATTTGTGTCAGAAAACCCAAATGGTGTACAGTGTTTTATATAGTTAAATCAGACTGTACACAGCAGCTGAAGCATCAAATCTGGATTTAGGAGGACAAAGATTCCATTTCTTCACTTTTCCAGAAAGGGCATAGAAAAGGAAAGGACGCTCTTGCTGTACTTATTCCTCTATGATGAATTTCTCATTCATCTCCTTTCTTTTCTTAGTTACAAACATCTTTCAGTTTAAAAAACAAACATTAAAATACAAAAAAATCATAAAGGGTAAAAAAAGGGAGGACAGATTAAAAGTTGACTTAAAAAAATCAAATATATAACAAGTGACCTCCAACTTATTTCAGTACACAGATAATACAATTCAAAAACTGTAATTTAAGCAAGTAATCAATATTTAAACTGTCTTAAATACTAATAAACACTCTAAAAGATCAATATTCACATCATATCCTCTTAATTTCAATCTAATAAATCTAATAAATAAATATCAAATTAATAAATATGAATAACCATATATATTTTTAAAAAAACACACTCATCTAGTCAAATCAGATCTAATGCTCAAACCCCAAAATCCAAAGATGATTTTTCTCTTCATGTTGTATGAAATCTAACAGTGGTCTCCCAGAAACAAGCAATTTAGTCAGACTATTGTTTCTAAGGAAAGCAGCCAATTTTGCCATCTCATCTAGCTCCAGCATTTAATGGTATCTACCGTATTAAGTGTTCACTTACTGAAAAATGTTCAACTGAGTCTGTCCTAAACTTCTGAGGTATCTTTCAAAAATTATCCAGCCCTGTTCTACAACTAATGTTTCATTTCCATTGATCTTCTAGGTGTTGGTTTATCTAAAGAAGCAAAACTTTACATGGTGAAAATTCCTAGTACTCATTTTATTGGATAAGATTTTGTTGAACATTTTTGTATAAGAGTTCATTGAACACCATTAAGAAGTTAAATATGTCTAATACTTTTTCAGTCGGGTCTCATGGAAGTCCTTTCTCAGAAATAGTGCCATAATCTAGAGCAGTGTTTCTCAGCCTTGGCGACTTTAAGTCCTGTGGACAGCTGGCTGGGGAATTCTGGGAGTTGAAGTCCACAGGACTTAAAAGTGGCCAAGGTTGAGAAACACTGATCTAGAGGAATGGCAAGAAAGGATTTGGTCACATTAATTCAATCCTATGGAAGAAATTCTGAGAACACACAAGATCCAAGAGGGGGCTCATTACTTGGCACTATTAAATACTCTCATCAATTATCTTGATTGTAGGAAAAAGAAAATAACAGTAAAGGATGTCTGCTTTCCCCCACATCAACAAAACGTTTCTCATCCCCCACCCCTTTATGTCTTTGACTAGAGACCTTAGTAATACATTAGAAAAAAGGTTTCTTCAAACAGTTTATAACACGGGGCCTTCAGTTCCACAAGGACTCATTCAAAATTAGCAAAATGTTCAGAGAATGCCACTTACACAGTAGGCTATGGCTTTATGCACATACTGTAATGAATTCAGCATGTGAAATAAGTAAACAAAATGCAGTTATCTTTTAGTAGCAAAATGATAGTGCATTCAGTCTGGGACAATAGCCTTTCATAACCAATTATAACTTGCACAAAAGACAGCTAAACATACAACAAACAACTAATTACTGTATTTTTCTGCACCATAAAAAGTTCCACCTGAAAAAAATATTATTCTATTGAAAATCAATACATCATTTCAAAATATGGACAGAGAATGTAGCATTTGCTAAATTAAATTTGAGGAAGCAATAAAAACATGTTAACTGTATACTGATATTATGACATTATTTTAATTTCAAAGAACGTGCAGCAGGTTATGCTATACGTGAAGCACACCCTCTACTTCAGCACAAAAGCTGTTTTATTTTATGAGAGGGCAGATTGGGGTATTAGAAGATACATGACAATTATGCTACCAAATATTATTATTTCTCTTAATATATTCTTGCACATAAGCTTTTGATTAGCTTTCCCTCAACCTAATGTCTTTCAGACATGTTAGATTATAGCATTTATTAGTCCCAACCAACACCCTGATGTTGGCTGGGGATGGTGAGGGCTGCTATCCAACACAGCTAGAGAGGATCAGGTCAAGAAAGCTTAATATAGTAACAGAAAATAGAAATATTTGAAAGGTTGATTAAAACTGAACCGTATGCAATCTTCCTGCCTATCCACATGTGTGCACATACTGTACTCTCTATTTAATGCATTCTAAATGTAGCTATATTTCTTTCTTACAGTAGCTTGTATGAATGCTTCAGCTATAACAGCGTTCTAAGGCAAAATATTTAAATATCTATGCTTTGAAGCTGTTTATGTGCATACTACTGAAAATGATCAGGTTATAAAAATATCTTGCTGTGCAAATGGAAAGCTCATAATCCTGGCCTAAAGACAATATTGTAGCTCCATGATCAATAATGACCAGAAGAAGCCAAACAATGTTGTAGGATGAGAACAAGAGTCATAGTGGAACGATGATATATAGAGAGGAGCATGATTTTATTTCTGGGAGTTAAGGGAGATTTGGGAGGAGATACAGTGGTTATTTTTAATTCTTTTAAATCAAGTTATACATTATACTTGTACACATTACACATCAAAATGTTAGGAAATCATTCTTTGATTTTTGGCAACCTTATTAGGAAAAGGCTAAGTGGTACAAAATAGAATACACTATAGTGTGGCATTCTGAAATATTGTCTACAGGTATAGCACTGCCATTTAACTATTACCACTGATTAATAGATATTTGCTAAAACTTTCTTGTATACATCCAACTCCCTTTCTTTAGGAAAATAAACTGCTATATCAAACTGAATAAAATAACTTGATATGTCCTGGATCAACTATTACCCAGTTTAACTGAGAGAATTCGCCCATTTAGATTTTTTTTCCCGTTTCCACCATGCCATTACCTTACTTAAATCTCGCATTAAGATAGTATCTGTACAGAGCCAACCACCTCCCTGTCCCTTCAGCTCCCTTTAGGATCTTAGCTAGCACTGTGGCAGATAAGGTAGTGCCTGCAACTTTACCAAGGTGTAGCCAGGTAAGCTTAGAACAGGACACCAAGATTTTGCTTCTGCTAAAGGAGCCGATCCTCCGAAAAAGGAAGCGACGCCTTACAACCCCCCTGTGCCATTTTTCACAACATCCCCACCCCCACCCCCACCCCTTTTAACTAGTGTCAGTGTTTCTTAACCTTGGCGACTTTAAGTCCTGTGGACTTCAACTCCCAGAATCCCCCAGCCAGTTGAAGTCCACAGGACTTAAAGTCGCCAAGGTTGAGAAACACTGACACTAGCCTCAACAATAAAGCAAAACATGGACGGGGGAAAAACCCTCCGAGAAATAAAGACAATGGGTCGAGGTCCAGAAGGGGCAGCATTTCAAAGAAGAGGGCCGGCCTTTCTTCCATTAAGACCCAGGGCAGAGGCAGGCTGACCACCCCACGGAGGACAAGGCCGGGAATACCACCCACACCCTGGCAAGGCCGCCTCTTCCTCCAGGGCTGCCCACCTACCCTTTCACCACAAAGAAGGGGTCCTCCATGGACATGACGCCTGACGCCCCGTCGCCGTGCGGGCTTGGCTCCCAGTTGCTCCCCCGCGCCGCGAGCTTTCCAGGCTGGGCCGCCCGTTCGCTTCCGAGGCTTGCAAACCTTCTGCGCTGCCCCCAGCAGTATAGAGCTAGTGTAGGAATTAAGAGCTGTCTCCTTTAACAAACTACCTCCTGGGAAATGTAGGCAGCGACGGCCGTATGGGAAATGTAGTTCCATGACATGGGATCATATCTGTGTTCCTGATTGGCCACCGAGACACTCTGCCTACATGCAGAGACAATAGCCAAACATGTTTAAATGCCATTGTGAACCAGAGAAGCGTGTTCCTCCTCTCGACATGGTAGGCTGGGGGTGGTGAGGGCTGCTATCCAAAACATCTGGAGAGGATCAGGTCAAGACATATAGTAACAGAAAATAGAAATATTTGAAAGATTGATTAAAACTGAACAGTGTGCAATCTTCCTGCCTATCCACACGTGTGCACATACTGTACTCTCTATTTAATGCATTCTAAATGTAGCTACATTTCTTTCTTACATTAGCTTGTATGAATGCTAGGTGAGGGCTGCTATCCAACACAGCTGGAGAGGATCAGGTCAAGAAATAATATAGTAACAGAAGATAGAAATATTTGAAAGGTTGATTAAAACTGAACAGTGTGCAATCTTCCTGCCTATCCACATGCCTGCACATACTGTACTCTCTATTTAATGCATTCTAAATGTAGCTACATTTATTTCTTACGGTAGCTTGTATGAATGCTTCAGCTATAACAGCGTTCTAAGGCAAAATACTTAAATATCTATGCTTTATAGCTGTTTATGTACATACTATTGAAAATGATCAGGGTATAAAAATATCTTGCTGTGCAAATGGAAAGCTCATAATCCTGGCCTAAAGACAATATTGTAGCTCCATGATCAGTTAACGACCAACAGAAGCCAAACAATGTTGTAGGATGAGAACAAGAGTCATAGTGGAATGATGATAGAGAGAGAGGAGCATGATTTTCTTTCTGAGAGTTAAGGGAGATTTGGGTGGAGGTGCAGTGGTTATTTTTAATTCTCTTAAATGAAGTTATACATTATACTTGTATACATTACACATCAAAATGTTAGGAAATCATTCTTTGATTTTTGGCAACCTTATTAGGAAAAGGCTGAGTGATACAAAATAGTACATTGAAACTACACGGCTATGGATGACACACACAAAAGTGACACCCATTGTCTCTATTGGTGCTTTAGAGTTTGTGTGTGTGTGTTGGGGGGGATTCCAATTCAGAATCAGACAGTAATTTCTTACATTCATCTTATCAATAATGTAGCTACTTCATACCACCAAGATACTGCAGCTCAGTCTTCGTGGTAAGCCATACAAATTCTCTCCCTCTTCTTCTCCCTCTCCCTCCTTCTCTCTCCATGCATACACACACTTTTGAGACAGTTTTTGGCTTCTGGTGATGGCTCATTCCTGCAGTTTTCTTCACAACATTTCAGATGTGGCATACCAATGCCTGCCTCCCAGGGCTGAGAAAGAGTGACCGTCCCAAGATCATTTAGCTGATTTTGTATTTAAGATTGGAATAGAACTCATATTGTCCTGGTTTGTAGCCTGGTGCCTTAACCACTATACCAGATTGGATCTCTAAATAAAATGCACTTCAGGGAAAAAGAAGACCGACTACTCTAGCTATGAAATTAAACCTGCATCAGGGAGCAGTTCTGCCCCAGTTTCTTGTTCATACCAAGGAGAAGTTCCCAAGATCCTCTCACTCACTTTCTTCTCTGTTTCCACCTCTTTGTACCTTTTTTTAAAACAAAAATGGTCAAAAATTGCTGGACCTTTCTTCGTTTTACAGGGCACTATCTATTCAGTTGGCTTCTTTTGTTACATTTGTGTCTGACCTATTTGCTTTTGGTGTGAATTGAAGTGGAATTCCCAAGGCTTGGGCCCCACTGGCCTCTCCCTCAGGTATTCCATTGTTGCCCAGGACTAGGGTGTGAGCAGTAGAAAAACTGTTACTAAGGCTTTTTCCTCCCTAGTAAAAGTTGAAAGAGAGGGGGACTGCCCGTCTCCTTCCTCTCTTTATCTTCTGAAACCCATCTCCTTTGTTTGGGCTCCTGCTCATTACTGCAATACGCTTTCAAGGGATGACAAGACTGCGAAGCTGCAGAGCAATAGGACTCGTCAGAGAGACAACAAAACCCAGCAGCAGTTCAAGAAGAGCATCGTGTTCGCTGCTCTGATCTGGTTCTAAAACTTTTTTCCCCCCACTACAGAAAGGACTTGGTGGGAAAGATCTTGGTTGTTGACATATTGCCAGAGATCATTCTTTCATCTTCTCAGAGATGTACAAACACCATGGGAGCCCACAGGAGCTCAGGCAATCAGACTTGATCAACCAAAGATGCTTGTTAGAAGGCTTTTGACCTCCAAAGCAATAGCTTCTATCAGATGAATACAACTGGTTGGTCATAGATTTCTTTTGCAGTGAGCCCTGAGGCAGCCTCTTCTCTTCGCAAGGTTGCTTTAGGCAGCAAAGATTTTCTTTGCCTTTGTGGAAAAAGAGAATTGTCCCAGCATAGGGATAATGATTTCGCCCTGCCCATATTATCATACTACTCTGCTGATGGGTGCTTTTCGTGCTGATTCTGCCTTTCTATTTACAGACCCAGAGTTCATTACTATAAGAGACAAAATGGAGAAAACTTTAATATTAATAACACTATGACATCATCGAGGTCTCTATGCCAGTTGCAGAATAAGGACGTTAATGTATCAGGATTAGGCCATGTGCTTGTAAGCACTTCCTACCTATCTGTAGGATCCCATGGAAACTAGGGATTCATTGTTAATTTTTGTAGATAAAGACTGACATGGATTTCAACTACCAGCAATCTTTCTGAATAGGACTTGTGTGCTCTGCATGTAAGAGGAAAAAGAACCATGGGCTCAGAGAAGTGAATGCTGATTTTGGGATTTGCCACAGTGAATTTATGAAGTCAGCTCCTAAGAGAACCATTTGGTGATGGATCACCTTTGTTAAAGGTAAAGGTTACCCTCGCACATATGTGCTAGTCATTCCCGACTCTAGGTGGCGGTGCTGATCTCCATTATATAGTCAAAGAGCCAGCGCTGTCCGAAGACGTCTCCGAGGTCATGTGGCCAGCATGACTAAACATCAAAGGCGCATGGAATGCTGTTACCTTCCTACCAAAGGTGGTCCCTTTTTTTCTACTTGTATTTTTATGTGCTTTCGAACTGCTAGGTGGCTCAGTGGCTAAGACGTTGAGCTTGTCGATCAGAAAGGTCGGTAGTTCGGCAGTTTGAATCCCTACTGCTGTGGAACGGAATGAGCTCCGGTTACTTGTCCCAGCTTCTGCCAACCTAGCAGTTTGAAAGCATGTAAAAATGCAAATAGAAAAATAGGGACTACTTTGGTGGGAAGGTAAGAGCGTTCCGTGCGCCTTCGGCATTTAGTCATCTTACTCATCCCAAAGCTGCTTTTTAAACTGTAGGTAGAGCATTGCTGATATTGCAAAATGTTTACTTGACCATTTAAGTAGAAATGAATAAGTAACTGGGACTTTCAAACAAGACAGCTATGTGCATGTATGTCTGCAAAGGGAGAAATATTTGGGAGGGGCCAATTTAGATTAAGGAAGTAGCCCTCCGTGCAAGATTAAGGAATTTCCATGCAAGATCCTAGAATTCTAAACTATTTTGGCCAGTAATGGTCTCCTCTCTACCCTCACTCTCATTGGGAGGACTACTTAAAATTTATTCTTATAAGACTCTTATATTCACCCTTTTTATCTTCACAGCAGCACTTAGGAAACTTGATCTCAACAACATGAATTAAGGTCTAATCTGAAGAGTATGTGAGAACAGGTTGCCGAGGAGATGGCCAGCCTTGGGCCCACTAAATTGGGTATACCGTAGGTAAAAGGACCTGTGAAAGAGAAAGACTACTAAGAAATACTAACATTATGAGCTAGACAGGGAAATAGAAAAAGATACCACAGTAGGTATGTGAAATCATTTATGTATTGTTGCCA
The DNA here is from genome assembly GCA_039707465.1 of Rhabdophis nuchalis. Classification (NCBI taxonomy): domain Eukaryota; kingdom Metazoa; phylum Chordata; class Lepidosauria; order Squamata; family Natricidae; genus Rhabdophis; species Rhabdophis nuchalis. Next base: position 113,918,257 of record CM077644.1, on the reverse strand, counting down.
AGAGAGCTATATGGCCAAAGCAACTACCCCAATTCAGAGATCTGACCTGTAACTTTGATTTGTGGATGGAGCAGTATGTTGTTGGGCTTCATCAGTGTGGAAATTTAAACCTAGTTCTAACAGTGTAAGTACACTATTGTGGAAGCTTTGTATATAAAGCACTCAACAGTTTGCTGATTAGAACTGCCCGTTTTGAATTATAGTGTGCATCCACCCATTTGCTTTAATCCACAGGCTTTATCTGTGAACATTGGCTATTGAGTAGCCAAGATATGATCCTGTACAGTCCTACCAAGCCATATCCATTCCCTAATAGTTCCACTCATAGCTTTCCCAAGTTCTGATAAATATAAACTCAGAACAACAAATCATTCATGGGCAGCAGTCACACCTTTGACAATTGTACATGACTTTCACAAGCTGTTTCCTGTTCCCTGTTTTTTGCAGGGCTGCCTGTTTTCCCTTCCGAGCAGGGAATGGCTCCCAGCAGATTTGATGTAGCCCATCTGTGAAAAGCTTTTCCCTTCTCCATCATCAACTGGTCTGCAGTCGCCCACTAAAAATCAAATGAAATTGAAAATGAATACGTAAAAGCCACCTCTTAAGCCAGCTTTGGTTTGCCTTCCTCCCTGCACCAAGGAGCTGTCTTCTTCGGAATGAGCTGCTGGAGAGAAAGACTGTTGTTTATTGTTTGTCAAATCTTTCCAGACAAGTCAGATTAGCACACACGTACATCTTTTCTTACAGCCCGTCCCACTCCCCATGTCACGTCCCTCTGTAACCCCACCTGAGCAAGGATTGTGGGTGGGAGCCATTTTTATGGCAAAATCCAGAAATCCAGAGAGAGCCCATAGAATAAAAAGAGCAACTAGGAAGAGAAGACTCATCTCCAACATTCCCCTGTGAGTCCGCGTGTGGTAAGCCATCCTAACCAATCATGGCACAGAGACAAAAACAGTTCACAACCAATCATAGCAACTGTGTAAGAGCAACACTGGCACATGTGTGCCTGCAACCACAACCCTTTCATGCACATCACACCCTGGAAATCAACGCAGGTTGTCGCTCTCATGCAGGGGCAAGAAAGCAGGAAGGCGGCGCAGTCACCTAATGTTGGCCTCACAAGCAGCCATGTGACCGACTGCCTGTTTGAAATTTACTAAAGAATTACATCAGTCTGGGAAGGGGGAGGGAGAGGAGGAAGGAGGAGGAGGAGGAGAGGGATCTAGAACAAAAACATTTGTCTTCTTAAAAGGGTAATGCCATTGCCTGTTTTCTGCAATATTTATCTTCTCTTTTTATTGCTTTCTCCAGCCTTGGCTGTTCAGAGCACTTAATGTCTCTCAGATATTCAACATACTTCCTTCCAGAGGCAATGTCAGTTTTAACACATCTGAAAGGTGCCGCATTGGCATACTGTCACAATCGTTTGCCTATTGTCCCTTAGTCTTAGAAAACAAGGCTGGTTGTTAACAATGAAGGGATGAACAAGAAGCAGAAACTTATGTGGGGACTGTGGGACTACCTGGATGTAACCCCTTAAAGCAGCCAGACCTTTCTACAAGGTTTATTGCTTAAACTTTGCATATACAAGTCGCAGACTTTTTGCATTTTGCTTTGTTTTTTACTTTTGGATTCCACTATTAACATTTCCCCCCCTATTGTAATGCATTATTTATTGAGAAGAAAAGAATAACAAAGCTGGAAGAGCATAGTAATCGGGCCTTTTTGTCTAATCCCTGGTGCATACTGGAATCCAAATTACAGCCTCCCCGACAGATGTTTTTCATTTCTCTATTTGAACATAACCAGTGAACTCACCTCTCTTTTCAGTAATTGGACCCACTGTTTAATTGTTCTTGTTGTTAATTAGAAGTGTTCCTAATATCCAACCAACATCCATCTTCTATAAGTTAAAGACCATTATTCTGCGTCCTGCACAATAGAATGAAAGAGAACAGATGTTGGCCACCATCTGTATCAGGTTCTTTCAGGTACGTGGAAAGAGCTATCATAGGCCTTGTGAGAGCCGTCTTTTCTTAAAGCTAAACTCAACAACTTACCTCACTGTCTTCTTGCAAAACTTTTTCAGTCCTCTAATCATCTTCACTGTCATTATTTGCACCTATTCAAATATGTCTGAATCTTTATTAGAATATGGAGCTCCTTATTGGACACAACACTTGTGATGCATTCTTACCCCTATAGAATTAAGTGAAATATTCCTTCCAATGATTTGAACTCTTAGTTATAGCGAAATTGCATGTTCTTTTTGACAGGTGTGTTACTGCTAACATATTCTGATTGTGATCAACTACAGTTCCAAAATTCTTTTCCTCATATACTATTATTAAATCAGTTATACTCAGGCTATATCTTGAGCCTTTTATTTCCTTTACCTGAAGGAAGAACATTTATAGTTGTCTGTTATTTTTAGCTTATTTCTCTAAATCTGTCAAAGTTACTTCAAATTACGCTTTTGTTTTCTAGAATATTTGGTATCCTTCAGTTTCATTTCATCTGCTGATCTGATAAACATTGTCTACAGCTCTTCATCCAAGTCACTGATAAAAATATTGAAGCATACAGGGTCCGCAACCAAACCCTGTGGAATAACATTCCACGTTTATGAGTACTCTTTGAGTATGAATTTCCAGTCAGTTCTAAACTCATCTAGACATGCAAATCAACCTACTGGATTTAACCATTTTACTAATCAAAGTATCTACATGTTTGCTAAAATCAACATATGTGATTTATATTAAAAATAAATTAGACAAATAGCATTTATACTATTTATTTAGAAATATTAATTTGACAAGAATTGTTCTTTTCAAATCGATAATTTCTCATAAAAACTGCATTCCCCCCCCCCCCCCCCCATGCTTAGAGATCTACCTCTTGTAGAATCTTCCCCACTATGGACTGAATTTGAGTATTCTACGCCTCCCAAGCATTTTCTTCCCTCCCCAAGTTTTGAAGAAAGGAATATTTGCCATGTCCAGCCACCAGATAGGCTATTTTACTCATTCTCCAGGGTTTCTTTAGAGTAATAGAGGTTAAGTAACAGCATTAGGTCCAACAACTTCCCTCTTTTATTTTAGGATGAAATCTATCTGTCTAGTAGTTCCTGATTATGTGTAGATCAAATTCAATCCTTCAATCAATTTTTTAACATTTTCCCATTTACAATCGTTTCAAAGAAAACAGTGAACCAATATAAGGGCATTTCTGTCTTTTCAATGTTACATACCTGTTTCATTTTTGCCATTTTAATTGAATTTGTTTGATTACTACTATGCTTTTTTAGATACATACAGTACACATAAAAGCACAGCTTGAATACATTTGATGTAATGCAGCACATTCTGTTATTACATTTTCCCATTTATTTATCTTATAAAACTGCTCTATTGACAAAGAAATTTCTATTCAGTTTTCTTAGCAAATTGGTTTAGTTTTTTATCAGTAGAAAATATCATGATGGGTTATTTCCATGCTTTCTTGAGAGTCTATTCTCTGTTTAATGCAAAGAATCCAGAATCTGGTTTGGGAAAAGAAGTATTGCGCCTTAAAATAAACATTTCTCATGGCTTGTTTTTATTTTGAACTATTCAGCATGCAGACATCTGTACAGCAACAGTTGTGGAGAAATAGTCCTTGCTAACTGATTAACAGTGCAATTCTCTACTGCTTTCTCCAATGTGGTATTGGTCAACAAAACAAATACTAAATGCTAATTAGAGTATAATTCTATGCTCACATATTTGGATTTAATTGCCACTGAACCTCTGGGTAAATACATATAGGCTTTTGCAATGAATTATCTGGGCATCAAGCAGTTAGATTGCACTTTATAGATGGTATTGGAATATTTAATAAGAAAAAAAAGTTGTATGATTTCAGTGAAACACACCTCCAGATAAAAGCAGACATTTTGCTTAAGATCATTTTAAAAAAAAGATTTAAGATCTGGATTTTGTGAGGGAGTTTGGGTGTAAAGTCCATTAAGTCATTGGCAAATTGTTTGCTTTATTACTGAAACAGGGAAACTTTATCTAACTTGTTTGAGTATGTGTGTATAATTTGGTCATTAAGTGCTTCCCTAGGCAATGTACAAAATTGATATGAAATTCAGTTTTATCATATTGCCTCAGTATATTGATGCTGCATTTTGCCCTAACTATGCTTTATAGATCAAATATAAAGATAGCATCATACAGTATACACAATAATAATAAAGGCATGATATTTTCATTGTCTAGGATCCTTGAACTAAGCTATTCTTGTCCTGGTGATTCAGCTGAACCTAGTAAAGTGTGTTCTTTATCATTATGACACTTGGTTCTTTAGGGACAATAATCTCCAAACTCCACTTTTACTCCTTTAAAGAGGATTGCAATCAAGGAGATTGCAAAAAGCTGGTTTCTTGTCCTTGGAACTAATATCCTACAGCGCCCCCCCCCCCCAAAACTGCATTCAGACCAATATCTAGGAGTGCACAGCCTTTTCCTAAATATAATGGAAAAGGCTGGGCACAGTACAGGTAGTCCTTGACTTGTGACCACAATTGAGCAAAAATTTCAGTTGCTAAATGAGACATTTGTTAAATGAATTTTGCCCCATTTTATGATCTCTCTTGGCAGAGTTGTTAAGTGAATCACTGCAGTTGTTGAGTTTGTAACATGGTTATTAGGTGAATCTGGCTTCCCCATTGACTTTGCTCAGCAGAAGGTCACGAAAGGTGATCACATGATCCCAGGACACTGCAACTGTCACGAATCAGTTGCCAAGTATCTGAATTTTGTTGACGTGACCATGGGGATGCTGCAAGAATCATGTATGGAAAATGGTGGTAAGTTACTTTTTTTCAGTGCCGTTGTAACTTCGAACAGTCACTGGACTGTTGTAAGTTGAAGACTATCTGTGTTATCATCACAAAATGGTCCAAATCTGCTTTGAAGGCTCCATAGAAATTAGAATAGCATTAGAGAGAAAATGGTCAGCCAGTGCTCTCTGCTACTTAGCTTCCAGTAAATGAGGCAATCCAAAAAGAAACCAAGGAAAAATAACTGAAGCAATTAGGAATCTATTAATTTCCAAATATTCTTGACCCTTTAGTAGTAGATATGCTGAGAATGTATTGTTCAATATAACCAACTTTATTATTCATATTTTGCTTGTCCAATCATTACGAATGAGGGGTCCTTGGTGCTCTTTGAGCTTCTTTTCTTGCAGACATTTCATTACCCTAACTAGGTAACAAAATCTGCTCAAAGCTTTTTGAATAAGTTCTAGAATGATGCAAAACCACTATTATTCCTCTGAATAATTTCTGTGGAAAGGAATTATTACTCTTGTGTACAGTGAGAGTAAAGGGTTCACTTGCCACTTCTATATTCACAAGGCGGCTTTAGAGCTAAAACTTAGGAGAGATGAGGAAAGCGGTTTTGATGATTGAACAAACAAAAGAAAAAGCAGCATTATATAAAATAAAGGAATATTCTGCTGGCTTCGTGGCAAACTCTTCAGTAATCATTCTGCAACTATTAGTTTTGTCCTAAACTCTCTGTCCATGCCGCCTTATTGGTAAACAAACTCTGGATCAAGTTCAGTGTGTTTATGCCTAATTGGGGACGGGGAACCCCATGCAAATCAATGCATGAAATCTTAATTAAATAACTCTAAGATAAGGGCCGCTGGATTTACGAATATTTTTGTCTTTGCCAAGAATAAGGTTGGAACCCTCTTGTCCAGCTAAACCCTGGTTTCGCCACAATTCCCCAGGGAAACGAATCGCAACGTCTCTCAAGAACCCACGAGGGTAACTTTTCATAATATAAGAATAATAGAATGATACAGGTGATATTACAAAAGTATATTATTACATAATAGATTAAGAATGATGTCATGAAATGTTATTATATATATGAGTGGTTCTCAACCTTCCCAATGCCGCGACCCTTTAATACAGTTCCTCATGTTGTGACCCCCAACCATAAAATTGGTGTCTTGGTTCCTAAGACCATCGAAAATACGTGTTTTCCGATGGTCTTAGGCGACCCTTGTGAAAGGGTCGTTGGACCCCCAAATGAGTCCCGACCCACAGGTTGAGAATCACTGATATATATATGAACCCAATACCTAGAATATCTTGTTCAAAATGAGGGAATAATAATTGCAGCTGAACAAATGATGTACAATAATAATAATTTCCCTGTGCACCGCTCCGAGTCCCCTTGGGGAGAGGATGCGGTATATAAAATAAATAAATAATAATAATAATAATAATAATAATAATAATAATAATAATAATTATTATTATTATTATTATTATTATTATTATTATTATTATTAATGTATTTATACATATCTGCTGGATAATTTGTGATTTTATATACAATTGAAAGTGGTGACTATGGAAAGCATGCACAAAAGCCATGTAACAAAACGGCACGCGGTATGTAATTGAAGAAGGCTTTATGTTTTATGTCTTGTTTGTCTAAAAATAAAATTTTTTTTTACAAAAAACAAAAACCAAGAAACCACGAGGATCTTAGCGTTGCTCTTTTAAAAGCAGCCAGACAGCGCTGGAACCTTAATTCTTGCAATCTTCCCTCATTGGCCGAAGGTCGGGGAGAGGCGCGCGCAAAAAGGAGGCGCGCACCGGAGGCTTCGCTGGGGTTGGCGGAAAGACGATTCAAGCGCGGCGGGTACGGCCGGGGGTTCTGATTGGTCGGAACGCAGAGGGGCGATATAAAAAGCACGCGTCCCAAAACAGGCTTGCATTCGGCTGCGGCGGTGGAATGCGAGGGCGGGTGGGTGGATCCTGCGCCGCGATTTGCTCCGGCTAATTTCAAAACAAGAAGCACCTCTTGAGTTTCGTGGGTGCGCACGAGCGCAACGCATTTTTAAGGGAAGGCTTCCTTGGTGCCTCTCCGTTGGGTGGCCGGCGGCGGCGATTCCCCGTGAAGTTGCCTGCCAGGCACCGGCAGAAGGGCGGGCATGGAATGCAAGCTGGAAGCTCACCGTATCGTCAGCATCTCGCTGGGCAAGATGTACAGCGCGCGAGGCCAGCGCGGCGGCGTGAAATTGCACAAAAACCTCCTCGTGTCGCTTGTCCTGCGCAGCGCCCGGCAAGCCTACCTGAGTGAACTCGATTGCTCCCCGCCTCCCTCGCCGGCAGCCGCTGCGCCGAATCCCCTCCGAGAAGGTGGGGAGGAAGGAGGGCGCCCGCCGCTGCTCTTCTTCTCTTCGCCTCCTCGCGCTTTTCTGCCGCCGGCCCGGGCGATGTTGCCGTGTGATCCCCGGACTTCTCCGTGGTGCCGGAAGCTCCCGTCGTCGGACTGGGAAGTTCAACGGTTGCCACGCTGCTGCTGCTGCGGCTGCTGCTGCTCCTCTTTCGTGAGCGAAGCTGGCAAACGGCCGACCGAGGCTGCTCCTGCCCTCGACTGCTCCAGAAAGCGGAACGCTGCTTTGCATCCCGATGGCGGGACCGAGGAAACGTCTCCCGGCAGCTCTCCGCTGAAAAAGGTCCGCAGGGAGGAGGAGGAAGAAGAGGAAGAGAACATGGAGACGGGCAACGTGGCCAATCTCATCAGCATCTTCGGCTCCAGTTTCTCCGGACTCCTCGGCAAAAAGTCCTGCGGGGACGAGAGGGAGGGCAACAGTCCGCGTGGAAGGCGGCAAGAGAAAGAGGAGGAGGCAGGAGGGGCTGAGGCAGAGCCCGGGCAAATCTGTTGCGATGAATCGGTGCTGCGAAACCTCAACCCTTGGAGTACGGCGATTGTGGCTTTCTGAACTTTGCCTTCCTCCCCAACTGATCCCGGGGACACAATATGAGACAGCGTTGATTCAGTCGCGCTGGAGAGAGGAGGCGTCTGGAGCCCCGCCGGATAGGAATGGGGAAAGGTCGCTCCAGGCTATGTCCTGCTTAAGGAGAAGCTGTGTGTGGTGATGGGAGCAACCCAAGCTGCCCTCCGCGCTTCTTTTCTGGATGCTCTTGGTGGCTAGTGTCTTATTCTGCATGAAAGTATTTCAGCTTGTTTCCACCTGTTCTGAAATTCCCTTTGCCCCCCTTTCTCTCCACCTCCAAGCTATTGGGAAGGTTAGAGTAGACCAGTGTTTCTCAACCTCTTGGCGACTTTAAGTCCTGTGGACTTCAACTCCCGGAATTCCCCAGCCAGCTATGCTTGCTGGGGGATTCTGGGACTTGAAGTCCACAGGACTTAAAGTCGCCAAGGTTGAGAAACACTGGAGTAGACCTCTTGTTATCCTACCACACCGAGCATGTTCTGTGAGTTGCAAAAGTCTTCAAAGGACATTTGGGACCCAAGGGAAGAGAGCATTCTCACCCTGCTATAAGGCTGTGTTGATGAGGGTGCTGCTGAGTTGTGTTAACAAATCTATGGTTTGGAGTTCTCTGGGACTTTTATTGCCCCTGGTCTTTGTTATATAAAGGCCCTTGAAGGAAAAATGGGTCTTAATGGATGTTTTGTACAGTAAGCTCTTTCTCTGGTTGTGTTTTGTATGAAAATGTAACTGCGTGTGTGACACGTATTAAAATATTTTGACATTGTTAACATTACACATGTGTTTCTGTAATTTCTGGGGTGGGGAGTTGGGCAAGGATTGGGAGCAGTTGCATAGAACAGACTTCTCCATGCTGATTGGATTGATGACACCCACATATCAGGAGAAATTCTCTTCTAAAGGATAATTTAGGATGTGAGTTGGAAAATGATAGTCCTTGACTTACCCATTTCTGCAAATCTGAGGAAGGGAAAGCTTAGCATGTGAATTAGGTTTCAGGAGCCATAATTGAAACTGACAGAATTGTCTACATCAGAGTGTAATGTGATAAATTTCTTTGCTGGTAAGCCTTCATTTCGTGCAAGTAATCACCTCATGATGGAATTTGATTAGAAGCTATTTTGGATACCTCTGTCCACGAAGAGTCTGGTACGCCAAAGTAATGTTTTGCAATCCTGGCAGCCTGAAAATATGTGGACTTCAACTCCCAGAATTCCCCATCCACTGCTCAAAAGTCCCTTATGGGATTGCTGTTTTAATAAGAGCCAGTTTCTCACTTATGTCAAGAGAATGGCTACCCTTTCTGGATCGGTGGCATAAGATGGATGAAGGCCAGGTTGGTACCATGGACAGCTTTACTCAAAGGAAAGCATACATATTCTCCCACTTAGGATACCTGAGGAAGCCTGTCTGAGAGTTGCAAACGTAGAACAGCTCTTTTGACTAGGCACAGGGCAGGCTGTCAACATCATCCTAAATGTGTCTAATAAAGCTTTGTCTTGTTTGTAAGTTGAAAGGGTGAATACTGTTCATACTAATCTTCATCTCTGCTTGATGGATTTGAAACTACCTCCTAGGCTTCCTGAGCTACATAAATTCCAAATAAAATCTATTTTCACAACTTAAGAAAAATTTTACACTTCCCTGAAATGAGTGTTTGTTTTGAGTAGGTTTGTTTTATAGAAAAAATAGGCAAACTGACTAGTTTGGAACTACCTCAGGAACATTTCATTTGTATTTATTTAATATTTACTACAAAGAACTTAGAAAATTAGGAATGCTTTCTAGCATTTTCCTTTTGAGCAGAAATATGAGGGAAATATCCTTTCATGTGAACCTCCACCCAAAATGGTTACCTAGTTCTAGACTAATACAGTGTCTCATTGCCATAGCAACGTTGAACTTATGTCAGATACAGGTTATTCTTGGCTGTGTTTCCTTGACCCCTTCACATTTAAGATCACAAAAAAGATAATTCTGTAACTGCATAAATAGTCTGTAAATGCACTTACATTTTACTACATCTGGCTGGGGAATTTTGGGAGTTGAAGTGCACATGACCTAAAGTGGCCAAGGTTGAGAAACACTGGACTAGAGGGATGAGTCAAAGTGTGGACATTAACCATTTATTGACTTTTTGCTGAGACTGACTGAAAAGTTGGTGATTTATGGATCTGTATAGAAATAAGGGATGGATTAAGACAAGAAGAATGATTTGACTTATGGAGGTAGTAAAGAGTTTTCAAATTTGTTTATACTGTTGATGAAAAATATACTTTTTCTTTGCACTCATTATTCTCAATTTGTCTGAATGTAGTTTGCATTTGTTTTTTCTATTGTAAAAACTTTCAGTAAAAATTATTAGGGAAAAATGCAGACAGAAGAGACTAATAGGGTTTTAAGTTAGCCATGGCCCAAGACCCATTGATTTCAATATCATCTGTGCCACTGAAACGAACTCATATTTGAGAGAGTAATAATTTTGACTGATAGTCAAGGTAGGTTAGCCCGTATAATTCTGCTTTTCCCTCTTCATAGCTTCTAACCTGAAGCCAGGCATATTAATTACAAAATAACATTTTAGCTTCACTATTTTCCTTCCCAAGCTTCCTTCCCTTTTCTGCATCTTTATATGCCAGACCACCATTAAAGGTGCGAGTAGATTGAAAAATGAGTGGCAACCATTAGAACAAGAAATTTTAAGCCTTGGAATATTGAGTATGTGTAGCTGGCTGTTTTGTCATGTTTGTAAAATAATTTCTATCTGTATAGAACAAAAAGTTATATGTAAACTGCTATGTATCTTTAATTGGTGCCTTTGGTTTAGGTAGAAAAACAAAAGTGGTATTGCATATTTTTCACTCTAGCAATCTATTGATGGAATATCTTAATGGAAAGGAGGAATAATTTAAAAGAAGCAAAATGTTTTCTATTACAAATTGAGCTAGTGATTTGCTTACATTCTTCCCTAACAGCAGGAAAGAAAGAAACGTTGGATGGTTGCTGCTTTGGTTAAATCATGAATATCATGGAAACCACAGGGGATCCCAGATCATGTCCAGAAATCTTTTTCCACCATGCTAATGGACAGATGGGCTGGCAATTGAGTTGAGTTTGTAATCCAAAACATCTGGGCAGCTCCTGTATGGGGAAAGCTGTACTAAGTTTGATATTGTAGAGGGTTACTTTAAAAAAACACCTACTTAGGTAAATGCGAAATGTTTTAATGTGCCCATTTGCCATTTTACTAGCTTTGAAACAGGATTGAATGAAAGGACACGTAGGTAATTTACATCCTGGGACATCTTTAGTTCCATTCTTGTTTTTGGAGGAGAAAAGAAAATGGTTTGCAGTACAATGGTTTGCTTCTAATGTTCTGCTTTTGTGTTATTGTCTTGTTTAATAGTGGTGCAGGAGAGATTAGCTGGATTTCTCAGGAATGCTTTATTGACTAGTTAAAAATGTTGAGATATGGAACTTCATGAAGAGTCCCATCTGTAGTAGAATATTAGTTAATCACCTCAATTACTAAGAGACCTGACTGCCTAATATATAGATAAAAAATGCTTTTGATGAACAAAATAAGTGTATACTATGCACAGCCTTTGCACAGACCTATGATCAGGTGACTGCTAAACTGGGGCAGATCCTGGTTAGTGCTTGGGAATCAAAGTAAGACATGCCTGTATACAAACTCAAACGAGTAGCTGCAAATCTCCCTAAAGATGACAGAAGCAACTTGTTTCCATGCTGTTTGTTTACTTATATCACATCTTTATTTTTAAAATCAGCCTTATTGACTAGTTAAAAATGTTGAGATCTGGAACTTCATGAAGGGCCCCATCTGTAGTAGGATATTAGCTAATCACTTCAATGAGAAGTGGGCTGAGCTGCTACATTAAGAATTCTCAGCCACGTTTCTTATTCAACTGTGAATATGGAAAAAACAATAACTATGGGAAAGGTGGAGCCTCTTCTGTGGAAATGACCAAGGATGCTGAGGAAATAAAAGGGTCCACCCAATTACTAAGAGTAAATGTCATTCAACCAAAATAGGTTTAGCTGCTCTTGCTATAATTGGCTTTCTGATTTGTATGTACGTGTTCTGTAATCTGGGGATGTAAATTGTTAAAGCTAAACAGCACTAATAATTCTAATATTAGTTTCCCCCCAAACTGCTTTTTTCTTTCATCTGCCTAACCCTAACCCTATGACAAATAGCTACCTTAGCTGTCACTCCCAGGTTCATGATTCTGCTGGTTATGGATGATCTATAATACAATATGCTTGGAAAACACCTGGATGAATATTATCTTTGATTTGAACATTTTCCTCCAGCTGTCGAATAAAACATTTCTTTTTGTAAGGCAGAGAAGGATTTCCTAACCTGGTATCTTCCAGTTAAGTTGAACACCACCACCAAAATATCCCTGGTTATTAGGGGTGGGAATGCTGTGACCCATAGTTTTCATCTAAACCAAGGGTATCTAAACTTGGCAATTTTAAGACTTGTAAACTTCTACTTCCAGAATTCTTCAGCCAGTATGGCTGGCTGGGGAATTCTGGGAGTTGAAGTCCACAGGACTTAAAGTTCCCAAGGCAGGACACCCCTGATTTAAAGGTTACTGATTTGGATTAAGATCAAAGTTGGGTTGTTATGAATAAAGTATAAGGGAAGCAGCAAAGGAATCTTTAATTACAATGACCTAGAAACTACTTCCACATGAGAGGTAAACAAAATCAACAGAATTGCAACTGAACAAAGAAGGTCTCTTGGAGTGAGTAAAATTTAAATGGCAATAATAAATTATGACTGTCTTCCAGGTTAATTACAGCAAGCCTACTCTTTTGAGGAATAAGTGCTGTTGGGCCTCTGCCTATATTTCTTTAAGAAAGTTTCTGACTGAAGGCTAAAATAGCTTGGACTGATTTCTTCCATTTCAACTTCTCTACTATGGTGATTTTGTGTCTGGAAGTACCCTAAGCATCTTTGATGTCAAGAAAATTGACATCTGTTTCTACTTGAAGCATTTCAAATCTTTGAACTAGATCTTAGTTACTCACTACAAAAAAACCTGAATGCCTAATATAGAGATAGATTAAAAATACTTTTGATGAACAAAATAAGTGTATACTATGCACAGCCTATGCACAGACCTATGATCAGGTGACTGCTAAACTGGGGCAATCCTGGTTAGTGCTTGGGAATCAAAGTAAGACATACCTGTTTACAAACTCAAATGAGTAACTGCAAATCTCCCTAAAGATGACAGAAGCAACTTGTTTCCATGCTGTTTGTTTACTTATATCCCATCTTTATTTTTAAAATCAGCCCAGGGTAGCAAACATCCAATCTACCATCCTATTTTGACCATGACAACAACTTTGTGAAGTGGGTTTGGGCTGAGAATGAGTGACTGGCCCAAAGTCACCAAGCTGGCTTTTATGGCGATGCGTGAACTCATGATTTCTGGTTTTCTAGCCTGATGCCCTTAACCACTAGACCAAACTGGCTCTGTTACCAAGAAAAATCCATGGATGTGTCCATACAGTCATCAAGGGCCCTGGTAACTTTGAGCAGCCTTCCTTTTATGTATGAGGCAAGGGAAGACATCCCATGTTATATTGTTATTGTGGGAGACACTGCAATGCTTTCTGATTTTTCAAGTGGAGGAAATGGCATGGAGGGGGACTGTAGATTTTTCACAAGTGGTCCAATGGTTCTTAGTTTGCTTTTGCGGTGGCCTTCAACTTCCCTCCCTCCCTCCCTCATGAATCAACACCCTACCTTAAGAAAAATGTTCCCTCATATCAAATTTACACAGGCAGAACTTCCATGTTCAGAAGCAGTGTATCTCTAGGTAGCTGTTATGAATACACATTCCCCTCCCTTCCCACAAATTTCCACAGAGCTCAAAGCTAGAAAATTAGCGAGGAATTATGTAAAATGTAGCTAAGCTATGTTAGGAACAATTATTGGGAAAGACATGACCTTGGATGACCAGCTTTGGAAAATATAAACATCATCTATATAAATTTCTGGCTTATCTCAGCAGCCTGGAATTTGGTGAGTCTCTTGAAGGGGGGGGGGGAACCTAAGGGCCCTGAATTCCTTATGCAATCTCTAAAGTTTACTGAAAAACAGCAGGCTGTCCACTTTAGAGGTATCAATACAATACAATATAATAGCAGAGTTGGAAGGGACCTTGTAGGTCTTCTAGTCCAACCCCCTGCATGGGCAGGAACCTTATACCATTTCAGACAAATGGCTGTCTAACATCTTTTTAAAGACTTCCAGGGTTGGGGCATTCACAACTGCTGGAGGCAAGCTGTTCCAGAGGTTAATTGTTCTTACTGTCAGGAAATTTCTCCTTAATTCTAAGTTGCTTCTCTCCTTGGTTAGTTTCCACCCATTGCTTCTTGTCCTGCCCCCAGGTGCCTTCAGAATGACAGTAAAGCTGTGGATGGGTTAAGAAGGTGGCCATATCTGTGGTAATGGTTAAATGTTAAGTTGCTGCCACTTTCAGGTGCGATGGAGAGTTGGTGGCTGTCTGGACAGGATTCAGTTTGATTCTTTGGCCATTCTAAATGAAGAGATTAAATCTGATCTGACAGTAAACTTTTGGGGTGTAGCTCTATTTTGCAGTACAGTTGCTCCTCTGTGGTTTCAACTAGCTTGGCAGAAGAGCTTTGTAGTAGTAAGCAGCAATGAGAGGGAAAGAAATACCCTTCTCCAGAAATGTACAGTGTACCACATGTGCCTGCATTATAGTTAATGTATGCTGTACTTGACATGTTATAAATGGGAGTTTCCCAGCCTGATATCATCCAGCACAGTGCTGGTTAAGGATAACAGATGTTCCCAGAGTCGTAAAATGTAAATGGAGGAAGGGACCTTGGAGGAATGCAAAACCCCAACAGACTGCCATCCTGCCTTTGTTTAAACCCTTTGAAAGAATGAAAGTCCAAGGCAGTCTGTTTTGTGGGCTAATAGATTTGAAGGACATCAAGTTGGAATATTGTATTGTATTGTATTGTATTGTATTGGAATGCTAGCATATTGTCACTTTGCTCTTTAGCATGCCTTTCGTTCCCCAAAGCAAAACATTTTCTGGGCAGAGAAAAAGGGAAGGTAGGTTTTTAACCCCACACTATAAAATCCATTAGTATTATTTTCCATATCCATCACACTGTAATATATATTTAAAAGTGTCATCAAATCCATTCCATCTTCTGAAATTCTTCAGTGAATGCCTGTATTTGCAGTATTCCCAAAATGTCAGGAACATGCCGTTTCTTCTTTCCAGGTAAATGCAAAGAATGCAAGTTTTAAATAAATTTGCCTTTGGTAGAAGAACAGCAAACTGAAACTTAATTCACATAAAATAGAAAT
Source organism: Rhabdophis nuchalis (assembly GCA_039707465.1). Lineage (NCBI taxonomy): Eukaryota > Metazoa > Chordata > Lepidosauria > Squamata > Natricidae > Rhabdophis > Rhabdophis nuchalis. The sequence continues at coordinate 113,903,052 of CM077644.1, read as the reverse complement.
GTCTCTGATCAATATAGTTCTGTCTGGATTTGGTTTCAGCCCCATTGATTAGCCTTGACCTGAATGCTTTATTCAACCTGAGATCATACTATATTCTCCTATACAAGCCAGATTTTAAGACTTTTAGAAAAGACTCTAACTTCTCTGTAATTATTAAGCAAAGTTCAAGGAACTTCCCAGGACCTGGAACTCCTTACCAAGGGAAGTCTGTAACTGATGAATTCTATTAGCAGTAAGGGCCCTTGATCCCATTAAGTAATTTATGTTAGCTGTGGTAAATGTGCTCCAAATGTATTTATTCTATAGTTTTGATATTGTCTTCTTAATTTTTATTTTATTTTGATGGGAACTATTATTAATCACCTTGAGGGCAATTTTATACAATAAAAATTAAGGTGAGGGAATTTTAGCTAACCAATTAGCTAAAAGCACACTGGGATTTCCAGACGTACTGGACATCTACATATTACATCCATAGATACCCATCATTGTGTTGACTCATTAACTTAATACTGTTTGCCTCCCTGCCTGAGGAATGCTAATTTATGGCAATTATTTTGCATTATTATCAATGGGACATACTTTGAGTTTCCCGAGAGATCAGATAAATTCAGAGCACTTTAGGATTTAACATCATCCCTGACTCATCTTCACTACTGAAGAGGAGGTGGTATTTATGATAGAACTAATCTGCCATTTTTAAGGGACATGGTTGACTACAAGTGTAGTCATGGAATATTCTTCCTGACCCCTGTGCTTTCAGAATATTAGGGAGTAGCTTCCGAGTTCAATTAACTGACTTTCTCCCCTTTTCTAGAACAATTCAGGTGTGAGAGCCCTTCTTTTGAACTTGGATGCTGGATTAAGCTCCTGTCAGGCAAACAGGGCCAATCTGTGAACCAATCCAAGAAGGAGTAATGCGATCCCTGATTGAGCCTAGTAAGAAAATGGCGCCTTGCTTCTTGATTGGTAATCTATCTCAGGCCTCTTCTCACAGTTTAGAACCCATCCGCTGCTGCAAAGCAACATAATGAGAAACAGAAATCTGAGCAGGTCGAAATGTTTCCATCTTCCCCTCTGTCTAACCAGCTGCTGTTCATTTGCAAAGAGGCAATTGACTAAATATGGCAAGTAAGGATGAAATCCTTCACGGATTTCTCCGGGAGGGAGCGATACTTGTTAAACTCAGCTGGACTTATTCTGAATTGAAATCTAGGATTGAACTGTAAAAAGACTCAGATGGAAGCAGAATGAGACCACATGCTTAAGAATCATGAAACGGAGGGAGTCAGTCAGGTAGGATGGAGTAGAGTGGAGAGAATAGAAGGAAGTGCTTATTTTTCTAGGACATTGCTTGAGAGCAGAATGAGATTGACTCTGATTTTGTTAAACAAGCAATCTGGATTTTGCCATAGTTCCTATGTCAGTTCCAATTCTATATGAACCAGATGGAGTAAACTTCTCAAAAATTGCTCAACAATGTTGGGGGTGTTGTTGGGTTATTGTTTTTTTTTAAGTACATGGAGCATTGCACATTTGGAACTCCAAAGCACCCTCCTTTCTTTGGAGAGCGTGTGCCAAATTTTAGCCTGGAAACAGCTGGAATCAGAAATGGAAAAGGGAGGAGCTCTAAAAGGGAGCCAAGTTTCCCTTTGATGAAAATGCATGGGAGGCATCTGTCAGCTATAACAAAGCCATTGGCACTGGACCTCTGGGACTCTCTTTGCAGATGCCTGCAATGGTTGTGCCTTGCTCAACCCAAAAGTTGAATTATCGGGATTCCCCCCCCCCCCCCCCCCCCCGCCCCAAGTAGACTCATTTAATTCAAGACTGTATTGCATCAAACAAAGCAGCTGATAATGAAATACCTAATAGCAGTAGACTATTTTCATGATCTAAATCCTGTTCCACATAAGAAAAATGCAAGGCAAAGACTAGTTCAGAGGAGGAATACTAAACTTTGGCTTTTTAAACCAGTTTATTGAATTAGCCACGGATAACTCACACAAAATACTAAGCTGTGAGGTGGGCAAACATTTGTGGTCAGGGATTTCATTTTCATGGCTGGCTTCTAAGAAGCAGAGGGGTATGGACAGTTAACGACTGATATCATTGGAGCTGATTTTTTTCTCCAGATAAAGTAGAGAATGTACTTATTGAAAGCCTTAAATTGGAGCAGAAAAATTGTGCCACCCAAATTGCCATTTTCTTCCCATCCCATTTCAGCAGCATAATCCTGTTGTACGTACTGGTAGTTCCACCTTAGAAACAAATAATGCATTCAAGCAAAAATACCAAAGAACAGATAGGAACAGCCACATAGCAGGGCCAATTGAACATGTTTGAATTCCTATTAAAATAGTTGAAACACACACACACACAAACACACACCAACACTCCAGAAACTTGCCTTGTTTTCTGTTGTTACAACAAAACATGAGCTCTTCAAATACAATAAATAGTGAGAAATTGTATTGTTTCAATATTCCAGGTTACACTGCTTATATCTCTGGGAGAGAAACACTTTAGCCCCTGTCCCCAGTTTTAATCTTTGTCAATCAAACAGTTCTAAGACACAGCAGTATCCATCTACATAGTGACCTGTTTGTTATTGCCAACAGTGAGGATTTTAACCCTCAAGTAATGCCACCAAGGGGTACTCCTGGCAGGTTCCTTTCCAGCTTTCAAAGTGACCTCAGATGCCAAGCAAACAATAGCTCTGTAGTTCCCCCCTCCTTTTTTTTTTTGTTCAAAAGCTAAGATACTGCGTTTTGGCACACACTAGCACTGTGTATTCCCTGCCTTCACATGTGTGCTGGAGCCGAGTGAGGTTTTGGTTCTCTTGCCAACAGTTATTAATGCAGCCATTAAAAAAAAAACCCACCCAGCCATCTGCTCTTTGCAGCAATCATTCTAGCTTGGGGAACACGTGAAGCTTCCTGGGGATTTTTTCTCTCTTCTTCTTCATCCACACTGCACACATGCGCTTTCTGCCAACATTGTCTGACCTCAGCTGTCATCTTTGTTTTTGGAGGGGATTAATCTTGAGCCTAAGGATAGGTTGGGACATGTCTAATGCAAAGGAAAGACTGCTAGGATTGGAAGAACAATGGAGCTTTTATTGCAACTGCAATGAAACTGCTGTCAGCAAAGGGATATGGGTGGGCTGGAAAGCCCTTGACGCAAATGTGTAGCCTCCGCTCTCAAATCAGACAGTTGCAAGTATAGCAAGGCTCTTAAGCAGACCTTTATAGTTAAATCTAGTCTTCAACAGTTAAGCGTGGAACTGTGCACATGAAGGTAAGAAATTAAAAAGGAGGATATCTGATCAGAAGAATAATAGCTGCACCTTCAGGTGCGTTGGGAATTCAGCTCCAAGAATTGCCAGCCATGATGGCTAGGCATTCTTGAAGTTTAACATCTAAAAGACACTGAGTTAAAAAAGATATTAAAGCACCTGGCCTATGAAACAAGACAGCTCTAGCTAACAATAGGTCATACTCTTAAACCTGGTTGGGCACCAATGGTTTCAAAGGAAGCTGGGATAGCCCAGGTTTTTAACAAAGACTGTAGTTTTTTCCCTCGCCAAGTTTATCTCCCATTGAATGTGGGGGTCACCTTCAAATCAGCCTCGACTCCAGGTAGCCACTTGGACAAGTCCTTGCAATTTTCTTAGCAAGATTTCAGAAGCGGTTTGCCATTTCCTCCTTCCTAGAGCTGAGAGACAGAAAGTCACCAAAGTCACCCATCTGGTTTTGTGCCTAGGGCAAAACTAGAACTCAGGGTCTCCCAGTTTCTAACCTCTACCCCAGCTGGCTCTCTCATTTATCTGTAGGTTGCTTCATTCCCAACCACTTTTCTGCTAGCCAAGCGGCAACAGTACCAGAATTATTCTGAGAATCAAATATCCAAACAGGGAACTTGGGAGAGGGAAGCCCCCTGTCATGGACAGATCACTCTATCCTTCGACTAGACTTCCCAACCCCTGCACCCCACCGCGGGGAGGCAGAACCGGATATTCCACAATGGTTCTGCCCCAGGCTCCTGATGGATCCGGAGAGGTTCCAGACGGAACTTGGGCCAATACCGGGGACCCTGATCCGCGACTCGACTGAGGATCTGGTGGCTGCCTGGAATAATGTGGCCACTGGGACCCTGGACTGGGTCGCGCCCTTGCGGCCTCTCATGCGTCGCCGAACTGCCTTGGCCCCTTGGTTCTCCAAGGAGCTGAGGGCATTGAAGCGACACAAGAGATGCCTGGAGGGCATTTGGAGATCCACTCGCACCGAATCGGACCGAACACGCGCTAGGTCCCACTTAAGGACCTACCTCGTGGCGATAAGGGTGGCGAAACGTAATTATCTCACCGCCCTTATCGCATCCGCAGATAACCGCCCTGCCGCCCTGTTTAGAGTGACCCGCTCCCTTCTCCAACAGGGGCTGCGGGAAGCTCCTTTACAGGATCGTGCAGAGGAGTTTGGACAATATCTGCTGGATAAAGTCGCTCAGATCCGGAGCGAGTTGGTCTCCAATGAGGTGGGCCCGGGCAGGCAATCGGAGGCAGGTCTTGAGACCGTTTTATGGGAAGAATTTGACTTTGTGACTCCTGATGACATGGACAGGCTGTTGGGACGACTGAACATTACCACATGTTTATTGGACCCGTGTCCCTCCTGGTTAGTACTGGCCTCCCAGGAGGTCACACGAGGCTGGCTCCAGGAGATAGTGAATGCCTCTTTGAGCGAGGGGTCTCTTCCGGCCACCTTGAAAGAGGCGGTGGTCAGACCCCTCCTCAAGAAGCCTTCCCTGGACCCAGCATTGTTGGTTAATTACCATCCGGTCTCCAACCTTAGCTTTCTTGCTAAGGTTGTAGAGAGTGTGGTAGCTCAACAGTTCTCCTGACACCTGGAAGAAACCGTCTATCTAGACCCGTGCCAGTCCGGCTTCCGTCCCGGGCACAGCAAGGAGACGGCACTGGTCGCGTTGGTAGATGATCTCTGGAAGGCCCGAGACAGGGGTTATTCCTCTGTCCTGGCCCTATTAGACCTCTCAGCGGCTTTTGATACCATCGACCAGAGTATCCTCCTGCACTGGCTGGAGGGGTTGGGATTGAGAGGCACTGTATTGCAGTGGTTCTCTTCCTACCTCTCTGACCGGTCACAGTGTGTACTGACAGGAGGGCAGAGATCGACCTCGAGGCCCCTTTTATGTGGGGTACCTCAGGGGTTGGTTCTCTCACCCCTCCTGTTTAACATCTACATGAAGCCGCTGGGTGAGATCATCCGTGGCTTTGGGGTAGAATACCATCAGTACGCTGATGACACTCAGCTGTACATTTCTACCCCTGGTCACCCCAACGATGCCATGGAAGTGCTGTCTCGGTGTCTGGAGGCCTTGCGGGTCTGGATGGGGAGGAACAAACTCAGACTCAACCCATCCAAGACCGAGTGGCTGTGGTTTCCAGCATCTCGATATAGCCAGTTAACTCCATCGCTGGCTATCGGGGGCGAGTCATTGGCCCCCGCAGAAAGGGCTCGCAACTTGGGCGTCCTCCTGGATTCACAGCTGTCCTTGGACGACCATGTGACGGCCATGGCCAGGGGGGCCTTCTATCAGGTTTACCTGATACACAAGTTGCGCCCCTTTTCTAGATCAAGATGCCCTACGCACGGTCACTCAAGCCCTCGTTATTTCCCACCTGGACTACTGTAACGCCCTCTACATGGGGCTCCCCTTGAGGTGCACCCGGAGACTCCAGCTAGTGCAGAATGCGGCCACGCAGGGGATTCTGGGAGTTTTTCGTTACTCCCATGTAACACCTCTCCTGCGCGAGCTGCGCTGGCTGCCTGTGGTCTTCCGGGTGCGCTTCAAGGTGCTAGTCACCATCTTCAAAGCGCTCCATGGCACTGGTCCTGGTTATTTGAAAGACCGCCTCCTACCACATACCTCCCTTCGACCTGTCTGCTCCTACAGAGTGGGCCTTCTCAGGGTGCCATCAGCTGGTCAATGCCGGCTGGCGGCTCCCAGGGGAAGAGCCTTCTCTGTGGCGGGTCCGGCACTCTTGAACGGCCTGCCCCCCAATATCCGTACCATCATGGACCTACGAATCTTCCGTCAGATGTTAAAAGTGCATTTCTTTCATCTAGCCGGCCTGACATAGACTAGGGAATAATTTTAAATAATTAATTTGATATTTATTGGTTTTAAATTTATTTATCCAAATTTTATCACAGATTTAATAATTTGTCTTTTATATTTTGTATTGTATTGTTGGGTTTTTATCTTTCTGCGCACCGCCCTGAGTCCCTTTTTGGTGAAATAGGGTGGTATATAAATCGAATAAACTAACTTAACTAACTAAACTAGCCACAATTCAGGGAAGGATTTAGCATGAATTTGTTGTGGTTCCATTGGTTTGTTAAAAACTTGGGCTATCCCAGCTTCCTTTGAAACCATTGGTGCCCATCCAGGTTTAAGAGTATGACCTATTGTTAGGTAGAGCTGTCTTGTTTCATAGGCCAGGTGCTTTAATATCTTTTTTAACTCGGTGTCTTTTAGATGTTAAACTTCCAGATTGCCTAGCCATCATGGCTGGCAATTCTTGGAGCTGAATACCCAACGCACTTGAAGGTGCAGGTATTCTTCTGCTGATCCTCAATTTCCCCTTCTCCACTTGCAATATGTGGATAATGATATTTGCCTGGCACAGTGTTGTTGTTTTGTTTGTTTAAGGATTATAGCGTAAGTGTTGATAGTGGCAATGCATTACATAAGTTGATATTTTGAAAGAAATGTGTGAATTCTTTGCAAAACCCTGCAGGTGAGAGGGTCCTGTTCAGATGCTTTGCATGTTTGGAAACGGGGACAGCGAAGTCTATGCTAACTGCCTGAGCCTGTAACGTCTTGTTTATCAGCACACAGATGTCCCTTAATGACATCTACAAGGGCAGGGTAGGACAAGCAGCCAAAGTATATCAACATAGAACATCTGCATTATATTCTCTGCAATTACTTCTTAGATCTTTGAACATACAGGGATGCCTGTGCTCATACTTAGAAATAAACGTATGCATAAGCTTTCTGGGGCTAAGCCTAAATCAAAATTCAATCTTCTTGTCTGGTGTGCATCAGTCACTGCCAGTGCTGGGTGCTTGTCTGGAGGCGAGATTCCCTAACCAGATATTTTTTGGATAGCAGGACCCTCTTCAGGTATAAGAAAAGAGAAGTATGTGAGAGAATAGCCATTATGGGCACTTCTTTTCTACTTATCGATCCTTTTCAGACAGTTTGAAACAGACCTCTCTCTCTTGCAGACCTCAAAGCATTGGTAATGCAGTGGCCCAATCAGTGTTCGTTCTCCAGTTGGCCAATAGAAACCTCCAAAAAAAAGGCATTTAGTCAGTGCCCTGAACTGTATATTTGCAAGTCCTGAGCAACAGCAACAGCAGAAGCAGCAACAGTCCCATAGCTGTACTCCATCCAAAAAAGAAATGAAATAAATTGGTGCCTTGCCTCAGTCCAGGTTTTCAGTATCTTCCTGGTGTATTCATTTAACAACAACACGCACATCCCTCTGAACATTTGGAACAGGGTGAAGCCATCTGGCTCCCAAGTCCTGAAGGTGGTATGATAAAATGTCCACTGTTCTGCACCAGGCATGGTCCCTATGTGCCTTTAACCATAGCTGCAGATTGGAGGAGCAACTGAAATGGGGAAGAATGGGCAAGTTCTAAACAAAGTGCATATTTTTTTCCAGGAAGGCACAGAAGCCAGAACTTATAGTAAAGGCCCTCTTAGACTCTGTGGGGGTAACCCCAATCCTTTCACTCCACAAATAAGGAAGGGAAAGAAATACACACACATTGAAATAATAGAAAATACACATGCAGTTGGGAGCTTTGCACCTGAACTACAGAAAGGAAGAAGCAAATACACAGAAGGAGGGAGGGAGGGAGAGAGAGGGAGAGATCAAACCAGGAGGTAGAGGCTCAGGGAAAAGGGGCTGGCCAGAAATTCTTCACTGCTTCACCTTTTCAAATATAACATTGTATTACCTTGCAGCTGGAAGCCTCTACCATGGGGTCCCAGATGTATGGCGCTGCTTTTGAGTCTTCACATGGAAAGACTTTGTGACTGCTGAGATTGGCCAGAACTAGCATATATACAAGGAGCTTGATTGGGTGCACAAACTGCGCTGGCAGTAGCTTTCTACTTGCTTCCCTAGCTTCTTACTAAGATTGCCAGCTCCCATGGCTCGTTGGAAAGCATATTTTCTACATCTGCTTCTTATGATCCCAGGCAGAAAAAAAAACACGCTCGTGGTTTCCAGCAATTAATGATTTGAGGCCTTTGGATTTCAAAGGAACCATGTCTCTAAAGGACTTATACCATAATTGCCCTGGAGTGATCTAACACTCCCTATGAGCCCCAGGATGTTAGACAAGTAGCATCAACCGAGTTTTATAATCCTAAGAAAGTGTTCAGGAATTGTCCTATTTCAGTTGTCTTTATTCAAATGGGGGCAAATTCATTCTTGAAGAGATGGTATTCTATTTCCTACTCAAGAAACCATCACAGGTGAGATTTGCTGAAACCATGCTGTTAGATTATTCCCAAGGAGATAGTTGGGCTGCAATTTCCAAGGGTCCTGGATGAATTGGGTTGTTTGAACCCATTCTAGTCAGGATTCAGCGCTGCACATAATTTGGCAATAGCATTGATGGTAGAGATTCTGTGCTGATCTTGATCTCTTGGAGATTTTTGATACCATCAATCATGGTATTCTTCCGGAGCTCAATAGCTCTGCAGACAGAGTTGCAGTAGTTTTCCTCATTAATTTGGGGCCAGTTCTAATTGAGATAGTAGGAGGAAAGAGCTTTTGGCAAGGTTTTCATGGAGCTGGTATCCGTACGCTTTTAATACCCAGTTATATATCTCAGCCGAGACTGACCAAGCAATGCTGCTAGATTCTCCCTCATGTTTTTGGAGGCTATGAATGTCTGGATGGGGAGGAATAGGCTTCGTCTCAACCATAGCAAGACAAAGCTGCGGGTTCTGGTGCTAACAATCTCTGAAACCTTTCATCAATAATTCTGGATGGCACGGCACTACTCCAGATTTAAATGGTGCACAATTTAGATGTGGCTCCTGCTGGAAGAGAAAGTATCAGCTGTCACTAGTTGACCTTTGCACTATCCATCTTTTGCACCAATTACAGCTATTCCTGGATTGGGGGTGGGCGGGCTATGCATAGTTACTCATATTTTAGTCACCTTGGGCCTGGATTAGTGCAATATGCTGTACATAGGACTGCCTTTGAAGCCAACTCAGAAGCAGTGGCTGGTCCAGAATGCAATGGCGTGAATAGTTATGGAGACATCTTTAAATGTCCATGGGATACCAATTCTGAATGGGATGCATTAGTTACTGATGGGCTTCTGGTATCGTTTAAGGTGCTGGTAATCATCTCTAAAGCCCTTCAGTGACCCTGGTTATTTGTGGGACCATTAGATTTCAATAGTCTCTACTCTTCTAATATGATGTGACAGGATTGGGATGCTCAGGTTCCCATCAATTAAACGCTACCACCTTATGAGACCCAGCGAGCATGCCTTCTCTGTCAAAGTACCTCCCCTATGAAGAACATCTTCCTTCTAATGTAGTTGGCCTTGTCCCTGCTGGTCTTTAACAAGGCCCTCGACATCTGATTCTTCCTCCAGGCTCTGGGCCAGGAAATTGGATGAGTTGCCTGTAGAATACCGAGTTGTGCATTTGGTTGCTGGTGCAGTATGTGTTTCATTATTAGATTTTATTATTGTTATCCTTGTGCTGGATGCTCTTGTTAGTGGTCCAGAGTTGCTTGGTGAGTGGATGGTCATGCACATTGATGAGAGGGAGAGAGAGAAATGACATTTGAAATTTCTATCAGTCCCTAATGGAAAAGTGGCCCGTGATTCCGCTTAAAGGAATACATACTTTCAGTGCCATCTCCTTATGCCTCTCTCTAAATTCCTTTGCTTTGCTAGTTGCTTTTTCCCTAGTTTTCTAGCTCATTGGAAGAGTCCGCATCTTCTGCCCTGGAATATGAAGCAGAGCCCCTTTGCCTGAAGGGTGCAGCTCAAATTCCATTTGAATTTCCAGCAGGCAAATTAATTTTCCAGTCTCTCATAGTTAGATGGATAGTACAGTAGTGTGACTGGCATTCTTCCAAAAGTCTCCCAAGGCTGGGCTGCAGCAGATGAGTTTTCCTAGATGAGGTTTACTGGAAGAAGCTGCATGTCTCTGGGACAAACTGATCTAATTTTATTCACCCTAAGCCAGGAGTAAGCCCTAATGACTTCAGTGGGATTTACTCTGAGTAAATGTGCAGAGACTTGGATGGTGAGTTTCTTTCTGTCTGAGGCTTTTGGACTCCACAACGAATGGGAATTCTTCATTTAAATTATATGACAACTCCGTAATGCTTAATCCTTTTCCACTGGCTTAGGGGCCTGAGTAGTTATAGATTAAGGACGAATGCTGTATGTTAATTTCACCCTACTTAAATTTTGAGGATGTGGCTAAGGTAGAGCAACAAGCTAGAAACTGGGAGACTGTGAATTCTAGCTCTGCCTTAGGCATAAAGCTAGTTGGGCCAGTCACCCTTTCTCATACCTGGGAAGCAAGCAATAACGAACCACTTCTGAAAACTTGCCAAGAAACTGCAGGCACTTGCCCAGGGAGTCTACTGATTATAGACCTCCTATCTGTGTATTCAAGCAACTTCCAAAATTACTGACAGCAAATTGCTAATTTTTGCAAGTAATACACATGGTAGTTTTGCTACAGCATGCTCTAATTTATGAAAGAAAGAAAGAAAGAATTACTAACTCTTAGAAATCTTGTGATTACATCCAAACTGAATCCATGAGGATGATATAATGTATATTATTTTCAGAAAGTCACTAATGTAAGAGCACAGTAATTTAGTATGACCATAAAGCAGGTACCCCAGGTCAAAAATGTAAAGATAATAACACGGGAGTACTGATGGGGCAAATACAATGTGACTGATATGAATCTGAACACTAATTCAGTGCTGAGTATTAGAAAGAAAGAAAAAAACAGTTTAGTGGCTTTAATGCAGTATGAGTAGTAATGCCACTATAGGAAAACCTAAAAGCTCATATGCAGCCTTGAGCACCCTTGGCCACAGCTCATCTTGGCCTTTGGTTTTCATGCAGGCTAGAGAGGAAGGATGAGGTACAGCTGCTGGAAGGAATAATATTATTCCAATATTATTCCCTCGCTTGCTCTGACTCTCTGCAGCCGTGAACTGGCCCAAGAGTAGAATTTCCTGTCCACATCCCACGTGACGCCTTGTCTTGCCCTTCCTGGCTTTTGGCTCCGGTGCTAGGCCTCAGGGACTGCTTCTTTGGTGTCATTCACCATGGTCCTCTATTTTCCATTTCCAGTTTCCCTCGCTGGCTGCTGACAGACTATTACCAGGGAAACCTGGGAGCCAGACTTTTGAAACAGATCAGAGCAGGTCAAGGCATGCAGGAAGAGGAGATCAGGGCTGGCCCGCCAGGCTGGCTGGGTGTGGAAAAGGAGGAGCTGTTGTTTTGTCTGGGTACTGTTGCTGTGGGAAGGCAACATAGGGTTGGGAGAAGTGCCAGGCATGGCCTAGGACTAAGCATCTCTCCAAGGCAGGGAGGAACCCAGAACCTCTCCAAACCGGCAGCTGAAGCCACTGAAGAAAATGCCTCAAAGGGGACAAAGAATAACCAGCCTTTGTTCATTTGGGCTGCATTTTTGCAGCTCAGAGCTAAAGTTTATGGCTGCTTCCTATGAAGTGAACCCAGGATTATCACTAAGTGTTGTGTGAAAAATACGGTTGCAAAAAATTGTTTTATCATACGTTGATGGTGGAGTCCTGAGGTGATAAATGAATTCCACCAAAGCAGGTAAACATTCTTCTATATTAAAAGCCAGCTTCACGGACTATCCTTCTTGTAGAGAGATGACTATCTACATCAGGGGAGAAAAATTGCACCTTCCATGCTGCTGTTTTGTATTGATGAATTAAAAAATGTGACCCTCAGTTTGTGGTCTGATATAGTAACAGAGATTTTCATTTAAACAATTGAAAGTTTATGCATTGTTTACTCTGCCCAATTAGCCCCCTTTGTTCTTCTGGATTCTTTTGGATATACATATTATAGTGGGATCCCACTTTATTCTGTAACTTACCCTCTACCATCAAAGCATTCTATTTTTTTCTCATTCTTTTGCACACAAGTGTTGTGGCCCACCAGCGGCCAGCAGAGTCAGACATCAGTGAGACAGACAGACAGCTGGAGCCTGTTCCCAGCGTGTGCATGCACAGAGTTGCCAGTCGAAGGGAGCAGCTAAAGAACGGGTTGGGAGTAAGGCCACAGGTGGACTATGAATGGCCCCTTCCAGAGGAAATAAAAGAGGAGTGAAATGGGAGTGGAGTTGCCAGGAGACAATTAGTTCACTTACCGTATTTGCCGGCGTATAAGACGACTTTCTGGCCCCGAAAAACATGCCTCCAAGTGGGGGGGTCGTCTTATACGCCGGGTCATCCGCGAGGTCCTGTTGTGTGTCTGTTAGACTCTGATTCCCTCCCCCCGTCTTTCTCTCGCTCTGGGCCTCTCTCTCCCTGTCACTGTCTCGCGCGCTCTGTGGTGACGGCTGTCCCCTTCACGTTCCTCGTCTCTCCGGACGGCGTCCAGAGCCATCCGCAGCCGCCCGGAGACTTAGCGCTTTTTCACGCTGTGCAAAAGATAGGCGCGTGCATGCGTGGAAAAGCGCTAAGTCTCCGTGCGGCTGCTGGCTCTGGACGCCATCCGGAGAGACGAGGAACATGAAGGGGACAGCCGTCACCACAGAGCGCGCGAGACAGTGACAGGGAGAGAGAGGCCCAGAGCGAGAGAAAGACGGGGGGAGGGAATCAGAGTCTAACAGACACACAGAGGGGAAAGAGACAGAGGGGGAAGGAGGAAACCCTCCACAGCCGCGCGGAGACGGCGTGGAAAAGCGGCAAGTCTCCGCGCGGCTGTGGAGGGTTTCCTCCTTCCCCCTCTGTCTCTTTCCCCTCTGTGTGTCTGTTAGACTCTGATTCCCTCCCCCCGTCTTTCTCTCGCTCTGGGCCTCTCTCTCCCTGTCACTGTCTCGCGCGCTCTGTGGTGACGGCTGTCCCCTTCATGTTCCTCGTCTCTCCGGATGGCGTCCAGAGCCAGCAGCCGCGCGGAGACTTAGCGCTTTTCCACCCATGCACGCGCCTATCTTTTGCACGGCGTGAAAAAGCGCTAAGTCTCAGGGCGGCTGCGGATGGCTCTGGACGCCGTCCGGGGAGACGAGGAACGTGAAGGGGACAGCCGTCACCACAGAGCGCGCGAGACAGTGACAGGGGGAGAGAGGCCCAGAGCGAGAGAAAGACGGGGGGGAGGGAATCAGAGTCTAATAGACACACAGAGGGGAAAGAGACAGAGGGGGAAGGAGGAAACCATCCGCACTCCCACAAAACAGACCACACCTTCCGGCTCTCAAAACAAATTTCAGTCATTGTATTGTTGATATTCGTCCAGCAGTCAAACGTTTTATTTGGTGTGTGGAAGGTGTGCGGAAGAGGGGGCAGTCTTATACAGTGAGTATATAACAAACTCTATATTTTGAGTGGAAATGATGGGGGGTCGTCTTATACCCCCAGTCGTCTTATACGCCGGCAAATACGGTAATTGGTTCATGTTTGCAGATCTCGGCCTGGCAGCTCTCCAAGCCAGATAAGGTCTGTGACTGTACATCCTCCCTTGAAAGACTTTGCTGGATGTGAATGAGAAGAATTCACAGTAAATCAACAGTGAGCTTGCCTTCATCTCATTCTTTGGCCACAGCAAATGTAGGGGGCATAGGATTCTATTGGCCACTTCAAGCTGCTGTAGGCAAAATGCAGGCTAGCTGCTGGGAGTCTTCAGGAGAGGCTGGTGCCCTGGCTTCTGAAGAGGCAGCTGCTGGCAAAGCCTTTATAAAATGGTGCCTGGACATTATGTGGCTGTCTTATGGGTTTAGTGCTCTTGTGAAACAGCACAAGACCTTCGTTTTAAATTCTGCTTTTTATAAATTAGATTCCAATGGGGAGAAGTCAGGTTCTTTCAGCTGTGGGCTGGTTTTCTGCTTCTGCTAACAAAAGGTTCTGCATGGCTATACATTATTATGTTTGTTTTAAAGATGGTTGCAAGGCAGGAATGTGGAAGGGGGAAATGGGACTTTTTTTTGTTTACTCTTATGCCATTTTGCATACTTATTGGTAGCTAAGATATCAGAACTAAACTGTTTGATCGCTTTTTGGCCACACCACCATTTAATTGTAGTAAAATCGGGTTTGACACTCTTCCATCGCACATTCAATGATACTAAGGTATAGTTTCTTGTTATCTGTTACAAACTTGAACTTCCTGCAGTCAGGATGCTGTCAGGAGCTTGAATACTGTACTACAAGTCAATCTTTCTCAAACTTTTTACCTCATGAAAGCCTTGACATAATTTTACACATTCTAGTGGTGAGAAGGTCTCTGAGGATGGTTTCCAACGTGAGTCCGAAAGCTTGGAAAATTAAAACTCTGGTCCTGGTGACCCACCCAGATTAGACTTTGAAATAATTTTCAGATCTCAGAGAACCCAACAGCTGAGTGGCAGCGTGTAATGCCAAGCTCCAAAAAGACACGCTGAGATTCTTCTAAGCAGTTTCCTTTATTCTTCTTCACCTATAAACAGAAATCTTCCCAAATTAAGGCAATCCTCAATTTATAAGTTCACTTAGTGACGGTTCACAGCTACAAGAGCACTGAAAAAAGTGATTTATCACCATGGCAGCATCCCCATGGTTACATAATCAAATAATCAACATTCAGAAGCTGGGCATCTGACTCATATTTATGACGGTTGCAGTGTTCCAAGGTCATGTGATCACCTTTTGCAACCTTTTGACAAGCAAAGGCAATAGAGAAGCCAGATTTATTTAACAACCCTGTTATTAAGTTAACAACTGCAGCGATTTACTTAACAACTGTGGCATAAAATGAGGCAAAACTCACGTAAAAAACCAAACAAGAAATTTGTTGTGGTCATAAGCCAAGGAGTTCTCAGAACTCCTAGGGAGGAGCTGTTCTAACTCTCTTCCTCCCACACAAACTATCTAAACTTCACTGCCTTTTGTTCTTCTGGAATGCCCTCCCTCCCTTCCTCTGTATGGGAATCCGACTACATTCCATCACACACAAAATTCCCAGTTTTGCAAGCACCAGCATTGTGTGCCAAACAAACTAAAAAAGAGCACCCCCCCCCCCCAAATCATCATCTCTTTGGAATCCCAGTTGAGAAAAGATGTTGCAGGTTATTAAACAGAACAGGTTTATGTGTTCTGGAAGTCCAACAGTGAAAGTATAATTAATAGCCCACGAATACAATTTATTAAATAATATTTGAGGCTAATGGATGCAAGGCAATAAAACAATCACTTGACATTCAGTATTTACTGTTGGCAATTACACTGGGCTCTTAAGCAAGTAATACTCTATAATTAGTATTACTAGCAGTATCAACGCTATAAATTGCAATTCAGTCAATAAAATGAAAGACAGCTAGTGTTATAAAAAAAAAGGCAGGAAAGCAGTGGATTTTGAGAAGTGTTTCTGTGCATACACAGAGTTCAGCTACAGAAAGAGAGCAGAGATATAAAGCCAAAGTTGTACTGAGTTCTAAAATGTTAACATTTATTCATTCACAGTTCACACATACACAGACTGATGTGCTTCTTGAGAGGCACTGTGCTGAGTTTAGCCTGAGAATTTTTTTAAAAAGCCCTTTTCTTTCTTGTTGAGAAAGACTTTCTGGTTTAGGAAGGAGAAAACAAAATTAAAGCCAAACAAATAAGAGTTGCTTCTCCAGCATTGCTTGACTGCTTGGCCTGGCTTGTTGTGATAAGGGAGATGAGTGGTTAAGAAACAGGACAAAGAAACCAACAAAAGATGGCTTAGCATCTTTGGGGTGAAAACAAACATGATAAAGAGGAGGAAGAGTTAAACGGAGCAGGAATCCCTGTTAGTTTTTTCTCATCTGCTGGGTGGTTGATGGCTATGTTTATACTTGCCCATGGGGGAGGTGGAGAGGAAGGGATTTAGTCAATTAAATCAAAACCAAATTTTAGAGACGTGGAAATCAGGTGTTTGTAAGATTTCAGAAATATTTTTCCTCTTCTCTCTTCCAGGGTAGAGGGGAGGGACGGAAGATTAAAAAAAAATTCTGCATAATGATCGGTGATAGGGTACCATCAAATCATTATTCTACTTTACTGAACTGGTTTGATTTAGCAATAGCAGCAATACAAGTCTGAACATTAGAATTGCAGCCTGAACTCTTGTCCCAAAGGTGCTTTTTCCAAGAGGCAACTGGACTGGTTTTTCTTTGAAGACGTTTCGCCAAGAAGCTTCTTGAAGGAGAAGTGAAATGTCTTCAAAGAAAAACCAGACAGTCCTGTTGCCTCTTGAAAAAAGCACCTTTGGGGTTCCGGTTCCGGCTCCAGCGGCGACGGGCGAGCCTGGGGCTCGCTCGCCGCTTTGTTGCCTTTTCTGCCCCCCCCACGGGGGCGAGACATCCGGTTACTGGAGGTCTCCCGTAGGGTCGGCTCGGAGGAGACGTTTCTCCTCACGGCGGTGGGGAGAGCGATCCCCTCCGTGACCTAGGTGAGGAGGAACATGCTGCGGGGGGTTCTCCCTTCGCCAACGGCTGTCGGCGCCATTCACTTCAATGTAGAGGGCTGAGCGGAAGAGATCGGAAGGCTTGCCGAGGCTTCAGCTGCGAGGGAGAGTGAGTTTAAAAAGACTTTTTTTTTCCTTGCTGCCAGCCAGGCTGAACGGACTGGGAGGGGGGTGTTTGTTTTCAAAAAAACCCCCTCGGACTTAAGCGGCACTTAAAAATGGCTTCTCTGGAAGAGAAAGCAGAAATCTTAAATCCGGACTGTCTCTAACAAGGGAAAGTGGTATGCGGCTACTTGCAACATTGTTTCTAGGTCTGGCTGGTTAAAAAAAATTTTTTTTTTCTACTCTCTCCTCTGAGCTCTGAGATGGGCGGTGGAAAGTGGCTTTTCTTTGTCCCTGCCTGACTATTTTAACTATGGAAAATTCCCAGCGTCTCTTTACAAGTGGGACTCTCTCTGGATATTAATGAAGAATTTTTTTCTTGTTGGATTTGTGATTCCTTTCTGGATTACCTTCGTTATTATAACTATTGAGCTGGAAAATTGTCTCTCTCTTGGTTCCTGAATTTTACAACGTTTCAACCTTGATCTGAACTTTTGGCTCCCGGTTAGTCTCACCAACCCCACCCTGAAAACGCCATTTTGGTGGCACTGACTTTAACAGTTAATCATGGCTCAAGAAACAGCACTGGCAAGTTTAGAACAACGGATGGCTTCTCTTGAAACTGTTATACAAACTTTGGTAAACGAAATTCAGGCCCAGAGGGCTGAAAACATCAATTTCAAGAAGGAGCTATTGGACACAAGGAAGCAAGTGCTGGAAAACACACAGAAGACTGAAGAATTGGAAGGGGGGTTGGTGGGGGTTAAGGGAGAGATTAAAAATGTTACTAAAGAGGTTGGGGAAATAGATGGGCATGTGTCTAGGATTGATATGGAAAGAATGACATATTTTTTGAGATTTCAGAACGTTCTTGAGGAATCTGGTGAATGCCTCCCTGATCTTATGAGCACAATTTTAGCAGACTATTTACAAAAACCTAAAGATGAGATCAGGGGGGACATTGACCTAGCCTATAGAATTAACTCAGCATATGCCAGGATAAATGAAGTGCCTAGAGAGATACATGTGAAATTTGTTAGAAGGTCAACCAGAGAGGAAATCCTGAGGGCGCAGAGAGAGAACCCTTTAATTTACCAACAAAAAACGGTCACTATCTTGAAGCAGATTCCTAGAAAGATTCGAGAAGCAAGGAGGAAATTTTCCTTCTTGTCTAAAACATTGTTTGATCATGGGATTTGGTTCAAGTGGGTGACACCCAAAGGGATGCTGGTGTTCTGGGAAGGAGGAAGAGTGAGGATTAAAACAGTTGCTGAGGCGGAAGCCTTTCTTAAAAAATATTCCTCTGCCCTGGGGGAAGATCCAGGGGGGACGGAGGGGGCCACGGCCCCGCCCGCTCGGGGCCAGGGAGGAGAAAAAGAAGATACAATAGTCATGAGACTTAGATCGAAAAAATAACTTTGCCTTGATTTTTCTGAACAATTTTGCATAATATCTGTATCTGGATTTTTTGTAAATGTCTGACAGCATGGAATTGAGAATTTAGGTATATGTACTTGCTTTTACCTTGTAGTGTTATGAAAAATGTTTCTTTTTTGTTATCTTTTTATTGTGTATTTTGAGGTCTCGGAAGGGCCGACGACTCTGACGTGAATGCTC
The DNA here is from genome assembly GCA_039707465.1 of Rhabdophis nuchalis. Taxonomy (NCBI): domain Eukaryota; kingdom Metazoa; phylum Chordata; class Lepidosauria; order Squamata; family Natricidae; genus Rhabdophis; species Rhabdophis nuchalis. The sequence goes on along the minus strand of CM077644.1, from coordinate 113,884,573 downwards.
TCAAAATTTCTTTGTATCCCTTACCCTACCCTATAGAAAAATGTAAAACCAATAAAACTTTTTCAATATAAAAAAGAAAAGAAAAAAGCACCTTTGGGACAATTGATCTGGATGACTGAGAATCTCTATAGACATTTAGCCTGCACCTTCCACGCTGCAGCCCTTCCACCTTTTACACAGTAGGAGATCCATCAGAAAGCTATTCTGGCTTAAAGAAGGGCTGACAACATTTCCAACCCTGCTCTGCCTCATTAATCACACAAAATCGAGAGCCTGTCTGGATGAAGAGGAGAGAGAGAAGACCAGAGAAGAACTGGCAACAGAAAACCAGTAAGGTAGATCTTCTGTGATCCACAAAGTTGATCACTGGGTGAGATTGCAAGAATGGAACATCAGAAGTGGTCCGTTTTCTCGCCACTTCTCCTACCATCCGCAGCGAGAGAAGCAGCAGTAGGCAGAGAGGAGATTAAGAGATGCTTCTTTTGCCAGAGGTGGCAGACAAAGCGGTATAAAAAAGAGAGTGTGAGTCTTCTGGTAAGAGTTTTATCTTAGTTACCTATTTCTAGTATACTTACTTTCATATCAAGAACCTTCATTACGAGAAGCCCCTGCTTTCCACATTAGTCCTCGACTAAGCCTAAAATGCCAGTTGTTAAACAAGATAGTTGTTACGTGAGTTTTGCCTCATTTTACGGCCTTTCTCATCACAGTTGTTAAGCGAATCAATGCAGTTGTTAACTTAGCGACATGGTTGTGAAGTGAATCTTGTTGTCAGAAGGTTGCAAAAGGTGATCACATGACCCCAGGGCACTGCAATCCTGTGAGAACAGTTGCCAAGCATTTGAATTTTGATCACATGACCATGTGGATGGTACGTGGTTGTAAGTGTGAAAAATGGTCATTACTCACTTTTTTTTAGTGCTATTGTAACTTTGAACAGTCACTAAACAAAAGGTAGAAAGTCAAGAACTACTTGTACGATGCTTTATGTTAGCTGCACTATTCATTTATGCTGCAATGGCCCTTGGCTCTGCTGAATTAAGAGCCAAGGGTTTTTGGTGTGTGTGTGTGTGTGTGGTGGGTTTCAAATTTTTCTAGAACCTCTTTTGTAGGTGTAGCCTGCCTTGTGGGAGTGGCTTGCCAGCCATGTGACCTGGCAGGAGTGGCTTGCCAGCCATATGACTGGGTGGGCGTGGCCAACTTGTAAAATGTGGTGAAACTCACTTAACAACGCTCTTGCTTAGCAACTGAAATGTTGGCTCAGAAACTCTGGCATTTGAAGCACGCAGGTCTTAAAGGTGTCAAGTTACAAGAGCCTTGCACCCCTAATCCTTTAGAAAAAAGGGCAGCTTTAAGACTTGTGAACTTCAATTCCCAGAATTCCTCTTGTCACTCTTCATCTTGATGATGTGCGGACAGGCAGGGGGGAGGGAGCTGGAACCGGTTCTAAACGGCACTGTCGATTTGTGGAATCTCTTCTATAGAAGAGGTTAGAACTGGCAGGAACCCATCTCTGGTGTGTGTATATGTGTGTGTGTGTGTATGAAGGACAGCACTACATTATTGTCCTACTGCCTGGTTTCAAGGCCATACAGCAGTGGCTGGGAGTGCTATGATTTATAGTCTAACATAGCTGGAGAAATCAAGGTTGGAGATGATCTTCCTAGGGATTTCTTCTAATAAGTGATGCCGTACATGATGGCAACATACTGTATAAGCACTTGGCTTTGGTACTTCCTAGTTTAGAAGGGGCATGGCACACTGAATGCTAGTTTGTGGGCAGAAGTTGGGGTGTCAAGCTGTTGCTTGTAGGCTTTTTGGAGATGCCAGGTTGTGCTGATGTGGGATAAAGCACAAGAGAAATAGATGTGACTTTGAGGGGCTTTGCTTATCTTCTGATGTCAAGTGGAAACTCAGAAGGGAGCATTGTTGGTTCTCACAGAGTTTTCCTTACCTGCAGTCTGCATTCCTTTCTTGTATTCCAGCAGCAGGAACAGAGCTAAATTTAGGAAAACATGTATGGTTTTTTTGGATTGCAAAGGGGGAGACACGGTTTCATGTCTCTCTCAGTACCTCCAAATATTTCATTTATTTAAATGGAGCAGACAAAAGGGCTGTACGTCACCACCCTCTTTGCCCTCAAAGGGCAGTATCAATCATGACGCCTGTGCAAAAGGAAATATTGTAATGCTTCCCCAAAGCACAGGAAAATACTTGTACCCAGCCCTGCTTTTGACTTGATTAAATCTTCCTCCTTTTTGTCCAGGATGCTCCCTTGTGAACATTTTTTTTTTGGTCGTTGAATTGAGAAGCAAGGAGTGGCAGCAGCAGTCTCAACTCTCATTTCCCCATTTCAACTGTCTTAATGGTTCCCCAAGGTGAAATTATATACAGCAGCGGCACCTCTTAGCACAAATCTATAGAGCTTTTACTCTCTGGATCATATGTTCAGGAGAGAGTTCTCCCCTTATCCTCTCCTGTATGAACCTTCCTGTTCCCAAGACAACATCACCTAAGGGCAGCAAAGCTATTCCTTCAGTGTCTTTCATTCTGAGAAAGGAAAGAAAAGAACAGCTCCACAGACCCTCCTTCCCTCTCTGTTACTAGTCTTGTATGGATTCTTGCTGCTTGCCTTTCCCGGCATATGCAAGGTCAGCCTCATCACTCCTGAGTTTTCGAAGGTCCCTCAAGGCCCGTGTTATGCCAGCAGGTCTGGGGACCCCAGGGGATGGGTGAACTCATGAGGTGGTTCTGTTATTATGAACGTCCTTCTGTCTATTATGTTCTTTCCCTGTTTTAGCTCTGGTTTTATAGTTGTAAGGCTCTTTTTATAATTGTTGTACAACGGTTTTAGGCCATGACTGTTTTATGTATTTATTTAAAATTACTTATTTATTGTTTTATTGTTGTATACTGTCCAGAGTCACCTTTTCTGAGATGGGCAGCCGTATAAGTTTGATTAATAAATACATTCAGTTTCCCACTTTGTGTAGGAGTCCTTGCACCAATTGCTCCTCCCCGCCCCCAAAGTCACAGAAGCATCTCATGATAATTCTGTCCCTAAGGATGGTGAGTCCTGTGGGGAGGGGGGGGGAGATGCAAGCACCAGTATAGCAGAAGACTTAGTTCTGTGATAGAAAGGACATATTTCTTTAGGTTGCCGGAAGGAAGGAAGGAAGGAAGGAAGGAAGGAAGGAAGGAAGGAAGGAAGGAAGGAAGGAAGGAAACAGATGACAGCTGGCATTTAATATTTTAAAGCTAATTCTAGATCCCCTGGATTTTCAAGAATTTATTGTATTCACTTTGAAATCCATGTAGTGAAACATGTGGAAACATTTCAAAGATTTCATGGCTTCTGTCATGATACAGTCTCCAACAATTTGCTTTGGTGATTCCAGTCATATTTACTTAAAATATGTTCCTCTGATTTCAGTAGGGTTTTATTCTTAGGTCATAATCGGGAGTCACGTATGATATGCTCACTGTTCTTCCCCCCTCCCCCACCACATCACACATTTGCCACACTATTCTATTGCACTGGCTGAGAGTAACAGGAAACGCTGAGCTTTTCCCAGATTGCGGTTTGATTCTTATGGGAAATAATCAATTTTAAGCAGAGTCATTTGAAGATAGGTGTGAAGCTTACTTCCAAAGGCAGTGGAAAACCAGCAGGCGGGCTCACTAAGAGAAAAAGGAAGCAAAAAGTCTTACAACTTTCTTTAAGATGTATGGTGGAAATTTCCCACTAATATTGGCAGTGAAATACCAACCATCGTATTCTTCTCCAGCAGTTTATCAGACTGATTAGCTGGCCATCAAGACCTGCTCACTACTTTATAGTAATTATGGTTTACCAGCCATCAAGTGTCTGTTAAGATTAGCCTGCAATTCTACATGGTGCACTTATTAGCTGAGCTTTGAAGAAACCCTTATGGATGATTAATTGGTTTTTCAGCAAATTGTAGAGTACAGTCCTATGATTCTATATATATGTATGGATCATATTACAGATGTTTTAAGGCTTTGTAATTTAGGGAGAATTCCTTGAATTGAGTTTAAAAATATAAGAACATAAGAATAGCCTTGCTGGAACAGGCCACAGCCCATCCAGTCCAGCATTCTGTCTCACACAGTGGCTCACCATTTGCTTCAGGGTATTCCCAAGCAGATGTCTTCACCTGCTTATGATTCCCTGCAAATGGCATTGAGAGATATACTGGTACTCAGGGCAACATAGCTCCATGCCTGATCATCTGGCCCCAGAGATGGCTGCTTTGTGTATGAGATGACATTTCTTTGAACTGGTAGATGAATAGAAACTGAATAAAGGAGTTCTGATTACTCAGTCATAGGTTCTTAATTGATTTATAAATCAATGCAGTTGACTGCAATTGTACCTTGCCCTAAAGCAACAAGACCCTAAAAAGCAACCCAAGCTATGAAATAGTGCAATTTCCATACATATCAGCCATCTTGTTTTAAGTTTTAGTATGCATATTCTCATTCTTCTCATACCATTAAGATACCCAGAATTTGCAGGTAGAAAAGAGACAGAGCAAAAACTTGTTTACAGTATAAACTGGTATCAACATACCATAGTCCAAACCCCTGCATGACTTATTCTTACAATTATTGCATACAGATATTATATAACACGGAGTTCAAGAAATACCCTTGAGATCAGATTGCAGTAATTAAAAGCACAAGACTGAATATCACATAACATCTGAAGGCCAACTACAGGTAGTCCTCAGTTTAAAACCATTACTTTACCAACAGTTCAAGGTTACAATAGCACTAAAGAAAATGACTTATGACTGATTCTCACACTTAGGACCATTGCAGCATCCCTACAGTAACATGAACAAAATTTGGGCACCTGCTAAGCAACATGTATTTATGACAGCTTCAGCATCCTAGGGTCATGTGATCTTAATTTGTGGCCTTGCTAGCCAGCTTACAACAAACAAAGTTAATGGGAGGAGCTGGATTCACTTAAGATCTTTGCTCTTTGATTAGTAACTGTAATGATTCTCTTAAAACCATGGCAAAAAAATAATAATAAAATTGGGTGCAACTCATTTAACAACTGCAGTGGAAATTCTGGTCCCAATTCAGGACTACCTGTAACCCATGACTTCCAGATGGCATAGCAGTCTAGAAGGACATCAGAATCACGGATATTGCAAACTGCTGATCTACAAGAATCAGTTAAGTTTACACTCCATACATCAAGTCAGTGGTAGGATTCAGTCGGTTCACACCGGTTCAGTAGAACCGATAGCTAATTTTTTTCTTGAGTTCAGTGAATTGATTAGATGTGTTTTGGAAAATCTGTGTTTTCTGGAACACATGGTTTTCATTCAACATCCTTCCAAACAGGAAAAAAAAAAACCCTCCCCAAAAGTCCAGGAAAGGAGCGATGGAAACCTTCAATCAAATCACTCAGGTGAAAACTGTCTTACTTTACAGCAGGCATGGGGAGCTGGGCCTGCGGATAAGGTGGCAGCCCGGGGCCAAAGCACCGGCAGACTGCCAGAGGGTGGGGGAGGGTGCTGAAGCAAGAAGGCGTCCTGCCTAAAGCACTCATGCTGGCTGCCACTTCCCGGCCAGAGCTGGAATGCCGCTGTGTTTAAGTGCCAGCTTTCTCTCCCTATGAATATTTCTGATGAGAATTATCTACTTTGGAGCAGGTGAGAGGAGCCTTCAGGTCTATATAATTTTTATTAGACCCTTAATTTCCCACATCACAAGAGAGAGAGATGCAAAAAATAATTAAACAGGTTAAAATGGTGTAGGGTTTCCTGCTTAAGCAGGAGCTTGGACTAGAAGATCTCTGAGGTTCCTTCCAACTCTGCTTGTTCTGTTCAGATGGGTTGATGACTTTGTGGGAAAATCAGAAAATTTCAGAATGTTGGAGAATCTGGAGTTTTCATCCTGAGAAAATTTCAGGAAAGGCTATAGGAAGACTGAAAGCATAAATTAGACTGTTTATTCATTATTGTATCCTACAAAGAGGCCTTTGGTGATATGGGCTTGTCTTATTAGCATAATGCTAATAAAATTAAATACCATGAGCATGGATTACAAAACTGCTGGTGCAGAATTTGTGTTATGCTACATCCCTGGCATATCAGGTTAATTTTTGTACTTCTGTTAATTATGTTTCTGTCTGTCTGAGACATTTCAAATGCATCATTCTTTGGAAATGCAGTTTATCTCAAAATGGGCCTCCTGGATGGATGCAGCGGATGAATAAATGTCTTTTTTGTCCCTCCCTTCCTATTCTGGTGTTCAGATGGGGATGCAATGACACATTGTCTGGAACTGATTGATGCATGGTGATGCATCCTTGATTTGAGGACCGGTTGGTGGTGGTGGCAAAAAGCCAATTAAGGTGGATTAGTGCAAAAGAGAAAGCTGGGAGACATTCTTGTAAAGGAGTTGAGGTCATAACAATATTCGATGCATCATCCAATAGAGGTGCCTTGGGGGAAGGGGGAAGGATAGACCTCAAGAGTTCCTAGGAGGCAACACTGTAAAAATAAATAGCACCAATAGGTAATGAGGTGAAAAGGTTACCCGCTAAAAGGTAGTGGGACATTGGTCTGCCTAATTGCATTTTGCTATTCTCTAGTGAGTAAATGGGAGGCTGTAAAATCTTGAGGTTAATGGCTCAAGCTGGGGCCCAGTGGTTTGTCCTGGAAATGGGAGATCAGCATTTTATTCCCTGGGGTGAAGCTTTGTCTGATGGGTATTGTGATTTATTCACTCCTGCAGTTTCCCTCCTTTCTACCTTTTAAATTCAGGGGTGAAGGTGGTGAACCTGGTACTTAGGGATACATTATCTAAACTTGGCCCATGCAAGAATCCAAGAGTAATTTCCCACAAGCAAATACCATCCACCCTAAACCCAAAAGTTTCTCTCCCTCTCTCCCCCTCCCTCTTTCTCCCCCCCCCCCTCTGTGAGAGAGGGAGAGGGAGAGAGATAGATTACCAAAATTCCAGGTATAATAGTTTTCCTAAAACTGTGATAAAGACTAGATAATGCCCCAGCCATGCTGACTGGGAGGTAAATGGGGACTTGTTTACAGTCCAACATCAGAGGAGAGCAGGTTGAAGGAGGAGTCTACTGGATAAAGTCTTGGACTTCCGCTGGGAAGTAAAATCTGGTTTTAAACTCTTTCCTGAGCTGTGTAACTACTTTGAAGACCTTGGGCTAATTGCCATCTTTCAATCTAAGTTACACCAGAGAGCAATTTGGGGGGGGAAATGGTGAGGAGGAGCAACTCTTTTCTTCTGGAAGAATGGCAGAAACCTAATATAATAATCTTAGTAATTATTATAATAGTTTTGCAGCCTGAAGACTTCCTAAATGTTATGAATTTCAATCACTTTCTCCAGTAATGGTATTCTATTTTCTTCAGTACCTGTTCGGCAGCGGGAATGTGCTGCAAATGTGCAGAAGATCCTTCATAATGTCTAGGTGGGTGGCTGGAGCCTTGCACCACTGCCACTACTGGTTCGCCCAAAACGGTATGAACCGGCAGCCTACCACCTCTGACTTTCTCCTACTTTCTCTCCTAAGAAGAGAAGTGTAAACATGTAACAATCCCATTCTCTTGGTGAAAGGTGGCAAAAGCTTTTTTTGGTCTGGACATTTTTTTTCCTCAGGCCCGTCTACCTCATAGGGTTATTGTGAGTATAAAAGTGGGCAAGAGAGAAATATGCATTATTATATGGATTTCATGAGGGAAAAGCAGGAGACAAAAATGAAACCTGTAAGTAAATACATTGATGCTTTCTCCCCATAATCTTATACATTTTGTTATATTTGTGCAATATACTAAGTCATGGATAATGGAATTACGATTTACTGAATTATGGGCTAGGTTTGCAAAGACATGTGCCAAGAATTAGTCAGCTATATTTTACCCTTGTGCGTTGTATTGAAATGCCTCAATGCTCAAATCTTTTCTCTTATTTTATTTAATATCTCATGAGGATTCAGGGAGAGGCAATTCAATTGCTTGGGATGCAGTTTGTCAATAAGCAGATGATACACAGCTCTGCCCCTGAACAAATGGTAGACATGTAGAAGGTTTGGCCCAGTGAAATCCATGAATGGGAATGAGCAGGTTGAGATGGAACTGTTTCTCTCTGGAAAGGCCCTGGAAGTGAGGCATTCTTTAACAGGAATTCCCTGCCTGGACCTCTGTGCTCTTCCAGATGTTGTGATTATACAGTCCTGTTTTTGGTTTGATTTGTTTTAGATTCTTTTTACTTTGATCTTCTCATCTGTTGTACGTTTTTTTTTAATGAATAGTTTTTAATTGTAAGTTGTTCAGAGCAGAGGTAGGTTACAAATCCTGGTGCTACCAGTTCGCTCGTGCTCACATGTGACGCTTCTGTGCATGTGCAGAAGCGTCTGGGTGGGTGGGTGGAGCCTCCCGCTACCGCCACTACCAGTTTGGCTGATCTGGGCCAATCCGGGAGCAACCCACCTCTGGCTCAGAGACAGGCGGCTTATAAAACAAAGAAACAAAAAATAGTTCTTCTTGTTGGAGAGTAGATAAACATAGTAGTAAATCAGGATACACATGGAACCAAGTTGTTACTTGAAGTTTAACAACATATACAAATGAATTATAGTAAGTAATTGGCACTAATTGTGTTCTTGTGCAATGTCACCATCTCCCCATTTCTAACCTGGTGCCTTCATCACTACATTTTTTCTGATTTTCATTGTATGTTGCTTCCATTCTAAATGTATTGCACATATACATCGCCAGCAATATACATGCTACATTTTCATAACTATGTTATCCTTAACACACACACAGACACACACATATACCACCACCACCACACATACACCCTCCCCAAAGGTATATACAGTCATATCCTGACGCTGAGGAATCCAACAATGTGGTCTTTACAGACTGCTTAATTGTCTTATGCATGGCAGGTATCTTATCTCAAAGAGCTAGATAAATTATTGTGGGGAATTTTCTACCTCAAAATACACTTCCAGGAAAAATCCCAGCCCAAGAATACCATCCTGGACTGCAGTCAGGCACACAACATCACCCAGTATGTTTATGCTGGATGTAGTTGACCCACTTTGTTCTCAGATCCCCCCCACCTCTCTCTCTCTCTCTGCCTGACCTGGAAACAGTCCAAAATAACTACACCCAGTAGGCATAGATCGAATGACGCAATTCCAGAATCCCTGTGTAAACTCCCACATCCTATGCAGACACAATGCAGATGTGGTCTGTCTCTCTCTCTCTCTCTCTCTCTCTCTCTCTCTCTCTCTCTCTCTCTCTCTCCCTCTCTCTCTCTCTCTCTTTCTCTCTCTCTCTCTGTATCTGTGCAGATGCAGGACATAATTCTGTTAGTTCAAAGATTGTATCTATGGCAAACTGCATCAAAGCACCCTTTAGTGCTGTTCCTCTGTTAGGCAGGGAGGGGTAGGGGGGCAGGCTGAGGTGGGAGGAAAAAGGGGAGTCTTGACTAACTTCTATTGCTGGATGTTGGCACTGCTGGCTTCACTCTTCCTTATTTCTTCATGCAACAACCCCCCCCCCCCCAGATTGTCATGGAAGGAATTTAACCTGCAGCAGAAAAAATGTCAATTGCCTCTGATTCAAAAAGTTTCACTTTGAAATTTCTTTTTACCTCCTTTTGAAATTACTTCATGGTTAATGCTAAGGTGCTGGTACTCCATTTGAAAACATAGCTCCAGTTGTGCTCTTTTAATAGAGGGATTCTTGATGCAGATTCCAGAGTAAGTTGTAACTTAAAGCCCTTCATACATAACAGTTTTAGATAGAGCATTTCATAATTCTTCATTTGTCTTCCTCCACATTCTTTTCCTGTTTGTTATAAACTCTCCCCGACTTGTAGTACCCCACCCAGCCCTTTGTTAGAAACAAAGGACGAAGAAGGGGAAAAAAAAACTTTAGAAAATGTCCCAACTCCAAAATCAAAACAGACTAGCAAATATATCTGAGATATTACGAGTCTTTCACAAAATCTATAGGATCTTCTCTACAACTTCTCATTATCATTCCCCGAGTTAAGTTCACTTTCCAGGTCCCCCCCCCCCCCATTGAGTTGCTCTGCCTGTTCCTAGCATCCTGCAATGCAGGAAACTCAGCGCCCTGTGATGTAGAAGACCACCTCCAAAGTAAAATCTACTAGCAACTCATTGCATTCCAACTGAGATGCAATCTTTCTCAGATGTTTCACATTTCTAATTAAATACTGCCATATTTGGTGTTAACAAATTCAAAAGACAACAAGAAATCCTCCAAGAGTAATGAAGATTTTTATGTGTTAGCTGAAGATTATTGTTAACCCGTTTCTTAGCAATGTATACCAAGTCCTGAATTTTAAAAAAGTTTTCAGAGGTGGTATTCAGCCGGTTCGGATTGATTTGGGCAAACCGGTAGCTCGATGACCAGTTGGCTCCACCCACCTACCCATGCCCTATCCCCTAGCATAGCTGGCTGGGGAATTCTGGGAGTTGAAGTCCACCAGTCTTAAAAGAGCCGACTTTGCAGACCCCTGCCCTATCCTGTCCTTTATTTCCTGCTTTCTAGCTCATCTTAATCGTGCGACACAACTGATTCCCCACCCCCCACCCCTTGCTGTTCTATTTACTGTTGTTGACTTGGAAGATAAGCAGCTGAGCTTCTAAATGTTCTATTTTCAGAGCTGTGCGCAAGTGCTTTAGGTTCGTAAGTGTGCATGTGCGTGCAAAGTATGCACTCACCTAACCAGTTGTTAAACTGGCAGCATCCCACCACTGAAAATGTCATTTAAGAGCATGTGTGGTGTCCCTGCTGTAATGTTTCCTTTGGTTCTTTTTTTTAAATTTTTTTAATTATTTTTATTAAATTTATACCCCGCCCTTCTCCGGAGAGGACCCAGGGCGGCGCACAGGAATTTAAAAACATACAAAACGACAAAATACAAAATTTAAAAGACATATTAAATTACCATCCTATGCTAAAATCCAATTTAAAATCCCCAATTTAGAACTGTCTAAAATAGTCCCAGCAGAAGGTTACGCTAGGCCAGCTTGATGAAAGAGATGTGTCTTTAGACACTGGCGGAAGAGGCGGAGGTCCGAGATGGTACGAAGTTCAGAGGGTAGATCGTTCCAAAGGGCGGGGCCTGCCACAGAGAAGGCCCTTCCCCTAGGTGTCGCCAGTCGGCATTGCCCGGCCGACGGCACCCTGAGAAGGCCCTCTCTGTGGGAGCGGATCGGACAAAGGGATGTCTGGTCCTATATTTCTTTATTTTCTCACAAAATTCCTCAAAGCATTAACAAGTCTCTATTGTAAATCCAGTAGAGCAGAAGTGTCAAACTCACAGCATCACCTTCCTGTCACATGATGTTTCGTGATGCTTTTCCAATTTGTGGAGGGTGTGGCCTGTGTGTGATGCATCCGGCCTGTGGGCTGCCAGTTTGACACCCCTGCAGTATTAGGAAAGTTATCCAGGGCTCCCCTTTCATTTGTTATTGTTAGGTGCAAAAGACCAAGGTCAAACATTAAGTTCCATTAAAAAAGGTCTATTGCTCTTGCCTATGCCTAGGTATCTATGCAATTAATGGTTAGCATTATTTTAGCACTAGATAAGGGTTAACAGAATTTAAGAGGGATTGGATTTAATCCATTTGTGTCTACATAGAGGCTCTAGAATGATTCCTCTTTTGATTCCATCTTCACACTCTGCCTCTCCTTCTACAGTTATATGTATATCCCTTTTTATTGATAAGAAATCATCTGATTTCCTTTGTATAATCATTGTAGCACCTGCTTCTATATCATTTTGTAGCCAGTCATTTTAAAATCCACTTTAAGATCAGACTCAGTATTATCCAGTGAAACTTTTCCATAACGTATCTTAAACATGATCTATTTATAGAGGCAGACACTCTTAAGATTAACTTTTGGGTCCATTGCTCAAACACTTCCTTCATTATGTCCAATGTTGAATATTTTGCTCTATTCTATATTAGTAGCAATAGCAATAGCAACAGCACTTATATACAGCTTCACGGTGCTTTGCAGCCCTCTCTAAGTGGTTTACAGAGTCAGCATATTATCCCCAACAATCTGGGCCCACCTCGGAAGGATGAAAGGCTGAGTCAACCTTGAGCCTGGTGAGATTCAATCTGCCACATTGCAGGCAGCTGGCTGTCAGCAGAAGTAGCCGGCAGTACTGCACTCTAACCACTGTGCCACCACGGCTCTTCAAAAAAGAAGTATTCTTCTCTTTTAATTATAATCTCTAGTTCTTTCTGCTTCCTTCTGGTATCCCGCCTTCAAAGTCTTACCATGATTTGTAAAAGAGGATTCAAAACAAAATAATTTTTTCCACGAGAAAGACTTATAATGGACTTTTAGAGCAATCATTACTTTCCAAAATCAAAGTTCCAACTCCCCTTTTACTATTTACTCTCACCCCTATTAAGCCTTTGAATTTATATTTAAAATTTATTTCACTAAGGATTGGAGGAAATTTATCTAGTGCTCTAAAACAGGGCTCTCCAACCTTTGCAACTTTAAGTCTGAAGGACTTCAGCTCCCAGACTTCTCCAGCCAGCTTTGCTGGCTGGAGAATTCTGGGAGCTGAAGTCCTTCAGACTTAAAGTTGCAAAGGTTGGAGAGCCCTGCTCTAAAACATATAGATCCAAAGATTCATAATAGGTGAAAAACAATTAGGAAGCAATTTCCAAAAGTGATTACAAAAGGAAGTATGTAAACCCAATGTCTTTCTGAAGACACTGCTTGTAATTTCAGCAAGATGATTATTTCCTTGTCTCTCAGACCTCTAAACTAACCAGACACCACAGTATATAAAACAGCAAGCAAACCACATACTCAATAGCACTGATGATATTACGTAGTCAGGTAATGAAATGTCTGCAAGCAAATAAAAGAAACTGAGCATCAAAGACACCACACATTCAGGTGAGCAGCCTAATTGGGAGTTATTTAACCTGGCACTTCAGACTGATTCTCATGACTAGCTTGCCCCTGCATAAGTATGGACCATTGACTATTTCTTGAGGGAAGGAACGCGCAATGTCACCTTTGCCTGGCGTCAGCCGTCTGGGTGGGAAACCCCACACAATACTTTTCCAATATGCACCAGTGGTTGTTTTTTTTAAAATTGTGCCATCTCAGTTGCTGCTGCAGGCGAATCCCTCAGCTCCAATTGGTTACTGAAGCAGGAATGCCTCCTATCTTCCAATCGCTTATACAGCTATATCTTTGACAGGTTTTTTATCTTGCCTTTTAAAAATATATAACTCAGGATGGTGAACCTAATGCCTTTCCTCCTCCTACTGCAGTGGTGGGTTTCAAATTTTTTAGAACCTACTCTGTAGGTGTGGCCTATTTTGTGGGCGTGGCTTGGCAGTCATGTGACAGGGTGGGAGTGGCCACCTTTTAAAATGTGGTGAAACTCATTTAACAACGCTCTTGCTTAGCAACCAAAATTTTGGACTCAATTGTGATGATAAATCCTTCCTTCCTTCCTTCCTTCCTTCCTTCCTTCCTTCCTTCCTTCCTTCCTTCCTTCCTTCCTTCCTTCCTTCCTCCTTTCCTTTCCTTTCCTTTCCTTTCCTTTCCTTTCCTTTCCTTTCTTTCCTTCCCGTTGGGTCACTGGCAGCGGCAGGCCAGATTTACTTCCAGGTACACCAGTGGAACCCCCTCTCACCGGTTCTCTAAATTTCACCAACCGGCTCTCGCGAGTAGGTGCGAGCCTGCAGAAACCCACCACTGTCCTACTGGTACTTTCTCCACAACAACAACCCTGTGAGAAGTGTTGGTCTGAGAGAGAGAGAGTGACTGCTCCAAGGTCACCCAGCCAGCATGCCTAAGGTGGCACTAGAACTCACGGTCTCCTGGTTTCTAGGCCAACACCTAATTTTTTTAAAAAAAGAAAAGAAACAAGGTCACTGATGGAACAATGACATGGTGGACCTATATTTAGTTAGCATTTCCCCCCCACCTGGCTAAATTGGAACTTCTGCCACTTTCCCCTTCTAGCCAATGAGTCAGGAAATTGATAAGACTATGATATTTGCTCCTTTATTTTTATCTGTCTAGAAAGGATAAAGAAAGTGAGCCCACTAATCAGAAATATGGTCAGGAGATGACTAGGGCCAAAGTGCAGAAAGGGAATGAAATCCACAAAGGGATATTTCTTAAGGTAGCTTCATTTTCACACACACACACACACATCTAGCTGCAGTGCAGAATTGCCCGCTGTGTTAGCAAGAGCAACAGATCTTTGACTAAAGCAGGGGTCCCCAACCTTTGCAACTTTAAGTCTGAAGGACTTCAGACTTAAAGTTGCAAAGGTTGGGGACCCCTGGACTAAAGCACCCAACAATTGGACTTGCCATCAGATTTCCCAGAAGGCTCAGCATGGCGGTGCTGGCAGGGAATTCCGGAAGATAAAAGTTCCCTGCATCTGAAACGGGAATGAGTTGAGGAAAGATGCACTTTGCGGTACGTTTCCTTTGTTGCAGCTTGCCTGGCAAATGCAAAGCAACGGAAGAGAGAGAACAACAGCTACCTCTGCCGTACGTTCTTGAAATGCATTGTGGGAAATCCAGCTTGAATTTACTTACAAAAAGAGTCAGGCGGCTGGTGTGTGTTTGTTTCTGTGTGTGTGTGTGTGTGTGAGAGAGAGAGAGAGAGAGAGAGAGAGAGAGGTTTGGTAGAAGCTGCCTGCCTCTGCGCTTCATAAGTCACACACTGCTGCCCTCTACAGGTGCTTTCCATTGCATATTTACTAAATCCATATTTACAGGGCATTCATTGCTGTCTTCAAGTGGGGAAAGAGGTCATCTGGAAGGAAGAACATTCCTTCCAAAGGCAAACTAGCTCTGCACCAGAAAACAGTTGTTAAAGAGAGGCTGATGGAGTTTTAACTAGTTAGAAAGTGGTGCAGGCATGAATTAAGGGAGAACAAGCCAAAGGAGGGCCAGTCAGAATATAGAATTAATACAGTTGGAAGCAGTGGTGGGATTCAATTTTTTTTTACTACTGGTTCTGTGGGCATGGCTTGGTGGGCGTGGCAGGGAAAGGATACTGTTAAAATCTCCATTCCCTCCCCACTCCAAGGGGAAGGTTACTGCAAAATCCCCATTTCTTCCTGATCAGCTGGGATTCGGGAGGCAGAGACTAGATAGGGGCGGGGCCAATCTGAGGTGATATTTACTGGTTCTCCAAACTACTCAAAATTTCTGCTACTGGTTCTCCAGAACTGGTTAGAACCTGCTGAATACCACCTCCGGTTGGAAGGGACCTTGGAGGTCTTCTAGTCCAACCACGTGCTCAAGCAGGAGATCCTATGCTATTTTGAACAAATGGCTGTCCAGTCTCTTTTCGAAAAACTTCAGAACTGCTGAAGGCAAATTGTTCTACTGGTTGATTGTTCTCGCTGTCAGGAATTGTCTAGGGTACTAAGGAAGATTGCAATGGAATTAAAGCAGGACTGCAAAATACGCAGCCTGGAGACCACATAGGGTCTAAGAGCATTCCGTTCTGAGCCCTCATATCCTCCTCAGAATGGATGGGACCAAAACCTAGGACTCCTTTTGCATTTAGGGGGCAATTTGGGGATTTAAAGGGGCTAAATGGGGGCATTAAGCCTTTTCAGTCCTTAAAAGTCTTTGAAAGTTCTCTCACATTTGGAGTCTATCCTTGCTAAGTACCCAAAGTCCTTGGATGTGCTACAACCAAACCCAAAGTGAGTTCTCCCCCCTCCTGACTGCCCTCTGGCATGGCTGATCACTAGACAGTCTAGGGCAGGGGTGGGCAAACTTTGCAACTTTAAGTCTGAAGGACTTCAGCTCCCAGAATTCTCCAGCCAGCAAAGCTGGCTGGGGAAGTCTGAGAGCTGAAGTCCTTCAGACTTAAAGTTGCAAAGTTTGCCTATCCCTGGTCTAGGGCTGGAGTTCTGACTGATTTGAAGGGTTGAAAAAGACACAGCTTACAAAATAGGTCCCTGGGACCTTATAAAAAATATCAAAACAAAACATTACATGTTTAATAAAATACCGATATGGAAACTGCAAGCTGACCACACAGAATATAAAAATGACACAGTCTAAGAAATTTTAGTGGGCTATTATGAAACATATAGAAGAATAGAATAGAATAAATCTTTATTACGGTCAAAGACCAGCAATACACGTTACATTTAACCATATATTAAAAAGTACTACCTTTAAGATATAATTTTAAAAATGTCAGCATTATAAGTGGAAAGTAAACATATACAAGTCATAATGCTAAAATGGGACAAATAATATTATTTTAGAAAAAAAACCTTTCAAGTAATAGAAAATGCCAAGTACCCTATAAATTGGGGGACATGGTGGCTCAGTGGCTAAGACGTTGAGCTTGTCGATCAGAAAGGTCACCAAGTTCGGCGGTTCGAATCCCTAGCGCTGCATAACAGAGTGAGTTCCCGTTACTTGTCCCAGCTTCTGCCAACCTAGCAGTTTGAAAGCATGTAAAAATGCAAGTAGAAAAAATAGGAACCACCTTTGATAGGACGATAACAGTGTCCCATGTGCCTTCGGCATTTACTCATGCCGGCCATATGACCACAGAGATGCCATTGGAAAGCGCTGGCTCTTCGGCTTTGAAATGGAGAGGAGCGCTGCCCCCTAGTCAGGAACGACTAGCACATATGTGTGAGAGGAACCTTTACCTTTATTCTAAAAATGCTGCTACCATTAATATTGTCCTAACAGATTTGGTGAAGATGTAGGCTACGGCTCTGGAATTGCCTACTACATTCCCATTCAGGTATTATCCAAGCCAGATCTTGCTTTGCTTCATACAAGGTCAGCCTTGTTTTGAGCTTCTATTTCTAATGCCAGACGATATGATACTCACTGAAGCAAACAGGAGTGGTGGTAATGCCACCAGGCTTTTCAGCTTTTTGTGCTTTATTTTTCTGAATTTCCCTCTACCGCTAAAACTAATTTCAGGAAGAATTAGTTACACTAGCTTCAAAAAGCTGTAGCTAGGGGCCTTGGGCAACTCTTGGGAAAATGAGATGGCCTGATTTATTTATTTACCTTCCTCGCTTCCATAATGTCCTGTTAAAAATATTCTTCACCTTTCAGGATATATATACCCAAACGGGCTTCCTCCTGAAGGCACAAGGAATGCCTACGGGACAGATCACCTCTCCCACATCCGTGACAGAGACTCCCATCAGTCAGTGGATCTTGGGTGCAGAGTTGTCCAACTCAAAACCAGCAGAGTGAAGAATGAGCACCAATAAGATGTTGCTTGCTGCTTTGAAAGGAATGTGTGCCTTTAGGTTGAAGTCTTTTCCAGACTTCAGTATCTACTGGGGTTGGTGAAAGGGAATGAAGCTCACATTGCAGTGACATGACACTGTTCTCCTCATTTGGAGCAAAGGAATGGATTCTGCTATTGTGGAAGGAGACTGTCTTTTTGTCCATGCACCTTTCTTCATCTCTGTTGATTTTTCTGTCTGTGAAAGCTGTTGTGGGGCAGACAATGCTTGGTTGACCCACATTACCACTTAATCAGTAGTAGAAGCTTTAATATAAATATTTTATTAGCTTAAGTTTCCTTCAAGCTTAACTTATGGGTTTCCTAGACACATCAATGTAATTTTCTTAGCTGTAATATGGAAGGGATTTGCCATAACTTTTGTCTTAGATCAGTGGTGTCCAAACTTTTTTCAAAGAGGGCCAGATTGGATGAAGTGAACATGGTGGAGGGCCGAACATTTTTCCGAACATTCTTTGAACCATTACAATTAAATGCAAATAAATTATTTTAATGCCAAGTTAATTGCAAATGACATACTTTTCATTTCATAACATTAAGATCAACTGACAGTTGAGTTTTCACAATGTATTGAAAATAAATTTTAAAAAAACTTACCTACCTCTTTCTCTCTTTCTCTCTTTCTTCCTCTCTCTCTCTCCATTTCTCTCGCTCTTTCTCTCTTTCTTTCTCTCTCTCTCTTTTTCTCTTTCTTTCTGTCTCCCTTTCTCTCTCACTCTCTCTCTCTCTCTCTTTCTTCCTCTCTCTCTCTCTCCATTTATCTCTTTCTTTCTCTCTCTCTCTCTTTCTCTTTCTTTCTGTCTCTCTTTCTTTCTCTCTCT
This sequence comes from Rhabdophis nuchalis, assembly GCA_039707465.1. Taxonomy (NCBI): domain Eukaryota; kingdom Metazoa; phylum Chordata; class Lepidosauria; order Squamata; family Natricidae; genus Rhabdophis; species Rhabdophis nuchalis. The sequence continues at coordinate 113,866,380 of CM077644.1, read as the reverse complement.
CTCTCTCTTTCGCTCTTTCTTTCCCTTTTTCTCTCTTTCTCTTCCTTTCTCTCTCTCTTTTTCTCTCTTTCTGTCTCTCTGTCTCTTTCTTTCTCTCTCTCTCTTTCTTTCTTTCTTTCTCTTTCTTTCTCTCTTTCTCTCTGTCACTCTGTGTGTCTGTCTGTCTGTCTGTCTCTCACTCACTTAATCAGTCTCTATCTGTCTCTCCCTCCCTCTCTCTGTCTCTCTCTGTCTCTGTGTGTGTCACTCTCTCTGATTCTCTCCCTCCCTCCCTCTCTCTGTATGTCTGTCTCTCCCTCTTTCCCCGTCTGTCTCCGATTCAATCCCTCCCTGTGTCATTCTCTATCTGTGTCTCTCTCCGCCTCTCTCCCTCCCTCTCTTTCTCTCTGTCTCTGTCTGTCTCTCTGTCTTTCCCTCCCTCCCCTTCTGTCACTCTCTGTGTCTGTCAGTCACTCCCTCTCTCCCCTCTCCTCCCCTCCCCCACCCCGGGAAGCAGCAGAAGGGCCGGTATGCCGGAGGTTACGGACGCCTCCTCCTTAAGCACCACCGAGGCTGTCGCCCGGCAGGGGCATCAGGCAGGGAAGCCGGTCGCATCTCCATCGCGGCTCCCTCTGGCAGGCACCACGGCTTACGTTCTGAGGCCGTGCGTCCGGCTTCCCTGCCTGACGCCCCTGCCGGGCGACCTTGTGCCGCGGGAGCTGCACGTTCTGGGGCTGCGTGGCTGGGAGGGAGGTGAACGCGCAGCCCCAGAACGTAAGCCGTGGTGCCCACCGGAGGGAGCCGCAATGGAGACGCGACCGGCTTCCCTGCCTGACGCCCCTGCCGGGCGACCTTGTGCGAGCACCCAAGGCTACCGTCATCTTAAGCACCACCGAGGCTGTCGCTCAGCAGGTCGCCCGGCAGAGGCGTCAGGCAGGGAAGCCGGTCGCGTCTCCATCGCGGCTCCCTCCGGCAGGCACCAAGCGCACGTTCTGGGGCCGCACGTCCACCTCCCTCCCAGCCACACAGCCCCAGAGACAGAGGGAGGAGGGGAGGGCCACATTTACACAGAGCAGGGAGGGCTGTTGGAGGGCCGTATTAAACCGACCCCCGGGCCGCAAATGGCCCCCGGGCCGGACTTTGGACATGCCTGTCTTAGATAGATGGACAGGCAAGAGTTACTTCCCAGGCTAAATGGGCTTTTTAAGATCTCTAAAAAGCTCTCTGGAGCCCTCTGCTGGTCATTGATTGTCCATAGTATTTTATTGCGATCTTAATAGGGACTGAAATTGAGACCATAGTGCGAAGCTGTGGTTGCCCCAGTTTGGTCCAATAGTGCTGTGTGCAGCTCCAGCTGTAGCTACCCTCACTACTCTGCACTCAGAGGCCTCCCCATCTGTCTTTCACTCTCAATGTGGGCCTGGTTTGGTCTTTCTCAAGGCAGCTGCTGCTGGCTTCTGACCTTCCTCCCTCGGTCTGGACAAATGGTTGTAGCTTAAAGACTATCAGAAAAATGCTGCTAATCCAGAGCAAGATCAAAATATCCTCCATAAAGAATTGAATAGGTATGCCTATGTCTTTTCTATTCAATCCTTAGGATTTTAGTAGCTTTAACCTCAGCATCACAGTTTACTCAAACTGGCTTTGTTTAATAGCAAAACATTTAATCAGATGAATGTATCTGATTAATAAGCAATGAACTATGCCCAAAACAGAGCCTATCTTCGTAGGGAGGGAAACTGAGGAATTAACCCAGATAGAAATAACCAGGGAGGAGGTCCTTCCATGTCTTGTTAAACTAAACACTAACAAATCACCAGGACCAGATGGCATCCATCCACAAGTTCTCAAGGAACTTAAAGATGAAATTGCTGATGTCCTTGCCAAAATATATAATCTTTCCCTCAAATCAGGCCTTGTGCCGGATGACTGGAAGGTAGCGAATATAACACCTATCTTCAAAAAAGGATCCAGAGGTGATCCAGGAAATTACCGACCAGTCAGCTTGACAAGTGTCCCAGGTAAAGTGATGGAAACCATCTTAAAAGATAAAATTAATAGGCACGTAGAAGAGAAGGCGCTGCTGAAGGAGAGCCAACATGGCTTTTGCAAGGGCAAATCATGCCTCACTAATATGCTGGAATTTTTTGAGAGTGTCAACAAGCACATGGACAAGGGAGATCCAGTTGACATTGTTTATCTGGACTTTCAGAAGGCCTTTGACAAGGTCCCGCACCAAAGGCTCTTAAATAAACTTGCCAGTCATGGAATAAAGGGACAGGCCTTGTCCTGGATTAGCAACTGGCTAAGGGACAGGAAACAGAGAGTAGCATTAAATGGACACTTCTCCAGGTGGGGTCCCCCAAGGTTCAGTACTGGGACCCCTGCTCTTCAACCTTTTCATAAATGATCTAAAAGTAGGAGTAAACAGCAAGGTAGCCAAATTCGCCGACAACACTAAATTATACAGGGTAGTAAAAACCGAGAGAGAGTGTGAGGAGCTCCAGAGGGATCTCTTGACACTGGGGGAGTGGGCAAACCAGTGGCAAATGAGCTTCAACATTAGTAAGTGCAGAGTGATGCACATTGGGGCAAAACCCCCCAACTATATCTATAAACTGATGGGGTCTGAACTCCTTGCAACTAACCAGGAAAGGGACCTTGGTGTCCTGATGGACAGCTCAATGAAGGTGTCAACCCAGTGTGCCGCAGCAGTGAAAAAAGCAAACTCATTGCTAGGGATCATTAGGAAGGGTATAGAAAATAAGTCAGCAAGTGTCATTCTGCCTCTTTATAAATCTATGGTGAGGCCCCATCTGGAGTATTGTGTACAGCTCTGGTCACCATACCTTCAGAAGGATATTATGGAAATGGAAAAGGTGCAGAGTAGGGCAACCAGAATGATTAGGGGGCTGGAATACCTTCCTTACCATCTGAGGCTGCAACGGCTGGGCCTCTTCACTCTAGAACGACGGCGCCTGAGAGGTGACCTGATTGAAGTCTATAAAATCATGCACGGTGTGGACAAAGTAGAAAAGGAAAAACTGTTTTCCCTATCGCACAACACTAAAACTAGGGGGCACTCCATGAAACTTTTGATAGCTAGACTTCAAACAAATAAGAGGAAGTACTTTTTCACCCAGAGGATCACTGGTCTATGGAACTCCCTGTCAGAAGAAGTGGTGACAGCTGTCAGCCTCGACACCTTTAAGAAAGGATTAGACGAGTTTATGGAGAACAAGGGTATCAATGGCTATCATTATGGATGCCTAAGGACACCCTCCGGGATGGAGAGATAGGCAGGATATTTCTCAATGCCATTTGCAGGGAATCATAAGCAGGTGAAGACATCTGCTTGGGAATACCCTGAAGCAAATGGTGAGCCACTGTGTGAGACAGAATGCTGGACTGGATGGGCTGTGGCCTGTTCCAGCAAGGCTATTCTTAGGTTCTTATGTTCTTAACTAAATATGGAACCAAATTTAGATACCCCAGATACAAGCTGGTTAGCTGAGGGGATGCTTCAAAATTAAGTACTCATCCAGTTCTGCATGCAGCCGGCCTGGTCATAAAGCCATTTGTAAAGAGTTACATGAGTTATGTATTCGGAAACTTCAACAGGTATAGAATGCAATAGTTAGAGCAGGGCTGTCAAACCCCCAGCCCGCGGGGAAGATGCATCATGTGCTGGCCATGCCCACGTCCAGTTTAGCGGGGGGGGGCAATCCTGATACATCACACAATGCTGCTATGACAACGGGAGTTTGACACCCCTGAGTTAGAGCGTTGATAGAAGCTTGCAGATCCCATAACAATACCAAGATGGGATCAGCTTCACTGCCGCTTGATTTGCTTCTGAACCAACTCATTTGGGATCAAGAGATCCTGACAATTCTATGTACCTGCTTACATCTTCAGAAGAGGGTTTACTTTGCATTATGTAAATGTATTATATTTTATGATATATATTATATTTATATTATATTATATTATATTATATTATATTATATTATATTATATTATATTATATTATATTATATTATATTATATTATATTATATTATATTATATTATATTATATTATATTATATTATATTATATTATATTATATTATATTATATTATTATATTATATTATATTATATTATATTATATTATATTATATTATATTATATTATATTATATTATATTATATTATTATACTTTGTATTATATAAATGTCTTGAAGTATTTGAAATATTCACACCATACAATACAATACAATAGCAGAGTTGGAAGGGACCTTGTAGGTCTTCTAGTCCAACCCCCTGCGTGGGCAGGAACCTTATACCATTTCAGACAAATGGCTATCTAACATCTTCTTAAAGACTTCCAGGGTTGGGGCATTCACAACTTCTGGAGGCAAGCTGTTCCAGAGGTTAATTGTTCTGACTGTCAGGAAATTTCTCCTTAGTTCTAAGTTGCTTCTCTCCTTGATTAGTTTCTTCTTGTCCTGCCCCCAGGTGCCTTGGAGAATAGTTTGACTCCCTCTTCTTTGTGGCACCCTCTGAGATATCGGAACACTGCTATCATGTCTCCCCTGGTCCTTCTCTTCATTAAACTAGACATACCCAGTTCCTGCAACCGTTCTTCATATGTTTTAGCCTCCAGTCCCCTAATCATCTTGGTTGCTCTTCTCTGCACTCTTTCCAGAGTCTCCACGTCTTTTCTACATCGTGGCGACCAAAACTGTATGCAGTATTCCAAGTATGGCCTTACCAAGGCACTATACAGTGGCATTAACACTTCACGTGATATAGATTCTATCCCTCTGTTTATGCAGCCTAGAACTGTGTTGACTTTTTTGGCAGCTGCTGCACACTGCTGGCTCATATTTAAATGGTTGTCCACTAGGATTCCAAGATCCCTCTCACAGTTGCTACTATTGAGCAAGGTACCACCTATATGTACCTGTGCATTTTGTTTTTCTTGCCTAAATGTAGAACCTTACTTTTTTCACAATTGAATTTCATTTTGTTAGATAGTGCCCAATGTTCAAGTTTGTCAAGATCCTTCTGTATCTTAAGCCTATCTTCTGGAGTGTTGGCTATTCCTGCCAGCTTGGTGTCGTCTGCAAATTTGATGAGTTCCCCATTTATCCCCTCATCCAAATCATTGATGAAGATGTTGAAGAGTACTGGGCCTAAAACAGAGCCTTGGGGTACTCCACTGCGTACTTCCTTCCATGTAGATGCAGTTCCATTGAGGACTACACGTTGAGTGCGGTTGGTTAGCCAGTTGCGAATCCATCTGATGGTGATGCTGTCTAACCCACATTTTTCTACTTTATCTAATAGTAGGTTATGGTCTACTTTATCAAATGCCTTACTGAAGTCCAAGTAAATTATATCGACAGCATTCCTCTGGTCCACTAATTTTGTCACTTTGTCAAAGAATGCAATTAGATTAGTCTGGCATGATCTGTTTTTGACAAACCCATGTTGGCTTTTGGCTATGACTTTGTTTGCTTCTAGGTATTCGCTTATTTGTTGCTTAATTATCTTTTCCAGAATCTTTCCTGGTATTGAGGTCAGGCTGATGGGTCTATAGTTTCCTGGATCTATTTTTTTCCCTTTTTTGAAGATGGGAACCACATCAGCTCTTTTCCAGTCTTCTGGCAGTTCCCTGGTGTTCCAGGATCTCTGAAAGATATAGTTCAGTGGTTCTGAGATCTCGTCTGCCAGTTCCTTCAGAACCCTGGGGTGTAATCCATCCGGTTCTGCTGATTTGAACTCGTCCAGGGCAGACAGGTGCTCACTTACCATTTTCTTCCCTATTTCAACTTGTGTTCCTAATCTGATTTTTTTGATGCTGTTTTTGATTGGTTGGACTGTTTTATCCCTTTGTGTAAAGACAGATGCTTTCTGTGAAATATTCTGTGAAATATTTTTCAGCAAACGGAGTCATCTTTCTGAAGAAATTTGGTGGCTATCTTTCTTCTTCACTTCTAAGCTTCAGAACATGCCTCTGTTGTCTGTTGAACTGTTTGCCTTTTGGAATGTTCTTTTGTTGGGGACAACCTTTTTTAAAAAAAATATTAACTGTTCTGTTGTTTCAGACTATTTTACATTGGTCTGGTCAACCGACTGCTTGCTTGTTGTTAGTGAATTTATTTTCACCTTAATGTTTTAAACTATCTATGGTTGGGATTTTCACTTGGAACTGGAAAGTTGTGTCATGGTGTTTTATACACATGACAATGCCAGCAGCTGAAATCTATTTCCTGGAGTTACTTTCAAGGCAAAGAAACACTGTTTTCTACAAGTGGGCAAGGACTACCTGTAGTTCTTTCTTTCAGTCATGGGTGTAGCTGAGATATCCATCTCTGAAATTATGACCTGCTGCACAGTGGCGTAGCGTGGGTTGTCAGCACCCGGGGCAAGGCAAGTAATTTGCGCCCCCTAACCCGTGGATTTTAGCACTCGAGTCTCTTCCACTAGATTAGTTAAAGAAACCCTTACCCCCTAAGCACATGTATTGTTTGTTATGAAAATACTGATGTAATTAAAGTAAAATGCATCTAAATACAAGTTTATTTTCAAACACTTTATTGAGTGCGAACATGCATTACACATTCTCCACATTTTCAGCAGGTCTATGAATACAAATCTACAAATGTAGTAACCTAGCATGGGCCATGCTATTATATGTCGTCTCACAACCATCATATCAAGATGATATCAATATCAAGAACAAAAACCAAACATCAAAATGGAACCATGCCCTGGAGATGATCCAAGACTGGGCTAGATGGAGCCAACTTTCTCAATCCTGTACCTCTAATTGTAATTCTTTAATAGAAGTGCAAGATATCAATCTGTATATAATATACAGATTAATTTAAATTCGCCTGCTTTTAATTAGCGCAAATTTTTCAACAACGGAATTGAAATCTACATTAAAGTCTCTCTCAATGGACAGTATTGCTAGATTACTCAGTCTTTCTTGGCTCATAGGTAGAGGGAGAAAGGGAGTAGGTAGGTAGGTAGGTTGGGGGTTATATGGTGGTTGTGTGTACGTGTTTGTTTGTGCAGGTGTAGATCTACACACTGATTGGTTGGCCTTTTAACCAGACTGGGCCACAGCAACGCGTGGCTGGGAACGGCTAGTAAATAAATAAATATGATTTATTTGCTTGATATAAATTTATAGTTAACTGTGACATCGAAGCGCTTTTCTCTCCCCAAAATCAGGTCATCCTGATGATGAACTTTACATCAAGCAAATATATTAATTATGTATAAAAAGGATGATTAGTATCAAATCTAGCTGTCAAAATTACTGCAATCTCTATTTATATGTAGCTAAAAGCTAGGTCAAGAAAACATAATGTTATAGATACTAAAATGTACATAGCTAGCAATGGTTTGTTTTTAAAGAGACATTGTTTAAATACAGTCCCCTGTTAAAAACATTACAATTGTACAAAAAATAACCTAATCATTATGAAAAATCATAACCATTTTCCTTATAATCTCTGCAATTCCTTCTCATAGGAAGGGTATGTACATTCTACAAGTAGAAATTGAAGCATGTGACATGGGATATAATTCACGTTATACTTTTAGATTCAAAACTTCATGCATGCAACCAATTATAAACAGTCAAGTATACTGAAATGCCCATTTAAAATGCAGTCTAAGAAAAGATGACACTTCGGCAGTAACTCAGTATGATGAAGTAAGCTCTTATGAAAGTTCATAAACTAGACCAGTCATCGAAGTGGTTTTTTAACTCTCATTATTTGACTTCAAGTCTCAGGAGGAGGCAACCATTTAGCCAACCTTGTGTGAGCTCAGAGGCACATAGAATCAGGCCTGAATCATTCAGAGATAAGATACTACCAGAAGATATCAAGACTGTAGAGTAGACCAGAATTCCAGAAGAAGTCAATAGCAAACTATTTCCATACTACGAAAATGAGTTTGGCATAGTCCTCAATTTATGACAATTGTCAGAGGAAAAACAGCACATTCTTCAGCTGGAATTTTTAGACCTTTTGAGGACATGAGAGCAGTGGGACATGGTGGCATACTGCAGGAGGAAAAAGGACCACCGAACCAATGCATCATTTTTCTGTAGTTACCCAAGCAGCATTCAACCATTTTATCACAAGGAGCAAGTTCACCAACACTTGACCGGTTTACAAGAAGCAAGTTCACAGAAGTCATTCAAAGCACCAGAACAGAGTTCACAAGATAGAGCTTATCGTTTCAAAGGAGGCAAAAGAAAGGCTTCTTTCCCATTCAGAAACCCCACCTTCAACACAGTCTGCTCATTCAGAATTTGTGTCCTTGTAGGCTGTATCGTCCAATTTCTGTTTCATGGTGGATACTCAGGATTTACATAGGCCTAGCAATTAAAATAATGGTGGCGTCTTGGAATTTTAACTGCCCTTTCAAACCTTACCAAGGGAGGTATATAGAACAGTACAGTACAAGTAATGGGCGTGGTCAAAGTACACAGTACTTACTTATCTATATCACAAACTTAATAGCACATACAAGTGTAGTTGGGTAAATATCTGCAACAATAGGCCTTTAAAGCCTCAAAGTAATCAAGTTATGACTCATTTCTGCTAGGTTACTCTGAAAACCGACTAAAACACAACCTCAAAGTCTTTAAAAAAAAACTAATTTTCATTTATCCCAAGTCAAAAAAAAGTATTCAGGCAGAAAATGTCAGAAGGGACAATAATAAAAACTTTTAAGGAAAAGGTGTAAGCTCCCACCTTAAAAACAATGAAACCAATGCAAGTTCCTTCATATTGGCATGAAATTCTGAGAGGAAGAACAAGGATTGCTGAGCTCAGACTGTCTTTTTGAAAAAATTGTTTCAAATACTGTACTTTTAAATTTGTTTTTAAAAATATATGTGCTTACTGCAAAACATCAGCAAATCAGGATGTTCTTCAGAATTGGTGACATTTTTTATTTAACACTTTTAGGGGATGCTAACTTGAGTACCTTGGTTTTAAAACCCTATACAAGGGTCCTTCAATTCAATGGGCTTTACTCCACAACTGGTCATCTTCTCTAAGGGCCACAAAAGCTGCCTCGTAGATACGGATTGTAGATGTCGTGATTGACCTCTGAATGGATGCTTAGGAAACCCGACCTAAAACCCCCAAACCGTACAGAGGGACGACTCCTCTTTCTGCCACCACCTCCCTTCTCAAAACTACTAGAGGCATCTGGTTGCCTCTAGTAGTTTAACCGTCTTTTAACCTGTCCTCTTTGCAAGCTGCGCCTTCCCGGGCCAGACGACGCCGGTGTGTGTGTGTGTTTGTGTGTGTGTGGGGGGGGGGGCTAAGCTCTTTTGCTGAGGGGGGGGGTTGTTGCAAAGCGAACTCTTCCTCCACCCCCAGCTCGGCGCCTTCCCTCTTTCTCTCTCCCCAGCCCCGTTGTTTCATCGGCGGGGAGAGGGAGGGGGGCGGTGGCCGCCCATACAAGTCTTTTTTCACCGAGAAGAAAAGGAAGATAGCTGACCTTGTATTTGATTCATACAACACAACCGGAGAGCTTAATGGAAACGGGCGGATGGGATCGCAGGGAAAGGGTTAGGGCAGGCAGCCCACAGCAAAGAAGCAGAGCCGGAGTCACCTGCAACAAACGGCCGCCGCCGCGGCGCCGCCGCTTTCCTTCGGCTGCAGGATGAGCTGAGTGCGGCTATCACGTGGGCGGCGTGTCGAAGGTTGCGCCCCCCAAAATGTTGCGCCCGGTGCGGTTGGCACCCCCTGCACCCCCCACGCTACGCCACTGCTGCTGCATAATCTGGCCAATCCCTGGTTTGGTTTTCTTTTCACGGCTGGGCAGAAGTGGTATTCAGCCAGTTCTGACTGGTTCTGGCAAACCAGTAGCGGAAATTTTGAGTAGTTTGTAGAAATACCATCTCTGGCTGGCTCTGTCCCCATCTATTTGCTGCCTCCTGAGTCCCAGCTGATTGGCTGGGTCTTCTTTTGCTGCCCTGCACAGGAGAACAAAACTGGAAAGTAGGTTAGTGGGGTGGGGTGGAAATGGAGATTTTGCAGTATCCTTCCCCTGCCGCACCCACCAAGCCATGCCACGCCCACAGAACTGGCAGTAAAAATTTTTGAATCCCACCACTGCTGCTGGGATTTGTGGATTCAAATCTATATCCCCAAGGCTGAACGAATAGCAATCAGTCGCATTTATTATGTGTTTTTAAAAAACCAGTGAAGATACTGAAGTGCTCGAGACAAAACCAGGGAGGGGTATGTGTTGTGGCCAGCCGGCTCCGGATGAGCTGCTGATGGACTCCTAGTGAGGAGTCCTATGAGTCTGCTCTGGAGGAAGAGGGTGACCTTGAGAGAGCAGAGAGCCTGGTAGTCATCTGGAGGCACCTGGGTCTTGGAGTAGTGGGGAGGATCAAGGCCAGTTTGTCTCTGATGCTATGTTAAGACAGGCTTAAAAAAGAAAGCTTCAGTTGCAGCAGAGGAGGTGAATTAGTCCCAGCTGCCTAATGACTGGCCCCTCCCAAGAGGGTTTAAAAGGAAGCCTCTGCTAAGGAAGTTTGCAAAGAACAATGTGTCATTTCTAGGTTCGAGTGTCTTGTGTTGAGTTTGTGTGAATAAGCTTCGTCTCTGTCATTCAGGCAAGCAGCGAAGAGTCTTGTTATTAGTTGAAGAAAGGGGGGGTCAGAACAGGTATGTATGAATTTCTACCACTATTCAGCCTCAGAGCTTGGAAATGTAAAGAAGGTATATTTTGTCAATTAATCTTTTGAGACTCCTGTGCGAGAAGGGCGAGGGGAGATTTGACAAAGACAAAGGCTTGTTTTGTCTCTTTGCATTGCAATAGTTTTACTCTGAAGTTCAGGCAGGCTTAATCTGGAGGTTTGAAGAGTTCTTAACAGGAGCAGCTTTCCTCTTGCTTTTGTTTGTTTGCTTTGAGGATACGGTTCGTGCTTAGTGTTAACTTGATGGCTAATTATATTTCTCCTCTCAGCCAGAGACAAATTTTTAATTATAAAATTGCCATCCTTTAACATTTTGAACAGAACGTTGGAGAAAATATTGCCTTGCTTAAACTATAAGAAAATAAATATAATTTATGGCACAACAGAAGGCAATTGCCTTCTAGGCAATCAGTCAGATTAATCAGTAATCAGTATGGGCAGATATGTCTTCCCAGAAAGTGTCTGGAGTTCCAAACAATTTTCACCCAAGGATTGCAATTGGCATCCCCAAGGATTGCAATTGGACATGTTATGGGTTCACCCACATAATAGTTGCTATCTTGGGTGAGTCCAATAGCAAAATACCCATAGATCAGGAAGGAAATGATAGCTGAGCTGCAATTGTCCACCAATTCATTTAAAAAAAATGCTTAAAATACAGGTTAGGTGAGGGCTTGGCTTTATCTGTAATATGAAGGGAGCTTGGAGTGAATATTCAATCTGTTGGTACAGGTAGTCCTCAACTTACAACAGTTCAATTAGTGACTGTTCACAGTTACAACGGCACTAAAAAAAGAGAGTTATGACCATTTTCCACATGCATGACTGTTAAAGCATCCCCATGGCTGCATGATCAAAATTTAGACAGATGGCACCTGGTTCACATTTATGACAGTTGCAGTGTCCTGAAGTCATGCAATCTCCTTTTGCGACCTTCTGCAAAGCAAAGTCGAGGACTATGAACTGAAAAACTTCATTCAAGGAACCAGACATTTCTCATACAATAGATATAGGAAGACTGATATATCGATAATGGAAGCTGCTGGCCTCCAGAATGACTCTGGGGGGTTTAACCTAGATCTGTAATGACGAACCTATGCCACACCTGCCACAGGTGGCATGCAGAGCCCTCTCTGCCGGCATGTGAGCCATCGCCCCAGCATAGCTTCACCGTGCATGCGCGTTCCCCTCTCACCAGGCAGCAGATTTTTCGTTTTCTGCCACACATGTGTGGAGGGCGGGGGCATGCAGGAGATGTGTGCACATGTACAGGGGTGCACCCACATGTGCAGGGGGCAGGGGGGAGTGGAGTGCCCCCCACAGCCCATTTTTGGTCCCGGGAGGCTGCAGGGGGGCCTATTAGGCCCAAAATTGGGTGGCGGGGGGGGGTCATGCATGCATGCATAGGGCAGAGCACAGGGAGTGTCATGCATGCATTGCATTATGGGTGTGGCCGCACACTTTTGTCATGCAATGACAAAAAGGTGAGCCATCAGTGCCCTCGATCAGGGGTCTGCAAAGTTGGCTCTTTTAAGACTGGTGGACTTCAACTCCCAGAATTCACCAGCCAGCCTGGCTGGCTGGGGAATTCTGGGAGTTGAAGTCCACCAGTCTTAAAAGAGCCAACTTTGCAGACCCCTGCTAGATGGATGTGAGAGATGTGGGGAGAAAGGAACAAAAGGTGCATGGTGAAGTCATGATGCAAACCCTGCCATTTATGTCCTTGTATCAGATGTACATATATAAGGGCTTAAATCACATAGGGGCCACTGCCACTGCTTGCATTGTGATTAGTTGTGGGTGCCTATAACTCAAACTGTCTAATTTACCCACAATGAAGTGGGAAAAAGTATCAATAGAGTAGTATCCAGGAACAAGCTATCATACTTTTTTTTTTTTACTTTTGTGTTATGTATTTTTATGTTGTACGCCGCCCTGAGTCCTTCGGGAGAAGGGTGGCATATAAGTTCAATAAACAGTAAACAGCAATACTGCAGGATGGTGCCAGATCAGAGAACAGCTAAACATGGCTTGCTTTCAACTATTGTTGCCACCTAAAGCAGGGGTTGGCAAACACTCAAAGAGCCATTTGGATCCATTTCCCACAGAAAAGAAAACACCGGGAGCCACAAAGATCCTAACCAGAAGCCCCTTGTTCAATTCTGGAGCTGACCAGAAGTCCAGTTCCCCCACCATAGAGTCTTCTCCTAGTGCTGAGTCCTTTTTCCTCTACCTGTCATAACCGAAAGCCCTATCAATTGTGGAGACAACTGAAAAACCCTCCCCTTGCCACAGAGTCTTCTCCTGGTGCACTGTGCTTCTCTCCCCCCCCACCAGAAGCTCCTCTCAAAATTGTAGTGCTGACTGGTGACGGAGCCGTAGCAGAGGAATAAAGAGCCACATGCGGCTTCAGAGCCACAGATTGCTGCCCCCAGGCCTAAAGCATCTAAAATATACAGATATGTTGATAGGGAAATGTGTTTTGGAATGAACGCTGTTATGAATATACATACTGTATCTTTAAATGTGCTTTCTGCATTTCCCTCTGATCTCATTGTTTATAGTTCCATCATCCAATCATGAGTTCAGTCATGATCCAGTCATATGTATTTCTAATTGAGGATAGCACTTTGTGCATCACAATGAGGTCTGGAGTGCATGAATCAATCAGTTAGTTGGTCTTTAAAATGCCACTAGACTCTTTGCTATGTTTGCTGCGATAGAGTATCTGATCTATCGCTCTGCATTTTTTTCCTAGAGAGTCCTCTCTCCTTCCTGGGGGCTTGTGCTGTAAAATGTCCCTTAATGAAGTAGCCAAGCAACAGTTGCCATAGCAGATTCCTTTTGTTTGATAAATATGGGGCAAAATCCTGTACTTAAGACATTCTCCCTAAACCCTTCACTGTACTTTCACGTTTCCACGTCTCAGTGGCTTTTTGAATGCTTTGCTAAAATCACACCTGCATGCATTATAATTGTTTTCAGACTTGATAGGATATGTGTGGAAAGAGTACAGAAAAGAGCAACGAAAATGAATTAGGGGGATGGAGGCTAAAACCTATGAAGAACGGTTGCAGGAATTGGGTATATCTTCTAGCCTAATGAAAAGAAGGACTGGGGTGGGAAGACATGATAGCACTGTTCCAATATTTGAGGGGCTCCTGCAAAGATGAGCAGATCAAACTATTTTCCAAAGCACCAATAGGTAAGACGAGAAACAATGGTTAGAAACTAACCAAGGAGGGAAGCAACCTAGAACTAAGGAGAAATTTCCTAATGGTGAGAGCAATTAACTAATGGAATAACTTGCCTTCAGAAGTTGTGGATGCTCCATCACTGTAGGCCAGGGATGTCCAAACTTGGGAACTTTAAGACTTGTGGACTTCAACTCCCAGAATTCCCCAGCCAGCTATGGCTGGGGAATTCTGGGAGTTGAAGTCCACAAGTCTTAAAGTTTGGACATCCCTGCTGTAGGCTTTCAAAAAGAGACTGGAAAACCATTTGTCTGAAATGATATAGGATCTCCTGCTTGAGAAGGAAATTGGACTAGAAGTTCTATATTCCTATAACCGTGGCTGAAAAAGAGATAATCGCTTAATACTAATGCTGTGGCTTCTTCAATTTTCCTTGATCTTTTAACTCAGTTTGGAAGGTGAAAGGATGGAAGAATTGGATTTGCATATTTTTTTTTAAAAAGCCACTAGTATAATACAGGGGTCTCCAACCTTTGCAACTTTAAGTTTAGTTTATTCGATTTATATACCGCCCTATTTAAGCTTTGCTGCCTGGAGAATTCTGGGAGCTGAAGTTCTTCAGACTTAAAGTTGCAAAGGTTGGAGACCCCTGGTATAATAGATAGGGTTCTCAATCTGCCACAAGAAACCTCTTTAACAAGAGCAGCATGAGAGAGACATAGCTGTATTTAATTACTTCTAATAGATAAACCTAAACATCTACTCAGATGCAAGTCCAATAGAGCACATGGATAGATTTGTTCCTGGCACTGAAGCATCAGGGTGACAAAAGAATAAAAAGTATAGCTTTCCTGCATAGATTCAAATTCCACTGAATACAATAGGATTTGCTTCTAAGCAAACATTAGCATAGTTTAAGGATTCAATCTGTGTCGGTCACCGGGACCAGAGTTTAAGTCTTCTGAGCTTTCCCTGAGGATGGGCTTGTGTTGGAGACCGATACAGATTGGATCCTGGGACCTGTACTGTATATTTGCCTTCATTCATGAAAGATGATTTTCTTTTGAATCATCGCTTCAAGCAGCATGTGGAATTGATCAGCTAACTATCAATACAAATATTTAGGCAAACCTTCTTACCAGCAGTGGGATTCACTTACCTTCCCTACCAGTTCGCAAATGTGAGCATGTTCTCGCTCGCTTTGCTCGCACGTGCCATGTCTGTGCATGTGCACTGTCTTCTGTGCATGCACAGCGCCCACATTATGTTGGGGTAGGTGGGCGGAGCTTCCCGCTGCCGCGGCTACTGGTTCACCCGAACTGGAGAGAACCGGCTAAAAGCCAGCTCTGCTTCTTACTCTTTGTACTCTTGATATTACAAAATGTTTATATATTCTACACATGCTCAGTAAATACCATTCCCTGAAACCTGGATGGCTCAGGTTGAAACCCGTTCCCTGTAACTTGCTCACGCCTTGACAGCTCAAACGTCTGGAGTGTTTGTTGCTTGTGCTACACTGTGACTCCTTGGAGGGATATATAAATAGCAAACTGTATTTAAATCTTCCTTGAATAATGACTAAATAAGTGTAAGGGATTATTTGTGTTTTATTTTCAGGAACGGTTTAAAGGCCACCTCGCAAACATAATTCTTTTGCCGTCATCTTCAAAGTCCTGATTTCATACCCATTTCAGCTAATTCCATTCTTTGCCCTTCAAATACTTTGGGTGGCCCTCTTCCCAAGTTGGAAACAGGTTCTTTAAAAGGCTTTGAAGGTCCTCATAGATCAGTGTTTCTCAACCTTGTCAACTTGAAGATGTCTGGACTTCAACTCCCAGAATTCTCCAGCCAGCATTCGCCAGTCAGAAACCTGTGCCACCTCTCAGCATATTTCCAGATGAATAAAATAATTGTTCTATAGCGTCGATAATTTCAGCCTTTCTACCTTCGTTGTAGCGGTGCCTCATACAGAACAGTGTACAAAAATCCAGAACTGAAATCAGAGTGTTAGGCATCACTCAGTGGTGGGATTCAAATAATATGGCCCCTTGGTTTATCTCGGGCCCCCCTCAAGGATGGGTTAATTAATCCAGAGAGGTGGAAAAAACGCAAGCTCAGGGGGTTTTTAAATAAATTTTTAATTAGGCTTTTAAGGGGTTCTGGGGTGGGGGGTGGGTTTATTCAGTCAGGGGGGGGTCAAGACATAGGGCCGGCCGGCGGAAGAAGGTTAAAGGAGGAGTCCACTAGGGAAGGGGGACTGGGGGTCATCTCTGTTGAGGGCCGTCCCATTCGACTGGTCTTGGGGAGGGGCAGGGGCGGTGGGAGACAGGATGTCCATCGTGGGTTGGGGACGCGCGGTCGCTGGTTAAAAGCGGTCGCCTGCCCCAACCCCCTGTGCTCCACTCGTGGGCTAGGCGGTCAGGGACTACAGAGCCGGGGCCCTAGGCTGATGTTCTGCAACGCCAGGTCCGTGGTGAACAAAGCCCCCCTCATTAATGACCTTGTGTCAGAGGGGGACCCGGACCTGGTGGGAATCACGGAAACCTGGTTGGGCCTTGAGGGGGGTTTACCCCTCGTGGAAATGTGCCCACCAGGCTACCATGCATTTCATTGGCCTAGGGCCCTTGGCAGGGGTGGGGGGGGTGGCGGTTATTGTTAAGGAAAGTCTGGAGCCGAAGGAGACCACTGTGCCTCAGACGACCGGCTGTGAGTCCCTCTTCGTGAAGTGGGGCCTAGGGAGGCAGTTGGACTTGCTGATTGTATACCTGGCTCCCCGCTATGTAACAGCAGCCCTGCCCGAGCTACTCGAGGTGATCGCCGCGATGGCGGTGGAGACCCCCAGACTTATAGTCATGGGGGACTTTAACCTGCCATCGGCGGGCGAAACATCCGAGGCGGCTCGGGAGTTCATGGCTTCCATGACGGCCATGGACCTGACCCAAGTAGTTCAGGGCCCCACTCACGAGGGAGGACACACGCTGGATCTGATTTTTGTCTCTGGACACTGGATTAGTGATCTCGGAACAGGGGATTTAGTCATCTTACCCTTGTCATGGACAGATCACTCTCTCCTTCGGATAGACTTTCCAACCGTCACACCCCACCGCGGGGAGGCGGAACCGGAAACACCAAGTTGGTTCCGCCCCAGGCGCCTGATGGACCCGGAAAGGTTCCAGAGGGAGCTTGGGCCAGTACCTGTATCCCTGCCCCGCGGCTCGACTGAGGACCTAGTGGCCACATGGTATAGTGCGGCCACGGGGGCCTTGGACCAAGTCGCGCCCTTGCGGCCTCTCATGCGGCGTCGAGTCACCCAGGCTCCTTGGTTTACCGAGGAGCTTCGGGAGATGAAACGCCGCAAGAGACGCCTAGAGAGTAGGTGGAGATCTTCTCGATCCGAAGCTGACCGAACACTAGTGAGAGACCATATTAGGACTTACTTAGTGGCGCTAAGAGTGGCCAAACGTGAGTATTGTGCCACCCTTATCGCGTCCGTGGAAAACCGCCCTGCCGCCCTGTTTGGGGTGACCCGCTCCCTCCTTCATCTGAGGCCGCGGGAAGCCCCTTTGCAGGGTCGAGCAGAGGAATTTGGAGTTTTCCTGCAGGACAAAATCACTCAGATTCGGAACGAGCTGCCCTCCACTAGTGGTCCGGTCGAGGTGCCCGGTGCTGGTCTTGAGATAACACCTTGGGAGGAGTTCGACTTTGTTACTACCGAGGATATGGACAGGTTGCGGAGGAACCTTAGAGCCACCACATGTTTATTGGACCCGTGCCCCTCCTGGCTTGTACTGGCATCCTGGGAGGTGACACGAGGCTGGCTCCAGGGTATTGTGAATTCATCTCTGAGTGAGGGGTTCTTGCCTACCGTCTTGAAAGAGGCGGTGGTGAGGCCCCTCCTCAAGAAGCCATCCCTGGACCCGGCTTTATTAGAGAACTATCGTCCCGTCTCTAACCTTCAATTTTTAGTGAAGGTTGTTGAGAGTGTGGTGGCTCAACAGTTCCCTCGATATCTGGAGGAAGTTGATTATCTAGACCCGCACCAGTCCGGCTTCCGGCCCGGTCACAGTACCGAGATGGCATTGGTCGCGTTGGTGGATGATCTCTGGAGGGCTCGGGATAGAGGTTGCTCCTCTATCCTGGTCCTGTTAGACCTCTCAGCGGCTTTTGATACCATCAACCATGGTATCTTATTGCACCGATTGGGGGGGTTGGAGCTGAGAGGCACCGTTTTACAGTGGTTCTCATCCTACCTCTCTGGTCGGTCACAATGGGTGTTGGCAGGAGGGCAGAGGTCGGCCCTGAGGCCCCTCACATGTGGGGTTCCTCAGGGGTTGGTCCTCTCGCCACTTCTGTTCAACACCTACATGAAGCCACTGGGCGAGATCATCCGTGGTTTTGGGGTGGAGTACCATCTGTACGCTGATGATACTCAGCTGTACATATCCACCCCAAACCACCCCAACGATGCCGTCGAGGTGCTGTCCTGGTGTCTGGAGGCCGTACAGGTCTGGATGGGTAGTAACAAACTCAAACTCAACCTGTCCAAGACCGAGTGGCTGTGGTTTCCGGCACCCCGGTTTAGCCAGATAAATCCAACACTGGCCATTGGGGGCGAACATCTTGCCCCCGTGCAGAGGGCGCACAACTTGGGCGTCCTTCTGGATTCCTGGCTGTCCATGGAGGACCATGTGGCGGCCGTGGCCAGGGGGGCGTTCTATCAGGTTCGCCTGATACGCCAGTTGCGCCCCTTACTAAACTGGGGGCCCTTCGCACAGTCACTCAAGCGCTCGTGACATCTCGGCTGGATTACTGTAACGCTCTCTACATGGGACTCCCTTTGAGGTGCACTCGAAAGCTGCAGTTAGTGCAGAATGCGGCCGCGCGGGTGGTTATGGGTGCCTCAAGGCAAGCCCACGTAACACCTCTCCTGCGCGAGCTGCACTGGCTGCCTGTGGCCTTTCGAGTGCGCTTCAAGGTGTTGACCACCATCTTTAAATCGCTCCATGACTCGGGGCCTAGCTATATACGAGACCGCCTCCTGCCCCATACATCCCTTCGTCCACTCCGTTCCCACAGAGCGGGCCTACTCCGGGTGCCGTCGGCCGGGCAATGCCGGCTGGCGACACCCAGGGGAAGAGCCTTCTCTGTGGCGGGCCCGGCCCTCTGGAACGACCTACCCCCCGACCTTCGCACTACCTCGGACCTCCGCCTCTTCCGCCAACGTCTTAAGACGTACTTATTCCAACAAGCCGGCCTAGGATAGCCCCCCGCGTCTGACTTTTAAATATAAATTATAATTTGGTTACGGTTTTAATAACGGGTTTTAGCACGGGTGAATTAATTTAATATATTTTTAATTGATGTATATTGTATTTATGGTTTTATATAATGCCTGTGCGCCGCCCTGGGTCCTAACAAGGAGAAGGGCGGGGTATAAATTTAATAAAATAAAATAAAAATAAATAAATATAACAAGCAGTTCTCTGCCCTAATGATTTCTTCCAACAAGCAGCTCACCAAACTGCTCAGAAGGTTAACAACCGGTCCCCCCAAAGTGGTGCAAACTGGCTGTATATTGCAAAGGCCACGGGTAGCTATGATGCCAGCTTCTATTTGTACAAAGTTCATTCCCATTTGGCCTAGGTCAGTGGTGCGTTCCAGATTCCGTTCCAACCGGTACGGTAGAACAGGCCCTGCACAGGTAGAATGGGCCTGGCACAGTGCATGTAAGTGTCTTACCATCTAGCGATGGCTCTGCGAGCCTCTGTGATGCTCCAGCTGCTTGGCAGTATGTCACATAGGTGCTCTATGCGCCCTGCGTGTGTGTGGAAGCGTCAAAGAATTTAAAGTCAGGTAAGGAGCACGGGCAGGTGGGTGGGCCCTCTGGAGCACCGTACTGGAGCGGTACCCGGTGCTCTGGGCAGGCACCGGCATGCCTGTCCTGGGGCGTATCGGCTGCAACCCACCACTGGTCTAGGTTTTTAAAACACTTTTCAGGGTCTAATTTCTCTCTGGGGCCACTGGGGTATGTCCAAAAATGTACCTTCTAAACAAGAACAAAATGCAACCAGTTCTGATTCAGTTAAGGAGTGGCGTCATAGAGAACAGATTAGAACAAGAGTATGCCAGAGTGTTTCCTTTTGTTTGCCAAATATGGGAAAGAGTAGCTGCAGCTGAGACAGGAAAGTAAAAAAAAAAAAAATCTAAAACAGAAGAAGCCAATGGCAAATGATTTCTTTGTGGTTGCTAAGAAAATGGTATCGATGTATTCAGGAACTACATGGCTCAGAACAAGTCTTTATTGCATTGAATGAGAATAGTAATTCTTAGTTAGACCACCAGGTGGCGCTTCATCCCTTGTTCCAGAATACAGATTTCAGAATACAGCCTAATACCTAAATCTTGGTTTCAGTTTATTCTATCGTTTGTTGAATAGTTTCTGAGGTGTCTAGTGCTTCAGTTAATATGTCTCAATATAAGGAAATGCTTTCTTGGCTCCTTCGTATGTCTCACAAGTCTGCTTTTAAACAGTTGGAGCTTCCTACTAAAACACATTCTACTCTCACTGGGCTAAAGCCACACACTCCTAGTACTCGTTCGAACGTGGTTTTCTATTACTTTCTTCTCTTAAGACATAGTAAATTTCAATAGGCCTTAACAGTGGACCCTGTAGACAGCCAGAACTTGTCCTGTATATTGGGACTCTCTACTTTCTTACTGCAATGGACATTCCATCAGAGTCTTTATCATCATTTTGCACTAATTTGAGATTCTAGGAATCTCTCTGCTCTTTTCTTTGCATTATTATTTAGGAAATGGGACAGTTCAGTTCAGTTCTGACCAGCTCTGGAGAACCGGTAGCGGAAATTTGGAGTAGTTTGGAGAACCAGTAAATACAACCTCTGAATGGCCCCACCCCCATCTATTCTCTGCCTCCCAAGTCCCAGCTGTTTGGGAGGGAATGGGGATTTTGCAGTATCCTTCCCCTGCCACACCCACCAAGCCATGCCCACAGAACCAGTAGTAAAACATTTTGAATCCTACCAATGCACTGGACAGGTGAAGTGTGAATGCTGCAGAAGGGGCAAAGCTGTGGCATCTTATCTCAGTTTTATTCTCTTAATGTTTGACATTTTGAGGTAGAGAAAAGTGTAAGGAGATACTACTACTACCCTAATCCCACCCAAAAAGATCTGTCTTCAATTGAATTATAAGAGATTATTTTGGACACACAATCAAGACAGCCCTTTTTCTGACAAACACATTCTAAGGCTTTATTGGCATTTATCTACATTTGAGCTAGTTCTAAGTTTGGCTTTTAATGTGCCTTGCACAAGATGTCGTATATAGATTTAGGAACCAGTTCTTATAGCAATCCTTTTATTTTATTTTCTCATTTCTAGACATTTGCTGGCTCATTTTATTATTATTATTATTATTATTATTATTATTATTATTATTATTATTATTATTATTATTATTATTATTATTATTATTATTATTATTATTATTATTATTATTATTATTATTATTATTATTATTAATAATAATAATAATAATAATAATAACAACAACAACAACAACAATAATAATAATAATAATAATAATAATAATAATAATAATAATAATAATAATTTTATTTATAGACCGCCTCCTCTCCCCAAAGCAGCGTTTCTCAAATAGTGGGGCGCCCCCCCCTGGGGGGGCGCGAGGCTCTGTAAAGGGGGGCGCGTTTGACCTCGGCAAATCGGCTCTGCCGATTCCCTTTCTCCCTCCTCCTCCCTCTCTCCACAGCCGGCATGCTGGCCACTCGTCGTCTTCCAGGGACTGCCGTTCCTCACACACACACACGCACGCACGCACGCACACACACACACACGGAGGCTTCTCAGCTCCTGGAAGGAGCGGAGCGAGCGAACGAGCGATCAAGCACGGGTGGCCAGGGCAGGCTAAGGCGGGTGAGCCGGGCTGAGGAGACTCCGCGGGGAGTGGGGGCGGGGCGGGGACGACGACACACAGACAGAGAGAGGCACAGACACAGAGAGAGACAGGGAGGGGGGGAGGAATCAGAGAGTGACAGACACACACAGAGAGACAGAGAGAGACACAGGAAGTGCGTGAATGCAAGACACACACACACACACAGTGATAGATGGGCAGACGAAGGAGAGACAGACAGAGATAGAGAGAAAGAAAAAGAAAGAAAGAAAAAAGTGGGAGAGAGAAAGAAAGAAAGACAGACAGAGAGGGAAAGAGAGAGACAGAAAGGAAAGAGAAAAAAGAGAGAGAAAGAAAAAAGAGAAAAAGAGAGAGAGAGAAAGAGAAAGAAATTTCTTTCTTTTTTATTCTCTTATACTTAATAAGGATACAGTGTTATGCAGAGGTGTACTTATAACAATTTTATAGACAAATGATACTATTTACAGTCGCACGGGGGGGGGCGCGAAATGTTTTCTTCTTCCTAGGGGGGGCCTGACAGAAAATAATTGAGAAACACTGCCCCAAAGGGACTCGTAGCGGTGCACAGGGAAGTTAAAAAAGCAAATATAAAATACATAAATAGCTAAAATAAGAATTAAACAAATTGTCCCTGCGCTAAAACCCACAATATTAAAACTAAACTACACCCCCCTAAAAACCTAGTTAAAAACGGAAGACTAACCTAGGCCGGCCAAGCAGAAAAAGTGTGTTTTCAATTTTTGACGGAAGGAGCAGAGGTCCGTAGTTGTTCTAATTTCGGGGGGGGGGGAAGGTCGTTCCAGAGGGCTGGGCCCGCCGCAGAGAAGGCCCTTCCCCTGGGTGTCGCCTGCTGGCATAGCCTAGTGGACGG
Organism: Rhabdophis nuchalis; assembly: GCA_039707465.1. NCBI lineage: Eukaryota > Metazoa > Chordata > Lepidosauria > Squamata > Natricidae > Rhabdophis > Rhabdophis nuchalis. The sequence continues at coordinate 113,843,642 of CM077644.1, read as the reverse complement.
CACCCGGAGAAGTCCCTCTCTGTGGGAGCGGATCGGCCGCAGGAATGTATGGGGCAGAATCCGATCCCGCAGATAACTAGGTCCCGTGCCATGGAGCGCTTTGAAGATGATAACTAACACCTTGAATTAACTAACACCTTGAATTAATTAATTGTGATTTAACTTGTTCTTCCAGGCAAACACTTTTTTCTATAAAAGCTAGTTTTCGATTTCTGTTCTGCACATATTCTTTTAGAATCCAGAAATAGGTATATAGTTAGGGTTGCATGTTAAAAAAAGAACTCCCTGCAGATTTTACTCACTTGTATTGCCATATGTAGGGGTTGGTGCTCATCTCCATTTCAAGGCCATTGAGCCAATGCTGTCCAAAGACATTTCCATGTTCCTGTGGCCAGCATGACATCACGGAACACTGTTATCTTCCCACCAAAGTGCTACCTATTTATCTATTTGCTTTTACATACTTTTGAACTGCTAGATTGGCCAGAGTTGGAGCAAGGACAGGAGCTCACCCTGTTGTGTGGAGCTTGGATCTTGAACCTGGGCTGCCGGCTCTCCAGCTGCTCCAGGGTTACATGCAAATTTCATTTACAGAAACTCCAATTAAATTGTATGGAACAAAGTTGATTTCAGTCAGAGGGAAAGTTTAAAAAAAGTTGATTTATGAGTGGGAAGGCTTGTTTAAAACATTTATTCATTCTCTCGCCAATTAGAAAAGCTCTGAGTGCAGTTCAGTTTTTTTTTAAAGTTCCTGCATTTATAATCTTAAACAGCCTTTCCCAAAGGATTATAATTCCCAGGAGTTGTGCTCCCAACATATCTGGAAGGCATTAAGTTACAGACTTCTAAAAAGGCAGAAAGGAAAATGAAAACAAAGAATTCTCTTATCACCACATTCTTGGAGTTATAAAGACGTTTCTCTCTCTTGCTCTTCTTTCCATACTCTGATTAAATGGTTGATAAAGAACAGAAGAAGTCGGATGGAGGTGACTTCCCAGAAATAAAAACTAAGAAGTAATGGTAGCTTCTGTGTTTCATTCCAGTGCTGTTTCTGAGTATATGCTTAATTTTCTCCAATATAAGCAATCAGTTCTCCAAAATAAAGGAAAAGCTCTCACACCTGAAAGATTGAAATCTGGCCATCACTGAGATCCCAACATCATATGATCCTAGGGGTCTCCTTGAATCCTTTGGCCCTGAAGGGTATCACAATGTAACTTTAGAGAGAGGTTAAAATGTAATTGTACTTATAATTTCTGTGAAGAAGCTACTTCTTTGTATCTTTTTTTTAACTTTTCTTTTTCTTAGCTTTACATTCATCAGGTTGCTTAGCTTTCTTTGAATGCCAAGTGGGCAGAAAAGACAAAAGATTTATGGGACCCTAGAATATGTAATATCTCTAGAGGAGATCACCCATGACTGCTCTTTAAATCCTCAAGATGAAACTCAAATACTTTGGCCACCAAGTGAGAAGGAAGGACTCACTGGAGAAGAGCCTAATGCTGGGAAAGATTGAAGGCAAAAGAGGAATGGGACAACAGAGAATGAGATGGCTGGATGGAGTCAATGAAGCACTCACATGAACTTAAATGGACTCTGGGGACAGTAGAGGACAGGAAGGCCTGGAGGAACGTTGTTCATGGGGTCGCGATGGTTTGGACATGACTTCGCAACTAAGAACAACAAAGAATATGTTTATTATGGAAAATCTATGATCTGTAATTTAACTATCTGATCCTATCCCCAGAATTTTTTTTCTTGGGAAGTGAGATAAGTTTATGTTTAATTTAGAGAGCCAGTTAACTATTTAGAGTCTCCCTTAACCATTCATTAACCATCAGGCTAGAAATTTAGAGACCATGTGTCTTACCTTGGGTATAGACCAGCTGGGTGAACTTGGGCCAGACACTTTCTTTCAGCCCTAAGAAGGAGGCAATAGCAAACCACTTCTTGCCAAGAAAACTGCAGGGCATTCTCTGAGAATTGGCCACAATTGAATGAAAGAAGAAATAAAAAATAATTGAGCAGCTCCTTTTCTCCTTCCAATGTGAGAAATTTTCCTTCTTGGTGGATTTTTAAATTTTTTTGTTTTGTTTTATATTCACCTTCAAGATAATATATTTTGCTAATTGTTTCTTTTGTCCCCACTTGCCCCCCCCCCCTCCGTGCCCTGTGTACCCAGAGACATGAATTAATTTTAATTATTGCAATTGGGTTGTCTCTTCTGATCAATAAATTAACCTTTGCCATTGTGGAAGTAATAAAAGAAAAGCCTCCAGTCTGCCTGAATTGAGTGAAACAATTTTCTCACTGTCTTGTTCAAAAGGTGAAGTAATCTTACTCTGACACCTCCTGGCATTTCTTTTCATTGAAAGCCTCCAAAAGATGAGCCTGTTGTTTTTTTCTATGTGTCACCAATCCTAATCTATAGATTGGACAATGACAACCTCCAGATTCTATAGAGAGGGGAATTATGATGTAGTGCTAGAGGCAGAGGTTAAAACATACCTGTACTTATGCCTGCTGTGAAGAATATCAGAAAGCCACTTCTTTGCCTCTTTTCTTTCTTCCTTTTCTATTTTTCGTCAGCTTTTTTCTTTCTCTTTGCTTTATTTATTTTATTTATTTTATTTTATTAAATTTATACCCCGCCCTTCTCCAAACGGACCCAGGGCGGCGCACAGGGATGTTAAAACACATATAAAACATATAAAATTTTTAAAAAACTTATTCTAATAGACCCTGCGCTTTCTTCTTTCTTCTTCCTTACTTCCTTAGTTTGCATTGGTTTTCTCTTCTTTTTTTTAAAGTTTCAATAAGAATATATTAAATATATATATCCATGGTTAATTGATAATTTTAGGTGCCAAAATGCACTCCAAAAATTGGGTTCACGATAGACCTATCTACGGCAAATGCAATAATGCTTTGTAAAGATATCTGTATTTCATATGTATATATTTGTTGGTAGCAGACCCTTGAATTTTTAACCAAAATACCATGAACAACGTGGATCAGTTTATCTATGAGTGGTGCAGTTTTTTAATAGTATTTTGTAGTATTTATTTATTTATTGTAGTATTTATTATTATTTTTAATAGTGTTTATTCAAGGATTGACTTATTGGCAGATGGATTCCTATGCAAGTAGAAACAGTATGATCTTTTTAATCCTCTATAAGATAGTTGGATTGCACCAGAGTTTCAAGAAGCCTTATAAAGGAACTAAATGAATAAAAACAGGGTGCAGATCAGAGGTGGTATTCAGCCAGTTCTGACAGGTTCTGGAGAACCGATAGTGGAAATTTTGAGTAGTTCGGAGAACCGGCAAATAGGCTGGCTCCGCCCCCCTCTGCCTCCTAGCTGATCTTCTTTTGTTGCCCTGAACAGGAGAACGGAGCTGGAAAGCAGGTTAGTTGGGTGGAGTGTGGGGGAATGGGGATTTTGCCGTATCCTTTCCCCTGCCATGCCCACAAAGCCATGCCCCCAGAACAGGTAGTAAATGTTTTTGAATCCCACCACTGGTGCAAACTTGTACTTGAGATTAGTGAAATCCCAGAAGGAACAGCTGATTAAAAAATACAGATGCAAATGTTTTGGGGTTGGTTTTTTTTTTGCTAGGGAAGCCTGTGCAAAAAGAAGGACCTACCACACAGAAATGCTCCTGTCCACAATTGTGTTATCGGCCAAGCCTTTATTTATTCTGGCTTCAAGTAATTAGGATGTTAGAAGGAAACACTAGTAGCTTGAATTTCACATAAATGTACTCTGGTAGAGTATATTAAAGTATAGAACAATGAACTGCAGACATTTCTCAAGCAATTATTTTATGCAAATGTAGTGTCTAAGCTGTTTTGAGGGCAGACTCATACAGAAGGTATTGCGGTAATTGAGTTTGGATGCAGTAAAGGCATCAGGAAGTCTACAGACATTTATATGTATCCCATCCACCCATAGTGCTTTTCAGCTGTCAAACTGATACGGAATACTTTATATTGATTAGTTTAGATTGGATTAGATTCAATGCTCTGGAATATATGTTTACTGTGGTGACTCATAATGACCAAGACGCTGTAGCAGATTCACATTTCCCCAGAAAAATAGATTTCTCAGAGAAAGTTAGATTCTCTGAGAAATTCATGGAGAAACTAGACAGACAATGACCGGTTTCGTTCTGCCCTGGCTCCCATCTTTCCCACCGTCTAGGAATTTAGGGATTTGTCACCCACTGTTTCTTTTTTTTTTTTTTTGAAAAAAGTTTTATTGGGTTTTAGAATTTTTTACAAATAGGGTAAGGGTAAGGTGTGAAAAAGATATTTTGAGAACTTTCACGTCGAAGTCGTTGACCCCTTCTGAGGCTTCATAACAAAATATCGCTAATACATAATTTGCAATTGTACTACAAAGTGGAAAGAAATGTAAATATATCATTGTAAAATCTATGCTAACAATCATGTATAAACATCCAAACAAAAATTGAACTGTAGTCACTTTTGAGATCTAAGTCTTTTGGCAATTGTGTCTTCTTCTCCCTGGCCCCCTGTCGGCGGGACGGCGGCACCCTCTGCTCCCCCATTTTCATCCTCCAGGATTGAGGAATGTTTTTTAAGAAAGGCTTCCGCCTCTGCAAGTGTTTTAATTCTTACTCTTCCTCCCTCCCAGAACACCAACATTCCCTCTGGCATCACCCACTTGAACCAAACCCCCTGCTTAAATAATCTTTTAGACAAGAAGGAATACTTCCTTCTTACCTCTCTAATCTTTTTTGGTCACCCACTGTTTCTGAAAAGCCTGCACCTTGTAGTCTTTGCTTTCCACTTGGGATGGTCCTCTTCTTTTTACTCATGGAGCTGCCATTTCAACACAAACCAATAAAACAACCATACCGTGGAAGAGTTAAATCCCTGCCTTCTGAAAATTAGTAACAGGAAAACCACGGCCATCAGCCAAGTTGGCCTTTTTTCAAGGCATTGTCTGAGACTGCAGGGGACAGCTGAAATTTTAGAAAGAGAGGCAGCCCCCCCAGGAGAGGAGTTAGCAGTTGAAAAGAGAAAGAGACTAAATCATCCTCCCGAGGTTTTCCTGGCCAGCCAGGTATAATACGATCCAAAATGTGACCTTTAATGTCAATGTGTTGACTCAAGCCTGCTGTGACAGACGAAACCAATCCACTAAGCTGTCTGGCTTCAGATCATCTTTAGATAAAAGGAGAGAATGGAGCTAGAAGGCTTCAGTGAGTGGAAAAGAAGAAGGGAAGCTTTGCGAAAATAGGAAAAAAAAAAAGCAGCTTTGCATCGGAGGAGAAACACAGATAAAACTTCAGCCTGGGACCTGAAAAGGATCCACAGGTATCAGAAGAGCTTCAACTTTCCAGTGAGACGTTTTTGATCAGTTTAGAGCAGGGGTCTCCAACCTTTGCAACTTTAAGTCTGAAGGACTTCAGCTCCTAGAATTCTCCAGCCAGCTTTGCTTCAGACTTAAAGTTGCGAAGGTTGGAGACCCCTGGTTTAGAGGGCAACATTATGCAGCTTCCCTTGTGAACAGAATGTGCTGTCTGGAAATATCCCGGAATGGCACAAATTGAGCAGAGCCATGAAGGAGAAAAGCCACGGAAAGGAATATCAACAGGGAATAGCAAGAGAGGAAGAAGTGAGGAATGAAGTTGGTAAAGAGATTTCTAAAGACTATAGGTAGTCTTTCGATCACGAGACCCTGGGGATGCTGCAATGGTCGTAAGTGTGAAAAACCGTCATGAGTCACCTTTTTCAGTGTTGGCTGTTGTAATTTCGAACGGTCACTAAACAAATGGTACTAAGTCCTTGACTTGCAATCGTTTTGTTCAGTGACCATTTGAAAGTACAACAGCCCTGCAAAAAGTGACTCGTGACCGTTTTTCACCCTTACGACCATTGCAGTGTTCCCATGGTCACATGATCAAAATTCAGACTCGTGGCAATTGGCATGTGTTTATGACGGTTGCAGAATCCTGAGGTCATGTGATCACCTTTTGCAACTGTCCGACAAGCAAAATCAGTCTGGGAAGTTAGACTCACTTAACAACTGTGTTACTAACCGCTGCAGTGATTTACTTAACTGTCATAAAATGATGCAAAACTCGCTTAGCAACTGCCTTGCTTAGCAATGGCAAGGTTTGGGCTCAATTGTGGTTGTAAGATGAGGACTGCTTGTACTCCAAAATGACATCCATTTGGATAACTCTCTCTCGTCTGGGTCCTCTAGAAGGCTATGATGTTTTAAAGTTTTTCTTCTACTTTGAGGACTAGAGACCTATCTTTTTAACTGAAATTGAACCTCTGTAAAACTGCTGATGCTCAGACTGGAAGCTGATGGGCTTGGCTGCAATTAAAGAGTGAACAGTTTCTTTTCCCCTCCCCTACTACACGACAGATCCAGTTTGGAGTTTACATAAATCCCTCCACTGCTTGTTAGGATAATTATCCTGATGTTGGGTTGACAATATATATATATAAGCCAGGATTCTTAAAGAGTATATGTAACTTTAAGGACTATGTGGAATCTGATTGGCTGTGCTTCCCTGCTCAATCATAAAAGGCAGCTGGAAACACAGTTCATCCCTTTTGCTTTCCTTTGCTTCCTGATTGCCACTGAGGAAGAAACTGAACATGAAGATGGAAGAGAATCATTGTTTTGATTGACTGTAAGATAACTGTGTTTTGGTGAAGGACTGTTTATTGTTAGAGGAGTTAGTGTCACTGTTTGGAAGAAATATTTTAGTTACATCAAGAGTAAAGACTATTTATTTTTTCGACTATTTATGTTGTAGAGTGTTTGTGTGTTTTAAGCAACGTATCTCTTGCTGTCCGGTGTATTGCACTATTCCGCCTGTTTATTTTCCAGCGGGGTGTTTTTTTTTACCTCTAACACTGCTTGGCTTGTACTGTATTCTACACAGCTCCTTCATGGAGGAGATAATTAGCATTTGAGCTTGCTCACTCGCCACTGCAGCCAAGTAAATGGGGAAAGAAAAGGAAAGGAGGAATTGGCTGCCACGTGCAACTGGATGGCATATGAGACCCTGAGAGGAGAGAGCCGAGTAAATACTTCATAATTACAGCTTGCCCAGCAAGGAGTTCCCTGCAGCTCAGTGGGGCATCTGCCCTTCATATCAGAAAAAGGGCAGAGAAGATAGCGCAGAGAAAAGGGGAAGCTGCAAAACCCAATCCATTTCAGAACCCCTCAAAATATCAGTGCACTTAAAACAGTGCTATGGTGGTGAGTGAGGTGGGAGGGAGGGAGCTCTAATTTTTGCAATTGATTTGCAAAATTAATACCCATTTACCCGGAAGCACCAGCGAACCCTAACCAAACCCTAACCCTAAAATACTAGAATGTGAAAGCTTGGGGCCAGGAGTGGAACTAGGATAAAACTTAAAAAATAAAACATTTGAAGTAGTTTCCCTCTATTCCAGTGGAAAAACTGTTGCAATCTATGTAAGTGTGTGCATATATGTGGAAAATGTTAATTGCATTTCCTTTTCAGTGGAGTTAAATATTTATACAAGTCATTCTGTAAACCACTTTTTTCCCCAGTCAATTACTGCAAAACTCCTAGCTTTAAGATTATCCAATTAATGCTAAGTATGCCAGCTTTGCTAGTCAACATTGTTTACATGTGTTGCATGCAGACAGTCTCCCTTTCAATCATTAACGTTGCTCAGTAGGGCTGGAAAGCGATTCTATGAAATCTTAGTACTGGTCCTTATTAGCAGATATGGACAAGTAATGGGCAGTGTTTGGGTCAAACAGCTTCCTCCATTTCTTGGAGAAATAAGAACTTGTCTCACTTTTCCATGAAAAGGAAGAATATACTTAGAACACATCAATATCATGGCCTGTTACAGAAATTCACCCTTACAGTGATGGCTCACATGACATACCCAGCCATAAAACCTAGTTTACAGTCAGATTTGCACAACAGACAAAAATAAAGCAAACTATATTAGGGCTTCATGAATTGTATGAACTGGAGCATGAGTTTATATACAGTAATACTAAAGACTTTACTTGGTGTGATGCATTCCTCTTGCATCAACTCAAAATTTGTAAGGTTCTATTTAGAAAACATAATGATATCATAGCACTGTTGGCTTTTGGTGCTTATTTGCCAAAAGTAATATGCAGAGCAGTTAATAACAAAATGCGTAAAAGAGTTTATTACATAAAATAAAAGTAAACATATTCAATATGCTTACTTTAAACAAAAACAAACAGTAGCCACCAGTTAAAAACTAAGTCTAAAGTTAAAAATCAAGTCTAAAGTTAGTCTAAGTTAAACTAAGTCTAAGTTATAAAGCCCAATCACGAACATTTTTTTTTCTGCCTGCCAACATAAATACACTGAAGGTAGAACTGGTCTGATTTTTTTGGAAGGAATTCCAGAGCTCGGGAATAACTACTGAATGGGCCACTCCCAGGTTCATGTTGTGGCTGCACATTCTTCCCATGGAAGCAGGGCAAAAAAAAGGCCTCTCCCAAGGAACATAATGTAAAGTAACTCAACACAACATAACACGAGGGCCAGTTTGGTCTTGCAGTTAAAGTACTCTTAGAAGAAATGTACATCTGGCTTCAGTTCCAAATGGGGAAAAAGACACTGGATTCATCGAAGTTGCTTGGAAAGAAGGTTTATTGATGATAGACAGGACCACATGGTTTGAGGTCCTGGGGGGAAAAGTCCAGAGAGAAAAAATGCTGAGAGCACCCTGGTTTTTTGCCCTCTCTGGCAGCCCCTAACATTAGAACCATCATTAAAAAGGCGCAATAAAGAATGTTCTTCCAGCGTCAACTCAGAAAGCTCAGATTGTCCAAGCATCTGCTGATACAGTTCCACAGAGGAATTATTGAGTCTGTCATTTACTGTCATTTACATCAATAACTGTCTGGTTGTGGGATGCAGTGGCTCAATGGGACACAGTGGCTCAGTGGCTAAGATGCTAAGTTTGTCTTTTGAAGAATAGGGTTTTTGTTTGTTTTTGTTTTTGTCAATCACAAAGGTCGGCAATTTGGCGGTTCGAATCCCTAGCGCCACATAACAGAGTGAGCTCCCGTTACTTGTCCCAGCTTCTGCCAACCTAGCAGTTTTGAAAGCATGTAAAAATGCAAGTAGAAAAATAGGAACCACCTTTGGTGGGAAGGTAACGGTGTTCTGTACGCCTTCGGTGTTTATTCATGCTGGCCACATGACCATGGAGACATCTTTGGACAGCGCTGGCTCTTTGGCTTTGTAATGGAGATGAGCATCCCCCCTAGAGTCGGGAATGACTAGCACATATGTGCGAAGGGAACCTTTACCTTTAATTGTTTGGTTTGGCACAGCACCAGGCAGAACAGGTACAGATTTCAACAGATAGTTAGACTACAAAAATACAAAACAAACCCAATTGCAACCAGCTTGCCTTCCATTGAGGATCTGCATACAGCATGAACCAGAAAGAGGGCTGAGAAAATATCTACAGACCCCTCACATCTTGCTCATAATATATTTCAACTTCTCCCCACAGGATGCTGCTATAGAGCATTGCACGCCAAAACAACCAGATATAAAGAAAGTTTCCCCCCCCGTGTCATCACTCTGCTGAAAACGTAATTCCCATAGCACTGTCTCATTTTACTTCTTTTCTCATCTCATCTTTTCTACAATCTTCTCCTATTGGTTTCTAATAGATTTATCAATTGTTGTTTGTAACTTATGATTAATGATTATAATTATGATTATGACTTATTATTTGCTGTTTATAGGTACACTGTGAGCTTATGCACCCGAGAAAAACTACTTGTGTGTCCAATCACATTTGGCCACTAAAGAATTCTATTCTATTCCATTCCATTCCATTCCATTCCATTCCATTCCATTCCATTCCATTCCATTCCATCCCTTTTGTTCTGGCAAACATTTCTTTACCCACTAGGTAACATCATCACTGTATGGAGGAATGATGTTTGCTGGTTGTTTATATATAGTAGCTTTTGCTTTCAGCCCTGTGGCACAGTGTTTTCTTTAATTGTTCTTGTTCATTATAATTGTTTCTGGCATTCTCTGTGTTATTGTCTGGGCCAATATTATAGTTGCCAACTAACTATATTGTTTGCAGCATTAGAAGAAGCATTCATTATTAACCAATGGAAACATAAGGAAGACAATTATTTTTTTGACTGAACAAATGCAGAAATAGAACCACTTCAAGGCAGAATAATGGACTAAAGCCTCTTTAAAAATGACAGAGTCATCACAATACTCCTAGCAGACAAAAGACAAACTATAGTCATCTTAGACAGAACATAGTACATCCAAACAAAAAAGAACTACCAGATGACAAGGAAAACATCTCTTAAGCGCAAACCCAATGAAGAAACCATTTATTTATTTATTCACACAAATATGCAGAACTCTCTGGGCATATCTCTCTGGATAACTTAACAAATAAAAATTAATTTAAAAAATTAAAATAAAATCCAAAAGATGATGGTGTACAGAGAGATAAACAGCCAACTCTCTCCCCCAACTCATGGAGATAAAACAGACAAAATCCTTCCCCCCAGCCAACACTTGAACCTAAAGCCTGGGAAAGAGCCATGCTTTTGATGTTCTTTTTTAAAAAAATATTTTCATTGTTTACATATATATTGGATACATTGTAACTGTCCTGGCATTCAACTTTCCATTAAACACAGGTAAAAATCAAATAACATATATACAATATTAAACAGTGCTAGAGTTGTACAGTTGTTTTTGGCCATCATATTCTAGAATGCCAACTTATCTATCAGTCTAATACCTACATTCTAATACATACATAGTATCTCTTTCCATGTCCACCTAACTTGATTCTTCTCGTGTTTCTAACCATTGATAGAATCTATCCAACATTGCATAGTATTGTGTATCTCCTTTATATTTTATTTTTAGTGTTAGTCTGTCCATTTCTGCACAAACTAGTATCTTCTTTATCGTCCCTGCCTCTGAAGGTGTGTTTTCGCTCTTCCACTGTTGCTGCAGTCAAGATTTGTAATATTAGGTATATTGTCCCTTTATCATAGCCATCTGATAGTGCCTAATAAAAAGAATTCTGGTTTAAACTCTATATGTTGTCCTGTCATTTTTTCTAACCGCATATGAATTTGTATCCAAAATTTCCTTGCCTTTATACAGGTCCACCACAGACAGGCAATGGTGGTGGGGAGTGGGAAGTTGATCCAGAAAGCAAGTGCTGTGATAGACAGGGCCCATTCCCAATTCCTACTAGATGCCATTGTTCGATAGATGGGGCCAGGAGAAAGATCCAGGCCTTCCAGACTTGATCAGGTGAGCAGAAACCATGGGAGACTGACAACTCCTAAAATAATTACAGTGGTTCTTACACCATTTGGGGATTTAAAGGTGAAAGCTCGTATCTGAATTATAATCAAAGGATAACCAATTTATGAAACATGGGTAATGGCCATGGTGTGGCCTGCTCATCACTGTTCATGCTTCTGCCTTCTCTACCAGCTGTAGTTTCTGAATGGTTTTCAAGGCTATTGCAGTAGTGGGACATTGAACTAATCACTTGTGAGGTGACCAAGGCATGAGTGACTGTAAAAAGCATCTCTTAGTCCAGGGAAAGGCACACCTGCACCTGTGCAAAGTTCCTACTGGCCCAAACTGCTACCACTATTTCAGTGGTAAAGTTCAATTTCTTTTACTACTGGTTCTGTGGGCATGGCTTGGTGGATGTGGCAGGGGAAGGATATTGCAAAATCCCCATTCCCTCTGCACTCTGGGGCCAGCCAGAGGTGGCATTTGCCAGTTCTCCAAACTATTCAAAATTTCTACTACCGGTTCTCCAGAACTGGTCAGAACCTGCTGAATTTTACCCCTGACCTATTTCAAGCAGGTGCTGTGAGTTCAGGTTATACACTGGATCCAGACAGAATAGTCTGACCCTGCTGAAGGTCAGAGATGGAATATTCCCAAACACCAGAGGCTCAATCATCCACAAACAGAGAGTCTTCTCTGTATTCAAAAGCTCAGTGCCTCCAGTCATCAGCATACCCGATTATATTTGATAAGCTAATAAAAAAAGGGAAACAATCAAATTTCAAGGACGGGGCAAAAAGAACCCTGTTCATTTTTTGTCATCACATATTATTAACCAAAACCCATTGAAGCAGGAAGTGGCATCAGTTACACAGGAATAATTAAAGAATAATCAATACCACATTCAAACAGCAAAAAGGAAGAAATAATGCCCCCAAGACATACAGCACTAGTGAACACACCATGCATTTGTGATATTATCTAAGCAATACACCAAGAACCTAAGATTTTGGATGGCAGACATAGAATTTGTCACTTGATTTTGGATGGCAGACATAGAATTTGTCACTATCAATTAATATTGCACATCCATTATTTTATATAGTGTTTTGTAACTGCATAATTGTGACATGAAATGCTGAAGTAACAAAACAGACACCAGGGTACACATTTTACTGAGCTGAAGTGCTGAGTTACCATATTGGGATACAAGTTTCTTTTTAGCAAGACACACGTGCCTTCCATCAATAGCCCTGCACATATGAAGCTGACAAAGTCCACATTCTATCTTTATGAGATACAATGAAAAGTATAATTCAAATAAATGTATAATTTAAATAAAGGACAATCAGCAAATCCACACAGATGACTCAAACCTTTCTCCAGAAACATCATTTTGACCTAAACAAGTGTACCAATTGTATGTTGCTTATACAGAACTGAAAAATTGGGGGAGGAGGGACTGACATCGCAATGACACGATGTGCGATCTTGGAGCTTTGAGATCGCAGTTAATATTTATGCTGCTGGACGGTCCATTTGGGCCTAAACTGTCCCGCAGAGATGGTGATTGAGAAGCGTACCTCCTGCTGATCTCAGGGACACTGCAAAGTCCCTGAAAGATCCAGGAAATAGCTGTTACCTTCGGCGACAGAAACACAGCTTTGAAGCTGCTGAACTTGGGACAGCTCGGGAATGGGAAGAAAGCAGAAAGAGAAAGTGTCACGAGTTGGTGAGGAAATCTTATTTTAAAAAGATATTACCCCCCCCCCAAATTAAAGCTAAATTAAAATTGAAGACAGAAGAGTATAAGCAGTGAAATTAAACCACATTAAACTTAGTGTGTTATCTTGTTTCTAATTTTTCTTTTTGTGGATGGAATTTTGGCAAAAGCTCCCTATTATCTCAAATTGAATGGACTAATTTTTTCTTCTACTTTTTACTCTGGCTTATACCCATGGGTTAAAAATGTTCTTTTTTTTTTTTTTTACAATGTTTGATTGGATTGATTGGATTGTTTTGGTCTCCATTTGAGGATTTTTCTTTCTTAAGCTTTGGAATATAAAGAAGATACAAAAAGAAATATAAAGAGGGTTGTAACAACCGGAGGAAAAGTAGTAACACTGCCACTTAGAGGCTGGAGGTTGGAAATATTGTTTTTTTCTTTTTTCTCTTTGATCATTTGATACTCAAGGTTTTTCAGTTTGTTTACTGAGAGTGATAGCAGGAAGAGCAGTTGTTTATACAAGTGCTCTTTGGGAGTTCTATCACTAGCTATATTGGAGGGAAGACAAAACCTTGACTGGAAAGATAATAATGAATTTGTTTGAAGTTTAACAGAAAGCCTTGGACCCTATAGTGGCAATGTCTGCTAAATTGGAAGAATGGTGCAAGAAAAAGAAACTGCGACATTGCAAATAATTATGTTTGAAATTCAAAAGCTATTAGTTGTAACAGAGAGAACTGAGAAGCGATTGGAGAATATGGAATACAAAACAGAAAAATTTGATGGAAAAACTGAGGACATTTATCAAATGAATAAAGTGGAGGAAAGAGTTCAAAAAATGGAAGAAAAAAATGAACAAAGAGATAAGAAAATTGTGGATATTCACAACAAAGTGAGCATGGTTGGAAATGATAAGAGCAGAGTGGAATATGGAAAGGGGAGATAGACGGATTGGAACTCCACCTCAGACTTCAAAGTATAGAAGAAGAAAAGAGAGAAAAACTGATGGAGATAAGGAGAGAAATCTTGACAGAAGCACCAGTGATAACCAAAGATAAGCTGATAGAAGGAACAGATTGTGGGTATTGAGCTTTTATGAGAAACGAAAGGAACAACATGCTGCGAAGAGAAATTTATGCAAGATCTATCAAGAAATCAACTAGAATACTAATGCCACAAATGGCAAGAGATATAAGACTGCACTATTACTGGAAAGATACAGGTTGATGTAATGAAAATGTATAATAAAAACTAAGCTAAACTTAGTTATTAGTAGTAGGTATAAAATGAAGTTTTAATAGTTATAGTTAAATAATGATTAATAATGATAATAATGCATATATAGATATCAGTTTGATAACATGAAATTTTATATAAACTACAAACGCAGATTATGAGAGGAGGGTTAAAAGCTTGGTTGTTAAATATAAGCAATTTTTAGTTAGAATATGTTATAAAGATGTATTGTTACTGGATGATTTCAGGAAGAGCTAATAGAATGCCATTATATAATTTCATTTTAGATTTTGAATATTACATATAAAAGGATGTAAAAGCAATCATAGTCAAATTAAGGTTGAGACATCATAATTATAATATATATAAATATATTTGAATTAAAAATATTGTGATTTGACATAAAAAGCAAGTGATGACTATGGAAGAGATGCATAAAAATAATGTAACCAACCGATACACTTTCTATAATTTGTAATGGAAGATGGTTTTTTAATGTTTTTTCTTATTTTTGTTTTGTTTTGTCTGTTTGTGTTTGGTTAAAAAATAAATAAAAATCTATTAAAAAAAGAACTGAAAAATTGACTGGAATTATAGTGAACACTGGCAGTCTTTATTGATTAACTCCCCTTATTAAAAATGATGCTACTGATCATAGTGCAAGGCCAATACAGGTAGTCCCTGATTTATGATCACAATTAAGCCCAACATTTCAGTTGCTAAGCAAGACAATTGTTAAGTAGGTTTTGCCCCATTTTATGACCTTTCTTGCCACAGTTGTTAAGTTGTTAATTTTGTAGCACAGTTGTTAAGTGACTTCCCCATTGATTTGCTAGTCAGAAGGTCACAAACAATGATAACGAGGCTCAGGAGCATGACAACCATCATAAATATGAGTCAGTTTCCAAGCATCTGAATTCAGATCACGTGACTATGGGGATGCTGCGATGGTCATAAGTGTGAAAAATGGTCATAAATGATTTTTTCATTGCTGCTGTAACTTCAAATGGTCAGTTAACGAATGGTTGTAAATTGAGGATTACCTGCATGTGAAAAACCGAGAACTAATTGCACCTCTTCTGATCCAAGACAGTCCAACAGAGAAGTATCCTGGCACCTCTATTATTTAATTTCTAGTTTAACAACATTGTCCTTACTTTCACTGGACAGTCCAATTTTAATACCATTTTATGCCAGTGCTGATGCTGCCTTTTCTGTATTCCAAATGGGGATGTGATGAAACCCCCATATACTAGCATCAGAACTTGAGCATACAAAACCTAAAGCAGGGATGTCCAAACTTGGGAACTTTAAAACTTGTGGACTTCAACTCCCAGAATTCCCCAGCCAGCATAGCTGGCTGGGGAATTCTGGGAGTTGAAGTCCACAAGTCTTAAAGTTCCCAAGTTTGGACATCCCTGACCTAAAGAGATTGTATTTACTATTCTCCAAAGTGGGTACAGTATGTAGATATATTGACATGAAAATTGAGGTGGTCGTGCATGTACCCTTGAAATGCTCTATTTCACCCCAGAGGACAAAGTTAATTTCTTCTCTAATAACAAATTACCAGGACTGGTCCCAAAAGACAATTGGCTTTCTTATTAAATGAGCCAGACCATGAAATCTCTAGCAAAGTGGCTACATTCTCTGGTATAGCACTGGCAGTATAAATATAATCTTTATTGTCATTGTACAAAATACAATGAAATTAGTCAGAAACCAGTGGATCTGAACATAATGCAACTATGCTGTAAGTAAGATTTTTAATCCCAGATATTTTCTATCCTCCCTCCCTCCCTCCCTCCCTCCCTCCCTCCCTCCCTCCCTCCCTCCCTCCCTGCCCACAACTGTAAATCATCTAATAATTTAACACAGACACCCAGATGTTTAGGTAACAGTCTTTTTTCCAAACAAAAATTCAAATGTTACCCCATCAATCCCTCCTCTTTTAGGTACTGAAAGCTGAAAGTTCTGGAATCATTTTAACTATCCTCTAAACAGAGGGTTATGTTGATTCGCATCTGCTGTAAATCTGCTGTGTGTCATCTGTTTATGCTAAGTGTCTTTGACGGAAATAAGCACAGAAGAAGCCTAGCTCAGGCAAGGTCTTTGGTTGCCATAGCAGCTCCCTGAAAAGCCAGGAGTGTTTTGGGCTACACCCCCCCCCCCAAAAAAAACCAGAGTAATAGGACAAGAGATGGAGCCATGCTGATATGGCCCTCCAAAATAGTGTCTGCATAGTTTATAGTCAGCTTCCCAAGAAGATACTGATCTGGCTTAGCTTCCAGACGTGGAAGCCATCTTTTACATTGGGCCTTCAGGCCCGCCACATTTTCTAACTGTGGGAAAATGGGAGGAGGGATTATATGGCATATGGGAGATATACAGCCGCGCGGGTGATTACGGGAGCGCCTAGACACTCCCACATAACACCTATCCTGCGCGAGCTGCACTGGCTTCCTGTGGTCTTTCGGGTGCGCTTCAAGGTTTTAACGACCATCTAAAGCGCTCCATGGCTCGGGGCCTAGTTATATGCGAGACCGCCTCCTGCCCCATACATCCCTCAGACCGATACGCTCCCACAGAGAGGGCCTCCTCAGGGTGCCATTGGCTGGACAATGCCGACTGGTGACACCCAGGGGAAGAGCCTTCTCTGTGGCGGGCCCAGCCCTCTGGAACGACTTACCCCCTGAACTCCGCACCATCTCCGACCTCCGCCTCTTCCGCAAGTGTCTGAAGACACATCTATTCCATCTAGCCGGCCTAGCGTAACCTCCATTACTGACTATTAGACAGTTTTAAACTTGGGATTTTTAATTCGGTTTTTAGCGCAGGGTTTATTTATTAGAATAAGTTTTTTAAATTTTATATATTTTATATATTTTGTATGTATTTTAACATCCCTGTGCACCGCCCTGGGTCCATTTGGAGAAGGGCGGGGTATAAATTTAATAAAATAAAATAAATAAATAAATAAAATACCGTATTTTTCAGAGTATAAGACGCACCCAGGCTTTGAAGAGGCAATTTTTTTTAAAAGCAGGTAGATAGATAGATAGATGGATAGAGAGGGAGAGAAAGAGAGAGAAATACAGTAGATAGGTAGAGAGAAAGAGAGTGTGTGTGTAGGTAGGAAGGTAGATAGGTAGGCAGACAAAGGAATAGAGAGAAGAGAGAGAGAGAGAGAGAAATACAGTAGGTAGGTAGGGAGAGAGAGAGTGTGGATAGGTAGGTAAGTAGGTAGATAGGTAGAGGGATAGAGAGAGAGAAATAGAGAGAGGTAGAGAGAGAAATACAGTAGATAGGTAGGGAGAGAAAGAGAGTAGGTAGGTAGGTAGATGTTTCCAGGTGTATTTATCCATGTGCTGGAGAAGGAAATCGCTGACAACCTGTAGCACCTAAAATTTTGTTTCTGCTGGTACAGCACTTGATCAATGTAATTCTCATCAACCAGAGAGTCAAGGACACCTTGTCCAGCTATGATGAGGTGACTGGAAGGCATCTGCAGTTTTAGTCGGTGCCTGATTGGACCATGTGATGGACATGTAGGTGCTGGGCATTCCTGCTTCTTAAAGTGAGAGAGGACAGGTTCTACTGGAGGTCCCACTTCCTTAAAAATAGGGTGGAAGGGGTAGTGGAACAAGCAAGGGTATTTCTCATGCATGGCTACAGGTAGTTCTCAACTTAGAACTGTTTGTTTAGGGACCAAAGTTACAACGACAGTGAGAAAAGTGACTTATGACTGTTTTTCACACTTACGACCGTTGCAGCATCCCCATGCAAAATTCAGATGCTTGGCAATTGACTGATATTTATGATGGTTGCAGTGTCCCAGGGTCATGTGATCACCTTGTCTGAGTTTCTGATCAGCAAAGTCAATGGGGAAGCCAGATTCCCTTAGCAACTGTATTAGTAACTTAATAACTGCACTGATTCACTTAACAACTAAGGCAAGAAAGCTTGTAAAATGAGGCAAAATTCCCTTAACAACTGTCTTGCTTAGGAACAGAAATCTTGGGATCAACCTTGGTCGTAAGTCGAGGACTACCTGTACAAGAAATGATAGATAGCTCTTAGCCTTAAAAACTTTGAAATTAGGCATTAAATTAATTAATTAATGCCTAAATGAAATTAATTTGAGGGGTTCAAAGTTACGCTAAATGACTTGTCTTCCTTCCACCCTCTTCCTTTCTCACACTATCAGCAGCAACAACAATGCAAAAGAACCATAAAGTAAATTAAGGGCGAAGAAGCACTTTGGAGAAGATAAAACTCAGGCTGTTCTCTGGCTGTTTTGTAACAGGTTGGCCACTTTAGGATCATGCAAATCTGAAAATATCCATAGCTGTGATAAAATCTTTCCTGGGCTCCCTATGGATTACTGCCTTTGGAAAACAAGTCCCAGCTTCCCACTGGGTATTTCATAAGTATACAGCCTGTTTGTATGATTTAAAAGTAAAAAGAATGTATATTATTACGGTACAGTATATTATTATTAACAGATGACACTGAAACTTACAAGAGGCAGTGTATTACTTACTTGTCTACTTAATTTATTTATCTAGTCTAGCATTATTCTACTGGATTGCTTCTCCTGGCTCATGGTGATTTACAATACTACAGAAAAAGTCCATCAGTCGCATGGATGCAACACGGCAATATATTACAGAAGCAGCCAAGTCGGCTGTTTGTATGCACAGCCTGATAATCAGGATGACCTTCACAGGTTGGCAAAAGACAAGTGGGGACTCCCCTTACTTTCAGGTGACAGTCAATTAACAGTGAGAACAATTAACCAGTGGAATTGGTTGCCTTCAGAAGTTGTGAGTGCTCCATCACTGGAGGCTTTTAAGAAGCAATTAGACAACCATTTGTCTGAAATGGTTTCCTGCTTCAGCAGGAGGTTAGGCTAGAAGACCTCCAACTTGTTATTCTGTTAACATGGGGGCCACCACTGAGAAGGCTTTCTCTGGGTACCTTGTCCTTAAACCTTACATAGGCTGGAGACCTTTATCAGCCCTTCTTTGGATAAGTTCTCTAAGTGGGCTGATTCTGACCAAAAAGGTCAAGGGTGGGAAGTCATGTTTGGCTTCAGAGGCTAAAAGAGGCTAAACTCTGAATTGGGCCTGGAAGTGAATCAGTATCAATGCAGTGACCTCACCATAGGTCTAATGCTAATCCTTTCTGTTAGCATTTTGAACCAATTTCAGATCCTTGGTTATTCTGCATGACAGCCACTTGTAAAGCATGCTGTAATACAGGTAGACCTCAATTATGGCCACAATTGGAACTAGAATTTCTCCTGCTAAGTAAGGAGGGTGTTGAATGAGTTGTACCTGACTTTATGGCCTTTCTTATGACCATGGTTAAGTGAATAACAGAGTTGTTTCTTTATATATATGTAATTGTTTCACAGCTGAGCTGATGCAATAAGGGGAACCGGCTTGGCTATCCTGGTCTCTCTCTAATTTATCCTAGATCTATCCTGGTCTCTCTCTAATTTAATTTATTGATCAGCTCATAAAACTAACACACACACACACACACATATATATTTGTGTCACAACACCCTGTTAAGCCCCAATTAAGGGAGGAAGCATACTGCTCTCCTTTATTTTATTTTTTTTATTGAAAAAGTTTTATTCAAACCAATTTTCCCCCTTTTTACCCCCCGACATATAGTATAAATCACATACCAATACTATACCCCCTCCCCTCCCCCTGTCTTAAAATTAATTTGTCATTCCAGTATTGTATCCCATCACCTCCAAACAATCATAATATAAATCTCTCTTAAAATAAGAATATCCCATGAACCCCATCTTCTAAATTAATTGAACATATATAAATCATAATATAAATTTCTCTAGACATAACCATATCCCGTTAATCCCATCTTCTAAATTAATTATGCATATGTATTTCCACACCCTCCACCCTAACCCTCCCCCACCTCCCATTCAAACCCACCCCTCTGACTTCCGCTATACACCACTCTAATAATTCCAAACATCCCATGTAATATTTGCTCTATTCACATTGTTTCACTCACATATCACCCTATCAATCTAAACATTCTTACCTAAAGGCTACATAGTACTTCCTGGTCTGATATCTATTCTGTATATAATCAATCCACTTTACCCATTCCTGTGCATAATTCTCCTGTTTCTGATCTTTTAAAAAAGCTGAGATTTTTGCCATTTCGGCAAACCCCGCCACTTTTTGAATCCATTGATCAATTGTCGGTAAGAATTTTTTTTTCCAATGTTGAGCAATCAACAACCTCGCTGCTGTAACCATATACAAAATCAATTTTGTTTCCCCTTTAGTAAAATCCTTAATTATACTCAGTAAAAACATTTGCGGGATAAATTGTATTCTTTTCTTAGCTGCTCTCCTTTATTGATCAGCTCAAAAACGTAACACACACACACACACACACACACACACACACACACACACACACAGTATGTCTCCTCCCTTAATTGGGGCCTATTAACAGGGTGTTGTGAAACAATTACCTATACTAATATACCCTGTCTCAGCTGATGCAATAGGGTAGTGCTCGGCAAACTCATTAGTCAACAGAGCCAAATATCAACAATACAATGATTGAAATTTATTTTGAGAGCCAGAAGGTGTGGTCCATTTTGTGGGAGTGGCTCAGCGGTCATGTGACCGGGTGGGCGTGGCCAACTTGGAAAATGTGGTGAAACTCACTTAACAATGGTCTTGCTTAGCAACCAAAATTTTGGGCTCAATTGTGGTCATAAGTTCTCTTTCTTTCTTTCATCTGCCTCCCACTTTCTTTTTCTTTCTTTTCTTTCTTCCCTTCTTTCTCTCTCTCTGTTTCTCTCTGTCTCTCTGTCTCTCTCTCTCTCTCTGCATCTGTCTGCCTGTCTCTCTCTCTCTGTGGCTCTTTATCTCTCCCTCCCTCCCTCCCTCCCTGTCTCTTTCTGTCATTCTCTCTCTGTGTCTGTCTCTCTGTATCTCTGTCTCTCTCTCCTCCCTCCCTCTCTATCTCTGTGTCTCTCTCCCCTCACTCCCTCTTTATCTTTGTCTCTCCCCTCGCTTCCTCTTTGTCTGTGTGTCTGTCTGTCTTTGCACTCACTCACTCATTTAATCACTCTGTGTGTGTGTGTGTGTGTGTCTCCCCCTCCCAACCCACGGATGGGCTCCAGACTCGTCCTTTTTCTAACCAGGTGATCTTTCCTAAGACATTTTACATAAAAAAGAACCTTAATTGCTGGCTCAACAAAAGAAGCTGGAAGCCAGGAAGCAGAAACCTGGGACAGGAGAACAACCTTTTCTGTTCCCTTACCAGCCGATCTGGGAAGACAAGGAATGCGAGGGGGATCCCTCCCCCCCACCCCGCGGAGGGGCTCCAGACCAGCGGAGCCTCATCCTTCTTTTTAACCAGCCGGCTATCAGAGAGAAGAAGGCAGCGCATGCCCGAGGGCTTGTGCAGCAGCTGAAGATCGCTTGGTTAAAGGTCGCCTGGCTAAAAAGGACGAGGCTCCACATGTCCAGAGCCCATCCGCGGGGGGGGGGGGGAAATCCCCCTCGCATTCCTCTTCTTCCAGGAAAACATAGGCGCACGCGCACACCTACAGCCTGCAGAAGTTTACTGCTGTGTGACATTTTTTAGATGTGTGTTAGATTTTTATTTTTTTATTTTTTAAGGGCTGAAAATAAAGAGACCAGGATGGATCCATTTCAGGCTTATTAGCCTTCTTCAGCTGGCCATACTCCTTCTACTGGAATTTGAACCAGGGCTTTCCAGCATTTGAGGCAAGCTCTCTATGCCTTGAGCTATCTGGTATCCCTGATATATCAGCCAATTTACAGGACTCTTAAATGAAGACTAATTATCACAGCTCCTGGGAAGAGGTCCCTTTAAGGGAAGGAGACTCAACGTCATCCCTCTCTGCCCTTTGACTCAACCCAGAGTCATCCAGACAGAGAACCAAATTAGATTACTGCTGTGTGACATTTTTTAGATGTGTGTTAGATTTTTTTTTAATTTTTTTTTTAAGGGCTGAAAATAAAGAGACCAGGATGGATCCATTTCAGGCTTATTAGCCTTCTTCAGCTGGCCATACTCCTTCTACTGGGATTTGAACCAGGGCTTTCCAGCATTTGAGGTAAGCTCTCGATGACGTTGAGTCTCCTCCCCTTAAAGCAGTGTTCCTCAATTATTTTCTGTCATGCCCCCCCTAGGAAGAAGAAAACATTTCGGGCCCCGCGCGCGACTGTAAATAGTATCATTTGTCTATAAAATTGTTATAAGTACACCTCTGCATAACACTGTATCCTTATTAACGTATAAGAGAATAAAAAAAGAAAGAAATGTGGATCAATTTACAACAAAGAATAGCTTTATTAACTGTAGCAGAAAAGATTTAAAGTGCATTAGAAATTTAAAAAAAATTAAATCCTTAATTAAACTAAACTGCCGAGGTCAAACGCGCCCCCCTTTACGGAGCCTCGCGCCCCCCCTGGGGGGCCCGCCCCACTATTTGAGAAGCACTGCCTTAAAGGGACCTCTTCACAGGAGCTGTGATAATTAGTCTTCATTTAAGAGTCCTGTAAATTGGCTGATATATCAGGGATACCAGATAGCTCAAGGCATAGAGAGCTTGCCTCAAATGCTGGAAAGCCCTGGTTCAAATCCCAGTAGAAGGAGTATGGCCAGCTGAAGAAGGCTAATCAGCCTGAAATGGATCCATCCTGGTCTCTTTATTTTCAGCCCTTAAAAAAAATCTAACATATATATATATATATATATTAGTTTTATGAGCTGATCAATAAATTAAATTAGAAGAGACCAGGATAGATCTATTTCGAGCTTATTAGCTCTCATCAGCTGGCCATACCCCTTACTGGGATTCGAACCGGGGCTATGTTGCATGCAAGGCGAGAAGCCTCACACTTAAGCCAAACCAGTTCCCCTATTACATCAGCTTACATATATATGTGTGTGTGTGTGTGTGTGTGTTTTCGTAGATTTTCACGAAAACACACATATATGTAATATATATGTAATTGTTTCACAACAACCTGTTATTATTAGGCCCCAATTAAGGGAGGAGACATACTGTTTCCCATATATAGGGCTGAAAATAAAGAGACCAGGATGGATCCATTTCAGGCTTATTAGCCTTCTTCAGCTGGCCATACTCCTTCTACTGGGATTTGAACCAGGGCTTTCCAGCATTTGAGGCAAGCTCTCTATGCCTTGAGCTATCTGGTATCTAAATTGGCTGATATATCAGGGATACCAGATAGCTCAAGGCATAGAGAGCTTGCCTCAAATGCTGGAAAGCCCTGGTTCAAATCCCAGTAGAAGGTGTATGGCCAGCTGAAGAAGGCTAATAAGCCTGAAATGGATCCATCCTGGTCTCTTTATTTTCAGCCCTTAAAAAATCTAACACACATCTAAAAAATGTCACACAGCAGTAATCTAATTTGGTTCTCTGTCTGGATGACTCTGGGTTGAGTCGAAGGGCAGAGAGGGATGATGTTGAGTCTCCTCCCCTTAAAGGAACTTCTTCACAGGAGCTGTGATAATTAGTCTTCATATATATATATATATATATATATATATATATATATATATATATATATATATATATATATATATATATATATATATATATATATATATATATATATATATATATATATATGTGTGTGTGTGTGTGTGTGTGTTTTCGTAGATTTTCACGGGTGTAGGTATGCTGGCATAGCTGGCTTCGGGGATTTTCCCGTGTATAAGGCATAGAAAAGTTGTTGCAACGTTTCGACAAGATCTCACTTGTCATCATCAGGCAGGCTTGTGTCTGTGAGTGTGATCATCAGACAAGCCTGCCTGATGATGACAAGTGAGATCTTGTCGAAACGTTGCAACAACTTTTCTATGCCTTATACACGGGAAAATCCCCGAAGCCAGCTATGCCAGCATATATCTATATAAATAAAAATGTAAAATAGTTTGTACGAATCCACTAATCTCAAAAACTACTGGACCGATTTACTTCAATTTTTCACACAATGTTCACAAGGACTTCGGATAATAGAATACCAACTCATTTTGTGCCTAGCACATGTGTGTCATGTACACAGTACACAAATGTAAAATGTACCACTGAAAATTTTTTCACCTCCCTGTAACTCCTCCCACCTGGCATTTCCAACAGTCAGTTCCTCAAAAAGGCTGTACGGAGGCCTCTTATGGCCAAAAAGGCACTGAGATAGCAAACTCCCAGGTGGCCCATAGAGAGAGAGAGAGGAAGAAATACAGTTTAACAAAAAGGACTAAGGGTGACATGATAGCAGCCTTCCAATATCTCAGAGGCTGCCACAAAGAAGAGGAAGTCAAGCTATTCTCTAAAGCACCTGAGGGCAGAACAAGAAGCAATAGGTGGAAACTAATCAAGGAGAGAAGCAACTTAGAACTGAGGAGAAATTTCCTGACAGTTAGAACAATTAATCAGTGGAACAGCTTGCCACCAGAAGTTGTGAATGCCCCAACACCGCAAGTCTTCAAGAAGATGTTGGATAGCCATTTGTCTGAAATGGTATAGGGCAGTGATGGCTAACCTTTTTTGTCTCACGTGCCAAAAACAGGGGGAGTGCAGGGGCGATGTGCACAGGTGTGCCACATCCATAATGCTATGTGCATGACCCCTGCATTTGGCATGCTTTTTACGTCATCCCCAGGCTCCAGAGGCTTTATAGGAGCCTG
This sequence comes from Rhabdophis nuchalis, assembly GCA_039707465.1. Taxonomy (NCBI): domain Eukaryota; kingdom Metazoa; phylum Chordata; class Lepidosauria; order Squamata; family Natricidae; genus Rhabdophis; species Rhabdophis nuchalis. The sequence continues at coordinate 113,818,590 of CM077644.1, read as the reverse complement.
GGGAGGATGAAAACAGCCTTCCCCCACCTCTAGAGGGCAAAAAACGGCCTCAAAAGAAGGCCTAAATCAGCTGGCCAGGGCACACATACACACTGAAGCTGACAGGGCAATGCCTCGTGTAGATAGATAGATAGATAGGTAGGTAGATAGATAGATAGATAGATAGATAGATAGATAGACAGATGGTAGGTAGGTAGGTAGGTAGGTAGGTAGGTAGGTAGGGTGATAGAGAGAGAGAAATACGGTAGGTAGGTAGGTAGGTAGGTAAAGGGAGAAAGGAATAAAGATAGTAAGTAGGTAGGTAGGTAGGTAGGTAGGTAGATGGATAGATAGGGAGAAATACAGTAGGTAGGTAGGTAGAGGGATAGACAGAGGGAGAAATACAGTAGGTAGGCAGGTAGGTAGATAGGTAGAGGGAGAAAGCAAGAAATACAATAGGTAGGTAAGTAGAGGGATAGACAGAGAGGGAGAAATACCGTAGGTAGGTAGGTAGGTAGGTGTATAGATAGATAGCAAAAAATACAGTAGGTAGGTAGGTAGGTAGAGGGAGAAAGGAAGAAATGTAGGTAGGTAGGTAGGTAGGTAGGTAGATAGTTAGATAGATAGATAGATAGATAGATAGATAGATAGATAGATAGATATACAGTAGGTCAGTAGGTAGATCGGTAGGTAGAGGGATAGATAGATAGGGAGAAATACAGTAGGTAGATAGGTAGGTAGGTAGGCAGGTAAGTAGAGGAAGAAAGGAAGAAATATAGTAAGTAGGTAGGTAGGTAGATAGGTAGATGGATAGATAGGGAGAAATACAGTAGGTAGGTAGGTAGGTAGAGGGATAGACAGAGGGAGAAATACAGTAGGTAGGCAGGTAGGTAGATAGGTAGAGGGAGAAAGCAAGAAATACAATAGGTAGGTAAGTAGAGGGATAGACAAAGAGGGAGAAATACTGTAGGTAGGTAGGTAGGTGTATAGATAGATAGCAAAAATACAGTAGGTAGGTAGGTAGGTAGAGGGAGAAAGGAAGAAATGTAGGTAGGTAGGTAGGTAGGTAGGTAGGTAGGTAGGTAGGTAGGTAGGTAGATAGATAGATAGATAGATAGATAGATATACAGTAGGTCGGTAGGTAGGTCGGTAGGTAGAGGGATAGATAGATAGGGAGAAATACAGTAGGTAGATAGGTAGGTAGGTAGGCAGGTAAGTAGAGGGAGAAAGGAAGAAATATAGTAGGTAGGTAAGTAGGGGGATAGATAGGTAGGGAGAAATACAGTAGGTAGGTAAGTAGGTAGGTAGGTAGGGGGATAGATAGGGAGAAATACAGTAGGTAGGCAGGTAGGTAGATATGGGGATAGATAGAGAGGGAGAAATACAGTAGGTAGGTAGAGGGAAAAAGCAAGAAATACAATAGGTAGGTAAGTAGAGGGATAGACAGAGAGGGAGAAATACCGTAGGTAGGTAAGTAGGTAGGTAGGTAGGTGTATAGATAGATAGATAGCGAGAAATACAGTAGGTAGGTAGGTAGAGTAATAGAGAAAGAGGGAGAAATACAGTAGGTAGGTAGGTAGAGGGATAGAGGGGGAAATACAGTAGATAAGTAGATAGAGGGAGAAAGAGGGAGAAAGAAAGAAATACAGTAGGTAGGTAGGTAGAGGGATAGATAGAGAGGCCCGCCTCTCTGATGTCCCCCCGACATCAGAACAACCACGGACTTCTGCTCCTTCCGTCTGAAACTAAAAACTCATCTTTTCCGTTTGGCCGGCCTTGGGTAGCCTCTCTCTACAGGGTCTAGCTGTTTTAATTGGGTATTTTAGCAGGTTAAGGGGATTTTAGCACAGGCCCAGATTTAATTTGTTTTTAATTGTATTTGTATATTTATTGTATTAATAATAATAATAATAATAATAATAATAATAATAATAATAATAATAATAATAAATTCGAATTTATTAACCGCTCCCTCTCCCCACAGGGACCCGGGGCGGTGCACAGGAGGAACTAAAAACAATATAAACAATAAATACAAAAATACATACTTTAAAACACAATTAAACAATATTATCCCGTGCTAAAAATAATTAAAAACCCATTAAAATACATTTGAAATCTATAGACAGAGAGACTATCCAAGGCCGGCCAGTCGAAAGAAATGGGTCTTCAATTTCGTACGGAAGGAGCGGAGGTCAGTGGTCGTTCTGATATCGGGGGGAAGGTCGTTCCAGAGGGCCGGGCCCGCCACAGAGAGAGCCCTTCCCCTGGGCGTCGCCCGCTGACAAAGTCTAGTGGACGTCACCCGGAGAAGTCCCTCTCTGCGGGAGCGAATCGGCCGTGAGGATGTATGGGGCAGGATCCGATCCCGCAGATATTGTGGTTTTAATTTTTCCTGTGCACCGCTCCGAGTCCCTACGGGGAGAGGAGCGGTCTATAAATTAAATCATTCATTCATTCATTCATTCATTCATTCATTCATTCATTCATTCATTCATTCATTCATTCATTCAAATACAGTAGGTAGGTAGGTTGGGGGTTATATGGTGGTTGTGTGTATGTGTGCAGGTGTAGATCTACACACAGTTTGGTTGGCCATTATATATATATTTGTTCCACAACACCCTGTTAGGGCCCCAATTAAGGGAGGAGACATACTGTTTCCTTTAATGCCTTTCGGCTCATCACCAGAGACCAACTAGACAGTGTGTCATCTGAATACAATTTTTTTGTGTCATCATCTTTAACATTTACTATCATTTTTAATATATATCTTATCTTTTCTTTTACCTTTACATTTCAATCACATTTCAATTCAGCTTCTCCCCTATAAATCTGTTTTCCTTCTCTATTTATTTAATATTATATCTCTTTTTGTCAAGTTGTTCCTTTATTTTGTTCCTTTATTTGTAAAAAATGTTTGGCCATCCATCTTAGCTTAAGCAGTGCTTCTCAATTATTTTCTGTCATGCCCCCCCTAGGAAGAAGAAAACATTGCGCGCCCCCCGCGCGACTGTAAATAGTATCATTTGTCTATAAAATTGTTATAAGTACACCTCTGCATAACACTGTATCCTTATTAACGTATAAGAGAATAAAAAAAGAAAGAAATGTGGATCAATTTACAACAAAGAATAGCTTTATGTAGCAGAAAAGATTTAAAGTGCATTAGAAATTTTAAAAAAATTAAATCCTTAATTAAACTAAACTGCCGAGGCCAAACGCGCCCCCCTTTACGGAGCCTCGCGCCCCCCCTGGGGGGCCCGCCCCACTATTTGAGAAGCACTGGCTTAAGGTAACCCTGGGCAGCTTACATGACTTTGCTTGTCAGAAGTCTCCTTACCTTACAAGAGGTTATCACATGATCCTGGGAGGCTACTCATGGTTATAATTGCATGTTGGTTACCAAGCACCTGAGTTTTGACCACGTGACGGTGGGGATGCTGCAAAGGTCATAAGCAGAAGGATTGGTTGTAAGTCCTTTTTTCCCCAGTGCCATTGTAACTTTGAACAGTTGCTAAACAAATGATTGTAAGCTGAAGGACTTCCCATAGTGTATGTGTAAGGTGTTGAGAGCACAAGTCACCACGTGCTTGTTCCTCCCAAAGAAAACGTTCAGACTGGCCTTACTCCTTCTATGTTCAGCAGTAGATAACGTGCCACTGCTGTTACAGAAGGGAGAATAAACATCCCATCTGCATGGGAAAAGTAGCCAGTTTCTTCCTTTCAATGGGAGCTTGCCTGACCCACAAAAGTAGAAGGGATGTGGCAAAACTATTTTCCAAGTGTTTCCTTGGGGGCAGGATCTGAATTAACCAACATAATTTTCCAAGTCTCACATAGTCATGAAGACAGAGAAAAAGGCAGAGAACATTTTCATGTGGAATCTTCTTGATGCATCAAGAGCAAGTCCAAGAAAAATAAACATAGGGCAAATGTGTGTGCCTTCTGATTTAAAAACAGCGATAATGGAGTGTTTGATGCCTTTCCCTGCCTCTCTTTTTTCTTCAAGAATACAGAGGATTTTTTTCTTCCTCCTTTCAGCAAATTACAAAGAAGTAATGAGAAGAGAAATATAATCAGATGTTGAACGAAACAGCTCATCAATAACTCTATATCTCTTAATTTCAGGGTAAGAACAATGTACAATGACCAGTCATACAAAAACTGGACCACCTGGGTGGATGAATTAATTTAGCCATTCCACCTGTCCATTTGTGCTGCCTGTCCTCCCCCCCCCCCCCCCCAATGGCCCTTGTTATGCAGAGCTGTTGCTGAGCTTTAAAATGTATTCTGTTGCCAAGAATTTCCTTTTCAATTTGTGTGATGCTTTGGGTATTATTTCATAAACCAAGCAATCTGTCACCTCTTGATTTTATTCAAGCCACAAGCTCTTGTCAATGTATGTAACAGCTTTCCATAAGGCCCTCCAGACATATTCACCCTGCAACCTCCAGAATTTCCAGCTGGTATTGGTTGCAACATGAAGAATATCATTAACTGGAAGGCTTTAAGTTGTGGGCAGATGGTTAACAAAATATTTATTTTCTCTTCTTATTGTCTAAATTAAAGGTTACAGAATGAAGAAGAATGGAAGTGCAAAAGCCACAACAACACAGTCCTTTTCCAGAAGGCATCAGTTACTAGAGTCAATGAATGCCCATGGATTCAGTTCTGAAATGCAAATTACTGTTGGCCTGTCTGATAATTTAGAGGGGAAAGTGTTACCAAGAATCATGCAGATTGGTGAGTACCCTTTTATAGTGAGTTGCTGCCTGAGATACAATTTTTGTAGGACTGTTCATCTATGTAAGCCAAAAATCAGGAGGAGTCTGGTACAGATAGTCCTTGACTTGAACCCAAAATTTCTGTTGCTAAGCAAGACAGTTGTTAATGGGTTTTGCCCCATTTTACCACCTTTCTTGCCACAGTGGTTACGTGAATCACCGCAGTTGTTAAGTTAGTAACAGAGCTGTTAACTGAAGCTGGCTTCTCCATTGACTTTGCTTGCCAGAATTTTGCTTGCCACAAAAGACGATTATAGGACCCTGGAAGACAGCAACTATCATAAATATGAGTCAGTTTCCAAGTGCCTGGATTTTGATCATGTGACTCTGGGGAATGCTGCAACGGTTGTAATAAAATGTGATGATCCTTTTTGGATCATCACATTTTATTAAAAGATGTGCATGTTTATAGTAGCTTTCTATCAAAAGGGATAAGCCTGAATGTTCTATGTGTGTATCAATAGAGGCAGAGATCATACGTATGTACCTGCATACCTGCACAAAGTCCACCTCTAAGGCTGATTCTATACTTCTGTTATTCTCTGGGAGATGCCTTTTCACAAAGCTGACACGGGACTTCAACAAAACCGTCAGCCTTTGCAGACAGCAAACCTAAATTGTGATTAAAAACAGTAGCAGTGAAAATTAGCACCAATGCACCATTTAAAACTTAAAGGCTTAGTTATAATTCAGCTTCCCTAATTTTATATATTTGCAGTTGGTTTCCAGAGGCATTGCTACCTTTGCATCTGGTGGTAAACACTGATAATTATCAGTGGATTAGAAACCAACCTCTGTCTTACTCCAGAAAGAGCAGTGAGCTATTTTGCATATCCCGTAGCATATTATTGAGCAGTTGTTTGGCTTCCCCAATGCATTGCTTTGGCAATTTTTTGCTATTCTATCTCCAAGTCCATATGATTAAAATACTTTGGGCAAAAACAAACACAATGCTTGATATTCTTTCTAGAGTAAAGTGCTGTGGCAGGCAGTAACTCAGAGGTGGGTTTCTCACGGTTCGGCCCGGATTGGCCGAATCGTTAGTGGTAGTCTGGCCTGGGTCGCAGAACTGGCAGCAACCCAGGCTGGCCATGGCCTCAAACCTGTTCCCCAGTCTCTTCTGTGTTGCTGGCATGTTTCTGTGCATGCGCAGAACAATTTTCAGTCAACTGAGCATACACGAGCAACATGCAGCCCGCACGCAATGCGAGCATGTACCAATTGGTACAGGAACCCACTCCCGAGGCAGTTGAAATGATGAACTCTATGTCTTAAAAAACGCTTACAACCTCTCTTTAAAATAAGAGGGGGGAAAAAGCCAGCACCATTTAGGATGTATTGAGAGACACAGAAATATTTTCAGCATAGCACTGAGCGTAAAAACAGCTGGGTGGGAACCTTTTATTGTCCTTGTGTACCTGGTCTGGCAAAACACCTAGAAAGGCTTAAATGCTGCCTTCAATGTAAGTGTCAAATAACAGCTGAGATGTTCATTTTGTCATACCAACTATATTTGGGATGGAGGTCAGAAGCTGAAGGGAGGGACTCTTAATACGTTGCTTTGGTAACCTATACTGTTTCGAAGGAGGAACCCCTTCCACAGCTTATTGGGTAAACATAGCTGATCTCATTGTAGATATAATTTCCTGTTCAGGAGACAAAATCTGAATAAGAAGAGAAAATAATCAAGAAAAAGCTTGATGCAGAAACAGATTTGTTTTACATGGTGACTGTATGAAAACTCACCATTTCCTGGATTGGAATCTATCAACTTTGGGGAGTTTTGTTTATGATTGCTATAGTCTCATTTAAAAAAATAAGGGATTTATGGCACAATACTGGAGAGGAACAATACCGCAAAGCAGCTGGTGCAAAAACCTTATTTGACAGATTACTATAAAGCCCACATTTATATTCCATCTATCCATAGAAGTTTTCTTGTTATAAATAAATAAGGTCTTATTCACATTTTTTTAATTCCGTAGTTCCAATTTCTTGGAGGGTGAAGAATGTTCACCCATCTAAACTCTGATTATAATAAACAAAGGTATAAAAATGTCCTCAAGACAAGTTTGACCCTTTCTGATTTACAGGGGCACAAGCATATCATTTTTCTGTTACTTACTGTAGATTAATGGTTTGCATTGTTTTCTTGATGACTGTAGTTAAATGTGTAAACTGGTTATTTGGAAATAGTGTGATATTTCAGTTGACAATGGATGACTAACTGCTTTGGTCTTTACTGATTTGCTTTGTTCATATCTCTTGAATTTAGTTTCTCGCTCACTTTTTAAATTTTATTAGTTTGTTCTACCCATCAGGTTGACAGTAAAACCAGCAGAAGACTTGGTTCCATGGGCTTGGTATTTGACATGAGCTGGTAAAGTTGTTTGTTTAGGCCAAGAGCTTAGCAGCTTTGGAGAATTTGTTCAGCATCAACTGTAGATTGCTGTCTTAATGCACCAAGAGTGCATGCATAGTCATCAGTGAAGAACATTTCTGAATGATTACGGAGACACCTCGCCCATGCATTCAAGTAGCAAAGATCACAGAGAGAACTTTCCAATTGGTGCTTCCAATTGGATGCATCTCTGTTTAAAGAATTATCCTGTCATTCCCTTGTGGAGTAGTTGAATCACTTCATAAATTTCCTCGGGTATCCATAACCTCTCAGGATGGTCCAGAGAGCGTCCCTGTTTACAGTGAAAAATTTGCATGCTTATTTATGAAACAAATCTATATGGCCATCCAACTCAGTCACAGGTGACTCCAGGTGGTTCAATTTTTTTAAAAATCCACCATATAATTAAAATCCATACTCCTCTCATCCATGCCTCTGTTGGGTCAATAAAGGTAGAATAAAGAAGATTGTTCTCCTGGACTTGCCTCAGTGCAAATATCATATCTTCTGTACTTTTATGCCTGACAGGTTGCGCTTTGCATGTTCAGCACACCAAATGTCTGAGAAGAAGACGACATCCCTCCTTGCATCAGTGAAACAGGGAGGGCCTACCTTCCAAAGATGGAGCATGAAGCAACTTAGTACTCAGGGGCAACCTGATGGAGGAAGTGTCAGAATTTGGCATTCTTTTTACCATGTTAAATGGTTAGCTATTCAAACCCATCCTCTGCACAATAACACACATCACTTATTATGAGTATGGACCATCTGTCACTTTCTATATGCTTCAACCATTGTGTGGGCATTTTGCTCTGCTAGAAAGCAGATGCCTAATCAGCAACACTGGTTGCCTAGAGCTGGCAAAGATGGGGAGGACACCTGGATGACGCCTATACAGATACTGTTCTTCAGCTTCTTCCTTGGTTGATCCATGTGTCACAATGATTGCAATCCCAATGGCACGGGTCTTCAAATACTTTTTTTTTTTGTGAGATCCTGAATGATCTAGTGGTACTTCTGGGATATCAATTATCACCAAATACTCTGGAATCCAATTCAGGAGAGGCTAGTTCCTTTCTTCTGATGTTCCCCCTCAATTTTGGGGTTGCTAACAGAGAGGAGGGGGCTGACTGCCTTAAACATCAACACCAATAGATCATCTACTTGTGAAGGAGGGAGAAGGGGATGGTTCCTTCCTGTTTCCTTCCCAGCTTTGGACTCTTCCTCAAACTCTCCCACCATAGATCAGACAATATATTGCTCACTCAAGACATGGGACTAAAGACAGCCCTCCTTACACCAGTCACTCCCCTCCCAATCTGCTCTGCTCACCCTTTGAATGACCCTGTGTAAATGGTTTTGCCTGCTTATATGTAACCTGTCCAGAATATGAGTTTTTGGGGGGTGGATTGAGATGGTTTAGAGCCGGGGTTCCCAACCTGTGGGCCATGGCCCACTATTGGCCCATGGCTTAATCATAACTGGGTTGCCTGAGTGGCAGGCCAGCGTGTGCCATGGGCCCACTTATGCAAGCTTGTGCATGCGCCTGCACTTCGCACAAAACCAGTGGTGTGTTTCTGCAGACTCGCACCTACTCGCAAGAGCCGGATGGTGAAATTTAGAGAGCCGGTGAGAGGGGGTTCCATCGGCGGACCCAGAAGTAAGTCTGGCCTGCCGCTGCCGGTAACCCAACGGGAAGGAAAGGAAAGGAAGGAAGAAAGTAAGAAAGGAAAGGAAGGAAGGAAGGAAGGAAAGAAAGAATTTATCATCACAATGGAGTCCAAAATTTTGGTTGCTAAGCAAGAGCGTTGTTAAATGAGTTTCACCACATTTTACAAGTTGGCCACTCCTACCCTGTCACATGGCTGCCAAGCCACGCCCACAAAATAGGCCACACATAGAGAGTAGGTTCTAAAAAATTGAAACCCACCACTGCACAAAACCATCCCCCCCACCTCCTCCCAGTGCTGGGCTGCCAACCTGGAAATGTTGGGGAATGCTGGTGTAGAGCAGGGGTTCCCAATTTTGGCAATTTTAAGCATAGCTGGCTGGGAAATTCTTCAAGTTGAAGTCCATGTGTCTTAAAGTTGTCAAGATTGGGAACCCTTGGCTTGGAGCATGTGCACAGTTAACCTCTTTTCTAAAAGAGAAAAAAGAAGGGCTCTTTTTAGTGTGCACCTAGGTGTCTCTAGCAAGCAAGCAGCAATGCTGTCAGTGCCAGTACACACAGGCAAAAATAATTGACACATTGATTTTCCCCAATTAAACCAACAAGTCTATTTGGGGGAGAGGAGGAGTTGGAGGGAGGGAAAGGTCCTTCAAAGTCAAAAAGGAGCAGAGTTTGAAAGCAAGGAATAGGGGAGATTGGGGAATTCTTTCTCTTCCCTTCAAATTATCCTCCCCGCTTCTACCCTCCCATACTAATGCAAAGCTGAAATGAAAGAAAAGGGAAGCAAAAATAAAATGAGATTCTTTTTTTTTTATATTGAAAAAGTTTTATTGAGTTTACATTTTTTGTGGGGTAGGGTAAGGGTTACATAGAAATTTTGAGAGTAGTCACGTCAAAGTCGTCGGCTCCTCCGGTACCTCAAGTTACATTATTAAAAAGAAAGAAAAGAAACATTTCACATAACACTACAAGCTGGGAGCAAGTACATATTCCTAAATTTTTCAGTTATATACTGTCAGTCAATTACAAAAATCCAGATTACAAATATCATACAATATTACTCAAAAAAAAAACACGGGCAAAGTTATTTTTTAGATCTAAGTCTCTTGGCAATTGTATCTTCCCCCTTCTCCCCCGGGTCCCCAGCGGACGGGGCCATGGCTCCCCCTGCCCCCCCTGGATCTTCTCCCAGGACAGAGGAATGTTTTTTAAGAAAGGCTTCCGCCTCAGCAACTGTTTTAATCTTCACTCTACCTCCTTCCCAGAACACCAGCATCCCTTCGGGTATCACCCACTTGAACCAGATCCCATGATCAAACAATGTTTTAGACAAGAAGGAAAATTTCCTTCTAGCTTCTCTAATCTTTCTTGGAATCTGCTTCAAGATGGTAACCTCCTTTTGTTGGTAAATCATAGGACTCCCTCTTTGCGCCTTCAAGATTTCCTCTCTGGTTGACCTTCTAACAAATTTTACATGTATCTCTCTGGGTACTTCATTCATCCTGGCATATGCAGAATTTATTCTGTAGACTAGGTCAATGTCCCCTCTGATCTCATCTTTAGGTTTATGTAAATAGTCTGCAATAATTGTACTCATAAGATCAGGGAGACATTCACCATCCATCTCAGAAACATTCTGAAATCTCAAAAAGTATGTCATCCTTTCCAAAATGAGATTCTTGAGAGGCAGACAGATAGGTACTTAGCCACCAGTAAACACTGTATTCCTGCAGAAATCCTGGCCTAGTTCTGAGTCCAACATTTCTCACAACAATGTTTTCCTCTCAGAGAAAACTTATTTATATGTAAAGGTAAAGTTGGGATCGCTGGAATGCCACCCCGAGAATCTACTAGAGAAAGAAAATAAGTAAGGGCAACAACGGAAAGGAGAGAGGAAGAGGAGGGAAAAGAAGAAAGGTAAAGCAGAGGAAATAAAGGAGGGGAAATAAGAGTAGGGTAAGAAGGAGAAGAAAAGAGTGGGGGAAAGGGAAAGGAAGAAGGAAAGAGGAAGGAGAGGAGGAAAGGAGAAGGCAGAGAAGGTAGGCTGAGAAGACGGAAGGAGTAGGGTTGTTGCGAAACAAGATGGAGATACGGGGTGGCAAGAAAGTGACCCCAACTGTATTTTCTATATTTGTAAGAAGATTGTGATAAATGTCAATACTTAATAGATATATGTTAATAATATTTACAAGAATGTATATCTGTGAATGTGTATGAAAGGAAAAAATACAACTTTATAAAACAACAACAGTGTCTTCCTCTCTAGTTTGCTCCAACACCAATTAGATCCAGAATTGCCACCTTGCTCTACAATACAATCATTAATAGGCTGCTGTTTTGCCCACAAATTCCATCCAGATCAACCTCCCACAACCAATTTATAACAGGAGGTACATAAGCAACTACTCATTGGATGCTGACCCAGACAGGAATAGTCAAAAGATAACTCCCCAATTGCAAGTGATAAAAGCACTTCCAGTCAGAGCAGCTCCAACAGAAAGTAACACCTGAAACATTGTTGTAGCCTGGAATGACTGGTTTGCATCCCACCTTCTCCACCAAAACATATGAAATAAAGCACATGAAGGAGAAGAGCAGGTGGAACTGGGGTTGGTGGTGGAGTTAAGGGCATCATAAGGGTAGAGTCTTTGTGTTCTCACAAGGGCTCCAAGTCCTACCCTTCCTGAATTGTGTTGACCCTTACCTGGTGCCAATTTAGTGCTGAACCTAGGTGAACCGGATTCTTGTGAATTGTGAATAAATTGTCTATGCTGCAACCTTATGAATGGCACCTGATGGCATGCTTTTGTATTGGAAGCTGGTCTCTAGAAGCTGATTAAGAGCAATGTTCCCCTTTCAATTTGATTAGAGAAACAATGTATTGTGGTAGAAAATCCAGATGGTTTCCTTTCTGATTCATTAACCTGAAGACATGGATCCTTGACTTATGGAATGCATAAATGATTATAAATGAGCAATATAAGCACTTAAGGGAAAATATTATTTATTCAGCCATCATAGAGCTTTTCCTCTCATATTATATTGTTACTAGCTATACCCAGCCACGCGTTGCTGTGGCCAAGTCTGGTTAAATGGCCAACCAATCTGTGTGTAGATCTACACCTGCACACATACACACAACCACCATATAACCCCCAACCTACCTACTTACTGTATTTCTCCCTCTCTATCTATACCTCCACCTACCTATTGTATTTCTTCCTTTCTCCCTCTATCTACTTACCTACCTACTGTATTCCCCCCTCTCTATCCCTCTACCTACCTACCTACTGTATTTCTCCCTCTTTCTCTATCCCTCTACCTACCTACTGTATTTCTCCCCCTCTCTCTATTCCTCTACCTACCTACCTACTGTATTTCTTGCTTTCTCCCTCTACCTCCCTCCCTCTACCTACCTATTGTATTTCTTCCTTTCTCCCTCTATCTACTTATCTACCTACTGTATTCCCCCCTCTCTATCCCTCTACCTACCAACCTACTGTATTTCGCCCTCTCTATCTATCCCCCTATCTACCTACCTGCCTACCTACTGTATTTCTCACTCTCTATCTATCCCTCTACCTACCTACCTACTGTATATCTATCTATCTATCTATCTATCTATCTATCTATCTATCTATCTATCTATCTATCTATCTATCTATCTATCTATCTATCCACCTACCTACCTACCTACCTACCTACCTACCTACCTACCTACCTACCTACCTACTAACCTACCTACTATATTTCTTTCTTTCTCCCTCTACCTACCTACCTACCTACCTACCTACCTACCTGCCTGCCTACCTACTAACCTACTATATTTCTTTCTTTCTCCCTCTACCTACCTACCTACCTACCTACCTACCTACCTACCTACCTACCTCTGCTATTGTATTATTGTATTACAGTAGGTAGGTAGATAGAGGGATAGATAGAGAGGGATAGAGGGATAGATTTCTCCCTCTCTATCGATCCCTCTACCTACCTACTGTATTTCTCCCTATCTATCTATCCACCTACCTACCTACTTACCTACCTACCTACTATATTTCTTCCTTTCTCCACCTACCTACCGTATTTCTCCCTCTCTATCGATCCCTCTACCTACCTACCTACTGTATTTCTACCTACCTACCTACCGTATTTCTTGCTTTCTCCCTCTACCTACCTACCTACCTACTATATTCTTCCTTTCTCCACCTACCTACCTACCTACCTACCTACCTACCTACCTACCTACTGTATTTCTCCCTATCTATCCACCTACCTACCTACCTACCTACCTACCTACCTACCTACTATATTTCTTCCTTTCTCCCTCTACCTACCTACCTACCTACCTACCTACCTACTGTATTTCTCCCTCTATATCCATCACCTTATCTACCTACCTACCTACCGTGTTTCTCCCTATCTATCTATCCACCTACCTACCTATCTACCTTATTTCTCCCTCTCTATCTATCCCTCTATCTACCTACCTACTGTAATACAATAATACAATAGCAGAGTTGGAAGGGACCTTGGAGGTCATCTAGTCCAACTCCCTGCCTAGGCAGGAAGCCCTATACCCATGATGGCGAACCTATGGCATGGGTGCCACAGGTGGCACTCGGAACCGTTTCTTAGGCCATGCGAGGCATTGCCCTGTCAGCTTCAGTGTGTATGTGTGCCCTGGCCAGCTGATTTAGGCCTTCTTTTGAGGCCGTTTTTTGCCCTCTGGAGGTGGGGGAAGGCTGTTTTCACCCTCCCCAGGCTCCTATAAAGCCTCTGGAGCCTGGGGAGGACGTAAAAAGCATGCCAAATGCAGGGGGTCATGCACATAGCATTATGGATGTGACACACCTGTGCACATCGCCCCTGCACTCCCCCTGCTTTTGGCACGCGAGCCAAAAAAGGTTAGTCATCACTGCCCTATACCATTTCAGACTAATGGCTATCCAACATCTTCTTGAAGACTTGCATTGTTGGGGCATTCACAACTTCTGGAGGCAAGCTGTTCCACTGGTTAATTGTTCTAACTGTCAGGAAATTTCTCCTCAGTTCTAAGTTGCTTCTCTCCTTGATTAGTTTCCACCCATTGCTTCTTGTTCTGCCCTCAGGAACTTGCTTTGGAGAATAGTTTGACTCCCTCTTCTCTGTGGCAACTCCTGAGATATTGGAAGGCTGCTATCCTGTCTCCCCTAGTCCCTCTTTTATTAAACTGTATTTCTCCCTCTCTCTCTATTCCCCTGTCTACCTACCAATAGGTAGAGTTGGAAGGGACCTTGGAGGTCATCTAGTCCAACTCCCTGCCTAGGCAGGAAGCCCTATACCATTTCAGACATATGGCTATCCAACATCTTCTTAAAGACTTCCAGTGTTGGGGCATTCACAACTTCTGGAGGCAACTTCTGTTCCACTGGTTAATTGTTCTAACTGTCAGGAAATTCCTCCTCAGTTCTAAGTTGCTTCTCTCCTTGATTAGTTTCCACCCATTTCTTCTTGTTCTGCCCTCAGGTGCTTTGGAGAATAGTTTGACTTCCTCTTCTTTGTGGCAACCCCTGAGATATTGGAAGGCTGCTATTCTGTCTCCCCTAGTCCCTCTTTTATTAAACTGTATTTCCCCCCTTCTCTCTCTCTATGGGCCACCTGGGAGTTTGCTATTTCAGTGCCTTTTTGGCCCTAAGAGGCCTCCACATGTGGCTGAGGAAATGACTGTTGGTGGGAGGAGTTACAGGAAGGTGAAAACCTGATCAGTGGGTACATTTTACATTTGTGTACCTTGCACATGACACACGTGTGCTAGGCACAATATGAGTACGTATTCTATTATCGGAAGTCCTTGTGAACATTGTGTGAAAATTTGAGGTAAATTGATGCAGTAGTTTTTGAGATTAGCTGCTTTGTACAAACTATTTTACATTTTTATTTATATAGATAAAATGCATAAGCTTATATATTTATATGTATATAAACATACATATAATGCCCTTAATTGGGGCTTACCGGGGTGTTGAAACACAGGTATATATATTATAATATTATATTCTATATTATATTGTACTATTATATCTCTCTTCTGAAGCTTATCTAACTCCTAGAGAAGGCTGGGGTGAAATAGTCATTGTCTGTAAGCCTATTGATCTAAACCAACCTGTTTCTCTCTCCTTTTGTGAGGTATGCCCTGAACCAAAACATTATTTATTCTGTACTGTTTCATTGCACACAATGACTTCCTCTGGAGCTGTCTACATTTCAAGAAAATACCCTCTTTATGCAATCTGCCTGCCAGCTGAGAGATACTTCTATAGCTATGGCTTCACAAGAGAATATTGTTGCTATTTGTTAAATCTTCTTGTTATTTTTCCACACTAAAAATGTTGCCTACAGGACAGATGAATCATAGTCAAAGGACTGGGTGAGGAGTTGTTCCATAGTACTTGAACTGAACCTTGGATGAATGCGAGCATTTACAACATGTACATGTTGTTGGAAATATATATAACATATATTTATTTATTTTATTTATTTTATTTTATTTTATTAAATTTATACCCCGCCCTTCTCCAAACGGACCCAGGGCGGCGCACAGGGATATACAGTATGTGGCTGTAGATATGTTTGAGTAGAGGCATAGTTTTGCAGGATTCCCTGGGCTAGATTATAAGAATGTAAGACGGAGTATATGGAATGTGAAGTAGGTGAGTAAGTATGCATGCACATACTGGATGGCCCAAGAAAAAATAATAGTCAATTATAATCTTGCAAAGATCAACTGTGCTGAAAACATAGGGTACTCCACAGGTAACAAGGGATATTTCATAGGTTCAACTTCCTTGGAAAACTCTTGTCTTTCCTCACATTCTTTTTATGTGAGTGCAGGAGTGGTTTTTCCTTACTTCTCTCACTCATTCTTTGAAGGCATTCGTGCTCAAAATTCTGTCAGATTTTGTCATGGATCGTGATTAATGTCTACGCCATTCCTATCAAGACATTTAGTTTCATACATAATTGAGTATTCTCCTTGCTTATGGCATGAGTCTGTTTAATTCTGAAAGCTGGACTACCCAAAGAAATTCACAATTTTGACTTTAAAAAACACTGAAGCGTAAGAACAGTATCACTCAAAAAAACTGATTGGTCACTTTATTATAGTATATGACTTTATTATATATGTATGACTGAATTCAATGGTAGGTTAGTTTTACCTTCCAGAAGGCATCAAAGACAATGACTCTTGCCCTTATCATTTAGCAAATTCTGTAGGAGGCTGGCCTTGAAGATGACCTATAAATTGCCACCAGCACAGAACACAGCTGCTTGCTTACTAACTGGTGATAACAGGTTCATTAGAGTAACATGCATTCATGGGAGCATCATTGGTTTCCTGCAAGAATGTGTTTTTCCTGCAAGAATATGTTTTTAGTGGTGTAAGCCAACTCAGAGCTTTGTGAGTACATGACATACAAACTGTGAAATAAACAAACAATGCACAAGATGGGTACAAAAATTGGGGATATGGATAGTTGAGGTTTATTGAAAGAAAAAAATTGAAACGGTGTCATTATAAATGCATTGGTTTCTGAAAATGTATCTTTGAAGACTCCCTAGAGTTGGGATTCTTTGGGCCTTGCTGAATCCTATTTCCTTTCAAAGGTATTTAGCATTTTTGTTTGGTGTGTACTCATACCTTAAAACAATAGAAGATACATTTTCCCTGCACATCAATCCTATGAGGTAGGTTGGGCTGAGAGAGAATGACTAACCCAAAGCCACCAAAGAATGAGGACAGACTAGCGCCTGGGTATGTAATGCTATACTTGCTGTAGTAATTTGTAACGTTTGTCAGTAGTCATGTAACTACACGGACTGTTGTAACAGATTTGTCAAAACTGCAAGTACCTTTAAGCCCAGTAGCATTTTGATTGAGGCAGTGGTGGGTTTCTGCAGGCTCGCACCTACTTGCGAGAGCCGGTTGGTGAAATTTAGAGAACCGATGAGAGGGGGTTCCACTGGCGTACCTGGAAGTAAATCTGGCCCGCCGCTGCCAGTGACCCAATGGGAAGGAAAGGAAAGGAAAGGAAAGGAAGGAAGAAAAGAAAGAAAGAAAGAAAGAAAGAAAGAAAGAAAGAAAGAAAGAAATTTATTATCACAATTAAGTCCAAAATTTTGGTTGCTAAGCAAGAGCATTGTTAAATGAGTTTCACCACATTTTAAAAGGTGGCCACTCCCACCCTGTCACACGACTGCCAAGCCACACCTACAAAATAGGCCACACCTACAGAGTAGGTTCTAAAAAATTTGAAACCCACCACTGGATTGAGGTGAAAAAGAGAGTACTTTGAAAAGAGAGAGGTGAGCGATTCAAACCTCTTCCAGCACTCTTATCTTTGAACCCATTACCATCGTACTGCCAATAAATATTTCATTTAAAGCACTGAAAGGATGAGTGAGGAAAGAACTAAACATGCCTTCTAGGTATCACCATTTCTCCATTTTAAACTTTTCTCTCTTTGAACACGTGTTTGCTTTATTGTGTGGGCACAATAAAACATATTAGCAAGTGACACATAGTTAGTCCCTTAGGCATGACTAATTGTTGCTTCCTTGTTTCCGTTGTTTTTTCACAGACATGTCTCATCTGGCCCCATCTAAGGCCACATATTCACACACTTCTGTTCTGGTGAGCACAAACAGAACCATTTGTGTTATTAACAGTCATAGAATTGGTCTCTCTGAGAGATGCTCATGAGGGAAACTGCCTTACAGATGCTGCTATTTTTTCCCTTCTTTCTTACGTTTCCTTCAGCCTTATGACAAATGCCATAGGTGGGGAAAAAATAGTAAGAATTGATTTATGTTCTTACAGCTTTCAACAAGAATTTGATGGAATTTTTTTTTTCCAAAGTGGCATTTGCCTCGTGTGGGTTTTAATGGAAACTGGAAAACTGTTTACTAAGACACATGTAACTCTGTCACTCTAAATGTAAGCAACTGAATGTAAACTAAAGTTTTAAATGTATACTTTTCACACTGATTCCCCCCCCCCCCCAAATCCTTCAAATGCTAATTGAGCCCAAAGTTTGATACAGGAGGTCAACAAACTTTTAATAATAATAACAATAATAATAATAATAATAATAATAATAATAATAATAATAATAATAATAATAATAATAATAATAATAATAATTTAATTTATAAACCGCTCTCTCACCCCGAAGGGACTCGAGGCAGTGCACAGGGAATTTAAAAAATACATATATTTATTTTTTATTTATTTATTTATTTATTTACATTTATATCCCGCCCTTCTCCACAGAGGACCCAGGGTGGCGCACAGGAAATTTAAAAACATACAAAATACAATAAATATAATTTAAAAACTATTAAATAAACCTATCCTGCGCTAAAACCAAATTTTAAAAACCCAATTTAAAACTATCTAAAAGTCCCCATGGGAGGTTAGGCTAGGCCGGCTTGTTGAAACAAATATGTCTTAAGACATTGGCGGAAGAGGCGGAGGTCGGTGATGGTACGTAATTCAGGGGGTAGGTCATTCCAGAGGGCTGGCCCCGCCACAGAAAAGGCTCTCCCCCTGGGTGTCGCCAGTCGGCATTGTCCGGCCGACGGCACCCTGAGGAGGCCCTCTCTGTGGGAGCGTATCGGTCTAAGGGATGTATGGGGCAGGAGGTGGTCTCGCATATAACTAGGCCTCGAGCCATGGAGCGCTTTAAAGATAGTTGTCAAAACCTTATATAAAACCACAGACATAATACAATATTAAAATGAATTAAACTAAAACCCCGCGCTAAAATCCCATATTAAAACTAAACTCAACCCCTAAAAAAACCCGTAAAAACAGTTAAATTACCCCAGGCCAGCCAAGCAGAAGAAGTGTGTTTTTAGTTTTTGACGGAAGGAGCGGAGGTCCGTGGTTGTTCTAATTTCGGGGGGAAGGTCGTTCCAGAAGGTCGGGCCCGCCACAGAGAAGGCCCTTCCCCTGGGCGTCGCCCGCTGGCATAGCCTAGTGGACGGCACCCGGAGAAGTCCCTCTCTGTGGGAGCGAATCGGCCGCAGGGATGTATGGGGCAGGATGCGATCCCGCAGATAGCTAGGTTCCGTGCCATGGAGCGCTTTGAAGATGATAACCAACACCTTGAAGCGCACCCGAAAGACGACAGGCAGCCAATGCAGCTCGCGCAGGAGTGGTGTTACATGGGAGAACCTGGAGGTTCCCATAACTGCCCGTGCGGCTGCACAGAACCCTTCAGAGAGTAAAGAAATGTGACACTGAAAAACACATTGGTTCTTTTCATTGCTCCTTTCCATCATGGTCCAATTAAACAGGTTACTTGGGTTAACATAAAAATCTATTCCCTATGAATGATTTGTAATTTTTCTCACGCTGCCTTCTCCCCTCTTTCCCTCAAAACTCTGTATCTAGAAATAGATATTTCTATCTATTTGAATAATCATCTAAACTTGAAAGTCCAATGTGGGAATATTCTTTTCTTTTTTAAAACATTGATTAATGGATCATATTTATACTGTAGATTACCACCCAAAACGCATGGTCAGAGAAACCAACAAGAATACAGGAAAAGTAAGATAGCAAATGAATAATGAAAGTCAAACCCTCCCCTAATATAACAACAAAAATAATAACAACAAAAGTTTTAAATATTCAAATAACTATTATTTATATTTTGCTAAATATAAACCGTCACTTCTAGAAACAGGGAAATATGCAGCTGGTTAAAATTTGTCAGATTCAAGGGCATTAACTATTAGTACCTAGATTTATTCTTTTTAGGAACCAATCATCAGTAGTTGAATATATAAATGATTTTCTCTGAAGATAAGTATTTATATAGGGGTTGGAATAGAAGAACACATTTGCTGCTACCTCTCTTTATTGCTTTAATACTTTCTGGTTCTAATGTAAAATGGAGCATGACAAAGAAAGCATTAAAACAGTGCCACAAGAATGTAAATCATGCAACTTTCATGCTTACGGTATGTGTGCTTGTACTTTCAATCACTCTTGATTCCTGGCCATTGTCTGGATTAGATCTTGCAGTTTTCTGGGAAACATTTTCACAAGAAGTTTGCTATTTTGTTCTTCTTGCTAAGGCTGAGAGAAAATGATCGACCCAAAGCAAAGCTGTTGGCTTCATACCCAAGACATAATTAAAAGTTCCAGTATCTCACTAACTCACCAACCATTAGCTTGTGCTCTAATAAATATATTAACCTTTGTCAAAATGGTGTTCTTTTGGTAGTGTTTTTTTTATTTAATTGGAAGCTGGGGAACATACTTGCTGAAAGTTTAAATGTGAAAATAGATTCAGCCCAATAACAATAATCATGGGTTCTAGAGGGACTCGCTGGAATTCTGAAGCAAATTATGGAGACAGGTGGTTTACTTTTTCCATTGCTCAGAAACCGAAAAACTGATTCTACTTTTAAAATATGTACCCTAAATTGTGGATAAGTCAACTACTATAATTTGCAACATGGAAGACATACTTGAATTAAATAATTCATGCCAGAATAACAATTGCTACTCCATGATCTAGTTTCTTTGTATTTTCACTTTATACTTTGGTGTTCAACTTTTAAAACATAGAACACATCCTTAGCCTAACCAAGTGCTGTATTTAAAGAACTCCTTCTTAACTTTGGCTATTAGTGTTGACACTTTTTTTTTCACTTGGTGGTCACTTGTCAATTAAAAACCACAGGTAAGGACCCTCTTCCCAGCCTCTTATCTTCCCAATGTGCTTAAGCTATGCAGCCACAAAATTCCAGAATAGAATATCTAATATATCTATCTAGTCCTATCTGTAGAACACCAGACTAGGAATTTTAAAGCAATGTAGATCTGGCTCTGACAGTTTTTCAGGACGGATGTGAAAGCTTCAAGGTAGACACAGTGAAGAAAAGAGGCATAGCAAGGATTCCAGGAATGCTACGTTATTGTTAGAGGGTCTAATAACAGAATCTTGAGTTCCTCTGTGTCCCATCTTATACAAAACCAAATTTTAAAAATGACTTTCTTTCTCATACTTTTCTCTTTCTCTTTCTCTTATTCCCAAGGCTAAGTCTGCCTTCTTTTACAGTGAAATGATGACTCTTTTGGACTTCAGGTTCCTGTCAGAATTTTTTCTGAGCTAATATGGTTTTTTGGTATTATTAGCTGAAATGGTGGAACTTCTATCCTGCCTTTCAGCCAAGCGTTTGAATTGCCTGGACATGTAAGAAGAAGGCTACATCAGTCCCCAGTGTCATTCCTCTCAGTATTGTGGATCACAATTTTCACCATGTTCCACTCAGAATGGGGTGATTGTAATTATAGGCCCGCATTGTACTACAGGTAGTTCTAGATTTATGACCATTCATTTAGCAATTGTTCAAAATCACAGCAGCACTGAAATAAGTGACTTATGACCAGTCCTCACACTTATGACCATCGCAGCATTCCCAAGGTCACCTTATCATAATTTGGGCTTCTGGCTGTATTTATGATATTTCCAGCTTCCAAGAGTCATGCAATCACCAATTGTGACCTTCCCACCTGGCTTCTAACTAGCGAAGTCAAAGTGAAGCCAGACTCACTTAAACACAGTGTGATTTGATTCATGACTCTGGCAAAAAAAGGTTATTAAATCAGGTGCCATGCTTGATGACTCATTTAACAACTGTATCTCTTAGTGATGAAGTTCTGGCTCCAATTGTAGCCATAAGTCAAGGATTACTTGTATAAAACTTCTGATCAAACAGAAGAATAGCTGCAATTGTCTCCAGAAAGTGGAATGAGGAATGAACTTGGATAATATACAAAATTCATGGTCCTTGGACTTTTTACAATGATACAGTTAATTTTGAACATTTCCCAGGACAGATAATTTCTCTGCAACCTTTGCTGTCCAACAGGATCCTATTATGGCCCTTATGGGTCTTAAATTGGTGATATGTTTTTTAAAGCAAACTCTGAGATCCCTAATGAAACTGTTAAAGGGAAAACCTTTAGAAGTTTCTGTCAGATGCTGAAGCAAAAGTTCACGTCTCAGTGTTTCCTTAAGTAGCAGAAATGTTTAAAAAAAACTTTGGTCTTTGCCCCCTTCTCTAACGCAACCTCATGTGTGCGTAGCTATATTGCAGGCAAGAGAAGGAGCCTTGAAAGTGTTCTAATATTTTCCAATAGCACTTTAATAAGAATAGCAGGGGGAAAATGGTTGCATAGCTTTTATATCAACAGAAGCAAAAATCACCTTATTAATGCGGAAAGAAAATGTAGCTATTTCTAACATTTAAGTTGGTTTTTCTTGCTTTCTTGCTCGCTAGTTTTATTTGGATTCTAATCTTACATCTACTTTCTCAGATCTCAGCTCCTCAGTTCTCTATTCTTTTTTTTTTTTTAAAAATAGTATTTTCTTTCCTCCTTTCCCCCCTTTTTCAGACTGTAGCCGCTATAGCAATCATAAAGAAGAAAAACTGGCATTCTTGCATCTACATAACTGACACAGATAAAATCAGAAATTGTAGTTGCCTCAGTGCATAGAACTATAGAACATAGTAAACAGTTACACAGCCTACAAAGGCTGTTGATGTTTCACTGAACCCAGTATGATACACTTGGTCTGCCCAAGCTGATAACAGAACCTTTCTAAGCAGCGAAGGCTGTAATTGTAAAGGTTGTTTTACAAATTAGATTAACCTCATATTTCTTCTCGGCAAGTTGCTCATTTTAGGCTCTGAGTTCCTTGCATGATTTTCTTCCAGTATGATTGGTGCTTCCACAACTGTTAGAGGTTTGAGGAAACAGTCACTCCCCCCCTTTTTTTAAAGAAGTTGAAGGAATTTGATAGTGATCTGTCCTCTTTGAAACCATGGGTTTGAATCAGTGGTGGGATTCAGCCAGTTTGCATCTATTTGGGAGAACCGGTTGTTAACTTTCTAAGCAGTTTGGAGAACCGGTTATTGGAAGAAATCTCATTTTGTTTTTTTCCACTTTACAGGGCTAATCCTGTAAGGAAGGCAGGAAGGAAGCATTCTGGTGTTGTTTCTAGCCTAATCTTTATTGCCCTGATTACAGAAACTGCCTCTCTGGTTAACCCTTATTACATTGTAACACCTAAGTAAGGTGAAGTGCCCATCGACGTGAGTGACATTGAGTTGGCCACACTCACCCAGTCACATGACCACTGAGCCATGCCTACCCAGCTGGTCATTAGAGCAAATAATTGTTAAATTATTTGATTCCCACCACTGGTTCGAATGTCCTATAAAACTTATAAAAATAAAAAATTGCTTTAAAGAATCTGACAGTCTGTTGCGAGTGTAGTTAATAAAAACAAAAATAGTCTAAAACAGGGGTGTCCAAACTTGTGAACTTTAAGACCCGTGGACTTCAACTCCCAGAATTCCCCAGCCAGCCATGCTGTGCGTTTATTTAGCAAATGACATGCAAAGTCAGGGAAATCTGTAAGCTAGACACAATGCAGTCCTGAAAGCCTAGATTGCGAGTTCATTCTGTTCAGCACTTGTGTACCTATCCTTGGGTGAGCCATAGGGGGAGAACTAGCTTTACACCAATTAACTAGCTGCATTCAGGTTGCAGGTCTTCCAGGCCTCTCCGCCAGTCTTGCGTTGCCTCGCCCTGTATTGTGATGCCTCACATGCGGCCAGTTCAGTGCTGGCTTCTACTCTCTGCACACATGAATGCAGTTGGGTTCCACCCAGCACTGAACTGGTAGCGGGTGGGTGGGTCCTCCGCAGCACCATACTGGAACGGTACCCAGTGCTTCAGGCAGGCTCAGGTAGCCCGTACCGGGGTGTACCTCTTGCAACCCATCACTGTATTGCATGGTTTTGAATTCCGGGGTGGGCAAGAGCTAGGAATTGAGCAACAGGAGCTCAATGGGATAAAATATGTGACATTGAGGGGTGTTGCAATTGCCTTATTTTTGTCAGAGAAACAAATTTGGGACATTTGCTCAAATGATCTCAGTTGCTTTTGTTATTGCCACATTTTGAGCTGAAATTTACAGGATAGTATAAAGTGTAAGTATCACTTTAGTTGATGTTAAGTAACAGCTTGCTTGGTGGGGTGTCAGGCAGCAGTGATTTGGTGCTGAAGAGGGAGGGCAATAAGTCCTTATGCAAAAATGCCTAGTTTTGCAAAACAAAGTCATATAAACTTTGGGCTAATTTTGAAAATAAAATACTTCCCCACTATTCTTTTTATATAAACAAAATAAAACATGCTTGCATCATGTTATCATTTGTATGGCCACAAACACATCATGATATTGAACAACTCAGCAATAGCAGAAAACCTAGCTAAATAACGAAACACTTTTTAAAATTGTTCCTAACTCATTTTTTCATTCCCCCCTTCCTTTTATAGATGTATTTAGCGCAGTGGTGGGTTCTGGATCCCGTTGCAACCGATACAGTGCAATGGGGCCGAGCATTTGTTACATGAACATGCACAGCCCGCACATGCGTACTCACTGCCCGCTCCAGCTGCTCGGCAGAGCATCACACAGGCACTGTATGCTCCATGCATGTGCACAGGAACCCCAAACAGCTGAAATACAGGTAAGGAGCGTGGGCGGGCGGGCAGGCCCTCTGGACCACCGTACCGGAACCTTGTGCTCCAGCAGGAACCAGTATGCCGATACCGGGGCGTACTGTTTGTATCCCACCATTGATATAGCCCTTGGACAGTTCCCTCCCTTCATTCCTTCCTTCTTACCACACGTTACAAGTGGTACACCAAAGACTAAGACATATTTCTAATTAAAAGCAATTAAAATAAAGAACACATAAAACATGTCAATGGATAATTCTAAGTTCTAAATGCTCTACAAAACTGTTCATTATTTAGCATTTTCTGCTTGTCCTGTCTATCTTCATGCATAGGACATCATAGGAGCAGTGTTTTTGATGAAAGATAAATGATCCCCGAAGATCAATGCCATGCCAATCCTAATTTCCTATTAAATAATAAATATTCAAAGAAGAGTCTGGCAGATATTCTTTCATTGGTGAGTTGTTTAGAAGTTATAAAATAAAAATACCTTTAAAAAAAAATGTATGTGTTAATTAGCTCACTAATGGGAAAATGGTATTTGCATTTTATTTTCTTCTGCTTTCTTTGTTGAAAATTAGGACTGTCAATATTCTGTTGTTTTAGGGTAATAACCCCATATAGCTGATTAACTGAAAGTTGAACCCATTCTCTGTCTTGTTTTTATTTTCAAAAGTAGGGACATCTACAATCAATCATTAGAAGCCTGCTTTCATGTCTTCTCACTATTTATCTACTATTTATTATATTTATATTCTTAGTAACTTACTTGTTCTGTTTTAGAGCAGTTCTGTCAATATTTATTTTGATAATATATATAGAGAAGCAACTTATTTAATTTCTGAAGAAAAATATTTTTTCAAAAATAATTCATAGGATCATAGGGTTGGAAGGCTCACTGAAGGTCTTCTAATCCAACCTCCAGGCCAGGGGAATAATTGTCAGACTGTTCCAGGCAAATTATTGTCCAACCTTCATTTAAAAGCCTCTGAAGGCTTGCTGTTCCATTGCTTAATACCTCTCAATGTCAAGAAATCTTAACTATTCAAGTTTGGATCTCTCTGTGTAAAAAGATCTACCCATTGACCCTACTCTTGGGATGTAGGGAGAATACTGGGACTGCCTATCAATTATTGGGAAATTGTTATTAGGTCTCTTCACATCATTCTCTTCTTCATCCTAACCACAGCTCCTTTAACTACTCTCATAGAATTTATTGTTCAACCACATCACTACTACCCAACCATGTGACTTCTCCTTTGGTATGTGTGTCTGGAAAAGAGATGCCATTTCCACTTTTTCATGTAAGTGACTATCAAGATACTAAATATAACCAATTGTGTTGGAGTTCAGTAACTCCACCAAGGCATAAATCAGGCCCATCACCATTAAATAATTTTGACACAAAATGATTCAGAAGATGGATGATTATAACAAAAGATGGATGAATTATAACAAAAGGAAGTAAGTCAACAAGGGACAGAAGAATGTTCAGTGAGATTCACTGCCCAAACTGGGCCAAAGTCCTTGTTGAAAAACAAGAGAATAAGTATAGGTAAAGATAACATCTCTTTGAAGCTGAGCACAACTGTTGGTGGTTTTACGGACATATTGATTACTTTTTGGGACAGTAGTACAGATATGATTTTCCACCACCTTTTTTCAAGATGCTTTTTAAAACTTCCCTAGGCCACCTTTCAGATGTTTGCCATTTAGGAATAAGCATTGCTGTCCTAATGGGACAGCAGATGGGATTAAAGTGGCCTAAACTAGTTGATGGAATGGGCTATGGTCATACGAGGTGCTGTGAAGGGGCTTTCATCTCTTTCAACATGCCTTCCCTATATTTGTTAAGAACCTAAAACACCAATCCAACTGCTTGATTGGTTCTGTGATTCCAAAATGATACTGAAAATTAGCACTGAGTGGACTTTGGTTTTCAACTAAATTTAATGTGGTTGAATGAAGATGCCAATGTTGCAGATTATTCTCAAAAGTGATATTATTATTAGCAGCGTTATCAGTCTGAGAATGCTTTTTTTTACTTTAATAATTAAACTGTGAAGAAGTTTAAAATTTAAAGTAATGGTATTTAATGTAGAATTTGGGATGCAGTGTGATTGAGCCTACTATCATTGTCTTGTATATTCTCTACATTGCTCAATTTTATAGCTTTGGGAAAACCTATAGCTTTATGATTCTGGGACCTGCCATAAATATGAATGTCAAGCATCTGAATGTAAATCACGTGACCATGAGGATGCTGCAATGAACATAAGTGTGAAAAATAGTCATAAGTCACTTTTTTTCAGTACAGTTGTAACTTTGAGAGGTGACTTAATGAACTATTGTAAATCGAGGACTACCTGTAGACTCTTTCCCACCTTTAACACTACCAGAATTTCTACCTCCCAATCCTACACAGAACAATTAAAAGTACCCAGAATCACTTTCATTATTTGTCCATGCCTGTCTCTATAATTGTAAATATATTAGAGTAGAGTAGAGTAGAGTAGAGTAGAGTAGAGTAGAATAACAGAGTTCGACGGGACCTTGGAGGTTTCTAATTTCTCTAATTTCTTGATTGATTCTCTCCTTGATTACTTTCCATCCATTACTTCTTGTCCTGCCCTCAGGTGCTTTGGAGAATATCTTGACTCCCTCTCTGACGGTCCTTCTTTGTTGTAGCCCCTGAGATATTGGGATACTGCTATATCATGTATATATTGTTAGCAGAGAACTAAATACTTCAAGCCCATATTCTTTTTCTAGCTAGTCAAAATACTCCATTCAGTCAGCAGTGCCCCACCTAAAATTACCATAGGCTGAGAAGTAATAACATCCCACCCCCAGCTTCAATGATAGCATTTTGACAATTTTGCAACTAGATACTTTTTCACAATAGCAGTGACCATAACTGTGTATGGTCAACAGCATCTTCATAACAGTTGCAATGAAGATGCTACGGAAAGCAGCTTCCTAATAATGTATGCAGTAAGTGATATTGAAAGCTCCAGGAAAAGGTTGCTCAACGTCCCTGGCCTTGAGTAGGAGAAGGGAGAGAGCAGTGGCTGACTTGAGGTCAGGAAATAAGGCAAGACAAAAATTTTCTAATCTCTTACTGTAGCAACAGGCTTTCTTCACAAAGCTTGAAACTGCATTTCAAAGAAAAATTGAGTTCAGTACTGCTGTAATAGAACCAGAGGTAAAGAGACATACCTCCTAGAAACCAATGTGGTGAGAATAAATGGATCAAGGGCAGATCCTGAAGTGGTACAAAGTGCCCTCAATTTGTCACAGCTTGCCTGGAGAATGAAAATATATGTTGGTCTTGAAACTGATATCTACACTCAGGAATAGCAGAGCAAGACTTAAAATCACTGCTTAGACAGGCAATGGTCTTTTATTGCATATAGCAAGGAATCCCTAATTCATGAAGAAGTTCAGCAAATGCAAGATCTAGAAATGAATCTATATTTATATCAGATCATATCAGAGGATTTACATCCTATATGTCTTGCTCC
The DNA here is from genome assembly GCA_039707465.1 of Rhabdophis nuchalis. NCBI lineage: Eukaryota > Metazoa > Chordata > Lepidosauria > Squamata > Natricidae > Rhabdophis > Rhabdophis nuchalis. The sequence goes on along the minus strand of CM077644.1, from coordinate 113,790,641 downwards.
CACCCTTAAACAGTAACACTGCTGGCCATCATTTCTCAGCTTTGGATGCAGAAGACCTGGTGTTTTGATAATGGTTCTGTCTGGACTCTTTGATCTAGCCATGTCACCTTTATCCCTCACAAACTTGGCCTTGAGCAATGGCCATTCTACAATACAATACAATAGCAGAGTTGGAAGGAACCTTGGAGGTGTTCTAGTCCAACCCCCTGCCTAGGCAGGAAACCCTATACCATTTCAGACAAACGGCTATCCAACATCTTCTTAAAGACTTCCAGTGTTGGGACATTCACAACTTCTGGAGACAAGCTGTTTCACTGATTAATTGTTCTCACTGTCAGGAAATTTCTCCTCAGTTCTAAGTTGCTTCTCTCCTTGATTATTTTCCACCCATTCTGTTTGTGTTCTGCACAGAACTTCCTGAAAAAGTTTTAACCACAATTAGAAATTGATGGTTGGCGATTGTTTTTTTAAAAAAATAAGGTTTTCCTTTTCTTTAATTGTTTCTCTTCTGCTGCCTCCACTGAGGAAGAAAAATTATTACACAGTCTTGGAGCTTGTATAATCTTTTCTCTCGGGGCTTCTCAAAGAACAGGGAGACAATATCCAGTGGACTCTCAGCCTTCCATCATCTCCAACACTGGAGCTCTCATAGGAGAAGCAACTACTGTGGACTTCTTTTGTAGTCTTAGGATTCTGGCAAAATATCTTTAGGTGCCTGTGGGTTGATCACATCCCTACCCCAGGGGTAGGCTACTATGGGTTCGCCCAGGTTTGGAAGAACCGGTAGCTAATGTTATGGCCGGTTTAGAGAACCTCCAAATCCCACCCCTGGCTGACCCTGCCCACCATGTCCTGCCTCTGCCACCCCATCATGCCCCTCCCAGCAGTCTTCATGAGGCCTGTTTTGGATGTGAGTTAAGTGCAGGGCCTGCGTGGAGACTTGGGTAGGGGAAAAATGGTCCTCCCGGAAGGCTTCCGGAGCTTGCAGATGTAGTTTTCACTCTCCCAGAGGCTAGGCTCCAGAGCCTGGGGAAGGTGAAAAGCCCCCCCTTGCCATGGTGTAGGAGGCTGACTAGGCTATGCCCACCCAGCAACCAAGCAGAGAACCCATTGCTGAAATTTCTGGAGCCCATCCCTGCCCTATCCTCAGAGACAGAGATAAACACAAGCTACATATAGCTTTTAGGATGCCCAATCTAGAACTAGTTTAAACATCAAACTGCCTTTCCCCCTGGCCCTTCTCTTATTGCCCTCTCCTTTCTGTCAAAATCTATAGCAGAAGCTCATTAGAGCAGGGATTTATCTAGTTAATACTGTATTATTATGCACAGTTTGGTATATAATAAGACTTCCATCACAGTAATACCGTTATTAATATTATTAATATTTTATTCCATTTTTCTACTAAGAAATATTCCAAGATGCTGACAAAAATAATTAAAAGTATGAATAAAAGATACAATATTATTTAAAAAAACACTTTTAAATAATAAAGTACAGTCAATTGAAATATAAATTCTGAAAGGAGAGGGCTTATTAGAACCAATTATAATATTAATAACTTAGACACACTGTGCTTACAAAATGATTTAACTGAACTGTGATATATTATGTTACTGCTGCTTTTGTGTTATTTGCTGTTAATAACTTGTATAAGAAATACGTATCAGAAAAGCAGGCAATGTATTTTTGATAAATGCATAATTATGTTTTGTATTAGCTTAGTATGGCTATCTAAGGATGTGGTAATTTTTATTCAGTAATATCAAATGAAATAGAAATGACTATATTCTATGATACAATACATTTATGAGTCACGAAAGAGCCAAAAAATTCTGTATTCTTTTGAAGGACAAAAAAAAAAAGCTTGTCCATAAAAGGTTACAATGAAGCAACATAATTAAATTAGAAAGAGAGTCAGGTATGCCAGGGGAAATATAGAAAGAAATAGACAATCCATGACTCATTGGGTCATGCAGGATCCAATCTGAATCAGTTACCAGGACCAAAGGTTCATTCTTCCAAGCTTTCAGGATCCTGCTGGAGCCCATCATCAGGGAATGTCTCTGTCTTTCAGACCTGTTTCCTTATCTTAACAGAGAAACAGAATGACCGCAGATGGTTTGCTATTGTTTTGAATTTACAATTAAAGAGAAAAACATGCTTTAATTTTTTTTAAAGATACATGACAGTTTCCCCACTGACTTGTGAGAAATTGCCAGGCAGCTTTGGAAATGAGGATCACATGACTATGGCTGAACTGTGGCAGGAAATGAGGATCACATGACTATGGCAACTGTGGCGCTGAAGCAGCAGCTGTGCGTTACTGTTGAAACAGCCACAATTTCTCCAATATTCATCCTCAGGGGACTAATGGGTCCTGATATTTGTAAGCTAGCCCATTTGAGGTACCTTGGTTGAAAAATCATCATCCTTGATGCAAGAAGAGTGAATGAGTCAAGAAGAAGGGAAAGAGTGAAAAAAATCATGGTTGGGTCCAGGAGCTGGAGTGGGAGAACTATAAGTAATGACTGTGTACGAATGCACGAAAGTTATCTGTAACCAATTGACACACTTTCTACAAGATGTAATGAAAGAGGATTCTTTTGTGTGTGTTTGTGTTTGACTAAAATAAAATAATACACGCCTTTGTTTTTATTGCTGTAATTCTGATTGTAATGTAGCCTTTCAAATACCTCCTATTTGACAATTGTGAAGTTCATATAATTAATCTTCCCCCCCCAGAATTCTTGGCTTTTTAGATTGTGGACTTTAAATTTGGAACTCTACAGTGAATGCAGTTAATTTTGCTTACTTGCTTTCTAACAACCTCTTTTTTGTTGTTAGCAAACAAGGCTGATTTCTCCTCCCTTCTAGCTTTCTGTCCCCATTTTCCAATTGTATTCATAGTTTCTCCATTCCACTCCATACTCAACTTTCAACAATGTTCATTTAATCCTCTATCTCTCAGGAAAAAGCAACTCCCTCTCCTTTGGCCCTTACTTAGACTTTATACACCTCTGATATATCTTTTAATGAATATGTATTCCATTGTTTGTTTGTCTTTCGTGCACTGGGAGCAAACAGGGTTCACTTGTTACTTTTGAGAAAGATATTCCTCATTCTAGTTTTTCTTTAATATAACTTTGCTATCTCCAACTTCCATCATTTTCCATGCTACTTCCATCATCTTCAGATGTCAGGGACATTCATGCTAATTGCTGCTGTTTAATATCTTTGCTCTTAATCTTTTTTGGAGCATCTTATTAATGTTAATTCCCACTTTTCCAAATGAGTGCTTGTTTGTTGGTGAACATGAAATTCAACTCTTAGCCCAGGTCAACCTTCTCTAATATCTAATGTCCTCCAGATTTATTAGAATTATAACACTTAGATTCCCAGCATTGCAAGTTACAATCACACTGCCTAAGCATTCTGTAAGTGGTTGTTCTAACACATCTAACAGGCATCATGTTGGAGGAAGTTGTCAGCATAAGGAACTCATGGCTGGATGTCAAATCAATTAGTATCTTCCTATTGTTCATTTTTTCTGTGTACTGGAATGTAAAAGAAGCAAAGAAAAACAGTCAGAGGAAATTGTTATAAACCTTCAAAAAGTTAGACATAAAGTAAAGGAAGAAACAATCTGATCTGATGTGATCTGGTCTGATCTGGTCTGAGGACATAATATGGCTTGGATTGCTCTGGAACAGGGGTGGGTTCCTGCCAGTTCTAACCTCTTCTATAGAAGAGGTTCCAAAAATCTACAGTGTCGTTTAGAACTGGTTCCAACTCCCTCCCCCATCCGCACATCATGAAGATGAAGAGCGAGAGGAGGAATTCTGGGAGTTGAAATCCACAAGTCTTAAAGCTGTCAAGTTTAAACACCCCTGGGGTTTTTTTTCTAAAGGGTTAGGGGTGCAAGGGTCTTGTAACTTGACAGCTTTAAGACTTGCGTGTGCTTCAAATGCCAGAGTTTCTGAGCCAACATTTTGGTTGCTAAGCAAGAGCGTTGTTGTTAAGTGAGTTTTACCACATTTTACAAGTTAGCTATGCCCACCCAGTTACATGACTGCCAAGCCACTCCTACCCGGTCACATGGCCTGCAAGCCACTCCTACAGGCCACACCTACATAAGAGGTTCTAAAAAAAATTCAAACCCACCACTGCTCTGGAAGTAGTCTGATATTTTTGGATGGCATGATTCAGTGACAATATTTTCTCATCTGCATAGTAATCAGTAAAATGGTACAACAAAAAATCCATCCACATTTCATCTTAACATTCACAAATGCATATATTCTGTTATGATGGAATCCAAACCATCTTAGATAACCATTTTGGATTACATCTTCGTGCTATTTAGAAAGGCAAACGTGGAGTTATTTTAGAGTTATTAAAAGGGAAACAGTGCCCAGCCTTGGTATTTATTCAATTATCAAATATTCAGACTTATTACATACACTTTTTAATAAAAAAGTGCCGCCCACCCAATTTCTCTACCTGTCTCTGAATATTTTCTGTCTCCCCTCAATAAGGGTTTTTTTCCTCTTTATTTGTAGTACTAGTCCTCAGATGTGTCTCTTAAAAGAGTCAGAAAAAGCAAAACAAAGCATTTCTGATATGCTGTCTATCTGAACTGTAAAAATTCAAATGATGACACCAAATGGATACAAAAATTTAAAAGGAGTATGATGCAGTTTTGAACTTGATGATGTTTTGTCATGTAAACAGTCTGTGTTGCTTCATTGATGATATAACTAATGATGTGGTAAAGAATCAGTATCTGACCAGACCCCATTGGTCACTTTAGCATGGTTCTCATTTCCACCTGACATTTTGATCTGGATTTCAGTGGGATTTGACACCTGGCTTTCACAGAGGTATTTGACCATGTAACGAGTGACAGATGTTTCCCGAGATGCTTGCCAGATGTTAAGCAGCATCTTGTGTTTAGGTAAAAAAAAATCAGAAGTAGTATTTTATTGATAGAGTCCTAATTCTTGGATGTGCATATTTGCAGCTGTGTTTAGGGAGAACATGGAGAAAGAAATGGCCTGGTTCCTCTTTCTTCCATGCCTTCAGTTATCTTGGATATGGAAAAGAAGCCTATGATGAAATTGTTTAGTGAGAGGGGAGGGACTGGTCAGGCTTTAGAAATTAATAAGATGTTGGTTAAATATTTTTGGCTGATCTCATTTAAACAAGATCTTAATTATATAGGTCCTCTTATGCCCTCATCTCTTGCTCCTGCCACCAATCCAGAGCCACCCCATGTGTGCATCAGGCAGGACGAAGATGGTCTGCAAACCCCAATCTAGACCTTCAAAAAAGTTTGTTTCTGAGAGAAAAACTTTGAACGTGTCCATTTAAACATCTGCACAAAAACAATGCAAGTATTGAGAAGTAAAGTAGAATACAATTCTCTGTCTGTCTGTGTGTCTGTAAAATCCACTCACTCACCCACCCACCCACCCACCCACCCATCCATCCATCCATCCATCCATTCTATTTATCCTGTAGAATCTATCTGAAACATCTTTCTTCCTATCTTGTTTATGGCTCTTCCCCTTAGATTTTATTGCATAAAAAGATAAATACTGTGAAAACCTTGATGCACCCATTTCCACCTCTGGCTAATTGCAGGAGAATTTCGAAAGCACTACTATATCCAGTGCTAGAACTTTTGCACAAAGTTATAATAATGAAGTCATTCTCAGTAGAGCACTAAAAGTGCTGTCAGTTAGTATTGGAAGGGGAACAACACAGCAATTCCCAATGTTCCAAAGTAGATCTAACCCCATGTCTTTGTCTCCTTAAAGACAATGGATGTGTATCTCCCCACCTGCCAAAGGAATATAAATGGCCATTGATGGTGAGAGAGCCTGATTAACATGGGGACCACGGTGGGTTGGGAAGCTCTAGTGAAAATCACACTCATGAGTTTGTTTTTTGTCACAGAGAAGGCTCCTGTGACACATTTATCCTTGATAAATTCACTTTTGGTTTTCCCCTTGCTATAATTTCCTGCTCAATTACACGCTGCAATCAGCAGCCTGTCATTCTGCTTTCATTCCTGTTCTTACCAACTGTTAGGTGGTCGCGTTTTGTATGTTGGGCTTGCACGTCCATTGTCTTAATGATGTGGACAAGTAGCAGGTTCATCTAATAATTCCACATAGAGGAAGCCATGTTTGCCTGCTGAACCTGCTTGCCAATCTTTCCCCCCACAGTTTCAATTTCTTTTGAAAGCGCCAGTAGAAATTTGACACAATCTAGTGATGTTTGGATGGGAAGAATGTGCAGAGGCAAAAGCCATCCTCTCAGTAGCAAAACCCAAGAGTTCAATCCCCCTTGCCATTTTTGGTAACCATAGTAACATCCAAAGCATTGCTTTGTCCCTGAAAAATGCTGGAAATAAATAAACAAAAGCAGATTAAAAAAAAAGAATAAATGTGAATGAGGTTTGGATGCTTTGGTGGATGATGTACAGCACAGTTGGGATGGACAACAAAGCATCTTTTCAGGGTTGGAGAAGAGAGATGGTCTGTGGGAATAGAAAGGCTGGGAAGGGGCAAAGAGAGAAATTCACATAGGTTCAAAGGTTTCTGCCAGAATAGAGAGAGAAAGAGATGGAACATTGTTATTTCCTTTTAAAACATAATAGCCAGATGCACAGATGGAAGTTTGGAGCCTCTTTTTCTCCTCCACCCCAGATTATGCCTCTGTCTCAGCTGGAAGGATGGGATGCAACAGGAGACCAATGCTACAGAGTCTGTCACAACTGGAAATGAAGGAAATGAAGCAGCTGCAGCATCCGTTAACCTCCGGTTCCTGCTGAAATCCCAACTCTTGCACAATAATTAAATGACTATGTAAAAACACCCCCCTCCCCAAATCCTATTCCTCGTTTCATTTGGCTGCCTTTCCTTCTGTGCGTGTTTCTCTGTTTTTTTTCTTAAATCTCTCTCCAGGCCTTATCTCTCTCCCCTATGAAGTTGAAATTCTGAACAATGCCTTATAGAGCCAAGTGTGTTTTCATCGAGTGTGGACTCAGATATTTTGAGGTATAAGCATTCAGAGATGTATATGTGAAATAGAGATGCTTCTAATAAGTAGGAAGATGGTTTTAATAGATAGAGAAATAAAGTGACAGGTATGTACTTGTATTCAATATGTTTGTTTATTTACAATATAAACCATTTTGAAATCTTACATGCACAGCAAAAGCCAAAATAACAGAAATAAAATAAAACAAAACAGGATAACAGGACAATTCCAGAGAAGAACAAGAACTACATTGGTAAGTTGCCCTTTCATTGATTACTTAACTGTAAAAAGCAGTTGAAACAGCTACGCAATATTAAATACCTGTGAAAATAATAATAATAATAATAATAATAATAATAATAATAATAATAATAATAATAATAATAATAATAATAAATTTATTTATATACCGCCTCCTCTCCCCGAAGGGACTCGGAGCGGTGCACAGGGAATAAAAACCAATATAAAATACATAGAAAAAATAAATAGTTAAGAAACGAATTAAACAATTGTCCCTGCGCTAAAATCCCTTAAATTAAATTATACTAAAACCCCTAAAACATTGGGAAAAGCGATATTGATTGTCTGAAGATTACATAATTACATGGTTACCTGAATATATAAGAGAGTGTGTAGCAGTATATAAATTATTTATCTTTTTATATAGGTAAGTGTATGTGTACATACAATCAGATCTAATAAATAATAAAAAATCTATACTAATAAAACTCTCGTTTTTATCTGTTTGTCTGTCTGTATCCTCAAGGTAGCACAAATGGTGCATAAAACTGCAAAGTTTTTAAATCAAAGTACGAAAATCTGCTTACAAAGAATGCATAAATATCTGGGATGCATTCCCTGTAAAGCCTTCTCCTGTCCAATCGTATCCAACTCTTGGGGGTTGGTGCTCATCTCTCCTAGATGAGGGAGCCAGCGTCATCCAAAAATGTTTCCATAGTCATGTGGCCAGCATGATTATATGCTGAGTGGACGGAACACTGATACCTTTCTGCCAAAGTGGTACCTATTTATCTACTTGCATTTGCATATTTTTGAATTGCTTGGTAGGCAGGATCTTGAGCAAGTAACTGGAGCTCATTGCATTGCACTGGGGTCTTGAACCCAGTCGTTCAGCTTTCTAGCTGACAAGTTCAGTGTCTTTAACTGCTGAGCCATCATGTCCAAATCAAAGTTCCTTGATTTGAATGGTGATTTGAATTGGCTCATTTGCTCAATAAATTTTCTTCACAAAATAATTTCCTGGATTGGGGAGGCATCCCTGGGAAGTAATATGTTCTATAATCTTGATAGTTTCTAGGTCTATAAACTTATAATTTCCCCATTCTTCCAGATCTTTTAAAATTCATCTCACATCATTACCATTTCATTGGAAAATCTAATGTAAAGAAAGAAAGGAATTCTCTATGGTTATAATATTCTCTGGAACTGGGGTCCCCAACCCTTGGCCATAGACTGGCACCGGTCCATGGCATGTCAGAAACTGGCCGCACAAACAAGCACACGAATCCACTCCCCCTCCGGTCTGCAGTAAAGCGTCTCTCCACAGAACTGGTCCCCGGTGCCCAAAAGGTTGGGGGCTGCTGCTCTAGAACAGTGTTTCTCAATCTTGCAACTTTAATATGCATGGATTTCAACTCCTAAAATGTTGGATGGGAAATTCTGGGAGTTGAAATCTGTCCATTCTAAAGCCACTGAGGTGGAGAAACACTGCCCTAGAAAATGGTATAGGAGCCTTGCAATTTTATAATCAATTTGGTGACACTTCCAGTATGGTGTGGAATCATGTAAGTGGTCCATCACTGGAGGTTTTTAAGAAGAGACTGGGCAGCCACTTGACAGGGGTCAGCAATCTGCAGCTGCATGTGGCTCTTTCATTCCTCTGCTGTGGCTCCCTGTTGTTCAAAATATGCATCACAACTGCCAATGAGTGACACCTGCTGGCACATGATTTATTGAGTTTTTCAACCCCCCAGTAGGCCAACCATGGTTAAATCCAAGAAAAGAAAAGTTTCAGAAGAAAACATAATGTTTATTTCAATTAAATATACTAGTTTTGTGGCCGCTCAGGAAATAGTCAGGCACGGGAAGGGTTTTGTGGCTCCCAGTGTTTTCTTTTCTGTGGGAAACGGGTCCAAATGGCTCTTTGAGTGTTTAAGATTGCCAACCCCTGGTATAGGATCTCCTGCTTAAAAAGGGTTTGGGCTAGAAGGCCTCCAAACTCTCTGAACTCTGCTATTCTATTATTTTTTTAAGCAAGGGAGATACAGTAAGTCAGAGTTGCCTTTAATAGCTAAGGCCAAAATAAAAACCGAATTTGATTTATACTGAATTAAAAATGCATGTAATTAATTTAATGTGGCAAATATGATTACTTCCCACATGCTTCATAGCTTTTTCTATCTAAAAACACACCTAAAATCATGGAGTCAGAGAATCATTGGGCTGGAAGGGATCTTCTCATCCAGCCTCCTATCCAAGGCAGCAGCCTTTATATCATCCTGGAAAAATGGCTATCCATTTTTTTTTTTAAAAAAGCTCGTGATACTAAGATGCTAACTTCATGATAAGGATGTCTAATTAGGAATTATCATTTCTGATTCACAGGTGACCATGGATGCATGGATGGAGGTATAGTCTACTTGGAAAAGATCTGGTGAGAGAGAGTGGAGAGAGAGAGCGAGAAAGAGAGAGAAAGAGGTATTGAACGCAATGAAAAAGCTGATGGTTTTGTGGTGAAACAATTTCATTAAGTAATAATTAATAAAACTGTTGAAAGTAATTGCTTTATCAAATGATTGCAGTGCAGTTCCCCCAGTTATATTCTTGGGGAAGCAGTCTTTTTCCATTAAGAGCCCTTTATATCCCAGGCATATTTTCACCACCATATTATTTTTAAAACAGACCAAAATTGACCCACAAAATTGCCCAGGTAAGCTTAGTTTCCAAACAGAGAAAAGTGGTGTGGGACAACACAAATAGTTGACTGCTATTTGTTTGTGTGTGTGTATTTACTAGCAATAATATGCTGCCTTTTTTCCTCATATGTTTTCAAGGTGGCTTAAAAATTCATAGACAATCTCAATAATCATTAGGACACACACATATTAAATATATATTCTGAAACAAAGATGTAACGATAAGGAATGGAGATTATATATTACAGTTTGGAAGCATTTTCCTTTCCCAAACACTCAAATTTCTAGAGGGAGCAGGGTGTTCCTTTCCAGATTTTGTTTTTTTTAATGACAGTAGGGAGGTAGGATTAAAGTTTTGAATGTGATGACTGCAGTGGTAATAACGAGGGATATGCTTTAATAGCTTTAAATGCTATTATGAATTAAGCTCTATAGAAAAAGAGTTTGAGAAGCCTAATACCCCATGTATGTTTGAGTGTACAGCCGTGCATTCTCCACTGCCTCTTCCCCTTTCCCCTTTTCTCAACTGGATGTCAGAGAGCTGGTTTCCATGGCTACCAAATGGAATCCACGTGCTGAATTATTAAACCAGGCCTGCTCTTTGGAGCCATTGCCACTGGTAACAATCTCAAGTTAGGCAGGGCAGCTTGTAGAGTAAAAGCTTTTGCCAAAGTGCTGGGAAACAGTTGCTCTCTCTCAAACCATTTCATTTGTGGAGGCGAAGCAAAATGTGGATGTGCCAGCACCATGCCAGCCTTTTCAAATGGGGGTTGCCAAATGACTCATGTTATATTGGAGTGCATTCATAAGGTAATGAGGAGTGCATTTTGAAAATGGCTACATTCCAAAGCAGCCTTCCACCCAGACACTTTCCAGGAATGTTAAGGGTGTAACTTCTAGGAATCCTCAATTGACAAGCTAGCTGGCACATGGTGGAAATTGCAATTTCAGTGCATCTGGGATGTGCTGGATTGGGCAAGGCTGCCCCAAGATGAATAGATTTCTCAGAACCTAAGAACTGGTAAAATCAACCATAAAATCAACCGTCAACCTGCTTGAGTCCATATAACTCTTCTGCCTTGTAGTGGTGATGTCAATATTATGAGTTCTCTTGAGTTACCAGTAGGGGGTTCCACCTTAACCTGACAACTGAGGACCAATGCTCTAAAACATTGGTTTTCTTACCTGGCATCATTAGGTGTACTGGATTCCAGCTCACATATTTTTTTGGGTGTGTGTGTGTCTCTGAATGATGAGAATTAAAGGCCAATTTCAGGGGAAGGTTTCAGGTCAGGGAAAGCTTCTCTAAGATTATGCTTGGCGCATACATATTCTGGTTCAGAGAATCAGGTGGGAGAGACATTACTATAATATGTTTTAATCCAAAACACATAATAGTTATTGAAACATGACAGTCATTAAAATTAAATCTAAACCTGAAAGATTCTGCTGCATAACTGAATTGTGCTAGCAAGACATCTCATCTTAGTTTATAAATGCAAGTAGTCCTCAACATACAACCTTATTTTTAGTGACCATTTGAAGTTACAATAGCACTGAAAAAAGTGATTTACAGTCAGTCCTTGCACTTATGATCATTGCAGCAGCCCCTTGGTCACCTGATCAAAATTTGGGCGCTTGGAACCAGCATGTTTTTCCAATGATAGCAGCATCATGTGATGCAGAGGGATGTGATTCATGACCTTCCAGCTGGCTTCTGACAAGGAACGTTAATGGGATAAGATGGCTTCACCTATTGAAATCCTAGTCCCAATTGTGATCATAAATTGAAAACCATTTATACAAAACCAGTTTTATACATGTAAATAAAATAAAGCTGACAGTTGTAATTTATTGTTAATAAATGTAATATTACTGGTTGGCAAAGGATTGTTTTTAAGATGCTTTAATGACATATTGCTTTTGCAGAAACCTTATCCAGTCCTGTTTGTTTGTCTAGTCCAGAGGTTCCCAAACTTGGCAACTTTAAGACTTGTGGACTTCAACTCCCAGAATTCTCCAGCCAGCTCTGCTGGCTGGAGAATTCTGGGAATTGAAGTCCACAAGTCTTAAAGTTGCCAAGTTTGGGAACCTCTGGACTAGACACTAGACATTGCAGCTTTAAATGCAGCTATAGTCAGTGGTGGGTTTCAACCCACTTAACAACCGGATTGCTGAAAATGTGAGTGCAGCACACACAGCTTCCGCGCATGTGTGGCTTCCGCCATGCGGTGAGGGTCGACAGAGCAGCCTCTTGGGGCCTGCTCTGGTCCATCTCTGCTCTCGCGGGCAGGGGCTGCTTCTCTCTGCTGCTGCTGTTGCTGGAGTCCCATCTGGAAAGGGTGCAGCACAGGGAAGCAGCTGCATGGCGAAGGGAAGATAATAAATAGGGCAGGGTGGGCGGGACTAGCTGGTGGTTGATTTTACCAGTTCTCCGAACTGTGCAAAATCATAACAATCAGTTCCTCCGAACCGGTCTGTACCAGCTGAATCCTATCCTTGGCTATAGTTATGTTTTAGGTGAAAAATTGGTAACTGTCAATTTGTCCTGTTACTGTTTGGCACGTCCAGTTTCTAGTTGCTATCTGAACTCCTTATTTTTTCCATGGAGAATATAAACTAAAACTTGTTTTAAGTAGCAAGCAGGATGCTCATCAGCCTTCCTCAACCTATTGCTCCATTAGATTTCTGTTTCTGTAATTCCCAGCTACTAATGGGCACTATGTTGGGGAAGGTACATGCTGATTTTGGTTTATTGGTGAACTATTTAATGCTTGCAAGCTGCTGCATTCTTTGGTAAAACATCTGGGTAACAACTGATCTACGAAGGTAATTTATTTTTTAATCAAGGTCCTGAAAAATAAAGCATGGCTAAACGCTTCCTTGAATTGAACATGACTCCTGTGACTTCATGGGCTTTTTGATGACCTGGCAGTTCTTGATGATCTTCCAGGACCTTCCTTGGTGTCCCAGTTAGACCTGGTTAAAAGGTCTAGCAACCATTCTCAGGAGCATTAAGATATATAATGGTTAATATGCCTTTGGCCTCATGTATAAACTCTTGCTTTGAAAGATATCTACAGCTTTTAATAAAACTGACCAGCCAAGAATAAAATGGTTTGATAAACATTTTAAATATACATACCTTTCCCAAATGATGTCTTTGGTCTGAGGCTAAGCTGAAATAAATCAAGTGATGAAAGAGAAAATCTTGCTGGTTTAAACCTGGCACATTGTATATGTAAACTTTTCATGGGCTAGTATTTCAGAGTCTTCCATCCTAAGCACACAGGGGATAGGGCCAAATTACTTATACTTATTACTTATTTTACTTTATTTCATATGGAAAGCTTCTGCTGTGCTCTACTGGTCAATTTATGACTGGTTGCTTAGCGATCATTCAAAGTTATAACAGACCTCTCTGGGGCTACCTACCAGTTCCAAATTTCTGTTGGCCATCCCACCTGTAATGGCTGAGCTATATTATGGTCATAAGTCAAAAACTACCTATAATTAGTTGCTACTTTTGATAATTGAAAAAAAAAGGTTAGTTGTCAGTGGATTTTTTGTGTATCTCAATAAAATATACAAAACCTGCTTTAGGCTCACCAGATCAGTAGTACTAGAATACTTTTTATTTTGTTTGTGAACCACAGTTATTTCATCACTGATGATAGTAAAACTATCTTCTCTCAAGTGAACTGCATTTGGTAGTTAAAAAAATCATACTCAATGTTATGTTAGGGTTAAGGTTAGCTTAGCTTTTTGCAAATAGGTCCATGGGTCTTACTTCAGAATAAGACTATTTTGTTCAGAAGAATGTTTAAATAGTTCTCTCTTTGAAATATTCCTTTACAGTGTTATGTATTGACACCCGTTTGAATTCCCCGGCAACAGCCAGTCGCGTCTGATTGGCCAAGACGCGACTGGCTGTGGCTGAAGCGGGAGACGCGCGGATTGGCCGGCTCTCTGACAGCTCCATATAAAAGGAGCTGTCAGAGAGAAGGCGCGCGCTTTTTGTTCTTAATACGTACCGTGGTTGTTGTACTTGTTTACCTTTAATAAAAGCCGTTGGATCAACCGGGTCTGGACCCTCTCTAACTCAGTTCACAACACTGGCGACGAAGACTGGGGCCCGGCATCGATCCTCCTAATCAGACCTCTTCACCCTACGGATCGAAGAGACATTGCATTTGCGCGGGCAAGTCTGTTTTGCCTCACGAAAATGGCCACGCTTCCTCCCTTCGCGACCTACGACCCGTCGGCAGAGTCATGGGAGGCCTTTCTAGCACGTTTTGAGTGCTTTCTCCTCACGGACGTGTCCGGAGAAATCTCCCCTGCAAGACGCCTGGGTCTTTTCCTTGGCTGCGGCGGCCGGACAGTGTTTGCGGTCGCGCGGAACATTGCCGCCCCAGCCGCGGTTCAGGACTTGGATTGGGGCGTGCTGCAAACCCGCCTCAAGGCCCATTTCGCGCCGGCACCTTCTAAGATTTCGCGCCGCTGCGCCTACAGACAATGCCGCCAACTGCCGACGCAGTCGGTGACTGACTTCATGCAGTCCCTGCGTGCGGCTGCCCTCCTTTGCGAATTCCCGGCCCCGTTCCTCGACGAGTCCTTGTGCGAGCAGTTCGTGGCCGGGCTCCGGGACATCAAGCTCCGCCGCCGGCTCCTGGCTCGCTCGGACATTACTCTGGAGCAAGCCGTCGAGGACGCCAGGGCCGCGGAGCTGGCGGATGCCACATCCGATCTCTTCCTGGGCCAGCCTGCCCAGCCGTTGCCCTCCCCGAGAGCCTGCCTCGTGGACGAATTGGCCCCACTCGACCCCCTGGATGACAGCTCGCCCTATGACAGCGTGGCCCGCCTACAGGCCTCCGGCCGCGGTAACGCCAGGCCGGGCGCCTCTCGCAAAGGGGCCGCCTGTGCTGGTTGCGGCGGTGCCCATGCGAGGAGCGTGTGCCCGTATAAGGACACGATCTGCCGCCGGTGCGACAGACGGGGCCACATCGCCCGCTCGTGCCGCGCTATCCTGTCCCGTCAAGCGGACCAGACACCCCGCCGGCCCGAGGACACGGCCCCGCCACCCGTTCCGGCCTACGGGAGACGACCCCCGAACCGACGCCCGGCTCAGGATGCGGCCTGCTACGCCACGTCCGACTTCAGGGATACCGTCCCCATCGCAGCCGATGACCGTAGGCGAATCTCCACCTCCCTATCCCTTGAAGGACGCCCCTTGTCCATGGAGGTTGACTCGGGGTCGTCCGGTCCCTCATCTCATGGGGACAGCTGAGAGCTCTGTGCCCCAACCTGTCACCCGGGGACCTCTCCAGCCCAGACGCAATGCTCCGGGACTATCAGGGCAACCCCATCGCCGTAATGGGCCTGCACCGGGTCCGCGTGGCGTACGGACGTTTTTCCGGGGCCCTCCCCATTCTAGTTGTCGAGCGCCCCCTTCCCGCGCTCATAGGCCTTGATTGGTTCGACGCCCTGGGCCTTTCCATCCAGCGAGTCCATCGGGTGCCCGCCGCCTCGGCCGTTGAGGCGGTCCTGGCCGAGTTCAAGGACGTATTTGACGGCTCGCTGGGCTCCTATAGGGGCACCCCGGTCTCCCTCAACCTTGACCCCCAGGTGGCCCCAATTCGGCTCAAGGCCCGCAGGCTGCCGTTCGCCTTGAAGCCACGGGTTGACGCGGAGCTGGATCGTCTCGTGGCGCAGGGCGTATTGGAGCCCGTCGACCAGGCGAAATGGGAGACCCCCATTGTGGTCCCCATTAAGCCCGACGGGTCCATACGCATCTGCGCCGACTATAAGTCGACGATCAACCGCGGGCTTCAGGCGAACCCATATCCGGTTCCCGTAGTGCAGCACCTGCTCCACTCTTTGGGGCAGGGGCGCATCTTCGCGAAGCTGGATATGGCTCAGGCCTACCAGCAGTTACCGGTGGATGACGATGCGGCTGACGCCCAGACCATCGTCACTCACCGAGGAGCTTTTCGCTGCCGGCGTCTTCAATTCGGCGTTTCCGTTGCCCCGGGGATCTTCCAGAGCCTCATGGAGCGGTTGCTCCACGGGCTCCCAGGCGTCGTGCCGTACTTCGACGACGTCTTGATAGCCGCTGCCAGCCTGTCAGACCTCGCCGAAGTACTCCGGAAGGTCCTCCACATCTTTAGGGGCGCGGGTCTTAAATTAAAGCTCAGCAAATGCAGGTTTGCTGTGCCGAGGGTGGAGTTCCTGGGTTTCGTTGTTGATGCCCAGGGCATCCACCCCGCTCCTGCCAAGGTCGAGGCCATCCGCAAGGCCCCAGTGCCAAGCTCCAAGACGGAGCTGCAGGCATTCCTCGGCCTGGTCAATTTCTACGCCCCCTTCATTCCGCACAAGGCGTCACTAGCCGAGCCGCTGCATCGATTGCTCGATCGCTCGGCGGTCTGGCTCTGGGGCAGCTGCGAAGCGCATGCGTTCGCGGCTGTCAAAGAGCTGCTGACGTCAAGGGCTGTGCTAGTGCAATATTCTGCAAGCCAGCCCCTGACGCTAGCGGCTGACGCCTCCCCCTTCAGACTGGGGGCTGTCCTGAGCCATGTCCTGCCCGATGGCTCGGAGGCCCCCATCGCCTTTTACTCCCGGACACTGACTCCAGCGGAGCGGAACTACAGCCAGATCGATAAGGAGGCTCTGGCTGTGGTCTCCGGGATTAAAAGGTTTCACGAGTACCTGTACGGCCGCTCGTTCACCGTGTTCACTGACCACAAGCCTCTCCTTGGGCTTCTGGCCGGTGACCGCCCCCCCCCCCATCCTCTCGCCCAGGATGACACGGTGGACGGAATTCCTGGCCGCGTACGAGTACACGCTGCTTTACCGTCCGGGCAAACACCTGGGGCACGCAGACGCCCTCAGTCGCTGCCCCCTCCCTCAGGCGGACCAGGAGCCGGTACCGGCCCTCTCCGTCCTGTCTGTGGCCTACGCCGGGCTTCCCCTCACGTCTTCGGACGTGGCGGCCCGGACCAGATCCGACCCCGTCCTTTCTCGGGTCTCCACTTGGGTCCTGCGGGGGTGGCCGTCGGCCGCCGTGGCCGCCGAGTTCAGGCCTTTCAAGGCCCGCCAGCTGGAGCTGTCGCTCCACAGTGGGTGCTTGCTATGGGGGGACCGTGTCATCCTTCCACAGCCCCTGCGCCGTCAGGTACTCGAGGCCCTCCATGCCAACCACCCAGGCATAGCTCGCATGAAGGCCCTTGCCCGGAGCTACGTCTGGTGGCCACGCATGGACGAGGAGGTGGCCGCCTTCGTTGGCGCGTGTCAGGCTTGTCAATCCACCCGCTCTGCCCCTCCGGCGTCACCTTCCCGATCCTGGGATGCCCCCAAGTCTCCGTGGGCTCGCATCCACATCGACTTCGCCGGCCCCTTCCACGGCCGGACATTCCTGGTGGTGGTGGACGCTTACTCCCGCTGGGTGGAGGTCGTTCTCATGGCCTCCACCACAGCCGAGAGTACCGTGCGCGCGCTTCGGCGCCTATTTTCCACGCACGGGTTGCCGGACACCCTCGTCTCCGACAACGGCCCGCAATTCCACTCCTCCACTTTCCAGGAATTCCTGGCCTCCCTGGGGATCCGTCACGCGCCTACCGCCCCCTACCACCCTGCCGCCAATGGCCGGGCGGAACGGGCCGTTCGCTCGGCCAAGGAGGCCCTCGGCAGGATGGCCGGGGGGGATTGGCAGGCAAGGGTAGATGCTTACCTGCTTGGTCAGCACTCTACGCCTTGCCCGGCGTCAGGGAAAAGCCCCGCGGAACTGCTGATGGGCCGCCGCCTGAGAACCGAGTTGGACCGACTGCACCCCCTCTACAACGAGGTGCAGCCGTGCAACCTGGGGGTTCCCCCTCCCCGCCTCTTCACCGCGGGTGAGGAAGTGTACGCCCGAAACTTTGCAGGAGATCCCCGATGGGTCCCTGCCACCATTGACACACTAACCGGGCCGTGCTCTTATAGGGTTCGGAGGCCCGACGGATCCGAGTGGCGGCGCCATGTGGACCAACTAAGGCGTCGCCACCCAGTGCCGGATGATCCGAACCCTCAGCCGACATCCGCGGACCCGGCGACCGACATTCCGCTATCCGACCTGAGCCAGCCGGCCGAGCCCCGGCCCACGGCGGGCTCCAACTCCACAGCAGGACCGTCCCCGGGGCTGACGACGATGGAACAGCCCTGCCTGGGGGGGCCCTGGGACGCATCCTACCGACAGCAGACAATTCGGCCCCCTGCTCGCCCAAAACCACAAGGACTACCAGGCCCGGCCTACTCCTCCCCTCGGCGCCGGGGGCTTGACTGTGTGCTCAAACCGATCGCCATGCCCCCTCGCCCCGTCCTACCTCTTTTGGAGGCTTCCGGCTATTCGCTAGGCCGCTCTGACGTCGTCCGGGACTACACCCCCGGCAGGGAGGAGCCCGATCGGACACGTCCTCTCCCTCCGCCTCCCGAAGTCGATCTGAGGCGCTCTGGGCGGAGTCGACGCAGCCCCGCCTACCTCAGCGAGTACGTATGCTAATGGGCCCGCATGCGTAGTCGCTGGGGGGAAAGGAGTGTTATGTATTGACACCCGTTTGAATTCCCCGGCAACAGCCAGTCGCGTCTGATTGGCCAAGACGCGACTGGCTGTGGCTGAAGCGGGAGACGCGCGGATTGGCCGGCTCTCTGACAGCTCCATATAAAAGGAGCTGTCAGAGAGAAGGCGCGCGCTTTTTGTTCTTAATACGTACCGTGGTTGTTGTACTTGTTTACCTTTAATAAAAGCCGTTGGATCAACCGGGTCTGGACCCTCTCTAACTCAGTTCACAACATACAGTAGTAAAGAGGTCAGCTGTTTTGGGGTGATAAAGGGCCATTCTAACAATTCTGAGAGGCAGAATCTGCAAAGTGGATAGGACCACTTTGTGGTATTCAGCCAGTTCTGGTAGCGTAAATTTTGAATAGTTCAGAGAACTGGCAGATAGGCTGGCCCCACCCTCGCTGCCTCCCAGCCTCCCAGCCGATCTTCTTTTGTTGCCCTGAACAGGAGAACAGAGCTGGAAAGCAGATTAGTGGGGTGGGGAGGAAATGAGGATTTTGCAGCATCCTTCCCACAAAGCCATGCCCACAAAGCCATGTCATGCCCACAAAGCCACACCCACAGAACCATTAGTAAAAAAAAATTAACCCCACCACTGGATAGAGCCCAGTAATGTATGTGAACAAGGTCAACTGTTGGGGATGAGTGGAAGTGGGTGGGAAATTTTGGGAGATTCAACTAAGATGACCAGTTTTTGGATTGTGCTTTAGTAGTAATGAAAACTGTTTTTGGAACTTATTTCAGAAGGTTCTCTAAAGGCTGTAGAAAGAGGGATTGTGTTGTGTCGATTACAAGTTGTCCATCTTTACTTTAAATGAAGTATTGACCAGTACAAATTCAAGGAAATGACAAGACACAGAGAAAAATAGTTAAAACACAATCTGAAAATGGATTATGGATTATGAGAGTTGACAGCAAGCATTCAGACCATTTAGTCAATGGATTGTATCCAATTTCTGAAAATAAAATCCATTTATAATTTAGCTCTGATTCCATCCTTAGAGACCAAGCACAGTTTGGTTTTGGTAGAAAACAGGTATAGAAAGAAACAGTTTTTGTATTAACAAAACATGACGTAATTTGAGATAATGAACTTAATTTCAGAGAAAATGTCTTTATCTATTGGCTTGCAGAATAGCCCTTTAGAAAATAAAGTCCAAAGTGATATAAAATTATCTCCTACTCAAAGAGAGGATCTTGTCATCAAAGAGCTAAATTCAGCATTCTTGAAAAGAAACTAACCATATTCATTCTAATAAGAATTCCAAAATTAGAGCAATCCTTTCTAGGCTAACCTAAAGATAATTTAAAAAAAAATGTGCAATCTACAATTTCTTAAAAAATCAGAAACAAAGCAAAAAATGGAGGGAGAAAATGAAGAAAAGTGACTAGAATTAAAATCATGGCTATTTACTTACAGTCTTAAAATGGAAAATGAGAATGAGGTCTATTTGACCCTGCTGTCATATTTTAAAGTCCTCTTTCTTTCTGTGGGTCTCTCTGTCCCTGGGAATCTGGTGGCACATCTGTTATACAGTAGGCAAGTGTGCTGATTTCCCTCACTTAAACTCTGCACATATATGTGAAGGCATTTTTTAGAAACTGGATTAGATCCTCAGTGCTCTCAGTGCTTCATAGGTGACTAAATCCTGGTCAGCCTGTCCCTAGAATTTTTCTTACTTTTGGGGGAGGTAAAATAACAATTCTGTCTCAATATGTATTTTGGAATGTCCTCTAGTTTTCTAAGAGGAGAAGAAAATCTACCAGGTAAGATGTTCAGGTTAGATTCTGAGAAACCACAAATTATCCATCATCACCCAAATAGCAAAGTAACAATGACTAGTATTCATGTACTTGTGTTAGGTTTGCACAGTTGAGTCTTTTCCATCATTGTCTGTTTTGACAACTTCTGAGAAATTTTATCGCTAAAAGGAAAAATGTATTTGCAAATCATAAATAATCTTGAACATATTTCATTTACATTTTAGGTATTAGCTGTATACAAGGCATTTCCTGTCACCAAATTTCTAGATATGCTGTGATTGCAACATAATGGGAATTTGGGATCTGTTTATATATATAATAAGTAAGCCCCAATTAAGGGAAGAAGCATACTGCTTTCCTTTTCTGTCTTTCGGCTCGTCACCATGCAGCTCAAAAACCTAACACACACAAACACACACACACGTTTTACGTTTGTGCTGATAAATAAATAAACAAGGGAGACTAGTATAGATCTATTTCAAGCTATTTAGCCCTCATCAGCTAGCCATACCCTTACTGGAATTCGAACCAGGGAAGTATTACACGTGAGGCAGTTGTAATTGCCACTAGACCACTGGTTCTCATCCTGATCAGCTGAGCCAGGGGAGTAAGAATATACTTGTGTCACAACACCCTGGTAAGCCCCAATTAAGGAAGGAAGCAAGCTGCTTTCCTTTTCTGTCTTTCGGCTCATCACAAGAGACCATGCAGACAGAAAGCTATTTGTTTCATTGACTTTTGTTTCCCTTTGTGTTTTACGTTTGTGCTGATAAATAAATAAACAAAGGAGACTAGTATCGATCTATTTCAAACCAGGGTGTTGTGACACAAATATATATATATATACTTGTGTCACAACACCCTGTTAAGCCCCAATTAAGGGAGGAAGCATACTGCTTTCCTTTTCTGCCTTTCGGCTCATCACCAGAGCCCATATAGACAGAAAGGTATGACTTCCATTGTGTACTTTTTTTATATGTGTGTTAGGCTTTTTGAGCTGATCAATAAATAAATCAGGGAGACTAGTATAGATACTAGTATAGACTAGTATAGATCAGGGAGACTAGTATAGCATAATGGCTAAGGCTTCTGCCTAACATGTAACACAGCCCAAGTTCAAATCCCAGTAAGGATTTGGCTAGCTGATGAGAGCTAAAAAGCTCGATATAGATATATACTAGTTTATTGATTTATTTATTGATCAGCTCAAAAAAACTAACACACTTATAAAGAAAGTACACAACGGAACTCATAGCTTTCTGTCTAGATGGTCTCTGGTGATGAGCTGAAAGGCAGAAAAGGAAAGCAGTATGCTTCCTCCCTTAATTGGGGCTTAACAGGGTGTTGTGACACATGTATATACTTATCCTCCTGTCTCAGCTGATCAGGAAGAGAACCTGGTGGTGTAATGGCTAAGGCTTCTGCCTAACATATAATACAGCCCCGGTTCAAATCCCAGTAAGGCTAGCTGATGAGAGCTAAAAAGCTTCAAATAGATCTACAGTATACTAGTCTCCCTGATTTATTTATTGATCAGCTCAAAAAACCTAACGCACACACACACACATATAAATGTGTGTGTGTGTGTGTGTACATACATATATGTTGGAATGCTATGGGTATGTGAACTTTTTAAATAGGATAATTGAGAGGTAGAACAAAGTCAGAAGTACTATCATGTTTCATTTTTAAAAAAGCTAGTTTAATAACACGAGAAACCTGAAATATGTAAGAGAAGTCACTGCATGACTAATACAGATTTCCCCCTTTTTTTTAAGAAGGTAAATCTTGCCTTGATAGAAGCTACTAGAGCTAATGTGGCCCATAACCTCCCACACTGTTGAATAGCAGCAACTCCTTTGCCACTGTTGTAAGAGAAAAAAATATGATTCTGATTGTACAATCTGACTCATGCTGCCATGTACTTGTTTTTTAGGTTAGTGCATTGTAGCTTAAACATTTTCAACTTGGAGAAGTTTGGTTTTAGAAATTGTGACTTACCGTGATGTGTCAACTTGTTTACATTGTACGATCTATTTCCATGCAGGCATGCATAGGAATCTACTATAAATATCTATTTATACTGATAGTAGACTCCTATGCATGCCTGCTTAGTAAGTCAGTCTTCTAAATAATCTATTTAGATCAGAAGAATGTAGTTTTCGGACAACTTAAGCACTTTACCAGAGTGACAAGGGAGTATTTTGTCCCATTATGAGTCAAGGTCACAGGAAGTGAAATGAGTGAAATGCAAGCTGTAAGATAGTTTGATCTATTAAACCTTCTCAGAAATACTCAGAAACCCCAATGTCTTGAGAGTCTCAGGCCTGTGAAAGCAAAGTTGGTGGGCTATACGCAGTCCCTAAGGTACACTTGTTGCACCCTGATTCATCAAAATGATAATAAGATGTTAATATGATGGCGGTCGGCGCTTGAGTCCCGTGCGGGTCGCAGAGGCTCAATGGCTAGCAAAACGGGTATGTCCGGCCTGGAGATGATCAAAGGGGCCGGACCCAGTGAGTGGACCACCCGAGGAGCGTTTTGAGACCAGGCGGGTCTCTCTGGGTGGTCGGGGGAGCGAACAACGAGGCCGGAGACAGAATAACGAGGCTGGAAGCAGGAGGAGGCCGGCTGATGGAACGTTGGGCCGGGCGCCGAGCCGGGCCGGACGCCGGGCGCTCTCCGCCGAGCGCCGCCCGAGGCTGGAGACGGCTGGAGGCTGTGAGAGAGCCTCCAGCTGGAAGGAAGAGCGAGTCGTTGGAGAAAGAGGCTGAGAGAGAGGCTGTGAGAGAGCCGAAGGATCGAGGCTGTGAGAGAGCCAGTGAGAGAGAGCTGAAACGACCGAGTCGACCGAGCGGTGAGCGGTGAGCGGCGGGGGCGAGCGGCAGGGCGGCATGGAGGCCTGGCTACCTGGCAGTCGAGCCGGACGCTGGACGCTGTACACGAGGCGCCATTCAGAGGCCGTGAGAGGGCCAGAAGGCTATGAGAGAGCCGGACAAATGAGTGGCGAGCAGTGGGGGCGAACGACGGGCGGCGTGGAGGCTTGGGACGGAGGCCTGGCTGCCGGGATGAAGCCGAGGGACCATGAGGGAACTGAAAGACTTGCAGCTGAGGCCTGCATTTTAGACCTTACCCCATGGCCCATTTACCTCATTATTTATTTACCATCATTAATTCCCTGCCTGAACTATAAGAACTATTACCTTTTAACATCATTATTTCCTGCCTTGGACTATAAGAACTATAAGAACTACTTTTAAGACTTTTTAAGACCCCTGTGCCTTTTATCGCCTTTATTATTATGCTATGCACTCCTGGAATTAATCATGAATTTTATATTTAACACCTTATACGTTTTAACTGCCATTGTGCCTTTTAAATCATGTATAGCGACTTATTTATATTTTAAATCTTAGCTATTTATATTTACATCTATTTATACTAATTTTATTATGTACTTAAGAGCTGACCTGTTGCGACTGCGAGAGTCCCCGCTCTCGCAGGTCTGGCCCTCCACTCTAACGAGGGCCCGCCTTGATGAGGGATTTATTAATCCGGAGAGGTGGAAGAAGCGTGGCCTAAGGGGTTTTTTTATATTGAAAAAGTTTTATTGGTTTTACATTTTTTCTATAGGATAGGGTAAGAGATACAAAGAAATTTTGGGAGCATTCACGTCAGAGTCGTCGGCCCTTCCGAGACCTCAAAATACACAGTAATAAAATAACAAAAAAAAACATTTTTCATAACACTACAAGATAAAAGCAAGTACATATACCTAAATTCTCAATTGCATGCTGTCAGACATTTACAAAAAATCCAGATACAAATATTATGCAAAATTGTTCAGAAAAATCAAGGCAAAGTTATTTTTTCGATCTAAGTCTCTTGGCTATTGTATCTTCTTTTTCTCCTTCCAGGCCCCCAGCAGGCGGGGCCGCGGCCCCCTCTATCCCCCCTGGATCTTCCCCCAGGGCAGAGGAATGTTTTTTAAGAAAGGCTTCCGCCTCAACAACTGTTTTAATCCTCACTCTTCCTCCTTCCCAGAACACCAGCATCCCTTCGGGTGTCACCCACTTGAACCAAATCCCATGATCAAATAAAATTTTAGACAAGAAGAAAAATTTCCTCCTTGCTTCTCGAATCTTTCTAGGGATCTGCTTCAAGATAGCAACCTCTTTTTGTTGGTAGATTAATGGACTACCTCTCTGCACTTTCAGGATTTCCTCTCTGGTTGACCTTCTAACAAATTTCACATGTATCTCTCTAGGCACTTCATTTATCCTGGCATATGCTGAGTTTATTCTGTAGGCTAGGTCAATGTCCCCCCTGATCTCATCTTTAGGTTTTTGTAAATAGTCTGCTAAAATTGTGCTCATAAGATCAGGGAGGCATTCACCAGATTCCTCAAGAACGTTCTGAAATCTCAAAAAATATGTCATTCTTTCCATATCTATCCTAGACAGATGCCCATTTGTTTCCCCAAACTCTTTAATAACATTTTTAATCTCTCCCTTAACCCCCACCAACCCCCCTTCCAATTCTTCAGTCTTCTGTGTGTTTTCCAGCACTTGCTTCCGTGTGTCCAATAGCTCCTTCTTGAAATTGATGTTTTCTGCCCTCTGGGCCTGAATTTCTTTTACCAAAGTTTGTATAACAGTTTCAAGAGAAGCCATCCGTTGTTCTAAACTTGCCAATGCTGTTTCTTGAGCCATGATTAACTGTTAAAGTCAATGCCACCAAAATGGCGTTTTCAGGGTGGGGTTGGTGAGACTAACCGGGAGCCAAAAGTTCTGATCAAGGTTGAAACGTTGTAAAATTCAGGAACCAAGAGAGAGATTTTCCAACTCAATAGCTATAATAACGAAGGTACTCCAGAAAGGAAATCACAAATCCAGCAAGAGAAAAATTCTTCATCAATATCCAGAGAGAGTCCCAATTGTAAAGAGACGCTGGGAATTTTCCATAGTTGAAATAATCAGGCAGGGACAAAGAAAAGCCACCTTCCACCGCCCATCTCAGAGCCCAGAGGAGAGAGTAGAAAAATAATTTTTTTTAATCCATCCAGACCTAGAAACAATGTTGCAAGTAGCCGCATACCACTTTCCCTTGTTAGAGACAGTCCGGATTTAAGATTTCCGCTTTCTCTTCCAGAGAAGCCATTTTAAAGTGCCGCTTAAGTCCGAGGGTTTTTTTTTGAAAACAAACACCCCCCTCCCAGTCCGTTCAGCCTGGCTGGCAGCAAGGAAAAAAAAGTCTTTTTTAAACTCACTCTCCCTCGCAGCTGAAGCCTCGGCAGACCTTCCGATCTCTCCGCTCAGCCCTCTGCATTGAAGTGAATGGCGCCGACAGCCGTTGGCAAAGGGAGAACCCCCCGCAGCATGTTCCTCCTCACCTAGGTCACGGAGGGGAGCGCTCTCCCCACCGCCGTGAGGAAGAACGTCCCTTCCGAGCCGACCCTACGGGAGACCTCCGGTAACCGGAGTGTCTCGCCCCCGTGGGGGGGCAGAAAAGGCAACAAAGCGGCGAGCGAGCGCTAGGCTCGCCCGTTGCCGCTGGAGCCGGAACCGGAAGTTGCCTAAGGGGTTTTTTAGTAGTTAGGTTATTGTCTGTTTTAGGGGGTACCAGGGAGGGGGGGGAGGGTATAGATGCATAGAGATGGAGACGGAGAGAGAGGGCCAGGCCAGCAGATGACGGAGGGGAGCGGAAGGAGCCATGAGTAGGGGGGAAACTCGAGTCATTCCGTTAGAGGGCAATCCCATTCAGAAGGTCGTGGGGAGAGGCAGGTCCGAGGGGAGACAATTTTTATCCTCCTGGTTGAGGGCACAGAACCGTTGGTTACATGCGGTGAAGTGCCTCAACCCCCGCTTGCTAGGTGATCGGGAAGTACAGAGCCAGGGCTTGCGGCTGATGTTTTGCAATGCCAGGTCCGTGGTCAACAAAGCCCCCCTCATACATGACCTTGTGTCAGAGGAGGGGCCGGACCTGGCAGGAATAGCGGAGAACTGGTTGGGCCACGAGGGTGGACTCCCCCTCGTTGAAATGTGCCCGCCAGGCTACCGTGCTTTCCATCAGCCTCGGGCCCTTGGCAGGGGCGGTGGGGTAGCGGTTATTGTTAAGGAAAGTCTTGAGCCGAGAGAGACCATTGTGCCACAGACTACCGGCTGTGAGTCCCTCTGCGTGAAGTGGGGCCTAGGGAGGCAGTTGGGCTTGCTGGTTATATACCTGGCTCCCCGCTATGTAACAGCAGCCCTGCCCGAGCTCCTGGAGGTGATCGCCACGGTGGCAGTGGAGACCCCCAGACTTTTAGTCATGGGGGACTTTAACCTGCCATCGTTGGGCGAATCATCCGAGGCAGCTCGGGAGTTCATGGCTTCCATGACGGCCATGGACCTGACCCAAGTAATTCGAGGCCCCACTCACGAGGGTGGACATACGCCGGATCTCATCTTTGTCTCTGGCCAATGGAAGAGTGACCTGGGCATAGGGGATATAGTCATCACGCCCTTGTCATGGTCAGACCACTCACTTCTCCGGCTCGACTTTCCGACCGCTGCTCCCCTCCGCGGGGAGGCGGAACCAGAGTCTCCAATCTGGTACTGCCCCAGGCGCCTGATGGACCCGGATGGGTTCCAGACGGCGCTTGGGCCATTTCCTGTACCCCTGACCCGTGCCCCGATAGAGGACCTCACGGCCGCATGGAACAGTGCGGCCGTGGGAGCCTTGGATCGGGTCGCGCCCTTGCGGCCTCTCTTGCGGTGGCGAACCACCCTGGCCCCTTGGTTTACCGAGGAGCTGCGGGTGATGAAACGCCGCAAGAGATGCCTAGAGGGAAGATGGAGGTCTACCCGATCTGAATCTGACCGGACATAGGTAAGAGCCCATTTACGGACTTACATTGTGGCGCTGAGAGTGGCCAAACGCCATCATTGTGCTACTCTCATAGCATCCGCAGAAAACCGCCCTGCCGCCCTGTTTAGGGTGACCCACTCCCTACTTCAACAAAGGGTGCGGGAAGCCCCATTACAGGGTAGAGCAGAGGAATTTGTGACTTTTCTGCAGGAGAAAACCGCTCAGATACAGAACGGGTTACCCTCCATTGATGGCCCAGTGGGATGCCACGAGACAGATCTTGTTTGGGAGGAGTTTGACTCCGTTACTTTCGATGATATGGACAGGTTACGTGGGCGACTGCGAGCCACCACATGTTTATTGGACCCGTGCCCCTCCTGGCTTGTACTGGCATCCTGGGAGGTGACACGAGGCTGGCTCCAAGAGGTTGTCAACGCATCCTTAAGTGAGGGTTCCTTGCCTGCTTCCCTAAAAGAAGCGATGGTGAGGCCCCTCCTTATGAAGCCCTCTTTGGATCCAGCTCTTTTAAACAACTATCGTCCAGTCTCCAACCTTCCCTTTCTGGCGAAGGTTGTTGAGAGTGTGGTGGCACAACAGTTTCCCCGTCACCTGGAGGAAGTTGACTATCTAGATCCGCGCCAGTCCGGCTTTCGGCCCGGGCACAGCACCGAGACGGCATTGGTCGCGTTGGTTGATGATCTCTGTAGGGCCAGAGATGGGGGTTGTTCCTCCATCCTGGTCCTATTAGACCTCTCGGCGGCTTTCGATACCATCGACCATGGTATCCTATTGCATCGGCTGGGGGGGTTGGGAGTGGGAGGCGCCGTTTTACGGTGGTTCTCCTCCTACCTCTCTGGCCGATCGCAATTTGTGTTGACAGGGGGGCAGAGGTCGACCTCGAGACCACTCACTTGTGGGGTGCCTCAGGGGTCGGTCCTCTCGCCTCTCCTGTTTAACACATACATGAAGCCGCTGGGTGAGATCATCCGTGGTTTTGGGGTAGAATACCATCTATACGCTGATGATACTCAGTTGTATATATCTACCCCAAACCACCCCAACGATGCCGTAGCGGTGATGTGCCAGTGCCTGGAAGCCGTGCGGAGCTGGATGGGAAGTAACGGACTTAAGCTCAACCCGACCAAGACCGAGTGGCTGTGGTTTCCGGCTGCCCAATTCAATTCCATCGCTGGCCATAGGGGGCGAACATCTTGCCCCTGTGGATGGGGCGCGCAACTTGGGTGTCCTCCTAGATGCCCGGCTGTCCATGGAAGATCAAGTGACAGCCGTGGCTAGGAGGGCGTTTTACCAGGTCCGCCTGGTTCGCCAGTTGCGCCCCCTATTGGATCGGGACGCCCTTCGCACAGTCACTCATGCTCTCGTGACTTCCCGACTGGACTATTGTAACTCTCTCTACATGGGGCTTCCCTTGAGGTGCACCCGGAGACTGCAGATGGCCCAGAACGCAGCCGCGCGGGCAATCCTGGGTACTTCTAGATTTACCCATGTAACACCTCTCCTGCGCGAGCTGCACTGGCTGCCTGTCGTCTTCCGGGTGCGCTTCAAGGTATTAATTATCATCTTTAAAGCGCTCCATGGCTCGGGACCTAGCTACTTGCGGGATCGGATCCTGCCTCATACATCCTCACGGCCAATTCGCTCCCACAGAGAGGGACTTCTCCGGGTGCCGTCCACTAGACTTTGTCAGCGGGCGACGCTCAGGGGAAGGGCCCTCTCTGTGGCGGGCCCAGCCCTCTGGAATGACCTTCCCTCCGACATTAGAACAACCACGGACCTCCGCTCCTTCCGTCTGAAATTAAAAACATATTTTTTTCTGCTTGGCCGGCCTGGGGTAGTCTCTCTCTATGGGGTTTTAGTTGTGTAGGGAATTTTAGTTATAATGGGTATTTTAGCACAGGCACTGTTTAATTTGGTTTTAAGATGTTGTTTTGATTGTATTGTATTTATGGTTTTAGTTTTCCCTGTGCACCGCTCCGATTCCCCGTGGGGAGAGGAGCGGTCAAGAAATTAAATAATAATAATAATAATAATAATAATAATTATTATTATTAATAAATAAATAGCTTAAGTGCAGTGGGAGAGTGTTGGCTCATGTGGTTAGGATGATATGTTGCCCACATTCCATATTCAAGACCTGGGTAAATCCATATTCAAGACCTGGGTAAATTTATTTTATTTTATTTTTATTTTATTAAATTTATACCCCGCCCTTCTCCTTGTTAGGACCCAGGGCGGCGCACAGGCATTATTAAAACCACAAAATACAAAATCGATTTAAAATATATTAAATTATTAGACCCGTGCTAAAAACCCATTTTAAAACCATACCAAATTAATTTTAATTTTAAAAGTCAGAAGTAGGGGCTATCCTAGGCCGGCTTGTTGGAATAGATACGTCTTAAGACGTTGGCGGAAGAGGCGGAGGTCCGAGATAGTGCGAAGGTCGGGGGGTAGGTCGTTCCAGAGGGCCGGGCCCGCCACAGAGAAGGCCCTTCCCCTGGGTGTCGCCAGCCGGCATTGCCCCGCTGACGGCACCCGGAGAAGACCCTCTCTGTGGGAGCGGATCGGACGAAGGGATGTATGGGGCAGGAGACGGTCTCGTATATAGCTAGGCCCCGAGCCATGGAGCGATTTGAAGATGGTCGTCAGCACCTTGAAGCGCACTCGAAAGGCCACAGGCAGCCAGTGCAGCTCGCGCAGGAGAGGTGTTACGTGGGTTTGCCTTGAGGCACCCATAATCACCCGCGCGGCCGCATTCTGTACTAACTGTAGCTTTCGAGTGCACCTCAAGGGGAGCCCCATGTAGAGAGCGTTACAGTAATCCAGCCGGGATGTCACAAGCGCTTGAGTGACTGTGCGAAGGGCTCCCCGGTCCAGTAAGGGGCGCAACTGGCGTATCAGGCGTACCTGATAGAACGCCCCCCTGGCCACGGCCGTCACATGGTCCTCCATGGACAGCCGCGAATCCAGGAGGACGCCCAAGTTGCGCGCCCTCTCCACGGGGGCCAGTTGTTCACCCCCAATGGCCAGTGTTGGACTTATCTGGCTGAACCGGGGTGCCGGAAACCACAGCCAAATCCATATTCAAGACCAGGGTATTGCTGTGTAGTGGGGTGAGCTCCTGTCATTCACTCCAGCTCCTTGAGGAGAACATAAAGGAGCCCCCATGAATGTGTCCCAGGCAATGGTGATGTTACTGCTTAATTCTTTTCAACCTGGAAGCACTGAAATAGTGCCTCCCACATAAATGGGAATGAGTGCCCCGCCATCATTTAAGTGTGCAGATGCAGGGAGCTTGTGTGTTTTCTTTTTAAAAAAATGGTATGTTTGTGTGCTGGGGGGAGAAGGGGAATAGTAAGCTTAAACAATGGCTTACACACGATTATTTATTTATTTTTTGCTACCAATTCAAAATGTACTTATGTTGCTTGGAGATTAGATTTAATTTTCAGGCGCAGCATTTTGAGAAGAATCTGAATACAACAAAAAAAGGACAGTTAGGACAGTTTAAAGGCCAACCCTCGGTGATTTTGTTTTCTAGTGTGATCTATTGTTCCTTTTTTGGCAAATACATGGCAGGCTCAACAGAATGCTTCCCATTGGGTTAAGAGGTAGGGTGATGGTGTGAGAAGAATGCTTCTGTTAAATACACATACAGAATAAAGCAAATAGCAAATATGGATTTTTGGGGGCAGGCGATTTTCTTGGCTTTTTAAATACAGAGAGAATTCCCCCCCCCCCCCCTATAATAAGCTGTCAGCCTCATGCGATGATTCCACTTGTTTTGAATTAAAGCACATAAAAATTGTTCTTAAGAACAGCAGCTAAGGCTGCTGACCTACGCCACACCATGAGAATTTGAGTGACTGTTATGAACAGTTTGTGTTTATTTAAGTGGGGGTGTTTCTAGACAAAAGGCTCCTTTACTTTTCTAACATAAGCCACACATGCATTACAACTTGACAAAGCATCTAGGGCAGTGCTTTTTGTCGAGGTGTGCCAAAAGCGTGGGGAGTGTAGGGGTGGGATTGCGTGTGTGCCCACACCCATAATGCAATGCCCTCCCCCCACACATGTGTGCATAACCCCTCCCCTTGTACATGTGCGCAGGCCTCACTGAAGCTTCCAAGCTTCCAGGAGGCGCTTGGGCTGTTTTTTGCCCTTTGAAGACTTCAGGAATTTTCTCCCTTCTGAAGCCTCCGGAGAGAGAAAAATGGCCCTACGGGCAACCCAGAAGTTCATTTCTGAACTTCCTGTGGGCCCCATTGCGCTGTTTTTTGCCCTTCTCAGGGAAGTGTCCTGAAGCCTGGGGAGGGGGAAAAATGGCCCAACATGCAAACTGGACTTCTGGGTTACCTGTTGGGTTGTTTTTCTCCCTCCGGAGGCTTCAGAAGGCTTCCCTGAAGCCTGGGGAGGGGAAAAAATGGCCCAGCGTGCAAACCAGGAGTCTGTCCCGAACTTCCAGTTTGTGCATTGGGCAGTTTTCCGCCCTCCCCAAGCTTCAGGGAAGCCTCCAGAGGGCCAAAAATGGAAAGGGAAAAATGGCCAAAAATCAAGGCCAAAAATCAGCTGGCCAGCATGTGCATGCTGCTGGAGCTGACAGGGCAACGCCTCATGTGCCTTCAGAAATGGCTCTGCGTGTCACCTGTAGCATGTGTGTCATAGTTTTGTCATCACAGATCTAGGGAATGCCTGGCTGACCAGTGTATCAGTGCTGATATAATTTTTTCAGGATAATTTCATTTAGTGACATTTTTCCACAGTTTAAAAGAATGCCTATACTATTCTCTTTTAGGGTAAGCAATATAATAATAAATAATAAATTTAATTTGTAGACTGCTCCCTCTCCCCGAAGGGACTCGGAGTGGTGCACAGGGGAATTAAAAACATACAAACATAAATACATCATAAATATATATAAAATCAGATTAAACAATTTATCCCTGTGCTAAAAACCCAAA
Organism: Rhabdophis nuchalis; assembly: GCA_039707465.1. Taxonomy (NCBI): domain Eukaryota; kingdom Metazoa; phylum Chordata; class Lepidosauria; order Squamata; family Natricidae; genus Rhabdophis; species Rhabdophis nuchalis. The sequence goes on along the minus strand of CM077644.1, from coordinate 113,758,467 downwards.
ATACTAAAAACTAAGCCCCTTAAAAACCCGATTAAAACAATAAACCCGATTAAAACAATAAACAGATGACTAACCTAGGCCGGCCAAGCAGAAAAAGGGCGTTTTTAATTTTTGACGGAAGGAGCGGAGGTCCGTAGTTGTTCTAATTTTGAGGGGCAGGTCGTTCCAGAGGGTCGGGCCCGCCACAGAGAAGGCCCTTCCCCTGGGCGTCGCCCGCTGGCATAGCCTAGTGGACGGCACCCGGAGAAGTCCCTCCCTGTGAGAGCGAATCGGCCGCAGGGATGTATGGGGCAGGGTGCGATCCCGCAGATAGCTAGGTCCCGTGCCATGGAGCGCTTGAAAGATGATGACCAACACCTTGAAGGTGTTGGTCATTATGCAAGGGCAGAGGAGTGAGAAAGAATAAGTAAAATAAATGAATATAGAAATTAATTTTGACTTCTATGCATACCTTTCTATCCAGTGGTTCATGTATTGCTTTTAGTTCTTAAATTTCTGAGTGTCATCTTGTCATCTTTTAGTGACTACAGATATAGATTTTCTCTGTGGCAGTGTGTTCCCAACCTGGTCTTTCAGTTCTTCCCATTGCTGCTGTAATTGAGTCCATCTGTTTTGTTCCTGGTTGTCCTCTTCTCTTTTCTTCTACCTTTCTAGCATTATAGCCTTTTTCCAGAAAGCTAGGTCATTAGATATCCAAATTACACGATAATTTGGTCCTGGTCCCTTATGCTTTGAAGGAAAACTCTAGTGTGATTTATTTGATGACTCGTTTTTCTTTCTTTCTTGGGATATAGATCAAATCTTAGGCGTGTCACAGAATCATCTTCAATTTCTAATCTCTCTCTTTGTGAGGATCTGATCACCTCTATCCAGCCATGACTTGCTCCATGCTCCCTTCCTCTTGATTCATTCAATCTTCCTTTCCTCATAGATCTGTTTTGTGAGTCAATTCTTTCTGTATAACTAAACCATTCTTAATGTACTTTTTAGACTTTTCAACAAGTGAATCCATCAGAATCGTGGTTTAACATAACTTTTGTGTGGTACTTTCTTCAATCTTTCTTCAAATATATTTTAATCAGTGTTCACCCATCTTTGTTTAAATAAATTTTAATCAGTGTTCATCCATGCTAAGACAAAGATGAGGGTTTTTTTTTTAACTAAAGAAAGAACTTTAGTGTTATAACCCTACATCAGTGTTTCTCAACTTTGTCAACTTGAAGATGTCTGGATTTCAACTCCCAGAATTCCCCAGCCAGCGAATGCTGGCTGGGGAATTCTGGGAGTTGAAGTCCAGACATCTTCAAGTTGACAAGGTTGAGAAACACTGCCCTACATATGTATATATGTAAAATGATGGGAAACATATTTTCTTCCAAGCAACCTTCTTGCTGGTTGGTCTGCATTTCTTGACCTGTTCTACCTCTCGTGGTTGTTGTAAGAATGAAATGATTCTTCTGCCGTGAGATAAATAAATAAATTATTCAAATGTGATTATTAATAACTAGGAAAGAAATCCTTTCAGATTAAGTGCTTGTCTTGATTTCCCAAGGCTGTCTTCTCTGTCCTCCCCCGATATCTCTCAAAGAACAGTTTGATGTCATGTCTCTCATTTGCAAATGTTACTCCTAGAGCTCTGTAAAACCAAAGCTGGTGGGAGGGGGAAGGTGAATGGAACTAGAACAAAGCGTACATTGCAGGAAAGGAACTGTGCTTTGGAAGAAACAGAGGCTTGGAGTCGGAGACAAGGGCATTTGGAGAATGGGATAAGTGTTTACTCACCGTAGTTTCCTTGACCTCCTAAACTTAAAGGCTTATTTCGGAAACTTAAAAACAGACACAGTTCCTGACAAAAATACTCTTGGTTATTGTAATAATATGGGAGTGGGTAAGAGATGTAGCTATTGTAAATGTATAAAATCAAACACCTTCAAGTTGGAAACTGATATTTTCAGCATCCACAAAAGATGCTAGTCTTTCAAAGAAATAAAGAACAACTCTGGTGGGATATGGACCTGGTTTATAGAATTAATTCAGCATATGCTAGAATACATAATGTACCAAGAGAGGTTCATATTAAATTTTTAAGGAGGTCCACAAGGGATGAGATATTGAGGGCACAGCGGGGAGGACCATTGAAGTATCAAGATAAAGAAGTTACCATTCTAAAACAAATTCCCAAAAAAATTAGAGTAATAAGAAGGAAATACTCCTTCATATCCAAAAAATTATATAAAAAAGGAGTTTGGTTGAAATGGTTATTGCCAGAGGGAATGTTGGTCTTCTGGGAGGGGGGTAGAATCAGAGTTAAAACATTAGGGGAAGCGGAGGCCTTTCTTATTTATTTATTTATTTATTTATTTATTTATTTATTTATTTATTTATTCATTTGTCAAATTTGTATACCACCCTATCTCCCCTAGGGGACTCAGGGTGGTGCACAGAAATATAAAAATATAAAACAATACAGTACAAAACAGTTAAAAATAAATTAAATTAAGGTCTGTGCTAAAATTTAGATTAGAAAAAGGGTTAAAATCAGTCAATTAAAACTATATCCATTAAAACTAAGCCAGGTCAGCCTCTTGAAATAGATTTGTCTTTAGTGCCCGGTGGAAGAGGCGTAGGTCCGTGATGATCTGAAGGTCGGGGGGGGGGTAGGTCGTTCCAGAGGGCAGGCCCCGCCACAGAGAAGGCTCTTTCCCTGGGAGCCACCCGTCAGCATTGTCCGGCGGATGGCACCCTGAGGAGGTCCACTCTGTGGGAGCGGACAGGTCTAAGGGAGGTATATGGTAGGAGGCAGTCCCGCAAGTAGCCAGGAGCGCTTTGAAGATAGTTACTAGCACCTTGAAGCGCACCCGGAAGGCCACAGGCAGCCAGTGCAGCTCGTGCAGGAGAGGTGTTACGTGGGAGTATCGAGACACTCCAGGATCCCCCGCATGGCTGCATTCTGGACTAGCTGGAGCCTCCGGGTGCACCTCAAGGGAAGCCCCATGGAGAGAGCGTTGCAATAGTCCAGGCGGGAGGTGATGAGCGCTTGAGTGACCATGTGTAAGGTCTTCAAAAGCACTCCTCACTCCTAGGGGACGAAGATGAGGGAACGGGGGGGGGGGCATGGCCCCGCCCATCGACGGGAAGGGAGACGAAGACTCAATAGCAAAAAGACTTACATCTCAAAAATGATCGTATTTGAAATTTTACTGTGACTTTTGATTCAGTTAGATGGCAATGAAAAATATGATTGAATCTATGAATTATGTAATGTAAAGTATGTGTATCCTTATTCTTTGTTTTTTTTTAAAAATTGTACTTGTATGAAGTTTTGGGAGGACCACCACCACTGACACTCGTCACCTCTCGACTCGACTACTGTAATGCTCTCTACATGGGGCTTCCCTTGAGGTGCACCCGAAAGCTGCAGCTAGTCCAGAACGCAGCCGCGCGGGTGATTATGGGAGCGCCTAGACACTCCCACATAACACCTATCCTGCGCGAGCTGCACTGGCTCCCTGTGGTCTTTCGGGTGCGCTTCAAGGTCTTGACGACCATCTTTAAAGCACTCCATGGCTCGGGGCCTAGTTATATGCGAGACCGCCTCCTGCCCCATACATCCCTCAGACCGATACGCTCCCACAGAGAGGGCCTCCTCAGGGTGCCGTCGGCTGGACAATGCCGACTGGCGACACCCAGGGGAAGAGCCTTCTCTGTGGCTGGGCCAGCCCTCTGGAACGACCTACCCCCTGAACTCCGCACCATCTCTGACCTCCGCCTCTTCCGCAAGTGTCTGAAGACACATTTATTCCATCTAGCCGGCCTAGCGTAACCCCCTGTATTGACCATTAGACAGTTTTAAATTTGGGATTTTAATTCGGTTTTTAGCACAGGTTTTACTAGAATAAGTTTTTTAAATTTTATATGTTTTGTATGTATTTTAACATTCCTGTGCGCCGCCCTGGGTCCGTTTGGAGAAGGGCGGGATATAAATTTAATAAAATAAAAAAATAAATAAAGACATGAAAGCTACTAAAATGTCATATTCACCCTATATCCCTTTTACTATGTACATTCCAAAAACCAATAAAATTGTTTTTTAAAAAAAAAAGATGCTAGTCTTTCATGTCTATGGAATTCCCAGCCTGATGAATGGATGTATATTTCTGATTTGCGATGAAAACATCCAGTTTATGGAGGAAAGTTGTAAGATGAAGTCAGCAGAAATGAAATAAAACTTGGGAAACACGAGTTTAGGCTTGAATCTCTTATGGATTTAATAGAGAACTATAGTAAGCAATCTTTAATTTCCTAATTAAAATATTCTACCTTCAAGAATGATTGTAAAATAACTTGAGAACACTCCTCCTCCTACTTTTCCCCTTGTTCTCCTTCTCTCCTTCTTCCAAAGCATTATATAATGTTTTGTTGCATCTTTCCATTCAGCCTACCTTTCTTCATGATTTCAAGAAAATAAGTACGGTTTAGTGATTTATTCTGAAGACAATCCAGTCCCATAGCATAGCATACATAAGAGATGACAACTGTTTCAAAATCTGCAGATGAACTTTATAGCTTAGAAGGACTTTGAATCTAAGTCCAGGAAAAATATTGTGTTCTAACAAACTGGCTCTATATTTATTAAAATTTAACAGCACAATACAACTTAGGGCCAAAAATAAATGCAATTGTTAATGATGCAATGCTTCCTGCTGCTTATACCCTTTAAATTAAATAGAATGGTACCCGCCCCCAGTACTCTAACTGAAGGGAAGCCAAGTAATCTCCTAACCGAGAAATAGTTTGAACAACCTTTTAAAAGCTCCAAAGACACAAGAGAAATCCTTCAACTGTGTCCTGCCATTCCAGAGGCATTTTGTGCTTGCTGAAGCTTCCCCTTTTCACAACACAGTTTTGTTTTGCCTTCCTGGGGTGTCTGTTAAAACTATGCTTATGTACATTGTTGTCATTCTTAGGTTTTAACTTCTTCCTTCAAGGGCTAGAAACATTGAAAGTCGGGGCATGCATATCTGGGACTTAATCCAAGCATTTACACATGGACCACAAGGGACTATATTATAGTGAAAGCAAACCATCTCTTGTGCTGGTGAGATTTAGTCCATTTTAAAATCATTTTTCTATTATAAACTAAAGGAAAGTAACATATATATCCAGTTCTCTCTAGCCTGGAGGTAGGATAAAAATAACAAAGCTTAAATTAACAAGATTCCACAGGTGCAGCAATGAAATAAATGAACTTTTGCACAATATTCTAATTTTTTGAGTTTCACCTGTATATTTCTCAACATCTTTGGCCACTCACTACTTTGGGTTCCTAGGAGTTGCAGATTACACACACATGGAGAGCCACAGTTGCTATCTGAGTTACAACACTATCCCAACGTTTTCCAAAGCAATGTTTAGCTTGCTTCAAAATCTTTTTGCAACTTCCAATCCAAACACAAGATTAGTGAAAACCCTTCTTTATTTTTGAAGTTTGGATTTATTCAGTGCCCCCTCCACCACAAATTTGCCAAGAGTGAATTATAGGTCACCAGACCTTTCACAGTTCTTTCAGCCTAAACAACCTGGGTACAAGGGACATGGCTCCCCCCCCCCTTAATTAAACTCATATGCAACACTTCCAGCAAACCTTCAATTTCTATCCTGCCCAACATCTTCTCCTTAGTCCCTTGTGCCTAAATATTTCTCTTACTATTTAATTTCATTTGATTACTATGCTCTGTGTTGTTATTACCCACTGCCCCCTCTGGTTATGCGATCTCTCTCTCTCTCTCTCTCTCTCTCTCTCTCTCTCTCTCTCTCTCTCTCTCTCTCTCTCTCGTCAGAAATTTCTTTTCCACTGTGTAGGCAGCAGACAGATTTTGCAGTCTCAATTTTCATCCCTCCATTCTTTCCTTTTGCACCTTCCCATCTCCTCTTATTCTCCTTTATTAATCCTCTTCTCATTTTCTGTTTCCTCCACCTCTTTTATTCCCTTTTCTCCTCCCTCTTTCAGTCTTCTCCCCCCCCCCCTCTCTATTACAAATAATGTCTCTGGAATGATATCACAGCCTAGTGCCAGGAGCCATGCATGTTATTCAAGGTAAGGGCTTATTTTAGCATTTGCTATTTGCAGGGATCGCTGTTCGGGTAGATTGCCGGCTTTCTTAAAGTAGACAATGCCTCTTTCATTTTTTCCCCCAGTGCATATTTGTACACTTACAAAAGAAATCCTGGACTCAGTGTAATGTTGCTACCTGTTGTGGAGCAATGGAAGACTTTGGGAGGGGGGTGTCTGCCTTTAGATGGAAAGGAGCTACATTTTTCTTTTATCTCATTAAGTGATCTGAATGTCTGCAGAATTCCACCCCGTCCCAAAAGCTTTTGTTTTATTTTTCTTTGATGGTTGTGGTAGGAACTCTGGAAATCTATATTGCTGCTGCTGCTAATCTTACAAAGGTGGGCAGAAGAACAGCAGTATGAGGAGAGATGGCAATGCTGTAGCTCTTTTGTGATTCTTTCTTAGATTTGTCCTGGAACATCTTCTCTATTATACAATGTGAGTAACTCTTTCTGAGTTTGTGTAATGGGTCTCTGCTCTCTTCTGCAGATACTTAATGCCACTCATTCTTCTTTCTCTGTGTACCCTTCGTGTGGTTCTTAGAGAAGTTTTAAAAGAGGAACTTTTCCATGGGTGATGTACCACTGGGGCTTCAATCTGTTCTGGCTGGAGAAAGTTTTTTTTTTTTAAGGTAGCCTTCATGCATGTGGGAGATTGCTCGGTTATTTTTTTAAGGTGGACCCTTTTAAAGTGTGCCATTGTTAACAAATCCGAAGCCTCAAAGTGACAGCCAGACAATTAGTTGCTATGATTATTTTTATTGCCTTTCAAATGACTTTGTGAAATGAGCAGAGAATGGTTAAGAATGGTTCTTAACTTAGCTGTTTAATGTCTATTGCAGGAGCTTGCCTTCTCCTCCCCCAGATTTAGATCGCCTCCTTCATCACATAGTGATTTAGTTGTTGCTTTCTTCTTGTGCATCTGTCCTCCTCTGTTTTCATTCACAATTCTGGATGCTCAGAGTGAGCTTCTCAGATAATTCCCAGCAAACCCCTGCTTTTGAGTTTTGCACAAAAGATCCCAATATACCTAACCTAAATATTTTTCCCTTTTGGTGTGAATCAGTGTTTATATGTTCCCTCCTCTGCTTCCTCAAGGATGGATTTAAGTGCGCCATCCTTTGGGCAGTTGTAGGGTATGATACAGCGATATTCTGTAGTCATAGTAGCACAATCATGAAGTGTTTTACTCATATTTTGATTTAATTGACTCATTCTGACCTTTCTCATCTGAAAATTCAAGATTTATTTTCCCTGAACACTGATTAGTGAAATCCAGTGTTGTCTTGTAAAGTTGCTGCTTTTAATAAAATATAAGGTATGGGTGGTAAATATTAATCAATTTATAAGGGTTGAGATTTGGCATATCTTAATCTTGTTTCTTTTTGGAGCATGTATGTATGCTTTTTGTATTTAATGCTATGCCTGCACACTGTGTTTTTAAACAACGAAGCACTTACTGGTACCTATTGCAAACCTGACTAAGGAATTTGCTTAGGTGAAGTTTGGACACCTGAAGAGCATACCCCTTCAAAACACAAAGAGTTTTCTGTGGCAAATTCAGTTTGGCACTGCAGTTTCTTTCCTCCCCATCTTGATACTCCTCATCTAAATAACCAGCTCTGTGGAGGGGCACAGAGAAACCAATTATCTTGCTTTAAGTATAAAATCTAGAGTTGGCTAACTGTACAGTTGACGCAAGAAGCCCTGCATGCTGAAGTTTTCGTTCAATTCAGTGCCTGGCTCATTTCTAGATGAGAATATTTTCAGATAGCCAGACTGATTTCATTTGAGATCTACTTGGCTGTTCAGAGGAAATAACCTGGACGAACCTTTCCAATTTTGATAGCCTGCACAGGTGTTGGTCTAAAACTGATAGGATTCTCAAAGACTTCTAGAGAGCATCAAATTCGGCAAGCTTAAATAATCTGAATCAGTATAAGGCAACAGCAAATACCTTTCATTCTTGGGAAAATGATTGCACTGAATCTTTAGCTTTTAACTATCATTGCTTTCCAGTCTGTATAAGAAATGTATTCCTAATCTTATTCCAAGACACTTATTTAGTTCATACACATTTAAATCACCCTTTTTCGGAAAGCTATTTCTTGAGCGCTTCCTCTTATTGAATTAATTAGCTTGGCTATTTAATTAGCTTCCCACATCTTGAAAGTTGTCAAGGGAGAACAGATCCATTATTTCTGCTTGGAAGGTGTAAAAGCTACTGTTTCAAGAGCTACTTCCTGTAACCCTTGGTTTTTGTCCTTATTTATGTCAGTGAAATTATATTATGTGAAATTATATGTTTGTAGGCATTTGGAAATAAAGTTCCAAAAGTTGATTAGTATATAGCACAGATACTCTCAATAGATAAAGAGGTCAGAGCAATGCAGCCCATCTTCATCTTGTTCTTCAACAGGCTCCTAGATTATATATATATATATTTTACCACAAATGTAAAAAATGGTTAGCTTTTAGCTGAAGAGCTTCTTGGATGAGAGGGAAAACGTCTTCAAAGAAAAAACAGACAGTCCAGATGTCTGAATCAAAAAAGCACCTTTGGGTTAGCTTTTAGAGTATTGTACTTTTTTCCTGTTACTTTTGATTTGTGCTTTTGGTTTGTGCAAGGAAGTTTAGGGATACGAGTCAAAATTGCCAAAGTTGTAGTTTCAGATCAATTTTCTTAAGCCATGCTTACTGAGAACTATAGTTCAGGATATTTAAACTTCTTTTTCAAAATGTCATGTCTCAAGGAAAGCATCAGTTTGTCATCTTTTCTTTCAGATGAGATAAATGTAGCAGCAGCTGAAATAAATGATGGAAATTGCCACATTTGCATAATTGAGTTCATTTCTGTGGAATCCTGTGTTAATTGGAAAATGATTTTCATAATATTCATAGAGGCTTGTTCTCAAATAGGTTTGGACTGAACAGATACTTTGTCAATTACTTTGACTTTTCTTTGTCAATTTTGGATTTCCTTTAGGGAACAATAGTTCATTTTGAGATAGAATAGAAAATATGTACTGTATACTGAAAGAGAGTGATTCAGCTGGTTCTGACCAGTTTTGGAGAACAAGCAGCAGAAAATTTAGTAGTTCGGAGAACCAGTAAATACCACTTCTGACTGGCCCCACCCCCATCCATTCTCTGCTTCCCAAGTCCCAGCTGATCGGGAGGAAATGGAGATTTTACGGTATCCTTCCCCTGCCATGCCCACCAAGCCATGCCCACCAAGCCACGCCCACAGAACTGGTAGTAATTTTTTTTTGATGGTGATCGGATTTGAGCACCATGAAGGAATACTGACAATTGCACTGTTTCAATTACTATGGGAAAAAATCTTAATAACTGTGCCCCCTAATTCAGGGGTGTCAAACTCATGTTGTCACGGTGGCATCATGTGATGTATTGGGGCTTCTCCCCCTTGGCTAAACTGGACATGGGCATGGGCAGCATGTGACCAGGAGTTTGACAACCCTGCCCTAATTAAACCATCCAGATAGGTTGTGACTCTTATAGCCATATCACAAGTCTTCTCCCTAACCTCTGATGCTTTCAGTGGTTGTTTGGTGGTAGCTAGAGGTGCATCTGAATAAACATTGCATGCTGTGATCTTTTCATTTTAGCCTAGACCAGTGCTTCTCCAACTTTTACCTTCATTACCCCAAAACAATTGTTAGAAAGTCCTTTTTATCCAATGTAGATAAAATACTTTAAGTTAGTTTAAATATTCCTGTTATGATTGAATGACATGTTTATGTGTTATTGCCCAAAGGGGGGAAACATTGTAACCCAATTTTTGGTAATTTACCCAGATTTGGGAAGCACTGGCCTAGATTTGTCGTTTCAATGCCTGCAAAGCCTATCTGCACACAATCGTTTGCTTTACTGTGCAATTAGATAGAGTTTAGGTGTTGTGAGATGTGGATTCTATTTTAGTTAGCTTCATGCTTTCACTCAGTTGTTTCTGCAAATCACTTTTTCTTTGCCTTGGTTTTGTGTCTGAATTTGGGAATGACCAATGTGACCAACCTTGTCTGCATGAAGAGTTTGGGAATGGTAATACAAACATATAAGCTTATTTTTCCCCACACAAATAATAGATTTTGAGTTTTTCTAGGAGGCGACAGCATAGCAGAATTATATTCTGTGACTGCTTTTAAAAATAGCAAACAAATCAATAAACAAGAATCTCCATGTTGTTCCAGCAATTCATTTTAAATTGCATTGCATTCATATTCAGGATATCTTCATGGCTAAGGCATATTCCATTTGTTTCCACTTTAGACCAAACTCTCAGTTAAGAACTGAAAAATGCTTTGCAGAGACAGATATATTCTCAGTTTAGTATTCCTTGCAAGAATCACAGGAATTAACTGATGCTGGATAATCAATCAGAATGACCAGGGTTGATCTGCATACTGCAATCTGCACTCCGCTTGTCCATAGCCACTTCCAATTGCTATGTTTTCCATATTGTTCTATAATTATTCACGAGGACCTCTTTTTACTGTGCATTACAAAACACTAATAATTTAAAATCAAGTTGCAGCTGTCACTTTTGCAACTAATTGCCTACAGAAACACATGTTTTTTTTAAAAAAAAAACACCTGAAAGTATCACAATCCCAGATTAATATGTGCTCCAATTTCTTTGAACTAGAATCTGGAGCAAGATGAAATAGAGAGTTCTCTGGTTTTACTCCCAACATAGATGTTGTGGTTCTGCTTAGAAGTTCCATCTTTCCTAGTAACTGATCAGTTGTTTCAACATGTGCTAGATGGCATCATGCTGTTCAACGGGATGTGAAACTGCAGCCTGAAATCCAGGAAATGGGCCAACTTGAATAATTATACTTTTTTCTTATCAACTTAGACTATGTTGTGCAGCAGCAGCATCTGAAGAAATGTCTTGTGTTTATCTCCTGCTGAAAACATCTGTACAGCTTTTTTTTTTTTGCTGAATAGTTTCTCTGGTTGATGCCTGCCAGAGAGTTTTTCCCTGAACTTCATCTCAGATACTCAGGGCAGCCAAAAAACCAGGGTGGGATTCAGCTGGTTTGCATGGGTTTGGGCGAACCAGATTTTAATTTAATTGTTGCAAGGACCAGTTGGCCCCGCCCACCCCTCCCCTCCCAGGAGTCTCCATGTGGCCTGTTCATCATGCCAGGTAAGTGCAGGGCCTGTGCGGAAGCTCTGGGAGGGTGAAAAATGGGCCTTCCGGAAGTCCTCCATAGCCTGGAGGAGGCCCTGCTGGAGGCTTGAGGAAAGCCTCTGGATCCTGGGGTGGGGGAAAAGCACCCTACCAATAGTACCGGAAGTCCAAAAATGGGCCCGTTTCCAGCCTCCGGAGAGCCTCTGGAGCCCGGGGAGGCGGTTTTGCCCTCCTGGAGGCTTGAGGAAAACCTCCAGAGCCTAGGGTGGGTGAACCCCTCGCCGCCATGATGCAGGAGACTGAGTAGGTTGCGTCCATCATAGCCCCACCCACCCAGCAAGCGGGCAGTGAACCAGGCAGGGATGGGATTGAAAAATGTTAACAACCGGGCAGTGAACGGTTACTAACATTTTTCAATCCCACCCCTGCCCCAGAAGCTATTAAAACAATTTCTGCCCACAATTCCATTCATTTGTTCTAATGCAAAGAGTAGTCACTGTCCCTGGGCCCCAGAAAGAAGGGAGGCAGAGCCGCCAAAATGTAGCAGGACACTGAAAATGGAAGAATCTTAGAGAAAGAGAAAGAATCCAGAGAAGCAATAGAAACACGAAAGAGAGAAATGGGAATGAGAAGACCTTTGCATTTTAGCCAGCAAACACAGCTGACTATTTCTCCACTAATTTTTTTATGCTACCTTTATTATTTTTATAAATAAATCAAAATGGCAAACATACCTTTTTCCATCTCCTATTTTCCCCACAACAACAATCTTGGGAACTGAGTTGGACAGAAAAATAGTGATTGGGCCAAAATCACCCAGCTGGCTTTCATGCCTAAAATGGGACTAAAACTCCCAGTAACCTGGTTTCTAGCCTGGTGCCTTAACCATATGCTGGGTCCTCTGCGGAGAAGGGCGGGATATAAATGTAAATAAAATAAATAAATAAAATAAATGATATCCAGCCATAAATTTGTTATCCAGACCAATTGGAAGATGTGATGGAAGCCTGGAATTGGTCCCTAGAAATGTTAGGAACCGTACAGTAGTACTTATCCCATCTACCACAGTAGTCCCTAAGCCATGAGTAGAACTCAAAATTTCTTGGTTTCAAGGCTGGAGCTTTAACTACTACAACAATTGAAGAATAAAGTAACATATCCAATTTTGGATAGGAAGTTCCTCAGTGCCAGAATAACATTAAAATCACTCCTTCCCTCTCCCCCCTCCCCCTCTCTTTCTCTCTCTCTAGTGCAGGAGTCGGCAACTTTAAACACTCAAAGAGCCACAAAGGTCCTAACCAAAAGCTTCAATTCAATTCCTGTTCAGTTCTGGAGCCAACCAGAAGTCCAGTTCCTCCACCATAAAGTCTCCTCCTAGTGCAGCATCCTATATCCTCTACCTGTCCTAACCGAAAGCCCTATCAATTGTGGAGCCGACTGGCAACAGGGAGCCGCAGCAGAGGGATGAAAGAGCCACATGTGGCTCCAGAGCTGTGGGTTGCTGACCCCTGCTCTAGTATAGTAAAGAAGTGCTTTTTTCTCATGTTCAATTTCTGAAAGAGAAATAGAAGCATTTCCCACCTCACTTTCTCAATAAATTTCTTATTTGCCTTGAAATTAATTAATAAACTTGCATAGGCCTGCTTAGCTTATGGCTGGAATCATACATTTGTTGTGAATAGTCAAAGAGCAACAGTAGTAAAGGATGAGTGAGGGTGAATGACTTATCAATTAAATAGGGGCAAATCTAAGTCAGCTTGGTAATGTAATTAGTATGAGACTTTCAAATATATATATAAATGGAACTTGGAATGCAACTAAATGAATTAGTTGTCACCCAAGATGTGGCATTGGCCAATTTATTTTCCCCCAAATTGTAAGAAAAGCTTTTATAAACCCCCCATTTGATTGCATTTAATGTGACTAAGGATTAGTAAAATGCATACTAACTGAATGATATATGTGGGAAATGTAATATTTACAAGGCACTTTGATTCCACTTCTTTTAAATATGTCCTAAATAAGAACAAATCTAAGTGGAATTATGAAAGAGGTTGAAAATAATGTCAAGGTATATTTTGCTAATGGATTCAGTGCAGATAGTGTTACTTTATGTAAAATATTTCTGCAGTGCAAGAATCCCCTGGCTGCAGCAGCTGTATTCTTGATTAAAGGAGAGCAATTCATCTTGGGTCAGCTTTCTAATACATTCTCAGTTCTGAAGTTAGGTAAGGTGGAACAATGGACTGACCTGACATTTTCTGGTTTGAGAAAAGTATTGAGATCTAGGGGTCCCTATAAGTCTAAGGAGTTTTGTTTTAATTGCTCATCATATTTTTATTCCCTTACCATAGAGAATGCAATGCTATAAAAACAGACACTAATGAATGAAGGAGGAGCATTAAGTAAAAACTAAGGACATTGAAAAAATATTTTCCCTAGAGAAAATAATTGATTTATTTAATTTATGATGAGAGAAGTAAACACAGATAGACAGATACAGTAGATATCAATAAAATGTATATAAGTGGGACTTCCGGTTCCGGCTCCAGCGGCAACGGGCGAGCCTAGCGCTCGCTCGCCGTTTTGTTGCTTTTTCTGCCCCCCCACGGGGGCGAGACGCCCCTTTTTTGGGGGTCTCCTGTAAAGCCAGCTTGCCTGGGACACTCCCCCCCACGGCGGTGGGGGAAGCGACCCTTGTCCTCGGCTTAGGTGAAGGAGAACATGCTGCGGGGGGTTTTCCCTTCGCCAAAGGTAGACGGCGCCATTCGCGATCATGAAGAGAGCTGATCGAATGAGTCGGAAGGCTTCTCGGGGCTTCAGCTGCGAGGGGGAGAGTGAGTGATTTAAAACTTTTTTTTTCTGCTGTCAGCCGGGCTGAAAGGACTGGGACGGGGGTGTTTGTTTTTAAAAAAAAACACCTCGGACTCAAGCGGCACTTGAAAATGGCTCCTCGCGGCGAGGAAGCGGAAATCTTTAATCCTGACTGTTTGCAGCAAGGGAAAGTGATCTGCGGTTTGCTTGCAACAATGTCTCTAGGTCTGGCTGAAACAATTTATTTTACCACTCTCTCCTTCGGGCTTTGAGCTTGGGCGGTGGAAGATGGCTTCTCTTTGTTCCTGACTGACTATTTCACTTATGGAAAATTCCCAGCGTCTCTTTGCAATTTGGACTTCCTCTGGTTATTAATGAAGAATTTTTTCTTTTTGGATTTGTGATTTCTTTTCTGGAGTACCTTCGCTATTATACTTATTGAGTTGGAAAATTGTTTCTCTCTTGGTTCCTGAACTTTGCAACTTTACAACCCTGAACGGAACTTTTGGCTCCTGATCTGCCTCATCAGCCTCACCCAGAAAACGCCATTTTAGTGGCATTGATTTTAACAGCTAATCATGGCACAAGAAACAGCACTGGCAAGCTTAGAACAAAGGATGGCTTCTCTTGAATCTGTTATACAAACTTTGGTACAAGAAATTAAGGCCCAGAGGGCAGAAAATATTAACTTTAAGAAGGAGTTATTGGACACATGGAAACAAGTGCTGGAAAACACACAGAAGAATGAAGTATTGGAAGGGGGGCTGGTGGGGGCTAAGGGAGAGATTAAAAATGTTACTAATGAGGTTCTGGAAATAAACGGGCATGTGTCTAGGATGGATATGGAAAGAATGACATATTTTTTGAGATTTCAGAATGTTTTTGAGAAACCTGGTGAATGCCTCCCTGATCTCATGAGCACAATTATAGCAGACTATTTACATAAACCTAAGGATGAGATCAGGGGGGACATTGACCTAGCCTACAGAATAAACTCAGCATATGCCAGGATAAATGAAGTACCTAGAGAGATACATGTGAAATTTGTTAGAAGGTCAACCAGAGAGGAAATCCTGAAAGTGCAGAGAGGAAGTCCGTTAATTTACCAACAAAAAGAGGTTGCTATCTTGAAGCAGATTCCAAGAAAGATTAGAGATGCAAGAAGGAAATTTTCCTTCTTGTCTAAAACATTGTTTGATCACGGGATTTGGTTCAAGTGGGTGACCCCCGAAGGGATGCTGGTGTTCTGGGAAGGAGGAAGAGTGAGGATTAAAACAGTTGCCGAGGCGGAAGCCTTTTTCAAAAAACACTCCTCTGTCCTGGGGGAAGATTCAGGGGGGGCAGGGGGGGCCACGGCCCCGCCCGCTGGGGGCCTGGAGGAAGAGGTTGAAGACACAATTGCCAAGAGACTTAGATCTAAAAAATAACTTTGCCTTGATTTTTCTGAATAATATTGCATAATATCTGTATTTGGATTTTTGTAAATGACTGACAGCATAGAACTGAGAACTTAGGTATATGTACTTGCTTTCACTTTGTAGTGTTACAGAAAATGTTTTTTATTGTTATCAATGTATTTTGAAGTCCCGGAAGGGCCGACGACTTTGACGTGAATGCTCTCAAAATTTCTTTGTATCCCTTACCCCATCCTATGGAAAAATGTAAAACCAATAAAACTTTTTCAATATAAAAAATAAAATGTATATAAGTGAAGACCAATGGTGGGTTGCCAATTTTTTTATGACTGGTTCAGGTGTGCTCCCGCGAGCTTCTGCTCACTCCTGCGATGCATGTGCAGAAGTATCCAGGTGTGTGGGTGGAGCATCCCACCACCGCTACTACCGATTTGGCCGATCGGGGCTGAACCGGAAGCACCCCACCTCTGGTAAAGACAGTGAGGAGGGGAAGAAGGTGAAAGAAGGTGGGATGTTGGATAAATAAAGCGAAGGGTTATTGAAGACATGCAAAAGTATCAACCGAGAACTAAAATTGAGAATATATTGGAAAGATAGAAAGAAAGATTGTTGAAAGCACCATCATACTTAAATAACATACCTGGGAAACAGTGTGATAGTGGAGACATCAAAGATAAACATTGTTTTCCTATTTTGCCCCTCCACCGTGTCAATTTGCCACTCATGCCAAAAGTTGTGGTTTGAGCAAATGATTCCCAGAGTCTTTCTGATCTGTCAGTCCCTCATTCCATTGTTATGCCTCTTCTTCCTCCTTCTCATTTTTATTCTCATCAAGGCAGTACAAGACCCAAATGGTTTTGAACTTGCTTCCTCTTTTGGAAGCATAACGCTGTATAAGCTGCTGAGCTTTATTTCAGAGGGGAAGAATTTTTCCCAGAGAATTTCATTTCATTTCAAGTGAATTACCCATATTTTTGGAGTATAATACAATACAATACAATAGTAGAGATGGAAGGGACCTTGGAGGTCTTCTAGTCCAACCCCCTGCCTTGGCAGGAAACCCTATACCATTTCAGACAAATGGCTATCCAACATATAAGACGCACCCTTTTCCTTCAAAAAAGAGGCTGAAAATCTAGGTGCATCTTATACACTCAATACAGCACTTTTTGCTTCCTGAAACTCTGCTTTCAGAGTGTTCATGAGGGCTGGGGAGAGCAGAAATGAGCAAAAAAATGGGGTGGTTTTTTTGCTCCCGCCCAGTCCCCAGCAGCACTCTATAAGCTTCCTAAAGGCTATCCATGCCCTTTTTTGGAACAAAAAACGGGCCCGTTTTCACGAAAAATGGGTCATTTTTTTGCTAGTTTTTGCCCCCCCGAACACTCTACAAGCCTCCTAAGGGCTATTCATGCCCTTTTTTAAAAAAAAATGGCCCCGTTTTTGTAAAAAACGGGCTGTTTTGGGGAGGTTTTCAGAGTGCAAAGATTTTTAAAAAAATTTCCTCTTCAAAACCTTGCTGCGACTTATACTCTGGTGCATCTTATACTCTGAGAAATATGGTAAAAATGCATTTAGCACCCTCTGCTATGATATGACAGTCAAGACATTCATTGTAACAAGATCTTTTAGGTTACATTAACTGTTGTGGTTATTTTAATTGAGCTTTAGCTCTTTGCATTGTGTTTGTGTGTCTCTATGTGTATAGACTTGGTGACTTTATTAACTGTTTTGAAGGATTGGGATAGAAAAGTGGGGTACAAGTTGAATTAATTTTATAGTATATAAATAGCTTTAATTAATCTATTATACTTAAGTTATATCAATACATTTGTTAAACTGTGATTTGTCAGTTAAATAGTAAATCAAACGTACTTGCATTGATAGGATGCAATGAAGCAGGAGAGTTTAGCTGTGATAGACTTGAAGGGATATATATGTGTGTCATTTTTTTTCCAGGTGAAAGGAAGTTGAGGATCTTTGGAATACAATCTCAAAAGTAATAATAATAATAATAATAATATTTATTTTATATACCGCGTCCTCTCCCCAAGGGGACTCTGTGCGGTGCACAGGGAAAAATTAAAACACATAAAATATATATACAAAAAGAAATACAATAGAGTAAAAACAAATTAAACTTAATTGTCCCTGCACTAAAATCCCCATATTAAAACTAGTGTTCCCTAAACCCAAAAGGTAGCGACTAACCTAGGCCGGCCAAGCAGAAAAAGTATGTTTTTAATTTCTGACGGAAGGAGCGGAGGTCCGTGGTTGTTCTAATGTTGGGGGGAAAGTCGTTCCAGAGGGCTGGGCCCGCCACAGAGAAGGCCCTTTCCCTGGGCGTCGCCCACTGACAAAGTCTAGTGGACGGCACCCGGAGAAGTCCCTCTCTGTGGCAGCGAATCGGCCGTGAGGATGTATGGGGCAGGATCCGATCCCGCAGATAGCTAGGTCCCGAGCCATGGAGCGCTTTAAAGATGACAACTAGCACCTTGAAGTGCACCCGAAAGACGACAGGCAGCCAGTGCAGCTCGTGCAAGAGAGGTGTTATATGGGTGTACCTTGCGGTCCCCATTATTGCTCTCGCGGCTGCATTCTGGACCAGCTGAAGTCTTCGGGTGCACCTCAGGGGGAGCCCCATGTAGAGAGAGTTGCAATAGTAGATTGATGCCATGGTTCCCATACATCTGGTTTCATGATCAGCACTGCTTTGTGATGGAAAAAAAAAATAGAGTCCCAGACAAAATATCGCCTAGTGGCAAAGCGTTAATATTGACCCAATGCAAACAGATATTGATATCAACATGTTGCATCTCCCACTTTGTGAGTCAATGAAGCCCACTCACTGTTTCAAATGACTCAGAGATATAGGTATGAGTCACTCACTCAAATTGATGACTTTTTAATGTCAGCTTAATGTATAACTTTTTTAAAATGCATTTTTTCCTTCTTGAATTGAAAAAAAAAATCAAAAATCAAAAATGGAGACTCTCTGACTTAAAACTTGAGAAGTGGAACATAATTTTTCAAAATCAATCATGCATAAGGATCAGGAGTTTTCCTGGGACTCTGAACTGGATTGGACTAGGATCAGCAATGGGCGGGAGATCTTCCTGCCAGGCCTGATCATGGTGAGGGTGTTCTCCTATGACCTTGTTGAGAGTGGGTGGGTGGGACTTAGGAATAGGAATTATGGATAAATTGAATGGTGAGTGATGGACTTGCTGCCCAAGCCAGGGGTGCTGAATTTTTATTCAGCTGAACTGGTAGCCTGGGTGGGTTTTATTTGTTCCCTGCTCTAAATGTAGGCCTCTTTTGCTTTGTGCAGTGCAATACCTCTAAGTTGCGGCCCCTACTGACCCTTCCCTCCAGTCCAGCTGGAGATTCCACCATACTCATTAAGTTAAACTAAACTAGGAAATCAAAGCCATGCAGGCCAATACAACCTTTTATTATAAAGATACAGTAACCGCATCTTGCAAGACTGAATGCATTTCCTCCCTCCCATCCTTTATCTTTGTGAGAAGTAGGGATTCTTTTCTTTTACATGTGGTCTTGGTTGAAGCTCTTCCTCCTGTCCCTCATGGTCTTTCCTTTCCTCCCACTATAGACAGTGGGATGATGGGAGGGGAAGTTGGATAGTGAGAGGGGGGGGGGTCATCTTAATGGTAATGTGTGTTGGACAGTGATGGTATTCAAATTTTTTTACTACTGGTTCTGTAATCGTGGCTTGGTGTGCATGACAGCAGAAGGATACTGTAAAATCTGCATTCCCACCCCACTCCAGTGGAAGGTTACTGCAAAATTCCCATTTCCTCCCAATCAGCTGGGACTCGGGAGGTAGAGAACAGATGGGGTGGCCAGTCAGAGGTGGTATTTACTGGTTCTCCAAATTACTCCAAATGTCTACTACCGGTTCTCCAGAACTGGTCGGAACCTACTGAATACCACCTCTGGTGTGGGGACATATGGCAAAGGACAAGGGGGTGACTGCTCTAAGGAAAATGTTTTCTTAAATGATCCTGAGGAAGAAGGCAAGTGATTACTGTGAGCTGCGCCACCTGTATTCTGGATTCATATTCTTCCTGGCTGGTTAAAGCTTCCTGGAATGTATGTGTGGTTGGGTCCAAAGGTGGTTGATGTCTCATTGCAGGAGGGATGGTTCTACCAGTTGTGAAGGAGGCTGTGGTGAATCTGTCCATCTTACCAAGTAAGATAGGGTTGGTATACTCCCTTAAATATCAGGAGCCAGGAAGTGTGACTTCTCTATAGCTGCCTTGGCCATGTGAAGCAGTCTACCCCTGCAATCCAGAGGGACCCCATCTTTTTAGATTTTTGGAAGGCTGTGAAGAGGGGGATCTTCCAACAAATATTGGGTTACAGTGAAAATGGAGCCTAGAAAATGTATAGTGGACGTGTTGTCATGTGGGTGCTGTGAGGTGTAGTTTTTGATGTCACTGTATTATTGTTTTATATTTATGTTTCCTTTATTGTTGTGAGAGCCACTTAGGGAATTCAAGATGGCCAACCATTTATGTTCTTTAAATAAATAAATGCACATTTTTACAAAAGCACTATAGGGCCTTCCAGTGCTAATATCATCTTGAGGTTCTGTTGTATTTAAATATAATTAAGTTAGGGCCCCAATTAAGGGAGGAAGCATACTGCTTTCCTCTTCTGCCTTTCAGCTCATCACCAGAGACCATCTAGACAGAAAGCCATGAATTCCGTTGTGTGATTTTTTAAATATGTGTGTTAGGTTTATGAGCTGATCAATAAATAATTGGGGTCCTAACAGGGTGTTGTGGAACAATTATAGATACTTATTCTCCTGTCTCAGCTGATGCAATAAGAGAACCTGCTGGCTGAATGGCTAAAGGCTCTTGCCTGATATGCAATACAGCCCTGGTTCGAATCCCAGTAAGGGTATGGCTAGCTGATGAGAGGTAAAAAGCTCGAAATAGATCTATACTAGTTTCCTGATTTATTTATTGATCAGCTCATAAACCTAACACACACACACACACATACTTATGCGCAGTGTGATGAAAGTTGGAAGCCATTTCTTTGTTATTGTCTTGGCTGTCTTTTTCCTCTCTACTTTTTTCTTTTCTTTTGCTTTCTTTTTTCTCTTTCTGTAGCTTCCTTTTATTTTTCCTTTTTCTTTTAAGTTCAGTTTATATCACTTTTTACTATATTTATTAAGAGAGAGTGAGAGAAAGCAAGTGTGGGACAGAGACAGAGAAAGAAATAAAAATATCTCATTCTGTCACATCATATCAGGCAGAATTTTATTCTGAAGAGAGAAATGAACTTGAGTACTAAGTGGAAAACTGACTAGGTATCATGATAGTATCTAATGCTAAAAATCATGTTTCAATCAGAGCAGTTGCTTTCTGTTCTAGTCTTTTAATCTTTTAACAATTAACATGCAAAGGATATCTTAAGCCACAAACAGAGATGGTTTATAAGTTATACTAAACCATAAAATGATTTGGTTGGTTCTGCCATAGAGTAATGTTATAAACAATAGTGTATTTAACTTAACATGCAAATCCAACAAAAGGGCTTATCTATTATTTAAAAGACTGTGCCTTGTATGACATATAAATCTATTCCATCTCACTCAAACAGCTGAATCCAGGAACATCATGATGGATCACTGTGAAGCAATTAGAGATATACACCTACTGATTATGAATGTTCCCTGTGGCTTATTGTTGTTTGGCCTGCCATCAAGTGATTTATTTAATTTCCACCATCCTGTCTAAAATATATATATATCAGTATCTATTAGTAATGCTATATCTAGTTTTAACAACTGTTGGTTATTATGTCAATTATTTTTTGTACTAATTTTTATTCAAGATTACAATTACAACAGTAAAATTAATACCAACTAAAAAGTAATAATAATAATAGAAGAGGCAGAAAGAAAAAAAAATAGAGAAAGAGAAAACAATATAGCAAAGGGGAAAAAAAGAAGTATATAAAAAATGACTTTCCCCTTTATTAGTTACTTTATTTAGTAACTAATCACCTTCTCTTAAAAATACAATAAATGACCTCTTCTTTCCATCTCCAATCTTTTATCTAAAAACAAATCCATAAAGCATTGTCATTTCAGTCCTGATAACTGTAAAAGTTCATTAAGGGTTACCAGAGATAACAGTATATTTATTTTAACCTTGATCAGATAAATTAAACAATTCTCCTTCCTTTTACTTATAACAACTTTGATCTTTAGTCCCTTCAAATAATGTCATGGAACTCATTTTTCCCCACTTTGTCTTTTCTCACAAGATTCTTCAATTTTACAAATCTCTTTTGAAATCCAGTATAGAAAAATTATCCGGGTCACTCTCTTGGGGTGTTATTTGTATATTTCTTTTAATTATTCATCTGATTTCTTTTGTATATGCAATGTAACTTTCTTTTTCCAGGTCATTTTTGTAGTATGTCATTTTTAAATCTACTTTCAACTCAGTCTTGATTTTGTCAGGTAGATGTTTTTCTTCTTCCATAACATCTTCTAAACATAGTCTACCTTTAGCGGCGGATGTATGTAAAATTAACTTGTAGCTCCATTGCTCAAAAATATCCTTCAGTATGTCCAATGTTAGAATAGTTTGCTTCATTCTGTAACTGTAAGTTGGATTTGAGTGATCTTTTTCCTTTAATTAAATTTTTTTGTTCCCTCTATATCAGGGGTTTCAAACTTGTGGCTTGCATGTGCTGGCCATGCTACATATATTTTAATGAAGGGGGGAAAAGTCATAATATATCATGTGATGACAATGTGATGCTGCGAGTTTGACACTCCTGCTCTAGATCTAATTTTTAAAGTCTTGTCTATAACAAAAGCATTTTTCCATAGAAAGAAGTCTTTATAATTAATTTCAAAATCTTGTTTCAAATTTATATGGATTCTTAACCTACTACTACTAGATAAAGCAGAAAAATGTGGGTTATACAGCATCGCCACCAGATGGATTTGTAGCTAGCTAATCAACTGCACTCAACGTGTAGTCCTCAATGGAACTGCATCTAAATGGAAGGAAGTATGCAGTGGAGTCCCCCAAGGCTCTGATTTAGGCCCAGTACTCTTCAACATCTTCATCAATGATTTGGACGAGGGAATAAATGGGGAACTCATCAAATTGGAGATGACACCAAGCTGGCAGGAATAGCCAACACTCCAGAAGATAGGCTTAAGATACAGAAGGATCTTGACAAACTTGAACATTGGGCACTATCTAACAAAATGAAATTCAATGGTGAAAAGAGTAAGGTTCTACATTTCAGCAAGAAAAACAAAATGCACAGGTACAGTATATGTGGTTCCTTGCTCAATAGTAGTTATTCTGACAGGGATCTTGGAATCCTAGTGGACAACCATTTAAATATGAGCCAGCAGTGTGCAGCAGCTGCCAAAAAAGCCAACACCGTTCTAGGATGCATAAACAGAGGGATAGAGTCAAGATCACACGAAGTGTTAATACCACTTTATAATGCCTTGGTAAGGTCCCACTGGGAATACTGCATTCAGTTTTGGTCGCCACAATGTAGAAAAGATGTGGAGACTCTAGAAAGAGTGCAGAGAAGAGCAACAAAGAGGATTAGGGGACTGGAGGCGAAAACATATGAAGAACGGTTGCAGGAACTGGGTATGTCTAGTTTAAAGAAAAGAAGGACTAGGGGAGACATGATAGCAGTGTTCCAATATCTCAGGGGTTGCCACAAAGAAGAGGGAGTCAAACTCTTCTCCAAAGCATCTGAGGGTAGAACAAGAAGCAATGGGTGGAAACTAATCAAGGAGATAAGCAACTTAGAACTCAGGAGAAATTTCCTGACAGTTAGAACAATTAATCAATGGAACAACTTGCCTCCAGAAGTTGTGAATGCCCCAACACTGCAAGTCTTCAAGAAGATGTTGGATAACCATTTGTCTGAAATGGTATATGGTCTCCTGCCTAAGCAGGGGATTAGACTAGAAGACCTCCAAGGTCCCTTCCAACTCTGGTATTCTATTCTATTATTTGTATTTGGTATTTGTAACTTTTTAAAATGAAAGTTTTGATCAATCATTTCTTTGTGGTTGTCTGCCCCAGTTTTTGTGGAGTTTTCTTCAGTTTGCCAACCCCCCCCCCCCCAAGTCCAGTCTTGCTGTCAGGCATGGGAAAACAAGATCACACATATAACTTCTCAAAGCAGTTTCTTTATTGCTGTTCACCTAAGTAGACAGAATGTTGTCAGACTAAAGCAACTCTGTATAGTTATCTGATAAATGCTGTGAAGAATGAGGGTGGATACTTTTTGCCCTGGTTCCTGAGTACACTGATTCAAGGCTGAATCCAAAGGAGTTTCAAAGGCAGTTGGACTTCCTTTGTTTTTTCTTTGACCCGAATGTTTGAGAATCTCTTTAGATTCAAGACTAATGTTTCTCTTTACTCCTCCCTCCCCATTGCTCAGCACCAGATTTCACCATTCTCACTAAAAGTTATCAGATATTCATAATTGTAATCAGGACTGTGGTTGGCGCCTAGGACTGTGGTTGGCCTAGGCCAGGGGTCTGCAAAGTTGGCTCTTTTAAGACTGGTGGACTCCAACTCTCAAAAGCTATGCTGGCTGGGGAATTCTGGAGTTGAAGTCCACCAGTCTTAAAAGAGCCAACTTTGCAGACCCCTGGCCTAGGCCAAAGTCTGGCTCATGTAAACCAACCGAGTTACTTTGAAGATGCAGCATAACTGCATTAGCATGTGAACAATAAAACTGCACAATGAACTCTCAGCAAAATACTGGCAGCTTGTTGGGCAGCCCAAAGCAAAGGCAGAACCACAGCCTATGTCCTTTTGGCCTACCACTTGGCAAAGTAAGAATTCATATCGCGTCCGCAGTTATCATGTCCGCAGATAACTGTCCAGCCGCCCTGTTTAGGGTGACCCATTCCTTACTCAACCAAGGAACTGGGAAAGACACCTTGCAGGGTTGGGCTGAAGAATTTGTTCAGTATCTGCAGGATAAAATCACTCAGATTTGGACAGGCTTGGACTCCGACTGGGTAGATTTGGGCGAGTCAATGGGGATGAATCTTGTGGAGACCATCTGGGATGAGTTTGATCCTGTGACCCCTGAGGGCATGGACAGGATTATGGGGACAATTAGTGCTGCCACTTGTGTGCTGGACCCGTGTCCCTCTTGGTTAATTTCGGCTTCCCGGGAGGTGACATGAGGCTGGCTCCAGGCGATTACCAATGCTTCATTGAGAGAGGGGTTCTTTCCTACCGCCCTGAAGGAGGTGGTAGTGAGGCCCCTCCTCAAGAAGCCTTCCCTGGATCCATCTTCTCTAGCCAACTATCGTCCAGTCTCCAACCTTTGCTTTGTAGCGAAGGTTGTTGAGTGTGTGGTAGCACGTCAGCTTCCCCAGTACCTGGAGGAAGCTGCCTACCTGGATCCGTTTAAGTCAGGTTTTAGGCTCGGGTACAGCATGGAGACAGCATTGGTTGCTTTGGTTGATGATCTCTGGCGGGCTGTGACAGGGTCTTTTCCTCTGTCCTGGTCCTATTAGATCTCTCGGTGGCTTTCAATACCATCGACCATGGTATCCTACTGCGACGACTCAGGGGGTTGGGAGTGGGGGGCACCATTTTGTGGTGGTTCTCCTCCTACCTGTCAGATCGATCGCAGTTTGTGTTGACTGGAGGACAGGGATCAACCCCAAGGCCCCTCTCTCGCCCCTCCTGTTCAACATATATATGAAACTGCTAGGCGAGATCATCTCTGGTTTTGGGGTACGGTAACATCAATATGCTGATAATACCCAACTTTTCATCTCTACTCCAAACCACCCCAACAATGCCCTTGACATGATGTCCTGATGCCTGGAGGCTGTGCGGATCTGGATGGGGAGGAACAGGCTCAGGCTCAATCCCTCCAAGACCGAGTAGCTGTGGTTCCCGTCATCCCATTTTGTCCACCTGGTTCCAACTTTGGTGATAGGGGGAGAACTTTTACTCCCCTCAGAAAGGGCCCACAATCTGGGAGTTGTCCTGGATATGCAGCTTAGCTTAGAAGAACATCTGACAGCCGTGACCAGGGGGGCCTTTTACTAGGTTTGCCTGGTACGTCAGTTGCGCCCCTTTCTGGATCGGGATATCCTGTGCACACTCACTCATGCCCTTGTCCTTTCTCGCCTGGACTACAGTAAAGCTCTCTACATGGGGCTGCCCTTGAAGAGCACCCGGAGGCTTCAACAGGTCCAGAATGCGGCTGCATAGGTTATCATGGGGGTACCTAGGTGCTCCCATGTTACACTCCTTTTAGGCGGCCTCCACTGGTTGCCGGTTCTTTTCTGGGTGCGATTCAAGGTATTAATTATGACCTTCAAAGCGCTCCATGGCTTAGGCCCAGGGTACTTGCAAGACCACCTACTGCCACCAGTAGCCTCCCATCATCCAGTACGATCCCGTCAGTCAGACAGTGTTAGCTGGCGACCCCCAGGGGGAGAGCCTTCTCTTTGGGAGCGCCTTCCCTTTGGAATGAGCTACCCCTGGAACTTCACATAATTCCTGACCTCCCTTCCTTCCGGCACACCCTAAAAAGCTGGCTTTTCCAGCAAGCCGGCCTGGCCTGAACAAAATAACGTATTAATTTTAATTCCAATTTTAATTTATTTTATAATGTCTATTAATTTATTGCTTATTGGATTTTTTATTTAATATCTTTTTAACTTTTGTACTATATGTCTCTTATGTTGTACGCCGCCCTGAGTCCTTTGGGAGAAGGGCGGCATATAAATCCAACAAATCCTAAATCCTAAAGGCAGGACAAAGAAAAAGGCAGATTCAGTCCAACATAAGCATGATGTTGGAATGTTTTGTTAAACTCATCTGGGTAATGTTATTTCCCCTTTCCTACTAGGTCAGCATACTAACCATCTATCTTTGAGATAGGTCAGTACATATAATCAGTTTGGTTTAGGAGGCCACAAGTTCCTGATTGATTCTTCTCCCCTGTTGCTACTTAAGATCAATTCAGCTTGCTGTGAATGTTTTCTACAAGGGCACTTTAAGCAGTTCACATGTGCAGCATATAAGTTTGGTAGTGAATGCAGCTCATGTGTATACATGGGGGTACTTTTTGCTATCACAGCAGAAGATCAAAAGTAGAAGAACTTGGGTTTATGGGTGTTTGCTCCATCATTAAAGTTTGAGCATCCCAGAATAGTTTGTATTACAAGAAAGTTTATATTGCAATACTTTCCTAGATATTACTTTAGCTCTACTTTACTATTATCAAAAGTAATTTTCAGTGACTCCTGTGGGACTTACTTCCAGATAAGCGTGTTCAAGATTGCACTGTTAATTTGTAATGTATATGTCTATTTGTACATCATTTCAGTCATTAGCTGATACGCACCAAATAAATGTAATAGATGAGCATAGCTTTTTGAATCTCAAGGCAGATGAAGCTGTTTTTAATTATATATCTCAGTGTTGTAGGAAGATGCATAAAATTTGGAATCTCATTAAATATGACTGTGAAACCATTGGCAGTATAATAGCATTCAATATTGTAATGTTATGATTATTTTATCTAATGGAACCATTTTATTCTGTCAAATTTTGTATTTTTTGAAAGGACTCAAACCTGAAAAATGTCAATATATGCTTGAGGTAACTTATGTAGTTAGCATGCTTCAGCTCAGAAAGATGCCTTCTTGGCACACAATGAGAGATTCTAACCCTTTCCAAAGTAGCTGAGAACAAGACTTCAGGATAGGCATTTCAATGGACACAAGCATTAGGAGACTACACCAATGGTTGCTGCTAATTGTTGTTAGTTCAGCTTATGAAACTGAACTATTACACTAAATCATAGGGTAGCCAAAGTGGGAACATGGTTAATTTCAGTCAGGCATGCATTAAGGGACTTAAAAGCTTAAAGATTTCCCCTGTCCAGTCATGTCCAGCTCTAGGGGTCAGTGCTCATTTCCATTTCCTAGCTGAAGGAGCCAGCTTTGTCTGAAGATGCTTCTGTGGCCATGTGGCTTGCATGACTATAAGCCAAGGCACATGGAATGCTGTTTCCACCAAAGTGGTAACCTATTTATTTACTCACATTTGGCATACTTTCAAATTGTTAAGCTGTAGCAGGAACGGGAAACTCCCCCCCCCCCCATTACATGGTATTTGGGTCTCAAACTGCCAAGCTTTTGTTCAACAAAACTCAGCATCTTAACTAGACCTAAAACAAGCATCTTAACCACTTCCATGATCTCACAATAAGGGATATTCACAGTAGTCTACCTTAGCTTTTTGTTGTAAACATTATTTAAAGATATTTAAAGCCCTACAGAATTGCAAAGTACTGTTATTACTATTATTAACAAAATCAGCGATTACAGTATTGCATATCTTCCCATTTGATCTCATGTCTATCTTTTGGGATATATTTGCTAAGAGTAGGAAGTTGTCACATGGTCTGTTGTAGTTGAACCTGAGTAGTTTGATCTGCAAAACTTCAGCAGTGACAATGCTTTTCTTTGTGCTAAGAAAGCTTCATTTGGTGGTGATTTTTACAGACTAAGTTATCACGATGCTATTTTATTCCCAGGAAAAAGCAATTGTTTTCTGCATTTTTTGGGGGGTGGGCAGGCATCTTAAGCAGAATCAGCAGTAAAAAAAAAAGATAGCACACACTGTCATTCCAGCTGTGGATAATGGGACCATTTAATCAAATCTTTATTTTTCTCCAGGGAGGTTCATAAAAAGAGCAAGATGCATATGGCCATTCTCTGTAGCTTCATTGCCCTTGCCCCATCTCCGTCTTTCAAGGCATTTGAAAAAGAGCAATTTACCCTGTTCTTCTTCTTATTTCTCCTTCGGTCACTGACCATTCCAAGCCATCTAGAAAAGAAGCAAGAAGCAGGACCTCCCAGTTGGGAAGCTCTTCATTCCACTCTCCCATTTCTGAGTACTGCCACTTGGAAGAGTGGAGAGGTATGGTAGCATCACAAGGCAACTACATTCCTGCATGACCCTCTACTACATCAGAGAAAAAGCCCAGCAGCTGCCATGGGCCATCTATCTAATTTAATAAACCATAACCATAACCATAACCATATCATGTAGTAGTGCTTGACTTGTTCCGTCCTTCATACAGCGCAGAAGCATGAGACGGGTTGAATGACTAGGCAAACTTGGCGATTCTGCTGCCTTTTAGGATGACTGACTCATTGGTTCCTTTTAAATCCTCCAGTGAGAGAATTCATGTGAATTTTGGAGGGACTGGCAACCATGACTTGTTCAGTAGTCTAAACTTTCCAAACACATTGTTTTCTATTTCCAACATATACTTGTTTTCAGGTTCATTTAAGACAGAGCTTATTATTTATACTAAATATTTATTTTAAAATGTCAACGCTGGTGGCTACTTTCACATTTGGGAATGTGATTATGGAGACTGCTTCCATAATCAGATAATGCATCTCATAAATAAATGCTTCCTTGTCTTACCCCTGAGCCTATTTGCTGGTCTCATTTATTGAACAGTTCTGGCATTTCAAGAGGAAGACAGAAATTTCTCTGCATGCTGCCCATGTATTTGAGGAAAAATTAAACCTATGCCACATTTTTGTATAATTAAGGTGGTGGCTGTTTTCCCAACTTTCTTATATTAAAATTCATTTCTGTTGCCAGTTATTAATCTGGTTTGGAAAGATCCTTTGCCTAAAGTCACATTTGAATTTGTTACATTAACTAAAACAGCCCAGTGGCTTGAAAATTAGATTGTGTTGCTTGTTTAAACATTTGATGTTTTTTTAAAAAAAACATTTTGCATTCCTGGCATCCAAAGATTTTGGTTCCGGTAAAATTATGGAAGATGTTCTTGTATCAGACCTAATGTCCCAGACAGTAGCCATCTTGTTGATCAGATGGAACCCCTTCCCCCCATCCTATTTTATCATCGCTCTACAGCTAGATAAATGCTCTTATCATTCCTCCCCTCTCCAAGTGCTGTCAAAATGCTTATGATGGCTCTTTTTAATCTGCCTCCTCCCTTCTGGTTGCTGGCGCAACAGATGGTGGCTGTCAGCTGTTCAGCTGGTGGCCAGAGCACTCTGCTCTCTTTTGCTGGGAACCTCAAGATTCAGCCTGCAGGCTCCAACCTGCTTCCTGGGACTGGACATAGTTGGGTTTAACTCTGAGACAGTGCTTGATTATTCACTCTCTTCCTTTCCCTCACCTTCCACATTGTGTTATTGTTTCCCAGATTTCACACTGTCTAGCAGAAAAAAGAGAGAAAGCAAGATGTGCTGGTCTGAAGCTCACACAGAGACCTACTAAACCTCCCCTCCATTGATATAATAGGCTCAGGTTGAAAGGGTAGGATGAGGTCTACCTTAGGATTGGTAATGGTTTCTATCGTACAATCATGCTTTTTCATTTTCCTTTGGTAATTCATTAGCAGAGAAAAGTCATGTAGCTCTGCTTTTCATTTTGTAACACAACATAAAGCACAGCACACAAAACAAAACCAATTCCTTTATATTATGGTCCTGCTGAAACAACTGCCCATTTTTGTGCTTTGTTTGTAACAGTTTTGTAACTCTGTGTGTGTGTGTGTGTGTGTGTGTATTTAAGTATAGGAAAGAGCTGAAAGGCTCAGAGTTATGGATAAGGCGACGGAAGTAGGGTGACATTTCGCTAATTATATCATTTATTTTTTATATCAGCAATACTTATTATGCCACCCCCCCAGGCATAGACGAGAGTTATAAAATAGGTATTCTTAGTATTCTTCTTGTACATGGAGAAGGAAGGCTGTAGGCTAAAGTTAATATAGCTGCCCTCACTGTGCAACTTCTTCTGGGCTGGAAATGGGGAATTTGTTTTTGGTTTTCCACAGATTTTCCTGACCAAAGTCTTTCCCTGCGTGATAAGTGAATAGAATAAGAGAAATAGCTAAGATATTCTCCATACTGTCTGGAAAATGGGGAGCTATGATCGGGCAGAATATATGGGTCCCATAACTCTGGCCAGTGGCTTTGTTTGTTGGAGGGTGGAAAAGATACCTCACCAGATACCTCACCAGACAATGTTAATTGTCTGTATCTTCTGCATTTCCTTTCCTTTTAATTTCACTTTTCTTCACCTGTGCAAATGAGGCATAATTTCCATTTCAAGAGAATGTCCCATCTACTTAGTGAAGTGAACACAGTATTTTATTCTTACTTTCAAGTGCTACCAAAAGGATAATGCTAAGGAAAAGGATCATATCCCAATCAAGTGCCATCCCTTAAACCTTTCAAGGGACAGTGAGGCTTCCCATGTTTCTACTGGCCCTAATTTTGTGCCTTTAAATGCTCTCACAGTGTATTTCAAGGGTTCTCCCCCCCCCCCTTATTTTGTACCACTTCTGGGAGGCATCTCAGACATATAATAACAGGGTTATTAAAGCTAACAGACAAATCAACAGTAAATGATGCCTAATGGCTACCCTCAGTAGAAAGAACATGGAAGGGAAAAATGCTTTTTGTGTTACTGTTTTTAAAAAAAAAAATATTTTACCAAACTATGAATGGCTAGATCAGGTGAAGGAGGGAACTCCTTGTCAGATTGGACAGATATTTCATGGTTCATGAGCCTTCCCTTCCCTGCAAACCATGTTCTTGTCTTAGCCTGGTGTATGCTCAGTGGCAGCAGCTCCCTGAGCTGGAGGCTTCACAGCGTGACTAATGGCATGTTTTGACATCTCTGAATTATTCCCACATGTCTTTTCAGCTATAGGAAATAAGAAATGAAGAGGGAAAGGCAGCCCACTGGAAACCAGAGGAGGAACACCAGTTGCTTTTTTAAATTTGAGAAGCACACAGGAAAGCACACATAGACACATGCACAACTGCATTGTTATTTCATAGATAACAGTTCTGTGAGGCAAAGCACCCAAGGGGACTTCAGCCGATGGTTTCTTTTGTTTCTGCTTGGCAGAGTTAGTCTCTTCGCATATCCAGGGACATGGAGGTCATTTCCACTTCTGGTGGTGGTGGAGGTGGTGGTGATTCTTAACCATAAACAAAATAAAAAAGTGTGACAGCAGTTTAAAAAAAAATAAGCCTTCCCAAAATAGTTTCCTAGTGTTTAAATCTAGGGATCTCTTTCTGAATGATTCCCAAGGCAATTCCTGCCTCTCACCTCTGTTGCTTCTGTGACAAATGATTAGCTTAGTTATTTCATTTAGGGTTCCTGATAATTGGGTAGACAAATGTTTCCATTCTTCCAGAGACATCGCAGCGACATCCCTGATCTCGTTCATCCACTTAATCTGTTGTCTTCTCCTTGTCAAGCACAGGAAACCAAGAGTCCAGGCAGTTCAAATGAATATATGAGTTTATTGAAGGCTAACACGCTCTACAACAATCTGAACAACAAAGCAAATTGGCGGTAGGTAACAGTCAACTAAATTCAAGGTCAACTAAACAGTCAACTAAATTCAAGGTGGGCTGGACTTAGATCTCTTGTGAGCATGAAGGGTCTCGAGACTGATGACATGTTTGACCTTCCCTTGGGCTCAGTCTAGTCATCTCCTTACAGTCCTTCTACTTCCCACAAGGCCAGTTGCTTTTTTCTTGCCCATCATCTGCCTGTAAGATATATTATACAGTTTGGAAGTTTCTGCTTGTTGGGATCACCTCTAGGGACCAATCACTCTTTATTCCTTCCATGACCAATTGATTGGTTCTTACACTTACAACCATGGAGTATTCTTAATAACCATTTCCACAAGTTAATTTCAAAGGCATTTATTTTCTTAATCAAGTCCTGCTTTCATTGCCATACTTAACACTAGTATAGGTAGTCCTTACGATCACAATTGAGTCCAAATTTTTTATTGCTAAGTGAAACATTTGTTTTGCCCCATTTTACAACCTTTTGTACCATAGTTAAATGAATCACTGAAGAGGTTAAGGTAGTCACACAGTTATTAAGTGATTCTGGCTTCCCCATTGACTTTGCTTGTCAGAAAATCACAAAAGGTGATCACAAGATCCCAGGACACTGCAACCGTCATAAATATGAGTCAGTTGCCAAGCATCTGGAATTTTGATCACGTGACTACATGGGATGCTGCAATGGTTGTAAGTGTGAAAAACTATCATGAGTCACTTTTTTCAGCACCTTTAACTATTCCTTTAACTATTTTGACCTTTTTTCCCTTGGAAATAGCATTATACTTCATGATCTTGTCTACAGTATATTTGTCATTTGCTTCCTTCACATTTCCAGCACATTCTTCTTCATTCTGAAGAGTAAGAAAACAAAACTATCTAGATGTTTGCTTCTTGCTTCTCTCAGCTGTGAATTCACTATGTAGGCATGCTAGTTGATATTATTATTGAGTCCTAATATTTACCACGAATCTATATTTTTCATGTTCTATTTCTTTATTTTCTTAACTAGCTTTTCTAAATCTTCTTTCTTTCAAGTGACAAGCCGGTGTCATCTATTTGTCTCCCACTGTTAGTGTTTCAGATTAGAATTTTGATTCCAGCTATTATCCCTTCCAGTCCTGCCATTCTTAAAATATATTAACTGAACAACTTGAATAGGTATGGAGACAAAATACTTTCTGACCTTGCTCCTTTTCTTATTCTGAACCGTTCTGTTCTCACACTCAATTCTTGTGGTAATTTTTATTCATTGTAATCGTTCTTTAAAAGAATAATCAAGTATCGTAGCACACCCTTAATATCTTCTGCATTCTGGTAAATTCTTCATAACCTATATATATCCAGGAACTCTTTTTTATTTCAGAACAGAAATACAGTATCTCCATAAGGCCATATTGGTTAATATCTAGATTTTGATATTGATTATTCACAATCAGTATCTCTGTCTGTATACCGCTGTGGAAATGATACAGTCAGCTAGATACCCTATTATCAGGACACTGAAAATCCTGTATAGGTTTTACATGACAGTGTCTGCAATTCCTTCTCTTGGCCATTGCTGCTGGAGTTAATGGAAGTTGAAATCTTCTAAAGATTTATAAGTTGACTTATATATCTCCCTACAATTTAAAATATGACTACTCTTTCCAATGTGAATATTTGTAGGAATAGAGTGATTTGATTGATCTTATTTGTAAATAAAACAAAACAACAAACTTATTTTGGTCACATGCAGACCCAAAATAGAACATATATAATTGCTTTCCTTTGGCATTGGTATGCCTCAGAAGTAGTTTTATCGCATGTATTCCTGATATGTGTAATATTTTATCGAGTGGATGTGATTAGGTAAATAACTTTTATGTTTAGCTCTGTCAATGCACTGTGTCTTACAGGATAGTGTTTCCCAAATATTTATCTTCTCTCAATAGTAATCAGAAGCCTAGATTGCAAAATTAGTTTTAATTGCTAAACAAATTATATTAAAGGCTTGGAAATTGAGTTCCCTGAAGAATTATCTTCTACCAGTAGCTATCAGGGGAGGAGGCATTGTTGAGAAACAGAGAACATGTTTATAGGAATTAACACATCTAGTTATAGCTTTTCATTGCAAAGATTGGATTGGCTGCTTCCCATACCTCTATTTTTGGCTGTCTTTTGTCTCTTTGTTTTAACCCTTTCTGCTGTTGAACTTAGGCACTAATATAGATCTGAATCAGCCAATGTATGTATTTGTTTTGTGTGTGTATGTGTGTATCTAATATTCTTCAAGTGGTGACTGGGTGTGTCCTATTTGACTTTTATCTGTAACATTGAAATAACTTCTAGTTTATCTTGATGAAACCATTCATGAACATCTGATACTGTAATACTGTATGGCAAGGAGCAGTGTACACATTTTTATATATGAAGGGAGAAATCAGAGCGAATATATTCAGTTTATGAAGACACCAAGTTCAGGTTCCCCCATGTCTACTGAAAAGGATATAGGTTTATAAGGCTTTCCTGAAATGTTTGGCACATGGTACCCCATCAGATTAAAAATTCATTTTCCAATTTGATGCCTTGCTTTGGACTACAGCTCCCTCATTGCTATCTGGCAATGATATGAGGTTTCCCTCCTCCCCCATGCATCAGGGAACCACCGTATATGGATGGGATTAATTAGATACTACTAGGCGCAGTTAGTTTGAAGGCTAGTGGTGGTTTCCTAATACATGTGTATTGTGCATGGTGGAATGACAGCCAAAAGAGCTATTTCCTTCCCATCTTCAATGCAAGAAATTTTTCAAAGGAGATGAAATTCCTCTGTAATTTGTAATAGCATGTTGACTGGACACTAATGGCTATGAATGGGATTGGATTGTAGTGAGAAACTAGGATGGCAGCTGGTATACTGACTACCTAGCAACTCAGTAGGTCTTCTATGGGCTGATCTTGTCTTGGGATTGGGATAGGACTTTTTGAAGCTTGCATTTTTAGCGATTTCAGCCTCCAGGTCCTATGTTACTATGACTTCATGGCCAATAACATAATAATAGCATTGTCACAAATAATGTTGGCCCCAACACATGAATGGCGTCATATATTACATCTGATTTTCATTTCAGAGCAGAGGAAATGTGATCTGAGAAGGGAGGACCTTAATAGCTCTACTTTGCCATAGATTACTTCCCAGATCTTCTGGACCTCTTCAGCAGGGGCAAGCCCATTATAATTAATGCAGAGGCTTTAGTGAAGGTGGTTTCCCCAACAATTGGACAGACAGTTTTATCTTGTACCTGGTTGATCTAAGAAACTCAGACTGTGTAATGGAGGAAGTTGCTTCCGCATGCCTTCTTCACAGTCATTGGATTACACTTAAATCGATTTAGGAGTTGGATGATATTAAGCATTTGAAAAGGTTCCCAAAACAATGGTGGTGGAAAACCAGAAGTGTAAGCATCAAAGCAGTGGGTTTAACAACTACCATCCTGGTATTAGTAACCTCTGCCATTATCAACAATCATTTGAGCTGCCATAACACAATGTGAGTCACTCTGTGTCAGTCAACTGATAAAAAATTCAGCAGGTAGACTGCTGACCAGGGAACAATAACAACAACAACAAAGTCAAAATAACACCAATTTTGTCTCTGCATTGGTAAGCAGTAGGCATTCAGGCCCAATTCAAAGTCCTGCTCATTACTTTTAAAGTCCAACAAACTACAATAACAGACAATGCTCCCAGTCTCTAGACTGGAGAAACAAACATTGTAAAACAGACTATATATATATATATATATATATATATATATATATATATATACAGTAGTCTTTTAAAGAAGAGACTGGGTAGTCACTTGTCTGAAATGGTGTCGGGTCTCCTGCTTGAGCAGGGGGTGGACTAGAAGACCTCCAAGGTCCCTTCCAGCTCTATTCTGATTGGGAGATGTATATCTTGCCACAATTGAATCTGCCTATCTGTCTAAACATTTAGAAAGAAGGTTGAGAATCCCCCATACCTCTGAGAAGTTCACAGATTTTGGAATAAATCACATACTTTCTTTGTAGTTATCCCCATCCTCTGAAACATTATTTAGCCTTACTACTTCTTGTATTTCAGAAGCAAGTAAAAACTATATCATTCTAACATGCTTTTGGCCTTAGTTGATTTTACAGCAATTTGTAATAATTTATACTATTGTTGTTTTAAAAATGTACTATATTTTTAAACCCAGAGTTTATCGAATAAACACTGTTAAATAATTCATCCTTTGGCGTTTTTGAAACAAAAAAAAAACTATTAGGAAGAGAAAGATAGGACTAGAGAATAAGAAAAAGATTTATTTTTCTTTATATTTCTCTTTAATTAACTTCCTGGCCAATGATTCTAGCCGAGGACTATGTTAGAAGACAAGGGAAGAAGCTGCAAATGTATTTGGAATCCAAGGGAAAGTGGTTAAAACTCTCTTCTTATGTATTCTCTAGTCATATTCCTTTCCCCAGATACATTTCTTCCAGTGTTAAAGTCTGATTACAAGCCTTTGCACATAACCAGACTTTAATAGATCAGTGGCACATTGATACCACATTATAATGCCTTGGTAAGGCCACACTTGGAATGCAGTCATTCAGTTTTGGTCGTCACAATGTAGAAAAGATGTGGAGACTCTAGAAAGAGTGCAGAGAAGAGCAACAAAGATGATTAAGGGACTAGAGACTAAAGCATATGAAGAACGGTTGCAGGAACTGTGCATGTCTAGTTTAATGAAAAGAAGGACTGGGGGAGACATGACAGCAGTGTTCCAGTATCTCAGGGGCTGCCACAAAGAAGAGGGAGTCAAGCTATTCACCAAGGCACCTGAGGGTAGAACAAGAAGCAATGGGTAGAAACTAATCAAAGCGAGAAGCAACTTAGAACTGAGGAAAAAATTCCTGACAGTTAGAACAATTAGTCAGTGGAACAGCTTGCCTCCAGAAGTTGTGAATGCCCCAACACTGGAAGTCTTTAAGAAGATGTTGGAAAGCCATTTGTCTGAAACGGTATAGGGCTTCCTGCCTAGGCAGGGAGTTGGACTAGATGACCTCCAAGGTCCCTTCCAACTCTGCTATTGTATATAGTATGTATACATATTCTTTGCCCTCCCTTCCTGCTAAGATTCAGATTCTTCATGGCAATATGACCTAGATTTTGGGTGCTCATAAAAATCAAGGCTGCATTGGGCACCTAAATTATCCCCATTGAAGTAGGGAAACACTGCATTTCTCCCCTGTCTTGATATTTAGGAAAGAAGAATTGAGTGTTTTACAGGACATAAAGCAACGGAGAAGACAGTTTGAGGATGAAATAGAGTCAGTATGATGCAAGCAGAGAATAAAATTGGGATCACCAACTTCTTCCAGGGATGGTACAAATCATTAGTGAAGAAAAGCTGTCAGAACCATCTATGACCCACATCCAGCCCTGGCAAAGTGTTCTACATACACTCTCATTTCTGTTCCTCCACACAGTAGGGAACTCAAATAGAAAGCTGAACAGAATGGAGGAATTCCTGTCAAGATCAACAAGTTGTCTATTGATGTGTATGTTTGTGTGTGTGTGTGTGTGTGTTTATTTGCCTTGTGTTTTTTCTTAATCATTTTGTTTAGGAATCTCTTTCATTCAAGTGACAAACAGCAGAGCTGGATATTTGAGAAGCTGAATGCCTGAGATGATTGCAGAGAGGTCAGGATCTGTTTATGCTTTCCTCGCTGATTAGATTAAACAGAAACTATCAATATGTGCAACTAAATGCTTATCAGCTAAACTATCCACCCAACTAACCTCTTTAGAACATAAACATATTAACTAATCAAAGTTTTTGTGGGAAAGATGGCCAATCCTAAATCATTTCCAACTCTAAAATGGTTCATCTGTTAGGTAGATACCTTAGTCTAATTATGTTTATGTGCTATAAGCTGTATATGTAGTTAACATGCCTATGTAACTAGATGTACAACGATCAACCTTCCAACATTTGGTCTAAAGGTGTAAATAGAGGGAGGTAAATGGAAATGTTGCACCAAAAAGAAAATAATAGGCCATTGACCATTATATGTAAAAGCCATAAGGCTTTGAAAGGAAAGGCCTAATATAGTTGTGCCTCTAGCTTTAGTGTGCAAACTAGTAAATTAGCTTTAGTGTATTTATGGTAATACGGTTCCATCTGTGGCATCAAATTTGCTATGCCTCATTCATTTACGCAGGGGATGAAGTGGATGTGTGGAATGGACTTTCATCTCCTCAGCCTCTTTCCAATTTTTTTTTACCATCCAAGATATAGAGAGGCACACTGAGGCAGCCGAACCGCTCAGGGTAGAAGAATATTCGATTGTATGAGGCAAATATACTTCTCTTCCCTTCATTTTCACTGACTGTCATGATACCTGAAAAGTGGGCACGTGTTTATTCTCAGCTGAAGACACTGATTTATTTCTCTTGATGCTGAGGAGAAGAGAAAGTGTCTCCTGTCACTAATTTAGTTGCATCTTTAAAAGGCAGCAAGGCAAGTTGCCATAACCCAGTGGTTCTCAGTTATTTTCTGTCAGGCCCCCCCTAGGAAGAAGAAAACATTTCGCGCCCCCCCAGCCCCGGAAAGCGCCCCCCCCAGCCCCGGAAAGCGCCCCCCCAGCCCCGGAAAGCGCCCCCCCCAGCCCCGGGGCTGCCCCCTCCCTTCTTTCCCTCGCCTCCTTCCGAGCCAAGGATATTTATTCTCCTTGGTGCCGCCGTTGCCTTCTCCGCATGGCCCGAGCGCCTGTTCCTTACTGCGATGGTCTCAGCAGCTCCCAGCGCTCCCAACGCAGCCAGTCGAAAGCCGGGAGGGTGGCCGCTTTTCCACACCATGGAAGGGGGTCGCCTCCCTCCCAGCTTTCGACTGGCCGCGTCCAGGCGGGCAGCGGGCAAGAGCCGTGAGCGGGCAAGTCGGGCGGCGCGCTGGGAGCTGCTGAGCCGGGCGCGGGCGCGCTGGGAGCTACTAAGCCGGGCGGCGCGCTGGGAGCTTCTAAGGAACAGGCGCTCGGGCCATGCGGAGAATGCAACGGTGGTATCGGTCTTTCCGGGTGTGCGGCTCCGCGCCCCCCCTTACGGAGCCTCGCGCCCCCCTAGGGGGGCGCGCCCCACTATTTGAGAAACGCTGCCATAACCTGACGATCAGGCTAAGTGGCATGTTTACCACACGAACCCGATGTGATTAAATGATATTTCCTTTAGTCCCCAGAGAATTACTAAACAGAAGAATGGTTTAACTTCTTCCCCTCCCTTTTAACAACGGTCAGTTGAATGCTGATCCCTAGGAACAGCTATTAAATGCCACAACTCTCCCTGCTCTGCCTCCCATAACTCTGGTGCACTGCTTCTCCTTTGAAGACTGAATGCCTTGATCTGTGTGTGTGTATGCTTATATGTGCAGGTGTGCAGGTAGGGAGAGACAGTGCTTGTACCTATTCACATCAATTTAAATTTTACATAATACTGACAATATCAGTGTTACGATAGGCATGGCGTTATTTCCAATTTTATCAAAAGCTACGTATTTTCACTATTGTACAGTAAGATTTAGAAGAAAAACAGGCAGCAAACTGATTATAGTGGCATTGGTGTCCGGATTTACATAAGCCTCTCCTAAAACCCCCCACAATGGTTGTGACTGACAATATATGCAGGAACATATTTGGTCCTTATGCTTCCAGATAGTTTTTCAGTCTATACAGAGTCTATGTGAAGTGATCCTCACTCTGAAAATACTTCAGGATTTACAGAAGGACAGTAAACAAATGTCTCTAAGATCTCATTTTGGCAGTAAAATTCACAAGATTACTCTAGACAAATTCCTATTCTCAACCACTCCGCACCCAGTTTATTATTTGGGATTATAATTTGGATTCAGATTCAGATTTATTGGATTTATATGCCGCGTACAACATAAGAGACATATAGTACAAAAGTTAGAAAAATATTAAATAAAAAATCCAATAAGCAATAAATTATTAGACATTATAAAATAAATTAAAATTGGAATTAAAATTAATACGTTATTTTGTTCAGGCCAGGCCGGCTTGCTGGAAAAGCCAGCTTTTTAGTTTCTAAGTACTGCAACATAAACTGAGCTTTACCATGAATGCACTGGATAAGAATTATTGCCATTGCTATGCGTATTAGTAGACCTCTGTGTTGAACATTTGTGGGAATGCTGCTGTTTAACTTGAAAGGAATTATTGCCATACCTCTTTGTTTACTGCTATTCTGAATTGGTGCTAGCAATAAGAATTAAAAAATCTGTATTAAGCCATGAATATATTTAATGAGATGAGACTGAATGGAAATAAAACATAGGCAGAAAGTGCTTTAATCTTTGAGAGTGTGAAATCAAAACGCTGCTGCTGCTGCTGCTGCTGCAGAGAGATTATTGTGATGGTCTATTCAACTAATCTTGAAGAAAAACACAGTCTGATTCTGAGCATCTAAATCCTCCAAACGTTCATAGTAAGCAGCGTCAATATTGCTGCAGTTCCAGATCACTTTTCTTTAGAGAGAATTTTTAGAGACAGAAGTTAGGTTAATGGATTACAACGAAGAGGAGTCGCAGGCTGATTGAGCAAGAAGGATTTAAACCAGGGTATAATTTCCAGGCTTCACTAGTCAGAGGCAGGAATAAGAATTGCTACTCTCAAAGTTTTGCTCTTAGATTTATGTATAAATATATGAAAACACAACGCATTTAATTTTAGAGCATCAATGTATGTTTAAAATACTTTATGCCTTCAGAATATCCACTTATGTATAAAACATAAGGATCATCTACCTCATCTTTGCCAAATGCTGCCTAAAGACTTTTAAGGAAGGGACATTAGTATAAAACACACTGAGTCATTGGACTGAGGAT
The DNA here is from genome assembly GCA_039707465.1 of Rhabdophis nuchalis. NCBI lineage: Eukaryota > Metazoa > Chordata > Lepidosauria > Squamata > Natricidae > Rhabdophis > Rhabdophis nuchalis. The sequence goes on along the minus strand of CM077644.1, from coordinate 113,717,611 downwards.
TGGTGCACAGTGCACTTGCTCACATTGCAATGCTTCAAATGCGTGAATGTGGTTGGCCCTCCTGACTCATTTCCTTACACCTGTATTTCTCAGCCTTAGCAACTTTAAGCCATATGGACTCTCCCAGAGTTCTCCAACCAGCATGAGAGTTGAAGTCCACATAGCTTAAAATTGCTATATTTGAGAAATACTGCCATAGGCAATCACACAGTATTTCTCACCATGGAGCTTTCCAGAAGTACTAGATTATATTTATATTATCCAGGATTGGGCATGATCGCTGTAAGGCAGAATCTTCCTTGAGCAATAACATTTGATTCTGCAATGATGTGTAATTTGAAATTCAAAAGGTGACGGGTGCTTCACATGTTAACACCAGTTTATCTCTGCTATCTAGATCAGAGGTTCCCAAACTTGGCAACTTTAAGACTTGTGGACTTCAACTCCCAGAATTCTCCAGCCAGCTATGCTGGGAGTTGAAGTCCACAAGTCTTAAAGTTGCCAAGTTTGGGAACCTCTGATCTAGATCAACCTGATTCCTTCAGATATTTTCAGTTACAAGTTCCATCAGTTCAAACCAACATGGTGAAAGATGATGGTTTATGGTAGTGGCAATCCAAAACATTTGGAGAAAACAATTCATTCCTATCATTGGGCTTATTATCTGGGGAGGTCTTATTTTCGGGGAAACAGGGTATCTATCGATCTATCTGGATCTATCTGGAGCTAATTCCAAGCAAAATGGCATCTATGCATCAATGTTCTGACAATATTATAAAAAAAATAGATGAATCCTTGGTTTTAGGTTAGCATAGTGAGTGACAGCCTGCTTGATTTGTTTCTTGTAAAATAGATGCAGCACTGGAAAAGAAACAAAATCATTATTTGTTTTTAGGGAAAGTATTGCCTCAGTGTATCAGGGTTTGAGAAAACAGATTGCTAGGATAGGGTGTTTCTGACTTGTTACTTGTGTACAATTTGCCTACGTATAATTGATGAGAACTAATCACTTGTTTTTATGCATGCTTTGACTTTTTCTCAAGTCTGTCTTGAATTTTTCACCTCAGTGGTTTGTCATCTTGCTTTTATTCACACCAAATATGTTAGGACCATCAGGATGTTTGTTGTTTAATCTTTGCTATGCCAATTGACATTGTGATAACATTCATTAAAAAGGAAAGTCACTAGCAAATCTAATATAATTAATAAATGAACACAACCTCCCCTGGTGATGAAAAAAATATCTTGCTTACTTAATGGTGAAATGTCTGCTCTGAAATTTTGGAGAGAATAAAATCCTGGCAGATAGGAGTTTAGCCACTTGCGTTGGCTTCCCAGTTTTTGGTGTTTGGCATTTGGAGAATAACTTTCAATGAAAATCACAGTTTTAATGCAAGTAGTCCTTGACTTATAATCAGTCACTTAATGACTGTTTGAAGTTAAGATAGACCCTAAAAAACAACCCAGACAGTTATTCCCACTGTCATGTGACTGCATTTTGAGTGCTTAGCAAGCAGCCTGCATTTATGGCCATTGGCAAGGTCCCATGTTACCACGATTTGCAATATTTTGGCAGAAACTGGCATTTCCCTCCAGTTTATGGCAAATTTTTTTAATAATGAACAAAGGATTTGCTTAAGAACTGCAGTGGTCACTTAATGGCTGCTGTATTTGTTTTATGACCACCACATATCACTGCAAAAAAGGTCATAAAATTGGATGCAGTCACACCATGACCCACTTAATAACCATCATGATTTACCACAGTAATTGTAGGCTCAATTATGGTCATACATCATAATGCAAAATACTACATGCATAATTATTTTTCAAATAAATCTCCTACTCACCTTTCATCAACAATGTCTTCCGGTTTGCTTGTAGGGTCGTTTTTACTCCTCCGGAAGCTTCAGGGAAGCTGTTGAAGCCTCCAGAGGGCCTCTGGGGGGGGGGGCAGAGGGGGCTGTTTTCACCCTCCCCAGGCTCCTATTTTTTTGTCCTTGGGAGGGCGAAAAAAACATGTACAAAATGGGGGGTCACGCCTGTCATGCTCGCAGGCATGTGGGTGTGTGGGTGTCATGCATTGCATTATGGGTACAGCACGCCCACACACTCCCCCCTTCACTCCCCCCGTTAAGGCACGTGAGCCAAAAAAGGTTCGCCATCGTTGTCCTAGGTCAAGCTAAATCGAAAAATGGTAGGGAATTCCTGGAAGTTTGGCATTCAGTTTTTAAATTATGTATTTATTCTTTTGTATGTTTTTAAATTCCTGTGCGCCGCCCTGGGTCCTTTGTGGAGAAGGGCGGGATATAAATATGATTAAAATAAAATAAATAAATAAATAAATCAGTCATCAATAGACACATAGAAATTACATCTATACACCATTCAAAAGGGACAATAAAAAAGGTAAGAAGTTAAATAATAATTAATAATAATTTATTAAATTTATAGGCCGCCCCCTCTCCCCAAAGGGACTCGGGGAGGTGTACAGGAAAAATTAAAAAAAATCTAAAAACATACAATACTTACATAATTAAAATCGAATTAAATAACCCTGTACTAAAATTTGTAAACATTAAAAATTGTATCCCATTGAAACCAAATAATAAATTTAAACAATTTAAATTACAGACTGGGGCGAGGAGCATAAATTAGGCCAAGCTGGCCTGATGGAACAGATAAGTTTTGACTTTTTGGCGGAAGGAGCGGAGGTCCGTGGTAGTTCTAATATCGGGGGGTAGGTTGTTCCAGAGGGTCGGGCCCATCACAGAGAAGGCCCTTCCCCTGGGCATCGCCCGCTGGCACTGCCTAGTGGATCGCACCCGGAGAAATCCCTCTCTGTGGGAGCAAATCGGCCAAAGGAATGTATGGGGTAGGATACGATCCCGCAAATAACTAGGTCCTGTGCCATGGAGCGCTTTAAAGATGATAATCAACATCTTGAAGCGCACCCGAAAGGCCACAGGCAGAACATAAGTTCAGAACATATCCTCTCTAGCAGCCAATCCTAACAAAGGAAACTATCTAGCAAGGGTGGAGGGGGAGGAACCACAAGTTGTAGGCAAGCTACTGTCTAAAAACAAAGAGCAAACCCCACACTTACTAGCACTGATGATGATACCTAGTTGAGTAATAAAACATCTACAAGCAAACAATAAGCTCAGAGAGCACCAAAGGCTCTATAGTTCAGCCCTGAGCTATGTACCGTGGAATGATTAAAATGGCAGGTACTTGACAGAACTTGACAGCTTCTTGAACACATATGGGGAATTTCCTGTATTAGCAATTTAGTTAGAATATCATTTGGACATAGTTCCTTCTAATTATCTTCCTTTTTTGTTTGTTTGCAAAATCAAACAAGCCCTATAATATATTAAAAAGCTGGATGGGGTTTCAGCTGAACGCCTGTTTGAGGAACATTTGGGACACATGTTTGAGTGAGGCTCACATGAAGGCCAATCTGAACACCTATTTTGCTTTGTTTCAGACAGGATTTTTGTTTACTTCTTTGACTCTGCTGCATAGAGACGAGTGTTTCTTTTCTTTAGCCTGCAGAATCCTCCCTCCCACACTTGCCCCAAAACACAGTACTTTTGAGAGAGGAAACTTGAACAGATATTGGCTGATGGGTCACTAACAGGAATTTGCATCATTGTTTACAGGCAAACTCAATCAGCTCTATCTCAATTTGGATTCCAGATTCCAATAATAATGATAACAGACATGCTAAATTGGTATCTGGTATCTGTACAATGGCAAGGTAAAATCGAGACCCAACAAGACAGATTAGCTGTCAATCAGAATTCAAAAGCTCAACTCTATCTGGATGGTGGTGTATTTTGCTGAAAGAGGTATACTTGATAGGCGTTTCACTTTTAAACTATTTCTACAACAGGCCCTGCAGTATTCTCTGTCTGATTTTAAAACAGGGCCTCACAATATTTTATCCAAAATGTTGTGATATTATTTCTACTTAATAGCAGATCATAAATTTGTTCTCAGGATTGCAAACTACTGTTTAATATATACCAGAGGTGGTATCCAGCAGGTTCTGACCAGTTCTGGAGAACAGGTAGTGGAAATTTTGAGTAGTTCAGAGAACCAGTAAATACCACCTCTGACTGGCCCGTCCCCATCTATTCTCTGCCTCCTGAGTCCCAGCTGATCGGGAGGAAATGGAGATTTTTGCAGTAACCTTTCCTTGGAGTGGGGAGGGAGTGGAGATTTTACAGTATAAATGTTCTTAGATTTAGTACCCGAAGAGCTAGTTACTCCCTTATAGACTTGTTGTGATTTTAAACTTTCTGCAGGCCTGGCAGTTGTATTTTGAAATAAGAATTTTGATTTTACAATATTGCATTTTTTGGAAGTAACTCCTTCTGCACATTCATTGAGAAGTAGAACGTGATAAAATTAAGGATAATATTGATATTATAACCCAACTAAGTCTGCTTGTCAATGTTGGGATTTTTTTTAAATGTGTGAACCTCGACAAGCTATAGGTTTTTTAGTTCAATTTGAAAAGTACATCTTATTTCTATTCTATCAGACCTGGAATTACAAAGAGTGACACTTGAGCAATGAATGGCCAGATTAATCCAGAATTTAAGGCAGGTAGCTGACTAGTTCTAGTTGCCATGAGAACTAAAAAAATAGAGGGGGAGGGAAAATAATGATGATGTTTGGAACAGCTGGGGAGAGCTCTGCCTGAAAATTATGGTGACTGTGAGAAGAGGGTCTTGCCTGAATCCAGGGGGAGTTGTGATTTAAACTGAGGAATAGGGAGCAGAGAAAGAAACCTGCTTCCCTGCATTAGGACAACTTGAAGGGACCGGCAGCTGAAGTCAGAGAAGTTGCTTAGAACTATGGCTGAAACATATGGATTGCAAAATTTTAGATGATCACTAGGTGGCAGGAAAGTGTTAGCATTTGCAGTACTTTGCTGCCCTCTTTTGCAAACCAGACTTATTAATCTCATGGCAAATGGTGGGCAGGGCAAAATAAAGGCTGTAAAGAAATTAGAGGTAAAAATGGTTTTGAAGGCATACATTTATTTTTACTAGCAAATATTATATTAATTGAATCTTGGTAACTAAAATTTCATACAGAAAGAGGTTCGAAGCAATGTTATTCATTTTTATTTTTCAAAAATGAAAATTCATAATGCAATAGCATTATTCATTTATAATATTTCTTCCCAAGGCATGTCAAAGTGTTTTAGAAAGTAAAAACCTAGTCAACAATAAAAATACAAGAAATTTAAAACCATTATTATGAAGCATATGTTTTCAAGCATGAATAGAAAGACCTATCGCTGAATAGGTATTTATGTGCTAACTAGGAATCGTTACAAAATTTGAGCTAGCTAGGAACTAGTACAAAATTTGGACCTGCATCATAGGACAGTTGCAATATATGGCTGTGAAAGCTGGACCATAAGAAAGGCTGAGCTCCAAAGAATTGAGGCCTTTGAACTATGGTGCTGGAGAAGACTCCTGTGAGTCCCTTCGACTGTAAGGCAATCAAACCAGTCAGTCCTAGAGATCATCAACCCTGACTGCTGTTTAGAAGGTCAGATCCTGAAGATGAAACTCAAATACTTTGGCCATCTAATGAGAAGGAAGGACTCACTGGAGAAGAGCTGGGAAAGATTGAGGTCAAAAGAAGAAGGGGACGATAGAGAACGAGGTGGCTGGATGGAGTCACTGAAGCAGTTGGCATAAGCTTAAATGGACTCTGGGGGATGGTAGGGGACAGAAAGGCCTGGGGGAACATTGTCCATGGTGTCACAATGGGTTGGACATGACTTTGGAACTAACAACAACAATCATAGAACAGCATAACACTTTGGCCTTATTTTTAGGATGTTCTGGAAAATACAGTTCTAGCTATATATTTGTTGCTGATGGTTCAGAACTCAGGATTTCTTATCAAATCCCCCAAACTTTGGCATAGTATTTGCGTAAATAAAATTTATGGTAGTTTCTTAATATTAGTGTTGCCCTTCTGACAAACCTGTCTCCTAGTGGGATCCAAGTGTAGAAGCTACATATTGAGTATTTGTCCACCCTCCCCCAATAAAGGATAACAAACAAACAATTATACAATCACCCTACATGCCACATTTCTAGGTGCAACATTTTGAGATGTCATATGCTAACAATGAATGGAACTGTGTATACATGAAGTCCATTTTCTTATATACAATAGATGGGGGGAGAGGGTGTCCTGCTTTTCCACTATAGAGCCCATTGTATTTTTCCCCTTTCTGTGTATTTTTCTTTCAAACGATTGCCATTCATTCGATTGCAAACAGTTATGTTGCATAACTAGTCACATATCAGAGAGTACAGATTGTCTGCTATGCTATCCATTCTGTTCAATTAGGAGTTACCCATACATAGCCAATGAAAACATGATATGCTACACAGAATTGTAGGAGATATATATATAATTATTCCACATAAAAACTAACACACGCACACCCACACTCATATATATAATTATTCCACATAAAAACTAGCACACACAGACACAGACACAGACACACACATATATGAAACAATTATATATATATATATGTATATATGTATATATGTATATATGTATATATGTATATATGTATATATGTATATATGTATATATGTATATATGTATATATGTATATATGTATATGTATATATATATATGAGAATATTTTTACAGCTCCTGTTTTAGGCCCGTTTAAGGGAGGAGACAAACTGTCATCCTTCTCTGCCCTTCGACTCAACCTACAGATCATCCAGACAGAGACCCATTAAGATTGCTGCTGTTTTTTAGGTATGTGTCAGCCCTTAAAAATCTAACACACACACACACACACACACACACACACACACACATATTTGTTTCACAACACCCTGTTAGTGCCCCAATTAAGGGAGGAGACATACTGTTTCCTTTTCTGCCTTTCGGCTCATCACCAGAGACCATCTAGGCAGAAAGCCATGAGTTCCGTTGTGTTATTTTTTTTTAATTGATCAGCTCATAAAACTAACACACACACACACACACACACACACAGATAGTGGAAAATTGTAAATTGCCTCTCCCTTTGAATCTAAGTAGATTTTTTTTAAAAAAATCTGTCACTAATGAGTATAATACTCCTCCAGAAGATTTACTAAACATATAGCAACATCGCTGTACTTTTGTATCTCATGTAATTATATATTATAGAAGGTAGAAAGCAAAAAAAGCTTATAATTGAACATTTCAGAAATGCTAATAATAAAATTGACAGTCCCTTCAGCCAAACATTAAATAGACCCAATATATCCCTACTAAATAAATTTTCAGACAGAAGCAAGAAATACTGATTTATTATACCTTTCTTTAAATTCTGGTGAGAGTCAGATTAAATACCATGTGCCATACCATGTACATGAACCATACAAGTGGCAAAGAAATAGGGGCAAAGAGAACCATAGTCAGGCATAACACAGATTTCGTAGACAGAAAACACAGGGTCAATCAAAATGGACTCAAATGTCTATACACCAATGCACAGAGTATGAGGAATAAACAGGGTGAATTAGAAATTCAAGTAAATGAGGGCAGATACGATATTGTTGCCATTACAGAAACTTGGTGGGATGAAACCCACAAATGGAACATACAGCTAGAAGGATTTAAATTATTTAAAAGAAATAGACCAAATAAAAGAGGAGGTGGAGTTGCACTATATATAAGAAATAATTACATCTCTACAGAAATAGAGCACAACAATGATGAGAACTATCTTGAATGTATTTGGGTCAATATTAAAGGTTGGGGGGGGGGATGATATTGTCATAGGTCTATACTACAGGCCACCCAACCAAGCAGAGGAAGTGGATGTACTTTTTGCTAACCAGCTAACTAAGGTATGTAGGAAGCACACTGCAATAGTAATGGGAGATTTTAACTACCCTGACATCAATTGGGAAACAAACTCTGCACCAAGTGGAAGATCCAACAGGTTCCTAACAAACCTAGCAGACAACTTTGTTTCCCAAAAGGTAGAGAAGGGAACAAGGGGATCAGCAATATTGGACTTAATTCTCACTAACAGAGAGGAAATGATAGAAGGTGTAGAAGCTACAGGAACTTTGGGGGCAAGCGATCATGAAATACTGGAATTCAACATTATGCAAACAAAAGTAGTTGAACAAAGTCAAACTAGAGTCTTAGACTTCAAGAGAGCTAATTTCAATAAACTCAGAGAGAGCTTGGGAAGGATTCCATGGATGAGAATCCTCAAAGGGAAAACAACTCAAGAAGCTTGGGAAATTTTGAAAAATGAGATTATAAAAGCCCAGTCCAGCGCAATACCAATGAAGAAGAAAAATAACAGTTCCCAAAAGAAACCAGCATGGCTGCATAAAGAACTCTCTGACAAATTGAAAGACAAAAAGGATAAATATAAAAAGTGGAAAAAGGGGGACATAACCAAGGCAAAATATCAGCAAATAGCCCGAGCCTGTAAAGATGAAGTGAGGAAAGCTAAGGCTCACAATGAAGAAAGGCTTGCCAAAAAAGTAAAAAATAACAAAAAAAGCTTCTTCCAACATGTTAAAAATAAGAAAAAAGTTAAGGAAACAATTGGTCCACTGCTGGGAGAAAATGGCAAGAAGATGATAAGCAACAGGGAGAAAGCAGAACTATTTAACTCTTTTTTTGCATCTGTCTTTACACAAAGGGATAAAACAGTCCAATCAATCAAAAACAGCACCACAAATATCAGATTAGGAACACAAGTTGAAATAGGGAAGAAAATGGTAAGTGAGCTCCTGTCTGCCCTGGACGAGTTCAAATCACCAGGACCGGATGGATTACACCCCAGGGTTCTGAAGGAACTGGCAGACGAGATCTCAGAACCACTGAACTATATCTTTCAGAGATCCTGGAGCACCGGGGAACTGCCAGAAGACTGGAAAAGAGCAGATGTGGTTCCCATCTTCAAAAAAGGAAAAAAAACAGATCCAGGAAACTATAGACCCATCAGCCTGACCTCAATACCAGGAAAGATTCTGGAAAAGATAATTAAACAACAAATAAGTGAACACCTAGAAGCAAACAAAGTAATAGCCAAAAGCCAACATGGGTTTGTCAAAAACAGATCATGCCAGACGAATCTAATTGCATTCTTTGACAAAGTAACAAAATCAGTGGACCAGAGGAATGCTGTTGATATAATTTACCTGGACTTCAGTAAGGCATTTGATAAAGTAGACCATAACCTACTATTAGATAAAGTAGAAAATTGTGGGTTAGACAGCAGCACCACCAAATGGATTCGCAACTGGCTGACCAACCGCACTCAACGTGTAGTCCTCAATGGAACTGCATCTACATGGAACGAAGTATGCAGTGGAGTCCCCCAAGGCTCTGTTTTAGGCCCAGTACTCTTTAACATCTTCATCAACGATTTGGATGAGGGGATAAATGGGGAACTCATCAAATTCGCAGACGACACCAAGCTGGCAGGAATAGCCAACACTCCAGAAGATAGGCTTAAGATACAGAAGGATCTAGACAAACTTGAACATTGGGCACTGTCTAATAAAATGAAATTCAATTGTGAAAAAAGTAAGGTCCTACATATAGGCAAGAAAAACCAAATGCACAAGTACAGTATAGGTGGTACCTTGCTCAATAGTAGCAACTGTGAGAGGGATCTCGGAATCCTAGTGGACAACCATTTAAATATGAGCCAGCAGTGTGCAGCAGCTGCCAAAAAAGCCAACACAGTTCTAGGCTGCATCAACAGAGGGATAGAATCTAGATCGCGTGAAGTGTTAATGCCACTGTATAGTGCCTTGGTAAGGCCACACTTGGAATACTGCATACAGTTTTGGTCGCCACGATGTAGAAAAGACGTGGAGACTCTGGAAAGAGTGCAAAGAAGAGCAACCAAGATGATTAGAGGACTGGAGACTAAGACATATGAAGAACGGCTGCAGGAGCTGGGTATGTCTAGTTTGATGAAGAGAAGGACCAGGGGAGACATGATAGCAGTGTTCCGATATCTCAGAGGGTGCCACAAAGAAGAGGGAGTCAAACTTTTCTCCAAGGCACCTGGGGGCAGGACAAGGAGCAATGGGTGGAAACTAACCAAGGAGAGAAGCAACTTAGAACTAAGGAGAAATTTCCTAACAGTAAGAACAATTAACCTCTGGAACAGCTTGCCTCCAGCAGTTGTGAATGCCCCAACCCTGGAAGTCTTTAAAAAGATGTTAGACAGCCATTTGTCTGAAATGGTATAACGTTCCTGCCCATGCAGGGTGTTGGACTAGAAGACCTACAAGGTTCCTTCCAACTCTGCTATAGTATTGTAAAGTAAAATGTTAAGTATCTAATACAACTTAGTGGTAATAAAAACTCTTTGGTCTGAGTCTATGGAAAGCAAAAGAGAAAGACAGATGTATTCTTCTGTAGAATGTACTGTATATAAATCAAACAAAATAAAGAAGTAGTTTGTTATCTGTGAAAATGGATCGCCTTTATTACAAAGACACCCTTTGTATATCAAGCTTGTGTAGAGATTCCAGCGGAGGAATTCAGCTGTTGTATACCCTTGACTAAAGATTGTTCTTTTCCACCATGTATACAGCATCAGGAGAGATATACGTGGAGCAATGAGAGAGGACAAGAAAGTCTACCTGAGTTCAGCCAAATCAATCCTGACAATCAATGTAGTGACAAATGCTGCAACCAGATCACCCTCACACCCATCCTTTACGCATTAGGATAATCAAACAGATGATCTTTTTTCATAGTGTCAACAATTTCTCTGGAAAGAGAAAAGATTTTTAGTTGGTCCCAAAATTTGGAAAACCCAAGACTAACCTTTTATTTATTGAAAGATTGCCATATTAACCAGTTGGTCTTGTTTCCCCCCCAGATTCTGTGCATTCCACCATTGTCTGTTCGACCTTTAACTGGCCAGAATTTTGTCATCTTCAAAACTCTCTTACCACTATAGAAACAACGTGTAGAAAAATGTAACTCTAGTAAACTTCACATCAGCAATCCCAGGATTGCAAAAACTTGAATAGCTACAAGATGGCAAAAAAAAAAAAAGAAATAGGTCTTTTAGTATCAAGAATTATTACTTTGAACTAATGAAGGGATTGCATACCCCAATGATGTTATTAACTAGGCCATTGGGAATGTTACCCATGATAAACAGAAGGAAAGAAGAGCCAGACTAAACACAGTAATTGGAGATGGTTATTCCCTCTCATATTCTGCGCAGAAGATTTTAATGGGTATTTACAATCAGAACAATATTACCATGACATTGGAAGGTGAGTCCTCTAAATCAGAAGGTATCCAGTAAACTACTGGGGATCGGCACAGGACAAGTATGAGTACCACTGGTATTTACGATACAGCAGCTTAAAGCTAAAAGAACAGGAAAAAAAGATTAAAACTGTAAAGACAGGTATGTATATGAAATATCAAAACCATTAACCAAGGCCACATTGTTACTGACAAGAAAGAAACTTGTCATGATTGAACACTATTTCACCTAAGATCTTTAAAAAATAAGAAAAGGAATAGCTGCCATTATTAACTAGAACATATATTGTATAATGGATTAGAATGCCTTCTTTTGATTTGGCTGGTATCTACCTTACCAGGAAGGGTCCTTGAGCAAAGACCACGTAACTACCACAGATATGATAGTGATACAAAGTAAGACAATCATGTTGGTTTGGACATTGCTTGCACATCTGGCAGGTCCATGCCAGATGTTCAGGAATCAGGACAATCTGACAATAAGTGTGCAACTGGAACAAACCATACATGAATGACACAAGAGAGCCTGAATTGATGCTACTAACAGGGTATATATGAAATATATGAGGGAACTATGGATGGACAGAAGACCTTCATCCTCACTAACTGACAAAAAGCTAGTCACCCAACCAACCCTTGAAAGCATTTATCAAAACTCAGTGGAGAAATAAGCGTTAGATAGTATGCTAGAAGATGCATATAAATTCCTTACAGCAATCTCAGCTGCTACCATACTCCAACCAAGGAACTGGTGAATGGTACAGCTGCTCTAATTCTGGTGATTCTTGGCAACACAATCAAGAAGAACAGCAACACGTACACCTCGAAAATGAGGTTGGAGGTTGAGATCAAGGCAACTTGGAAAGAAATTCGCTGGTGGAAATTAAGGATAAGATTTAGCGACCGAAAACAAAACAAATCATACATACACCACACACAAGAGTCTGCCTTCATCTGAAGCCCGAGTTCTATTTTATTTAGAAGCAAGCCCTGAATGCAAAAGCATTTCCAGCCAAATACTATATAGCAGGGGTCCCCAACCTTTGCAACTTTAAGTCTGAAGGACTTCAGCTCCCAGCTTTGCTGGCTGGAGAATTCTGGGAGCTGAAGTCCTTCAGACTTAAAGTTGCAAAGGTTGGGGACCCCTGCTATATAGTATTTAGGATTATGCTCACTTGAATAAAAAAATTCAAGAACTGACACGTGTCATGAAAGTGAGAATTAATGTTCTAATCTAAATAATGTTCTTCAGTCTGATGTATCACCTCTGATTAATAATACAATAAAGGGTTTAATCAGTTTGGCATTTGAATTAATGTGTAAATTTATAACAGCTAGCTGATACTAAAACATCATAATACTATTTCAGTGACTTAAAAAAATAGCTACTTCCTGTTAGATATCATGATGAAAGAAATGACACATTGTTTAATAATTTCAATAGCTACATAAATGTTCTTTCAGCTCTTTCTACTATGCAGTCTGTTTTATTACTTTTTTCAAAGTGAATGTGAAGCTAAGAAACTTGTTGCAGCAAAATCAACAGGCAGGCAGTATGCTAAATATTATTAGTTTTGGAGTGCAGCCAGTTGCACTAATGAGCTGAAAAATATTTGACAAATTTAGCAGATGTAAAATTAAACCAATGCTATTGCTTGCAATATTTTAGCCACCATATTTAAAAAAACCTCCTTTGTGTAAGTCTATCTTTTGTTGCCTACAGCTACAAATATTATAGTATTTTTCTATTTTAAAAGAGTTTATATAGTTTTTAGTTTCAGTTTAACTTTACTGGATTGAACGACTTAGGAAAAAAAGATCAGAAACTAGTTTTCATTATAACATCAGTTTTTTAAAAAATGGCAATGTTCTAAATTAATGATATTTAGAGGATATCATGTAAACAAATGTTAGTGAGATTACAAAGTAACAGTAATAGGACTTAGACTTATATACCACTTCACAGTCTTTTATAGCCCTCTCTAAGCGGTTTACAGAGTCAGCATATTGCCTCCAACAATCTGGATCCTCATTTTACCCAACAATCTGGATCCTCATTTTACCAACCTCAGAAGGATGGAAGGCTGAGTCAACCTTGAGCTGGCAGCCAGCAGTCAGCAGAAGTTGCCTGCAGTATTGCATTCTAACCATTGTGCCACCATGGTTCAAAATATCATTTTCATGATAGCTAAAGCCGTGCGGGCAGTTATGGGAACTTCTAGATTTTCCCATGTAACACCGCTCCTGCGCGAGCTGCATTGGCTGCCTGTCGTCTTTTGGGTGCGCTTCAAGGTGTTAGTTATCATCTTCAAAGTGCTCCATGGCACGGGACCTAGCTATCTGCGGGATCGCATCCTACCACATACATCCCTGCGGCCGATCCGCTCCCACAGAGAGGGACTTCTCCGGGTGCCGTCCACCAGGCTATGCCAGTGGGCGACGCCCAGGGGAAGGGCCTTCTCTGTGGCGGGCCTGACCCTCTGGAACGACCTTCCCCCCGAAATTAGAACAACTACGGACCGCCGCTCCTTCCGTCAAAAATTAAAAACACACTTCTTCTACTTGGCCGGCCTGGGGTAACTAAACTGTTTTTAGGGTTTTTAGGGGCTTAGTTTTAGTTTTAATATGGGATTTTAGTGCAGGGTTTTAGTTTAATTCATTTTAATATTGTATTATGTTTGTAGTTTTTATATGTATTTTTAAATTCCCTGTGCCCCGCCTCGAGTCCCTTCGGGGAGAGAGCGCGGGTTATAAATTAAATTATTATTAAATTATTAGAATTATTAAAATTAAATTATTAAAGATCAACTGATTTCTTTGCTATTTCATCTTCACATATTCTGCATAGCATAATTCTGACTGCAGCAAATTGCTTGCAGTTTGATATTTAGTATCTTATTCCTAAAATGAATCCTAAAACTTATGGTCATATTTAAAATATTATATTCCATAGTCTGAAAACATAGAGTGAATTTTTTGATATATACCATTCTCTTCTAAGCGTTTTTAAAGGCACTGACACAAGGGCTTCTGTAGCAGTTTGTAAAAATAAATAAATGTGCTCATAGTGTTGAAGAACTGAGTCAGTTTATTTTCACCACTACTAGAAAGCTATTTCATTTTTGAAAAGCTATGATTTTGTTTTCCATTGGCAAAAATTCTGTAATAACAATAATTTTGGGAAAAATTCTGTAATAACAATAATTGTATGCTGCCTGACTACCAACAGCACTGGGTGACTTACATCAATCAAACCATATCCTTGCTCCTATCAGGTCCTGTTTAGGATAAATTAACTTGACAGCTTTGAAGCCCCAGATAAAACCGAGCAGGGCTTATTTGACACTTTCCCTCTTCTATACAACCTTGGAGGAACTGGCCTGTGAAGCAACAATTACCGTTTTCCCTATCTTTCTTTTGTAAGATAAATACTAGACTTTTATTACTACTGCAGTATGTAAAACTCCCTCCCTCGGTCCCTCTCTCCCTCTCTCTCCTGTGACTTGGTTATTGAATTATTTTTTTCACTTGTTATGAATTGCTAGTGGGTACAAAATCTGTAGGTTTCTTGCAGAAAAAGTTTGATGTAGTTAATTGCTATAATTTTAATGATTACATTGGTAAAGTATTGGTAAAGTACATTGGTAAAGAACCAATTTCTTTACCAAGAAAGGGACCTTTTGCAGTAGAGACAAATTCCTTGTGTGTCTAATAGCCAATAAATTATTCTATTCTATTCTGTTCATTATTAAAAACTATAGCAACCAAGACTTCTGTTCTTCTCCTTTTGCATATGTAAATTTTGTCTGTGTAAATGAATTTTTAAAGTTGTCTTTGGAAAAATGAGTTAGAGCAACCCATTTTTGTGTTTGCTAGTGTCACCTTGGATACTAAACTTTAGCTATTCTAGGTTTAAAATTCTGGAGTTTGGGTTTTTGTCCATCATTTTCATTTTTTGCTCAAGCTTATTGAACCTTGGGCTTTCAAGTGCCTTGAAGTACAATTCATATTACTCTCCATTTTAATGGCTAAAAGACATGGATAACATGGTGTAAAAACCCAGGGAGGGTTAAGGTTGGGCAATTCATGGATTGAATTACATTACTATTTTGTAAGGATGGTCATTTGAAATGGTAGGTGTTTCCTTTTCAAAGAAAAAGAAGAAGGAAGGGATGATGTCTCATAAATAAACATACAAGACAACCATTTACATGTCATACTCATCATGTTGGCAGTTTTAAAGTAAATGTATGAAACTTTGTGTTACAGCATGTGGTTGAGTTAATCCTGAAAATTAATTATGTCAATATTTCAAAGTGGGACGAGCATTTTTTTAAAAAAATATACTGCATTAAACAGCCAAAGGATACTGATAATCTTGATCCTTATAATTATAGCTTTGTAGGTGTCAGCAACAACCTTAGCATTTGGTGGTGATAAAAATAAACTTAGCATATCTAGCATGTAACCTTTTTGAACACAACTATCCGCTCTACTACCAAGCATTATGGAAGTTGTAGCTGTAGCTGTAGCTGAATAATTTGAGGAAACAAGTTTCATTTTAATCACTGCAATAGATTACTCTGGACACATATGTGATATCCAAAAGCTCTGAAAATAATCCTGTTGATGGACTGGCTGCTAAAGCAAGGTCATGGCACACATACGAAAGTAAATCAGGAAGATTGTAATGGGGGGGGGTGTCTGTCTGTCTGTCTGTCTCACAAGAACAAAGTATGCTTATCAACAGGAAATATGCATGTGTAAAGCTTGTAGCAATTATGGGTAGTTGGAAAGTTGATAAAAGCAACAAGAATTAGACAACTTGCAGACCTCAGCTAAAAGTTAGGAATAGAGATGGCCGGCAACAAATGAAATGTCTATTAGATAACTCCTGGGGCATTCATTAGCCAAGGCTTAGGAATGGGGCAGCTATAGAACAAAAGAACAAATTGTAGAAATAGTGCTAAAATGTTTATTAGAGGATATTTCTTATTGTTTCACCTTCGCCTTCTTCTTTAGTGAAAATGTATAAAGCTTTCTTAATCCTTTGTTCTTGGTTCTTGGCCTTTTGACCAGGAAACCCTTTTCCTTGGAGTCCTCCAATAAAAAGCAATCAGAAAACCTGCACCTCGCGTCTGGCATCCATCATTGGCTTCGGCACCAGGCTCAGACCCGAATTGGGGGCAACACTGTCTCATATTTAAAATACACCAAGATCTACCCCTTAATGATTTTTGAGAAAATCTTGAAAAGATTATTGCAGGGCAGTGACTTTTAAATACGGTTGCTTTGTTTTCTTTAATAAGATTTATTCATTTATTTACTTAGCTGACTCATGGTTGAAATTGTAGAAAGAACATTTAATTTATCCAAATTATAGTAATAGTAAAATAGTAAAATAACATGAATGAACTAAATCTACAAAGTGATTCCCAATAAGTCTTTTCTGTAAAAGTAATGCCATGATTTTTTTTTAAAGGAAGCCCTTTTGTAGTCAATAATCCTTCTCTGGTTGGTGCCTGGAGTATTACTGTACACCAACCAATCTGCAGGGATCTGACAGCATGTTATTAAATCAAAATATGGGCAACTATTCATAACATTAAGCCATAACTTGTTTTATAAATCACAGTGGATGGTTATGCTAAACCAGTTTATGTTAAACCCATTATGCTAAATCAGGAAACCGAGGAGGAGCCACATTATATATGCCAGTGTGTGTTTTTAACAGTCTTTTTTTTTTTTTAAAGCAGATCTATATGCCATATCACAGGATATCTTTGTAGAGGGGTCTTCTTTGAAACTTTTCCACAAGTGAGGGATAGAAAAAAATGGACTTTTTGAAGGAATATACTGATTTTAATGTGTATGTGTGTCTTCCAGTCAGTGTTGACACCTGGCAATTTCCTGAATTAGCCTTGGAGTTTTCTTGGCAAGATTTTGGAAGTGGTTTTCCATTCCCTGCTTCCCAGGGCTGAGAGGAAGTGACTGGCCCAAGGTCAACCAATTGGTTTTGTGCTAAGATGGGACTAAGATGGGACTCATGTTCTTTAGGTTTTAGTCTGGTGCCTTAATCACTGCACCAATTGACTCTCACCTTTAGATTAATCCTTAATAAAATTAGGACCCTAGCATTTATTTTAGTCCAAGAAGTCCAATATGAAATGGACTTGAAGGCTGCATTCAACCATAATATCAAACAGCCTCTATTTTAATGTACTGAATATATACAAATAGCTACAGAATACATGTATACTTTCAGATTTTGTAATTTGTAAGTAAGAATTTCAACCAACTAATCTATATTAGTAATGGAAATATTTTTCATGAAAAAATAATTGCAGTAAGTGGACATGTGTGGAAAAATCATGACAAAAGTAAGAGAACCACCTGCAAAATATGAATATTCATACCAACATTTTCCTTTTCAATTCACTAATAGGACTTCAATTTCTCCCAACAGGACCTAGGAGAACTGTTCTTTCTGATAAATAGCAATCAGGTGCTTGGGCACCTCTGAATAAAAGTAAAGAATTTGATAGCTAATGAATAACATTCCTTAGTACTGTTATAATCTATATAAATAAAAATGTAAAATAGTTTGTACGAAGCAGCTAATCTCAAAAACTACTGGACCGATTTACCTCAAATTTTCACATAATGTTCCCAAGGACTTCTGATAATAGAATACGTACTCATTTTGTGCCTAGCACACATGTGTCATGTGCAAGGTACACAAATGTAAAATGTACCCACTAATCAGGTTTTTACCTCCCTGTAGCCCCGCCCATCAGGCTGCTTTCCAACAGTCATTGTTGGAAGAGGCCTCATATGGAGGCCTGTTAGGGCCAAAAGAAGACACTGAGATAGCAAACTCGCAGGTGGCCCATAGAGAGAGAGAGAGAG